>OX485806.1:41648451-42248451 GCA_950295325.1 Polytrichum commune | reverse complement strand
CCCCGTATGCACTTCAAAAGGTTTGTCAAACTCCGCGAACTTGAGCACGGGCGGCGAAGAGAACTTGCTCTTAATGTCGCAACCCTTGCTAGTTATCCTTCACCTAGCTTGACCGCCTTTCCAACCTAGCAAGTGCCACGAGCGCTAACCTGCACATCCCACGCACATGCATGGTTAGCTCCCAAAACCGCGGACCTTCAAGCTCATGGCTAGGTCACCAAACCCTCCTACACATGCATTCGGGACTCTCCCCTTCGTAGGTAGCCAATGGCTAAGGTGGACTTTCCATCCATGGAAGTCCACTCTTAAGTTGATCATCGTGTTGCCAAAACAACACTACAATTACCCGGAGCACATTGCCAAGTATGCTCCGGGGGGGTCGGTCGGCTAAGCCGCCTAACCCATATAAGCCTCTAGGACTTTGGGCGGGGCCCCTACCCCACCATCAAGTATCCTTTTGTCTCTCTACAAGGGTTGGGGCCAAGTGGACATTTTCCCTTAGCCGCTGGGGCTGGAACCCCCCAGCAGCTTCAGACCACCATAACTTCTACATATGATGTCAGATACTATTGAGCGACCACTCTATCGTCACCTACTCTTTGCGTAGATGCCGATGGACCCCTCACTTGCCTCATTCAGGAAAGTATTGAGGAAGTTATGGCTCTTCAAACCTTGGCAGTCCCGGGCACCACTCCCAGGTCACTGCTGTCCCAGGGTGTTGTCCCGGGACAGCGCCCCACTCAAATGGCCATATCTCCTAGCTAGCACCTCCGATTGAGGTGTTCCTTAGCATTCTAGAATTCCACCGCCATAAGCTACTCATAACTTATGGCCTTACCCTCATGACTCTTAGTCCCCGTGGGTGAGAGGCGTTCTCAACGCCCGGGGCCCTCACCCATGCTAAGAGTACTTGGGCCCTCTCACCAATGGCGCCACAAGTCCCGGGTGTCACTCCACGGTCCCCCTTGTGCCCATGGTGCTGCGGGCACTCCTCATGGAGAGGTGCGCGACACTCACCCCCACCAAATGGAGTCGATGCCCTCATCGACTATACTCATAGTCGGCACACCAATTCTCAAGTTGCCATCCTCTCTTGGTGTGGCATTGTGTTTCCCTCGGGGCGCTACCCCCACAATGCATCTTCCAATTTTGGCAAAGTCCCAAAGGTGTCGTTTCTAGGTGGTCCGTTTAGGTGACCCCGGACATCTTTGTCCAAGGACCTAAACTACACTAGACCCACCTACTTTGAGACTCACTTGGGTTGCCCTTGCTTTTGGGCCTCCCAAGTTAGGCTCCACTAGCCTAACTCTACCATTTTGACACAACTAGGTTGGACGTCAACGCTTCCACTAAGTTGTCTCGGTTGCAACTCCGAGATGGCTTTCCATTGTTAAGCCACGCCTCGATCGCACGGGGGTGATGCCAAGTCCCGCCCGACTCGGTTCCCACTTTGCTCTTTTGAGACATGGGTTCATGACTCCCATGCGCCAACTCTCGTTAGCTCGCGGGTTGCACTTTTATGAGCACGCGCCATCACCTTGCCCCCGCCCGGACAAGCCCATGGCTAAGAGATTGCTTAGTTTCATCCAAGCCCCCTCTAAGCCATGGCCCCCAATTACTCGGCCTACACAACCTAGTTTGGCATATCTATTCCCCCTCTTCCACTAACCAAGCACAAGTACAAGACTAGGACTTCATCCCATACTTTTTTCTTTGCACCACTAAAGTTGAACTTTATTGCCTCAAGCCAAAGAACAAGTACATGTCGTGGAGGGCATTCCCTCCAAGCTAAGTTTGCTACTAGCATCTCTCCCCCACTAAAGGAGATTGATGTCCTCATCAATGCCTACGTTTCCTTTTATTGGAGCTTTAGCCCTAGTTTCTTCAAAGCGCTTCACTACCTCTTTCGCATTCACCATGTCTTTTGCCGCTACCCAAGTAGCTTCTTTCTCATGGAATCCCCGCCACTTCACCAAGTACTCCTTTCCTTTGCGCTTGTGGTTCCTACACTTGAGGATGCCCTCTATGTCGCAACCCTTGCTAGGTCCCTTAATAATCTTGCCAATTTTCAATTCTAGCAAAGGTTACGAGTCGCTAACCCTTCGCATTCCGCCATGCTAATGGTTAGCTCCTCTTACCCCGGACCAATAGTTCATAGGAGGGAACCAACCCTCCTACTTTGCTTTCGGGACTCACCCCTTAATCGGTAACCCATTTCCCCAATGTGGACTTCCATCCATGGAAGTCCAATCCTATGTTGATCATCGCGTTGCCGGAGCAACACTACAACAACCCGAACCATACTAGGCAACTATGGCCTCACAATAGGCCAAAGCCCATGGAGGCCGTGCCGTTCGGCCTCGGGTGGGTGAGGCCACACCACCTCACCCATATAAGCCTCTAGGACTTCACGCGGGGCCCCTACCCCACCGTCAACCAACCTCTTGTCTCTCTACCAAGAGTTGGGGCCAAGTGGACATTTTCCTTTAGCTGCTGGGCCTAGAACCCACTAGCAGCTTCAAACCATCATAACTTCCTTGTATGATGTCTGATCATAACAACCAACCACTCCATCTTCATCTACGCTTCACGTAGATGCCCATGGACTCCTCACTTGCCCCATTCGGGCAAGTGTTGAGGAAGTTATGCCTGTTTGAACCTTGGCAGTCCCGGGAATCACTCCCAGGCACTGCTGTACCAGGGCGCTGTCCCGGGACAGCGCCCCACTCAAATGGCCATAACTCCTAGCTCACACCTCCGATTGAGGTGTTCTTGAGCTTTCTAGAATCACCACGCCATGAGCTACGCATAGCTCATGGCCTTACCCTCGTGCCTCCTAGTCACCGTGGGTGGGAGGCGTTCCCAACGCCCGGGGCCCTCACCCACACTAGGATCACTTGGGCCCTCTCACCAACGGCGCCACAAGTCCCGGGTGTCACTCCGGGGTCCCCCTTGTGCCCATGGTGTTTCGGGCACTCCTCATGGAGAGGTGCGCGACACTCACCCCCACCAAACGGAGTCGATGCCCTCATCGACTATACTCGTAGTCGGCACACCAATTCTCAAGTTGCCATCCTCTATGGTGCGGCATTGTGTTTACCTTAGGGCGCGACCCCCACAATGCATTTTCAAATTTGGCATAGTCCCAAAGGTGTCGTTCCTAGGTGGTCCGTTAGCGACCTTGGATCTCTCATCCAAGGACCTAACCTATACTAGACCCACCTACTTTAGGACTCACTTGGGTTGCCCCTCCTTTGGGGCCTCCCCCGTTAGGCTCCACTAGCCTAACGTGACACATCTAGGCGAGACCTCAACGCTTCCACTAAGTTGTCTCGGTTGCAACTCCGAGATGACTTTCCATTGTTAAGCCACGCCTCGATCGCACGGGGGTGATGCCAAGTCCCGCCCGACTCGGTTCCCACTTTGCTCTTTCGAGACATGGGTTCATGACTCCCATGCGCCAACTTTCATTAGCTCGCGGGTAGCACTTTTATGAGCACGCGCCATCACCTTGTCCCCGCCCGGACAAACCCACAACTAAGAAGTTTCTTGGTTTTATCCAAGGCCCCTCCAAGCCATGGCCCCCAATTACTCGGCTTACCCAACCTAGTTTGGCATATCTATTCCCCCTCTTCCATTAACCAAGCACAAATACAAGACTAGGACCTCATCTCATACTTTTCTCTTTGCACCACTAAAGTTTGGACTTTATTCCCTCAAGCCAAAGAACAAGTTGATGTTGTGGAGTAATTAACCTCGAAGCTAAGTGTGCTACTAGCGTCTCTCCCCCACTAAAGGAGATTGATGTCCTCATCAATGCCTACGCTTCATTTTATTGGAATCCTTAGCCTTAGTTTCTCCAAAGTGCTTCACCAATTCATTAGTGTTGACCATGTCTCTTGCCGCCACCCAAGCGGTTTCTTTCTCATGGTATCCTCACCATTTCACCAAGTACTCCTTTGTATTTTTTCTTTCCTTTTCACTTGGGCTTCCTACACTTGAGGATGCCCTCTTACCTCATGTTCCAAATGACGTCCACAAGGTGGGGAGGTGGCCTAATCACTTGCTTGTGATCGGGCCACAAGGTGTCGTCCTAAAATGACTTTCGTAATGAGACATGAAATGTCGGATGCACTTTGATCTCCGGCGGTAATTCCAACTTATATATGTCCTTGACCACTTGTTCCACAATGGGAAACGGAGCTCCAATTTTGGACATGAACTTTGGAGTGAGGCCTTCCAGCTAAGTGAAGTTGTTCACATTCAACAACACCTTTTGGCCCACCTCATACTCCACTTCGCGTCTTCCGGCATTGACTTGCACTCCGTAGCACCTTCGGGTTTTCTCCACCAACAACTTGGTCATCTCCAAGACTTGTTTACATTCTTGGCCAAGTCCTCACCATCTTGGTTGAACTCTAGTGTTGAATGTGCCCCCTCGAGAGCTAGGTTAATAGGTTGGAGCGCATCCACTCCATAAGCCACCACCAAAGACCACCCCTTGGTAGCCAAGTGCGTGGCTACATTGCAATTACACTCCGCTCGACCCACATAGTCCGCCCAATCTCCTTGGTCCGCCCCCACCAAGTTCCTCAAGTATTGCTTCAAGACTCCATTCACACGTTCCGATTTCCCATTCATTTGGGAATGCAAGGTCGTGCTAAACCTTAGTTTCATTCCGACCTCCTTAGAGAAATGCATTGAAAATGCACTTGTGAACTTTGGATCTTGATCCCACACAATCACTCTTGGCAACCCGTGGTGCCTCAACCATCCTTTGAGAAAAGGCTATGCGGTCTCCAACGCGGTGGCGGTTCCCACAATCGGCACCATGTGTGCCCACTTGGCAAACCGCTCTACCATCAACAAGATGGCATCATACCCATGTGACTCCGGCAAACTTGTGATCAAGTCCATGCACATACCATGCCATGGCGCCAACGGGATAGGCAACGGTTGCAAGAAGCCGCCTTGCTTTTGGTAAGAGGCTCGGTTCACTTTGCACTTTGATTCAAGCCTTCACAAAGTGGGCTATATCTTCCTTTATGCACCGCCAATGGTACCTCTTTGACACCATTCTATGGCGGTTTTTTCTTTCTCCTCGATGGCCGGCAATAGGACTATCATATTCCTCCTTCAAAACCGATAGCCTCAACTTGCCTTGTGGCACATATACCCGACTTTGTTTGCACTTGAACAATCCGTCCACCAACTTAACCTCTTTGAGCACCTTGCTCTTGCGAAGCTCACCTAAAAGCTTTTGTGCTTTGGGGTAGTAAATTTACCCCTCCCGTATCTTGCATCACAAGTTTCCTTTGCCGGCACACATTAGCCACAAGGTTTGGATGGTTCTCATTGCTTGGAACTCTTCCGGTCTACTTCGCCCATCCGGCACCACATTTCCACGGTCCGGTTTGTGGATTAAATCCACCTTCATAAGCGCCAAACTATCATGCCTCCGCAATGACTTGGCGTTCACTTATGCTTGTATGTCAAAATACTTTTAGGACACATTGTCCATGTAGACCTTTGCTTTGTGCGACCCCATATAATGTCGCCACATCTTCAAGCAATGCACTACGGCAAAGAAGTTCTTTGTCATGAGTTGGTTGTCTTCTTTGACAATCATCGAGCTTCATGCTCCCATATGCAAAGGCCATCCATCTTACACAAAATCCACCATTGGCAAAGTCATTCACCCCCGTATGCACCTCAAAAGGTTTGTCAAGCTCCGCGAACTTGAGCACGGGCGGCGAAGAGAACTTGCTCTTAAGCTCCCCAAAGACTTGGTGACAAGGCTCATCCCATTCTTGGGATAGCCATTTCTTTCACGAGTCACACAAGGTCGGACAACCATCGAGCTTCATGCTCCCATATACAATGGTCATCCATCGTGCATCAACATCCACCAATGGTAAAGTCACTCGCCCCCGTATGCACCTCAAAAGGTTTGTCAAACTCCAAAAACTTGAGCACGGGTGGCGAATAGAACTTGGTCTTAAGCTCCTCAAAGACTTGGTGGCAAGGCTCATCCCACTCTTGGGATAGCCATTTCTTGCACAAGTTGGACAAGGTTGAACAACCATCAAGCTTCATGCTCTTATATGCAATGGCCATCCATTTTGCCTTAACATCCGCCAATGGTAAAGTCACCCGCCCCCGTATGCACCTCAAAGGTTTGCCAACTCCACGAACTTGAGCACGGGCGGCGAAGAGAACTTGGTCTTAAGCTTCACGAAGGCTTTGTGGCAAGGCTCATCCCACTCTTGGGATAACCATTTCTTGCACACGCCGGACAAGGTTCAACAACCATGGAGCTTAATGCTCCCATAAGCAATGGTCATCCATCTTGGATCAACATCCGCCAATGGTAAAGTCCTTCGCCTCCATGTGCACCTCAAAATCTGGAAACTTAACCACATCT
Organism: Polytrichum commune; assembly: GCA_950295325.1. Classification (NCBI taxonomy): domain Eukaryota; kingdom Viridiplantae; phylum Streptophyta; class Polytrichopsida; order Polytrichales; family Polytrichaceae; genus Polytrichum; species Polytrichum commune. The sequence continues at coordinate 42,242,027 of OX485806.1, read as the reverse complement.
TGTGAAGAGAACTTGCTCTTGAGCTCCCCAAAGGCTTGGTGACAAGGCTCATCCCACTCTTGGGATAGCCATTTTCCTCAATAAGTTGATTAAGGTCCTAGCAACCTTCAAAAACTCTTGAATGAAGTGGTGGTAGTAGTTGGCTAGGCCAACAAATGACCTAAGCATTTTTTTGAATGAAGGGCCAATTCTCCTTTTGGATTGCCTTCACATTCTTCATGTTTGTCCACCAACTTCCTTTGTCACCACATACCTCAAGAACTCAATCTCTCGTTGAGCAAAGTTATTTTTCACTCCTTGGCGGTAATGTTTTTGGGCAACACATTGGTGAATACATCCTTGTATCTCACCAACATCCCACCAATGTGATTTGGGGGAGGCCCATCTTTCCTCGCCTCCCCATACGTTCTTTGGAGTTGCTCCAATTGAACCACGACAATTATGTTTATATTTTGCATTTGGTCCATTAAGACCAAATTCAACTTGGGTCCTCCTACCATAGGAGTCCTTGTCAATTTGAACTTCAATTCTTTGCTATTATGACACATCATAATGCATTGCAAACACCCGGCTTGCACCTCACATCTATCATGTGAGTTTCAAAGAAGGCGGCCTTCACAATGACATGCATTTCATCTATTTCACTTGGTGTGAAATTTTGACAAAAATCCAATGTCCCACATTGAAAGGTTACATGCATCGCGGCCTCCTTTGTTTCATGCGGTTCGCCCTTTCCAAACCGCACCTTGGTGGGCTTGCCCGCTCTATCAATTGGCAAGCCCCAACTCCCTTGTGAGCTTTGGGCTCATGAAAGAGTCCATTGCCTCTTTGTCAACTCATGAGACATATCTCCCATTCATTTGAGCCTCAAGGTACAAAAGACTTGGCCTCGGCTTAAGGCTACTAGCCTTGGCCACAATGCCATCGTCTTACATTTGGTCCTCGGCAACTTGGCTTGGCTTGGTCCGCAAAGCCAACTTCAAACATTTCGTGCGCGGGACAAATTGGTTTGGTGCCACAAAACCAATTTCTAATAGTTTGTCCGCAAAACAAACATGTTTTGCCTTGGTAGCACAAAGCCACCTTCCCACACTCCGTCCGCGGCACGAACATGAATTGCCTTGGTAGGACAAACCCACCTCCCAACATTCCGTCCGCGGCACAAGTATGATTTGCTTTGGAAGCATAAAGCCACCTTTCAACATTCCGTCTGCGGCACCAACATGTTTTGCCTAAGTAAAATGGACCAAACAATTTGCACTCATTTCTTTGGGACCTACTTTGGCTAAAGCCACTTGTGGTGATGCGCCGCCAAACTTCTCTTTGGGACCATCGGCTTCAATGCTCTTGCAAACTTGATGGTCCCCACCATGTCCTCAAGAAGCCTTGGGGACTTAAACAAGGCATCCACCACCCGCTTTTAAAACCCCACCTAAAAGGATGCATTTCTTAGAAAGCTCGTCCGTTTTAGGTGTATCCTTCATTTGTGCGTTTGAATAGCGCACATAGGCCTTAAGAGGCCATGGGTGCCTAATTAGCACCAAGTTCATTTCAACATCCGAACCTTCGAAGCATCTCGAATTGAATTTCAATCCAACATTAATACCCTCCAAGGTTTTGGGTGCATTCGGTATTCTAGGCCCCAAATGTTTTTTTGAGGTTTGCGGGAGCCCTTTTCAAAGCACTCCTCCATTTTCCTTACCAAATCCACCCTCATGCCCACCATTGTCATTAGAACCAATGGTATGGTCAAATTCCACTTGCACATGATCCTTGTTCCAATTTGAGCCTCACAACCTTTTGGAAACCCCGGGCTCACCATCATAACCCGCATTTTTGATAGCCATGTTTCCCTCAAAGTGCGAGCTCAAGACTTGGAACCCTGCTCTGATACCAAGTGTCGCAACCCTTGCTAGGTCCCTTAATAATCTTGCCAATTTTCAATTCTAGCAAAGGTTACGAGTCGCTAACCCTTCGCATTCCGCCATGCTAATGGTTAGCTCCTCTTACCCCGGACCAATAGTTCATAGGAGGGAACCAACCCTCCTACTTTGCTTTCGGGACTCACCCCTTAATCGGTAACCCATTTCCCCAATGTGGACTTCCATCCATGGAAGTCCAATCCTATGTTGATCATCGCGTTGCCGGAGCAACACTACAACAACCCGAACCATACTAGGCAACTATGGCCTCACAATAGGCCAAAGCCCATGGAGGCCTTGCCGTTCGGCCTCGGGTGGGTGAGGCCACACCACCTCACCCATATAAGCCTCTAGGACTTCACGCGGGGCCCCTACCCCACCGTCAACCAACCTCTTGTCTCTCTACCAAGAGTTGGGGCCAAGTGGACATTTTCCTTTAGCTGCTGGGCCTAGAACCCACTAGCAGCTTCAAACCATCATAACTTCCTTGTATGATGTCTGATCATAACAACCAACCACTCCATCTTCATCTACGCTTCACGTAGATGCCGATGGACTCCTCGCTTGCCCCATTCGGGCAAGTCTTGAGGAAGTTATGCCTGTTTGAACCTTGGCAGTCCCGGGAATCACTCCCAGGCACTGCTGTACCAGGGCGCTGTCCCGGGACAGCGCCCCACTCAAATGGCCATAACTCCTAGCTCACACCTCCGATTGAGGTGTTCTTGAGCTTTCTAGAATCACCACGCCATGAGCTACGCATAGCTCATGGCCTTACCCTTGTGCCTCCTAGTCTTCGTGGATGGGAGGCGTTCCCAACGCCCGGGGCCCTCACCCACACTAGGATCACTTGGGCCCTCTCACCAACGGCGCCACAAGTCCCGGGTGTCACTCCGGGGTCCCCCTTGTGCCCATGGTGTTTCAGGCACTCCTCATGGAGAGGTGCGCGACACTCTACCTCATACTCCAAATAATCTCCTACAAGGTCGGGAGGTGGCCTAATCACTTGTTTGCGATTGGGCCACAAGGTGTCTTCCTTGAATGGTTTTAGTAGTGAGACATGGAATGTCGGATGCACTTTGATCTCGGGCGGTAACTCCAACTTATACACGTCCTTGAACACTCGTTCCACAATCGGAAACGGACCCGCAAATTTGGACATGAACTTTGGAGTGAGGCCTTCGGGCATTGTGAAGTTTTTCACATTCAACAACACCTTTTGGCCCACCTCATACTCCACTTCACGTCTTCCGGCATTGACTTGTTTTTCGTAGCGTTTTTGAGCTTTCTCCAACAACAACTTGGTCTTGTCCAAAACTTGTTCACGCTTTTTGGCCAAGTCCTCACCATCTTGGTTGAACTCTAGTGTTGAATGTGCCCCCTCGAGAGCTAGGTCGGCGGGTTGGAGCGGATCCACTCCATAAGCCACCTTGAATGGCGATTGCTTGGTCGCCGAGTGCGTGGCCGCATTATAACTAAACTCCGCTAAACCCACATAGTCCGCCCAATCTCGTTGGTCCGCACTCACAAAGTTCCTCAAGTATTGGTTCAAGACTCCATTCACGCGCTCGGTTTGGCCATCCGTTTGGGGATGGAAGGCCGTGCTAAAGGTTAGTTTTGATCCAACCTTCCTAAAGAAATGCCTCCAAAATGCGCTTGTGAACTTCGGATCTTGATCGGATACAATCACTCTCGGCAACCCGTGATGCCTCCACCATGCATTGAGAAAGAGCTTTGCGGTCTCCAAAGCGGTTGCCGTTCCCACGGTTGGCACCATATGCGCCAACTTACTAAACCGGTCCACCATCACCAAGATGGCATCGTAGCCTCGTGACTCCGGCAAACTCGTGATGAAGTCCATGGACACACTATGCCATGGCCCCGGCGGGATAGGCAACGGTTGCAATAGGCCGGCTTGCTTTTGGTAAGATGCTCGGTTCACTTGGCATTTGACACAAGTCTTCACAAAGTGGGCGATTTTTTCTTTCATGCCCGGCCAATAGTACCTCCTTGACACCGCCGCTATGGTGGTTTTTTCCCCTCTATGGCCGGCAATGGGGCTATCATGTTCTTCTTTCAAAACCAATAGCCTCAACTTGCCTTGTGGCACATACACCCGACTTTGCTTATACTTGAGCAATCCGTTCACCAACTTGATCTCCTTGAGCGCCTTGCCTTTGCGGAGCTCACCTAAAAGCCTTTGTACTTCGGGGTAGTTGATGTACCCCTCCCTTAACTTGCGTTGCAAGTCTCCTTCGCCTTTGTACATTAGCCGCAAGGTTTGTGTCATGCTCATTGCTTGGAACTCCTCCCGTCTACTTAGCGCGTCCGGCACCACATTGTCACGGCCCGGTTTCTGGATCAACTCCACATTTATAAGCGCCAAGGTATCGTACCACCGCAATTGCTTGGCGCTTACTTGCGCTTGTGTCTCAAAATACTTCAAGGACACATTGTCCGTGTACACCTTGGTCTTGTGTAACCCCAAATAGTGTTGCCACGTCTTCAAGCAATGCACCACGGCAAAGAGTTCTTTTTCATGAGTCGGCCATCTCCTTTGACAACCATCAAGCTTCTTGCTCTCATAAGCAATGGGCCGTCCATCTTGCATCAACACTCCACCAATGGCGAAATCACTCGCATCCGTATGCACTTCAAAAAGCTTGTCAAACTTCGGAAACTTGAGCACGGGTGGCGAAGACAACTTGCTCTTGAGTTCCCGAAAGGCTTGGTGACAAGGTTCATCCCACTCTTGGGATACCCCCTTTTTTAACAAGTCGGACAAAGGCCTAGCAACCTTAGAAAAATCGCGAATGAAGCGGCGGTAGTAGTTGGCTAGGCCAAGGAATGACCTAAGTCCCTTTTGAGTGGACGGCCGCTTCCACTCTTGAATTGCCTTTACTTTTTTCATGTCCGGCTTAATTCCCTCCCTCGTCACCACATGGCCCAAGAACTCAATTTCTTGTCGAGCAAAGTCACTTTTCTCCCCGTTGGCATACAACTTGTTGTCCTTTAGTTTTTGAAGCACCACCTCAAGGTGTCGTGCGTGCTCTTCCGCCGTCTTGGAATACACCAAGATGTCGTCGATGTAGACTATCACGAAGTCATCCATTTCCTCTCGAAAAATGGTGTTCATAAGGGTTGTGAATGTCGACGGCGCATTATACAACCCGAAGGGCATCACCAAAAATTCGTATGACCCATACCTTGTACGGCACGCCATCTTGTCCACATCTCCATCTGCGATTCGAATTTGATAGTAGCCCGATTTTAGATCTATGCGGCTAAAATACTTAGCCCCCGCCAACCGGTCGAAAAGATCATTAATCCGAGGTAGCGGATAGTTGTTTTTTATGGTCACCTTATTCAAGGCCCTATAGTCGATGCACATGCGTAACTTGCTATCTTTTTTATCCACAAAGAGCACCGGAGCTCCATATGGTGATTTGCTCGGCCTAATGTAGCCTCTCGATAGCAAGTCGTTAAGTTGTTTCTTCAATTCTAGCAACTCCTTTTGATTCAATCGATAAGGTGCCTTGGATGGTGGCTCGGATCCCGGGATCACTTCGATCTTGTGATCAACCTCTCTTGTTGGCGGTAACTCTTGCGGCAACTCGTCGGTGAATACATCCTTGTGCCTCTCCAACACCTCGCGAATGTGCTTTGGTTGAGGCCCATCGTTTCTAGCCTCCTCGTAAGCTCTTAGGAATTGCTCCATTCGAACCAACACCACCATTTGCTCATTGCACATTTGGTCTATCGAGACCAAATTCAACTTGCCTCCTCCCGCCATAGGAGTTCTCGTCAACTTCAAAATGACCTCTTTGCCATTACGGCGAACCACAAGCCGCACCGGCTTACGCCTCACATCCACCGTGTGAGTCTCGAAGAAGGTGTCCCCCAAAATGAGGTCCACCTCATCCATTTCACAAAGGCCACTGTGAGCCCAAAAGGGTGCCCACATTTAGTCTTAGACCCTTGAAACGTTAGTTGATGCACTTTGAAGTAGCATGTTACTTCACAAAAATATAAAAAGAGTGAAATGTTAGTCTTAGAAGTACCATGTTGTAAGAGGCTAGGATGTGAGTTGTTATTGTGTTTTTACCTTCGGAAGGATTTGAGTGAATGAGGATAGGTAAGGAGAACTTGGATTGAGTAGTTAGTGAGTAGGCTAGTACAAATGGATGGAGACAACCAAAGTGACTCAAGAGGCAAGTGCATTCGAATTGGGATGAATGGAGGATCACATGGAGCGCACAAGTGGACCACCTCATCATGGCCACTTAATGGGGGAGGCCCAAGGAAGAATGCAAGGTGGAGGATAAGCAAATTCTCAAAGCACCAATCAAATCACGAGTTAAGCATCGTGGTTTGAATTAAGTGGTGAGCGACGATTTGGGAAAGTAAGGGGAGAAAGTTATGGCGGCGGAAAGCGAAGGAGGCTAAGTTTGGGTTGAAGCATCCCAAGTTTGGTAAAGTGTGGTAGGTAGAAAGCCAAGGCTAGTTAAGCATCCCAAGTTTGGTAAAGTGTGGTAGGTAGAAAGCCAAGGCTAGTTAAATGTTCGAATTAGGATCCTTGTTGATCATTTGAGGGAGGAAGACTTAGAAGATAGGATTGGCGCCTACTAAGTAGGAGGAAATCTCAAGGGCTTATCGTGAGCCTTGAGGGTGCTCACCCCCTCAAGCTTACTATATAATCCCTCATTCTTCCTTCACTCATCCTCTCTTTTCTTTGTGCTCCAAGGCACCCCACGAGTTATAAGTGTGGGTGTGGGAAGCCATATTGGAGCACATGTGTGTGCTTAGTTTTTAGTTTGAGAGCCAAGGCTTGTTAGCCTTGAAGAGGGCTTGACCTCTTGGTAGAATTAGTGTTGACGTGAAGGATTTTAAAGTTAATTCATGATTCCAATTTGTGGTACTTAAAGTTCATGTTTTGAATACACGCGGTTGCAAGTTCCATGTTTAAGAGTTGAGCACTTGATGTTGTGATGAGTGCAAAAATATACTTGTGTGGATTAGTTAGTCTTAGTGAAGTTAGGAAATTCTCTCTCCCCCTCTCCTCTCTAGGATTTTAGGATTTTAGGATTAGAGAAGAATTGTGTGATTAGAAAGGGGTTGTTAGTAGAATTAGGGAAATTAGGTAGGAAGATTAGTTAAGGGCTTGAATAATTAGTGAGGTAGTTGGGGATTACAACTACAAAGTTGTGGGTTCATGAAGGAGCTGGGTTTATGAAGGAGCTGGGTTTGTTTAGTTAGAAAGTAAAGAGCTGGGTTTATGAAGGACCTGGGTTTGTTTAGTTAGAAACTAAGGAGCTGGGTTCATGAAGGAGCTGGGTTTATGAAGGAGCTAGGTTTATGAAGGAGCTAGGTTTATGTAATTAGAAAGTAAAGAGATGGGTTCATGAAGGAGCTTAGTAGATAGCCTACCTAATTAGCTCATAGACAAGTAGTTAGTTACATTATGCTAGTTAGTGTTATGTGTGGCTTTCACAAGTAAATGTATTTGAGATTGACTATAGAGAATAGTGTTTTTTTTTAACACTTGCATCCTCTCTTTAAAAATAAACCACGTGCACAACTTAATGGAGAATGTGGAGCACTCTCGCGATGGCAAGACAAAGGAAGCAAAGACCAAAGGTGCGAGGGAGAGATTGACATAAGTCACATAAGTATTTCTTAATACTTAAAGGCTTATGTACGGTATGGAGACACCAAGTGAGACCTCTTATAGTAGCGATACGGAATACACAAGTGATAGTTCAAGTGGTAGTATAGAGTCAACGGCACGGACTCCATTTAGGAGAGGGATATCCTTAAGGGCTTGTGTAGCTAAAGCAGCCGGATGGACGTTAGAAGCAAACAAAGACAAAATAGCACCCGAGCATAAGGAGGTTAAAATAACATAGTTAACTTGTGCATTCTCCACATACGTATTGAAATCGTACATTGAGTTGTTAAAAGTGAAATTCCAGTTAAATCCAAGACCACTTGAAGGGTGAACCTTGCACTATGGACTCATCCAAGTCCAAATCCACTACCGCGGAGGAATGTGAGCCCAAACCCACTACTCGGACTACGGACGCTTAAGGGTGGGGGGTTTGGCCTCACATAATTGGTGCGTCCGCCGGGAGCGAAGCGGAAGGTAGTTACAAGACTTGGAGGCGACTAGGAGACTTGGAGGCAACTAGGAAAAATTGGAGACACAAACTTGAGAGAAGGGAAGGAGCACCCGAAACTCGGTAAGTATTCTCTCTTTGGGTTACATTTGAATTCATTGTATTTCAACTATTCCTTGGAATGAATTGCATTGTCAATTACGCAAATTCATTTTTGAGGAAGGAGCGCGGCGAAGGTACGTCCTCAACCTTTTTGGGATTTGCTAAGAACTTAAAAGGAACCTATAACCGAGTAGCTCATTAAAACATTAGAGGGTAAATTCACCTTAGGACATTGAACTTTGACACTCACCTCGGGGTGAGTCTCAAAGTTTTGGGAGTTGTCATTTCATGCTCTAGATTAAATTAATATTTCACAAAGTTTATGGTGTTGTTACATTGAGTCACGATTGAGGGGAGTGCTAACTCACAGGGGGATGCGATTGCTCAAGGTATGTTTATTTCTTCAAAGTGAACTCATTAACTAATTAAGGAATGCCTTTTGTACTCGTGATTGTTGTCATCCGTTGTAGAGGGTAATTCCCGAATTGTGGATGGTGTGAGAAGTTGAAGGGTGAAGCCCTAAACCCTAAACCCTAAACCCTAAACCCTAAACCCCTAAACCCCTAGAAATAGAAGTTGTTATAGTAGATAAGGTGGTTCCTAATGTGCTAGTCGACGGAGGGAGTAGTCTAAATATACTACCGGAGGATACTATGAAAAAATTGGGACTTGGACTCACGGGGCCTTCACCTTTGGTCATAAATATGGCAAATCAAAGTTCGACTACGCCTTTGGGGATGATCAAGGATTGTAGAATGACTACGGGAGGTGAGGAGTACTTGGTCACCTTCCATGTCATTAAAATGCACTCCAACAAGGACACCTTCCCCATTTTGCTAGGTAGGCCTTGGTTGCGGATGGCGAATGCTATGGTCAATTGGGGTGGACCTAAACCATCCATCACTTATGGTCCGGAGGGTAATAGGGTTATAGTGTCCATTGGTTCATTAGAAGGATGGATGAAGAAGGAGATGTATTTGCCATTGGAGAAGGAAATTGATGACTTAAACGAGAATGAGATTGGCAAGGCATTGGTGGGAGTCGTCCATCCCGAAGGTCAAAGGGTTGTTATAGATTCGGGCTCGGGAAGTCTAGGTCCTAATTTTTACAATTATGGGGATAATGGGGATTATGCCCAATGGCTAAGGGAGTACCCCGAGTCCGAGGTTGATGTAATGGTTACATTTCACCAAGTAGGCTTAGGGAGTGAATTTCCTAGTGTTAGTTTAGGAGAGGGCTCATTGTTGGAGCCATGTGAGGTGCTCACCGAGGAAGAGTGGGTTAGCGGTGGGTTAACACCTTGGGTAGATGACGTGGAAGAGGGTGAGGTTAGTTTAATTCATGTAGATGGGACTCAAGAGGAGGATGTGATTATTGAGTCATCGAAATTGGAGGAACCTTTACATTTCAAGACCACGTCTACGGGGATAGTTGTAGGTCAAGATGTGAAAGATTACCCCAATGTGCCTTCCGATTGGTATCGGAACAAAGAGGAACAAGCACATGTGTCGGAAGCGGATTGGCGGTACGTGGATGTGAAATTAAAGAATGGAAAAACCCGACAAATGAAGATGGGCTCCAAATTGGGGGAGAAAGAGGTTAGGGAGTATAGCAATTTGATGGATGAGTTTAGTGATACTTTTGCATGGTCCTACGATGAGCTTAAGGGAATTCCTAGGGAAATGGTAGAGCACCGGATTCCTTTAATTCCGGGGGCGAGGCCAATTAGACAAAAGGAGAGGAGGATGAATCCTCAATTGCAATTGTTGGTGAAAGCGGAATTGGAAAGGTTATTGAAGGCCGGGTTTATCAAGCCGGTGGAAATCACGGATTGGGTTTCTCCTATGGTCTTAGTAAAGAAAAAAAATGGGAAATTAAGGGTTTGTGTCGACTATAGGAAATTGAATTCGTGCACACAAAAGGATCACTTCCCCTTACCTTTTATCACCTTGTTGCTTGAGGAGGTTGGAGGTCATTTGCGATATACCTTTATGGATGGGTATGCGGGTTATAATCAAATTTCCATAGCCCTCCAAGATATCCATAAAACGGCTTTTACTACACCTTGGGGTACTTTTGTGTGGGTAGTGATGCCATTTGGGTTATGTAATGCCCCGGCTACTTTCCAACGATTAGTAATGTATATCTTCACCGACTTGTTGTTCAAATCCATGACCGTCTTTGTGGACGATTTTAGCACACAAAGTAATGTGGATGATCACCTACATTGTGTTAGGGAGGCATTGGTTAGGTGTAGGAAGATGAGGTTAGCATTGAACCCGGATAAGACATTTTTGGGAGTGAATAAGGGAGTGTTGTTGGGTTATGTTGTTAGTGAGAAAGGTAGAGAACCCGATCCGGATAAGATTGCGGCCATAAGCGACTTGGCAACTCCAACCAATTCCAAGGGGATCTCTAAGTTGTTAGGACATGTGGGATGGTACCGGGAACTTATTCCTAATTTTTCAAAGATAGCGGTGCCCATTACCCATTTGCTCAAAAAGGATGTCAAATTCGAGTGGACGGATGCTTGTCAAAAAGCCTTTGAGGAATTGCGGGATAGGTTGAGCACCTATCCGGTGTTGATACCACCCAATTGGGGTAAACCTTTTCACGTCTATTGTGATGCTAGTAATGTGGCAATAGGGAGTGCGCTTTGTCAAGCAACGGGAGAAAAAGAGAAGGATCAACCTATAGCTTATGCGAGTAAGCAATTGACCCCCGCCGAAAGAAACTACTCTACAACGGAGAGGGAGTGCCTAGCCATGGTGTTTTCCGTTAAAAAGTTTAGGCATTACCTCATGTGCAACCCGGTTGTATTTTTTGTTGACCACATGGCTATCAAGTATCTAATTAACAAGGCGGAGTTAAGTGGTAGGTTAGCTAGGTGGGTTTTGTTATTAGAAGAATTCGACTACACGGTGGAATATAAACCGGGTCGTATGCATTTACAAGCGGACCACTTGTCTAGGTTGTCGGAGGAGATAGGAAAAAATCCGGTAAATGATATGTTAGTAGATGATAGCCTCTTTGTGGTCACTTCTACACCGGAGTGGTATGCGGGCATAGTGGAATTTCTAACAACCCACAAGTTGCCCAAAGAGTGGACAAAAGAAGAGAGAAGGAAGGTGAGGGTAAATAGTAGGCAATTTGTTGTAGTGGGCCATAGGTTGTTTAGAAGGGGGTCCGATGGTATTTTACGACGATGCGTGTCAAAAACGGAGGTTGAAGCGATTTTAATCGCTTGCCACGATAGCGCTTGCGGCGGTCACTTCTCGGGTCAACTCACCGGGCAAAAAATACTTAGAGCGGGCTACTTTTGGCCTACACTATTTAAGGACGCCCATGACTATGTAAGGAAATGCGACGCTTGCCAACGGTATGCCCGAAACGACCTTAGAATGGAGATGCCTTTACATGTATCATTACCCTTAATTCCTTTCGAAAAATGGGGCATCGACTATGTGGGTGAGGTCCATCCCCAATCTTCAAAAGGAATGAAATATATTGTGGTGGCAACCGAGTACCTCACCAAGTGGGCGGAAGCCAAAGCGGTGAAGACCGACACGGCGGAACACGCGGCAACATTTATGTACGAAAACATAATTTCGCGGTTCGGGGTGCCGAAGATCCTAGTAAGCGATAGGGGTACTCACTTTTTGAATGACTTGATTCGAGAGATGACAGAGAAATTTAAAATTGATCACCGGAAGACTACTCCCTACCACCCACAAACCAATGGACAAACGGAAAGGGTTAACGGAATTTTGGTGAGTATACTACGCAAGACGGTTATAGACTCGAAGCGGGATTGGGATACGAAACTAACGGCGGCACTTTGGGCATACCGTACAACCTATAAGGTAACTACGCGTGCTACACCATTTTCCTTAGTCTATGGTCTTGAAGCGACACTACCAATCGAATATGAAGTCGAGTCACTTAGGGTGGCCGTGAGTACGAGACTTACCGAAAGTCAATCCTTACGAAATCGACTAACCGATTTGGAAGCACTTGACGAAGGGAGGAGAATGGCGGCTCAACATATTGAGGCAATCCAAAGAAGGAGAAAGATTACTTTCGACAAACGACATAAGAGAAGGGCCCTAACACCGGGAATGATGGTCATGATTCAAGACGCACGAAAGCTTGAATTTCCGGCGAAATTCAATGCGGTATGGTTAGGACCTTACCTTGTCTATGAGGTCTTTCCTAATAATTCAATTCAATTGGAAACGTTGAATGGTGAGCTCTTTCCTACCCGTACATCGGGAAGTAGATGTAAGGAGTACCGAGCTTGACTAGGCAACTTACCCTTGGAGCAAGAGATGTTTGGATTCATCCCCCGATGGTCGCCAATTATGTGAGCCCAAAAGGGTGCCCACATTTAGTCTTAGACCCTTGAAACGTTAGTTGATGCACTTTGAAGTAGCATGTTACTTCACAAAAATATAAAAAGAGTGAAATGTTAGTCTTAGAAGTACCATGTTGTAAGAGGCTAGGATGTGAGTTGTTATTGTGTTTTTACCTTCGGAAGGATTTGAGTGAATGAGGATAGGTAAGGAGAACTTGGATTGAGTAGTTAGTGAGTAGGCTAGTACAAATGGATGGAGACAACCAAAGTGACTCAAGAGGCAAGTGCATTCGAATTGGGATGAATGGAGGATCACATGGAGCGCACAAGTGGACCACCTCATCATGGCCACTTAATGGGGGAGGCCCAAGGAAGAATGCAAGGTGGAGGATAAGCAAATTCTCAAAGCACCAATCAAATCACGAGTTAAGCATCGTGGTTTGAATTAAGTGGTGAGCGACGATTTGGGAAAGTAAGGGGAGAAAGTTATGGCGGCGGAAAGCGAAGGAGGCTAAGTTTGGGTTGAAGCATCCCAAGTTTGGTAAAGTGTGGTAGGTAGAAAGCCAAGGCTAGTTAAGCATCCCAAGTTTGGTAAAGTGTGGTAGGTAGAAAGCCAAGGCTAGTTAAATGTTCGAATTAGGATCCTTGTTGATCATTTGAGGGAGGAAGACTTAGAAGATAGGATTGGCGCCTACTAAGTAGGAGGAAATCTCAAGGGCTTATCGTGAGCCTTGAGGGTGCTCACCCCCTCAAGCTTACTATATAATCCCTCATTCTTCCTTCACTCATCCTCTCTTTTCTTTGTGCTCCAAGGCACCCCACGAGTTATAAGTGTGGGTGTGGGAAGCCATATTGGAGCACATGTGTGTGCTTAGTTTTTAGTTTGAGAGCCAAGGCTTGTTAGCCTTGAAGAGGGCTTGACCTCTTGGTAGAATTAGTGTTGACGTGAAGGATTTTAAAGTTAATTCATGATTCCAATTTGTGGTACTTAAAGTTCATGTTTTGAATACACGCGGTTGCAAGTTCCATGTTTAAGAGTTGAGCACTTGATGTTGTGATGAGTGCAAAAATATACTTGTGTGGATTAGTTAGTCTTAGTGAAGTTAGGAAATTCTCTCTCCCCCTCTCCTCTCTAGGATTTTAGGATTTTAGGATTAGAGAAGAATTGTGTGATTAGAAAGGGGTTGTTAGTAGAATTAGGGAAATTAGGTAGGAAGATTAGTTAAGGGCTTGAATAATTAGTGAGGTAGTTGGGGATTACAACTACAAAGTTGTGGGTTCATGAAGGAGCTGGGTTTATGAAGGAGCTGGGTTTGTTTAGTTAGAAAGTAAAGAGCTGGGTTTATGAAGGACCTGGGTTTGTTTAGTTAGAAGCTAAGGAGCTGGGTTCATGAAGGAGCTGGGTTTATGAAGGAGCTAGGTTTATGAAGGAGCTAGGTTTATGTAATTAGAAAGTAAAGAGATGGGTTCATGAAGGAGCTTAGTAGATAGCCTACCTAATTAGCTCATAGACAAGTAGTTAGTTACATTATGCTAGTTAGTGTTATGGTGGCTTTCACAAGTAAATGTATTTGAGATTGACTATAGAGAATAGTGTTCTTTTTTAACACTTGCATCCTCTCTTTAAAAATAAACCACGTGCACAAATTAATGGAGAATGTGGAGCACTCTCGCGATGGCAAGACAAAGGAAGCAAAGACCAAAGTTAAATCCAAGACCACTTGAAGGGTGAACCTTGCACTATGGACTCATCCAAGTCCAAATCCAATACCGCGGAGGAATGTGAGCCCAAACCCACTACTCGGACTACGGACGCTTAAGGGTGGGGGGTTTGGCCTCACACCCCTCCAAACCTTCTTTTTTACCGGGTTGCCCGACATCTTTCCGGTTGTCCGAGAAGAAAAACGGGTTAAGGCTTCTTCCCTTAGCCTTAACCCTTTCAAGCTTCACTTTCCCACTCCTTTAGTTGACTTTTCCTCCCCCTAGACTCATACTTAACTACTTAACTTTACCCACCATTAATTCTCCTAGACCTTTTGCCTCGCCTAGTTCCTAACTCACCACTTAACTCAATGAAATCTAGACTTTAACTCCTCATCTTTTTTCTTATATTTTTTACTACTCCCGAAAGCACAATTTTAAGGTGTTAATAATTTTTATGGTTAAGTCTTCATGTGGGCATAATCTTGGGCTGACAATTGCGTTGGACAATATTGTAGCTTTACAATTTTATTTTCAATATTTTCTCTAATAAAATGATGTTGCACATCGATATGTTTTGACCTATCATGGTTCGTGGGGTTTTTGGCAAGTGCCATCGAACCTTGGTTGTCACACATGATGATCGTTGCCTCCTTTTGTATACAACCTATATCCTTCATTAATTGCCTTAGCCAAATGGCCTCCCTCGTGCATCGGTTCATGTCCATATACTCCGCCTCCATTGTAGATTGTGCCACCGTTTTGTTGTCGTTTGCTATTCCACGATACGGCTCCCTCACAACAAAGAAAACGTATCCGGAAGTAGATTTGCGGTTCTCCACATCGCCGGCCCCATCCGCATCCGAATAACCTCTAAGATTTATGTGTTGGCCTCCAATGCGCAACCTCATATCAATGGTGCCCTTCAAGGATTGCATGATTCGTTTGACCGCCATCCAATGCATTGGATCCGGTTTTGACATAAACCGACTTACCAGGCTTAACGCAAATGCGATGTCCAGTCTTGTGGCCACCATTGCATACATCAACGACCCTACCGCTTCTTGATATGGAATGTCCTTCATTTTGTGCAAATGCTCCTTGTATTCTTCCTCCAAAAGCTCTGCCAACGAGGTCTTTGCATCGAGTAGGGTCCCGATGGACTTACAATCCGCATTGCCGGAGCAACACTACAACAACCCGAACCATACTAGGCAACTATGGCCTCACAATGGGCCAAAGCCCATGGAGGCCGTGTCGTTCGGCCTCGGGTGGGTGAAGGCACACCACCTCACCCATACAAGCCTCTAGGACTCTATGTAGGGCCCTTTCCCCACCGTCAAGAAACCTTTTGTCTCTCTACCAAGAGTTCGGGCCAAGTAAACATTTCCCCTTAGCCGCTGGGCCTAGGAGCCCCCAACAGCTTTAGACCATCATAACTTCCTTGTATGATGTCTGATGCTAACAAACAACCACTCCATCTTCATTTATGCTTCACGTAAATGCCGATGCACTCCTCACTTGCCCCATTAAGGCAAGTATTGAGGAAGTTATGCCTATTCGAACCTTGGCAGTCCCGGGAATCACTCCTAAGCACTGTTGTACAAGGGCGTTGTCCCGGGACAGCGCCCCACTCAAATTGCCATATCTCCTAGCTCACACCTCCGATTGAGATGTTCTTGAGCATTCTAGAATCTACATGCCATAAGGTACATATAGCTCATGGCCTTATCTTCGTGCCTCTTAGTCTCCGTGGGTGGGAGGCGTTCCCAACACCCATGGCTCTCACCCACATTAGGATCATTTGGGCCTTCTCACCAATGGCGCCACAAGTCCCGGGTGTCACTTCGGGGTCCCCCTTGTGCCCATGGTGTTTTGGGCACTCCTCATGGAGAGGCGCGCGATAGACACGGGTTCGTAAGTGTCAAAAAAATGCTTATGCGGTGTCATGTGTTGCGAGGGCCCCGAATCAACGATCCATCTAGTGGCGGGGGTGTTAGATGCTCCATATCTCATAGCAAATGCAAAATCATCCCTCGACCTTGTAATGTTTGCATTCACCTTGTGTTGGCTTTGACAATTATGAACAATGTGGCCCAACTTACCACAACTGTAACACCTCGGGATGTTGGCGCGCCTTTCATTGTTGTCGAACGCTCGAGGTTGGCGTGACAACATGGCCACATCGTCGCCTTGAGGCTTCTTGTCCTTCCTCTTGGACACCTCGTGCATGAGGCGTGTAGTGATGAAGTCCAACGTGAGCTCATTCATGGGACGCGTCTCCAATGCGGTGATCAATTGCTCGTGTGGGAGCCCAATATTCTACGAAAATATGGAAATACGGAAATACGGATCCATTTTCCGTATTTTACCCTGCTCATATAGGGATAATAGGGTCTCTTAGGTTAAAATTAAATATACTAGGAAATAAGGCGTTCTAAATCCGCCTTGCACGATAAAAATAACAAAAAGGGGTATTATTACCGGTTTGGCAAATTGGACTAACAGGGACCGTTTGATCAATGATCCGGACCGCTGGTCCGGACCTAGTAACGGTTACGCCAAGATTAACCAACGGTCCGGAAGTGGCGGTTACAACAGACTTATGACGGTTGGGGGAAAACCGTCGGAAAACGGTTGGCAACCGTTTTCCGTTAAACACTAACGATAACAGGGGGAAGGATATTTAAGGGTCCCTTCCTTCTCCTCCCCACTTTTTGCAAGAAGAAAAAAATTGTTGAGAGAACGAGTGGTGAGGCTGTTTTTTTTTCGAGCCGCCAGCAGTTGGATTGCTGGGACTCCGTAATTTCCAGTCACCGGCAGTTGGCTTGCCGGCACTCCGTAGCAGTTGAGCGGAAGAGAGGGAATCCGGAGGGGAGAGAATTTCCGTGGTTGAGACCGAAGTTGGAAGAAGTAGGAAATGCCGGAAGCACGGGAAGAGGATCGGAAGGAACCCATCCCGGTTCCGCTCAAAGCCCTCATCCCTGCAATTCCGAGGGAGGACGGGGAGCTGCAGGAGCTAGCGAAGGATCTCTGGGTTATGGGTTGCGCGGGGTTGCTCGCCAAACCCTGGAACCTCCGAGCGGAAGATACCCTCCGGGAGTTCAAGTTCGAGATAGGTAATCAGTGGCTAGGGACCAAGAGGAGGGATCCGGATAGTTGGACTTCGGATGTTTGGAATAGGGTCTACGGGTTTCCGAGGGGGACTGCAGAGGGATGGGCCGGCCGCCGCGATGGCCTGTTCGCCGGAAAATTTAGAGGGGACGCGGACCCGAAGGACGGCTTCCACCCCAGGAACTGCCGGAACCTTAGAGAGCGGAGAGTATTAGAGTTCCTCCTGCCCATCCTTAACCCGGACAAGCCTAAGTGGATTAGCCTTACCATGGCTAACACCCTGTTCGGTGTTATGTCCGGAGTCCGGCCCGTGAATTGGGGGCTGATAATTCAAGAAATAGTAGGGCGGGCCCTCCCCCACATAGGCCAGAAACCCTCCTTCCTCTCCCCCTTCATTCTGCACCTCTATCAACACTTTGACTGCATCACGGCCAAGGAAGAGGACCTACTGACGATCGCGGCGGATGAAGTCACCTACAAGCTCCATTCGGAAGGCGGAGACCTCGAGACGGAAACTTCCAGCGACCCCATCATTCCGGAAGCACCTCCCTCTTCACCCGGAAGCCCGCCGCCGACCCTCCAGAGGCCAATCTCTCCTCCCCCTCATCATCATCCGGAACTCGGACCCAGCCGGGAGACCACTTGGCGGAATGTGGATCTCTCCGCTTGGGACTTTCCGGAAAATCCCTTCAAGCGGGTCCAGGAGGGGTTGGAGGATGTGCAGAACCAGTACTACTGGCTAGAACACATCGTCCGAGGAACGATCCAGGCCCTGGACGACTGCGAACCTGGAAATATTCTCCGGGAGTTGGCAAAGAGGGCGGACAGGAAGGAGCTCGAGCAACCCAAGACGGAGAATGCTCACCTCACCGCGCAGGTAGCGGCCATGACTCAGGAGCTGAGTCAAAAGAGCGAGGAGATCCGGAATTACCACGCGGAGGAGGCAGTGGTCTTCAGTCGGATCCGGGAGCTGGTGGGGCATCCGGCAGAGATCGTCAACAAGGCGCATCTCTACGACCGGATGATGGAGTTCGGAGAACCCGCTTCCGCTAGGCAGACCCTCCCCATCCTCGTGAAATATTCACGGACGATGAAGGATCTCCTAGCGGAAATCTAGAAGGTGGTTCCGCCAAGCGGAACACCCCGGCGGGTATTCTATCCGGGTTCGCGTGGGTCACCAACCGGAACCCTCTACGAGGTGGTTGGTGAAGTCGCCCTGGTCCATAATCCGCCAACGTCTGCAGGACCCAGCCAGTAGGGAGGCAGCTCTCGGCCTGCTAGTTCCGGAAGAGCTCCGGAAAGGATCCGCTCTCCCCAGGTGAGGCGGAAGAGCACCGGGTCTGTTAGATCCGGACGAGGCCAGTCCCTTGTCCCGCGAACCTCGGATCGGTCCCGGACTCCGGACAAAGCTAGGACGCCGATAAGGCACCAGACTTCGGATCGAGAGGCAACTCCGAATAGGGGTAAGGCCCCTATGACCCAAGCCTCGCCGTCGTCTCCTCCGGACTGCCAAATGGTTAGCCCATTCCCTCCGCCACCCTCAAGGGCGGCTTCCAATAGGGATCCACAGACTGCCTCGATCTCGGGCGGAGAGAATCCGGAACAACGCACCGAAAGCGATCATTCCCCGATCCGGAGCATTCGGAAGGGAAGTACAGTTTTCGGAACACCATGTTCTGGAACACCGCGGACCGAAGGAGCAGCGGACTCGGAGGATGAGATCGCCCCTTCTCTGAACATGAGGAGGATGCTTACAAGGCTACAAAAAGTCTCGCCGGGAGGGGGTTGATCTGCCGTCAGTGGACTCAGCAGCCATTTGAAGGAGGGAGCAGCTCAGAAGAAGCACCGCTCTTCTTAGCTTAGGATGGTAGTTAGATTAGTTAGGCAGAATAGAGGTAGGAAGATAGGACTTAGGAGTTTTTGAATATGAGGAATAAAATTCTCCCTTGGGTTTTATCAGCGGAAAATCCGGATCTTGATCCGAGAAATCCGGGAGGTCGGAAGCAATTAAGGTTTTCTTAGCGGCGGCCGCCTGGGCCGCCGCCCTCAAGTTAGGGATTTTGGGCCTCTACTTAAGGTTGAATAAGGAGTTGGGGAAGGGTTCCTTCTCCATTGTTGTATTTTGATTGCTCCTACTCTAATAAATTCTTTGATCTCTCACTCCTTGACTGTCCTTGACTGTCCTTGCTTGATTTTGCGTACGAATGATTCTGAGATTGTTAGCGAAGGAGAAAGAGCATGAGGGGATAGGAGTTCCGGATAGGGCATAGGAAAGGAGACCCGGATCAGAATTAGTTATTGCCTTGCGGATCCTCTCTGTGTGTAGTGGGAGGAAAACCTCACTATTCCGGATGGTTGAGTAACGTCAAGGTGGGATAGCCGCTGGGAGGATTGGGTGAGATCCGGAAGGGATCCGGACTTACGCCAATCTGATCTTCTAAAGAGGTCCCACCGCCCTTAGACGGACCAATCCGGAAAGTGGTATGGATCGCCTTGTTAGCTCAGATTGAGTAGAGTCCAAGGTAGTGGTAGCCGGATCGATCCGTCGGAAGGAGGCGGGAAGGACCGGAACAGTTAGGATTCCGGGTCGGAGGCCATCTCCGAAGAGTAGTGGGGAGGAGATCTCATTGTTCCGGATGTCTGGGTAACGTCTAGGTGAGATAGCCGTGGGGAGGACTGGGTAAAGATCCGGAAGGGACCCAAACTTGGGCCAATCTGATCTTCTGAAGAGGTTTCACCGCTTGTGGACGGGACAATCCGGAAAGTGGTACGGATCACCCACTTATCCCGTTGAGTCAGATCTCCGGGTGGAATCTGGAATACTCCGATCGTTGTAGCCCTAAGACATAACCCAGATCTCCCTATGTGACCTGCCAAAACGGTTTTGGCCAATCCGGATTGGTTGTAAGGGAATATCCGGATCCTAACCTTATAAGGGACGCCTTCACCGGAAGAAACCACCTATTCTAGAGGGTAGAACGTAGAGGGATAAATTTGGATCATAGGGGTGAGTAAGTATTATAATTAGGACCTAGAGATACAATCCGGAAAGGCCAATTCTGGGGGTTTCCGGAAATTCGGCTAGGAGTGGAAAATAAGTGAGTACGGGGAGTTCCCAACCTCCTACACTTCACAGAATCCCTGGACAATACTAGGGTCATCCGGACAAAACCGGATTAGGCACTTAAAAATGCCAATCCGGATATTTTGGTGTTCGTGTGTCCCCACACGATTTTAGCGCCGCTGCCGTGGATTCTAAAGCTGTAGGGGGAGGTGTCGCCCTGGACTTGCTGGTGCATACGGTCACAAGGTGGATTCCGTTCAGCAATGTGTCTCTAGCTGGGATGAGCGGATCCCATCCGGTTGGTACAGCGCCCCGGAGATCCGCCCGACTTTAAAACAAAAAAGGAAGCGTGATAGTGCATGATTTACCGAGCACTAACTTGGATTGGAGGTCACGGACCACCTCGAGACTGGAAGGGGACATCATAGTGTTATTATTGGACGAGTCAACCCCGACCAGTCCGGATCCCGCAGAAGTCGCCGGATTTTCCACACCAGACGGAGCAGGGAGGACGGAAACGGAGTCCGAAGAAGAGGAAGAAATTTCCGCCACCCCAATGGCTCCAGCTACATGGCTTAAGTACAGTCAATTCCGAGGAGCCGGAAGTCAGGATGTGGACAACTGGTACTGTGAGTTTGAATCCATTGCCACCGCCAATGAAGAGGATGCGGATGCCAAAGGCCGGATCTTCCAAGGGTTGTTGAAGGGGGAGGCATTGAAATGGTACCAAGATGTACTAGACGAGACCAGGAATGACTGGGTGGATTTCATCCAGCTATTTCTGAAGACCTTCCGAAAAGCGGGAGGTGTGGCAAGAGCACTGGGACGGTTGAGCCGGATGGCGAAGAAGCCGGCGGAATCAGTCCGGAAGTACGGTCAGAGGGTGAAGGCTCCGATTTAGAAACTAACGACTGAGATCGCCCAGAGCATGCAGGTGGAATGGTACAGCGGGACAGCGCCCCACTCAAATGGCCATAACTCCTAGCTCACACCTCCGCTTGAGGTGATCTTGAGCATTCTAGAATCACCACGCCATGAACTACGCATAGCTTGTGGCCTCACCCTCATGCCTCCTAGTCTCCGTGGGTGAGAGGCGTTCCCAACGCCCGGGGCCCTTGCCCACACTAGGATCACTTGGGCCCTCTCACCAACGGCACCACAAGTCCCGGGTGTCACTCCGGGGTCCCCCTTGTGCCCATGGTGTTTCAGGCACTCCTCATGGAAAGGTGCGCGACAAAATCATGGCAATGATGGTGAAGGCCTTCTTGCATCATCGCTCGTATGCCTTCCTGACTTCATCGCTCGAGGTAGAAGGTGGTGGTAACTCCAAACCTTCCACGATCTCCCAAAGATCTTTGGTGGACAAGGCCATTTCCAATTTGAACTTATAGAGGTTAAAATTCTCGCCACCGAACTTGTCAACCCATATAAGTCCATTGATTTCACTAGAACCCATTATCAACCCAAATGTTAGTTTCCATTCATTTAATGTAGCACAAGGGCTTAGAAACCCTCAAGGAAGTTAGAAATTGCCTAAACTATGTAGAAGTGACTCAATTATTGTTCAAAGTTGTCCCACACTCAAGTCAGCACCTTAACACTCAAATCAAATAAGGAATGATCTAATAACCATCAAAAAAGCAATACTAGGCCTCTTGGAACACAAATGACCCAAAACTAAGCATTGAAGTGAGGAATTTCTCAAGTGAGCACTTTCTCACTCAAGTTAGAAGCGAAATGACTTGTCAACCATCAAGAGAACAAAACTAAGCCTCTTGGAACACAAATGACCTTAAACTAAGCATAAAGAGGAGGATTCTCTCAAGTCAACACCTTTTCATTTAAGTTAGGTGCAAAATGACTTGATAACCATCAAAAAAACAAAACTAAGCCTCTTGGAACACAAATGACCTCAAACAAAGCATAGATAGGAGGATTCTCTCAAGTCAGCACTTTCTCACTCAAGTTTGATGCAAAATGGCTTGACAACCATCAAGAGAGCAAAACTAAGCCTCTTAGAATACAAATGACCTCAAACAAAGCATAGATAAGAGGATTCTCTCAAGTCAACATCTTTCCACTCAAGCTAGATGCAAAATATCTCAACAACCATCAAGAGTGCACAACTTAGCCTCTTGGAACGTTAATCACCTCAAACTCTCAAATGCGAATCAATCTCACTTAGGCATTCAAGATACAATGAACCTCAACAAAATGAATCCTCCACGCGGGTCCAAATGTCCAAAAATGCTCCAAGGCGCTCCAAAAGTGCTCTAAAATTCCAAAAATCCACCAAAACCTTGAAACACCTCCAAAATGCCTCCGATCAGATCTGGCTCTCTCCTAGCTACTCCTAAGTTGATCTCTCTCCTCTAAGAAAAAGTGGGCCCATAAGCTATTGGGAAATGAGAAAAGAAAGCAAAGAAACCAGCGTAAGAAGGTAGAGCACAATACACAAGGATTGCATACAATGGAGAGAATGATAATCTCCTCCCTTTATGCCTTTATTTATATGTGTAGGTTAGGACCAACGTTGACAACCCATATGGGACAATATAACCAATGCAACCTAACACTACCTTCCAACACCTATCTTTTGATCCCTTGATTCTCAGTGTGGTTTAGGAGTGAATTAGTCTTTAGTGCGAATGTCTAGGTTAAATAATCATGTGGAGGGCTATTAATAACAATCATGGAACAACCTAGAGTGCTTTGTTATCTTGGCATGTAGTGCAACCATCGAAGTGGTGCTTGCAGAGCTTCGGCTTTGGAGCGAGTGAGGTTCACTTGGTTACTTATGATGATTAGTTCATCCTCATCTTCAACTCCCATGGTAATAGTGAGAAGAGTGCCATGTGCAATCATGATGGCCTAGGCGGTATTTTGATAGTGAATTGCTGATGAAGTCAAGTCATGTAGTAAGAAGGATGAATCTTCGGTTAGTGGTAGCAGAAGGGTGGGATCTGTGTTCCAACCGTAGGCGTAGGTTTTTGCCATACAAGCACGATTGGGGATGGGGATTCATAAAAGTGGTCTGTAAATGAGTGGGGATGATACGGTGGGAATGAATCGTGCACCAAACTCCCTCCAGTTAGGTTGCCAGGTATGGTCACTAGGGCCATTCAACCGACATCGAGTGTGTGATCCGACTGAGTTTGTTGTGCCAAACAGGTCATCTCATGGAGAAGCTAAGAAATAAACTACATTGTCGCAGAGTTGGTTGGGCCCTGTTTTGTGGTATGGATGTGAAAACACCACTAAGAAAATCACTGCTGAAATTATTCCCAGTTGCTTGGAGGCAAAGTCCAAGGAGTTGCTAAGGTAATAGTGTTGGTGTTGTTGCTAAGGGATAGGCAGGCTAAGAAGAAGTACTTGCGATGGGGTCCCTTTTCAATTGCCTAGATAATGTTGTGGTTTTTTTGTTCAATTGATTAAGGTGGGGGTTAGGTAGGTTGGCTTTTGGTTGTGGGAAGGAAATGTAGGGTTGAGCGGGGTGCAAGTGAAACCGAAGGACGTCGCACTGGCAGCGGAGCTAATGTTGGCACCCACAGTGGACCCAAGAGTCGGAAAGCAGTTGCTCCGGAACGACCCTTAGACAAGCATGTGGAAGATGACAAGGCTTCATGGGTGTTGGTGAATTTTTGGTATGAAGGATCCAGGGCAGCTACAAGGGATGTTGGTTGAAGGCTTGTACTTTGGTCTGCAAAGAAAGAAGGGCAGGCGACGCTTTTGGGTGTAGCAACAAGGGTGTATTAGCTTGCTCTGTCTTGAAAGCGCTGCCTAGTGGATTCTAGGTGCAGGTGAGGTTCGATTACGGGGAGAAGTTATGGGCAAGACAACTCCTGACGATCTGACAAGGAAAGTGCAGGACCAACTTTCGGACGCTACTGAGGTCACATACAATGGCATGTGCTACTCAGTAGGAGTGGGCTTGAGATTGCAGTTGAATTGTTGGTCAAGGTTGAGAGGCTCCTTCGAGACTCTGCTTGAGGAAATGCAAAGCATTCAGTTCCCATGGTGGTTGTTGACACGGAGATGTCCTCCCCTCATGCATCGAGTGTAATTGGAAGGTGGCAAGGCATGTGATTGGAGGTGTTGCATGTTGGACATTATATAAGGGGAATGTGCACAACTGTGGTGCAATTGTTGGTAGGTGGCATTAGAGCACTTAGAGGCAATAAGAAGGCGAGACAATTAGGCCTCACAATTTAGTGACATTATGAATGACTCGAGATTTGTAAATTCTTGTTGTTTCTTAATGAAAATGGTGTTATACACACCACTTCTCTCACCATTAAATGGAACAAAGGTGCACATGTGAGTTATAAACTAGGTTATGTGAAGGAGGGTTCTTCACCCGGACTAGGACGCATTCAAGGGTGGTTGATGATTCTTGCTTACAATAGGTTCTGCATTAGGCTTTGTGTTAGTATCATGTATTCATATTTTATATTAATACATTATATTTTACATTAATGTTTTTTATTAGGTTCTATATTATGTTTTGCATTAGAATTTGCATTAGTCTCATGTTTTAGTTTTCTCCATTGGTCTTCTATATTACTTTTTTGCATTAGTTTATGCGTTAGTGTTATGCGTTAGTCCTCCACAATATTCTTTTACATTAGTTTTTGTGCATTAGGTTTTGCATTAGGCTCTACATTAGTGTTTTGCATTAGTGTTTTGCATTGATCTCTAAATTATTATTAGTATTCTACATTAGTCTTTTACATTAAACCTCTGCATTAATTTTCTGCATTATAAGAATTGTAAACTCATTGCTTAAAGGCACAGGAATAATCAACCCATCCACCCAATCTTGTGGATTGTTATTTCACTTGAATACCAATTGTCACCACACATTCCTAATTCATTCTTTAGTTGTGTTTAGATTTTTTAAACAAATGAACTTGGTATAAGTCCCACCCTTTACAGAATTTCCTTCATTTAAGTTAACTTTGTTCATACTCCATATCTTACTACATTCATGCATTAGACATCATCTTAATCTGGTTGGAATTACTTCACTTGGAGTAACAATTGTCACCACATTTTTTGTGCGTCCTCCAAGATTCGATGTTTTTGAAATAATTGCTTGAGCTTGGAATTGGAAGTTGAAGCAAAGTTAACCCTACCGAGTTTCTTGCCAACAAGTTTGGGCTTACCTTCTAACAAAGGTGTGAGCCCGAATTCGTGCCCACATGTCTTCTTAACCTCTAAAATCGTTAGAATTTAGTTATTGGGTTGTGTGAGTAGCTTAAAATGACAAGAGTTTGGATTTAGTTAAGTTCAGTGTGTTTCATGTTAACATGGATTTAGTCGAGTTAATTGTGGGACTCGAGTTATTGGAAGTGAAAAGATTAAAAACAAGCAATTTGTTCAACTTAGTTATGGACAATGCTTGAGTTCAAGCGACCTTTAGGACGAAGCTATTTTGCGAGCGGTGAGCGGTGAGCAGTAACTTCCGCGATATTTTGATTAAAATGTTATTTTAAGCAGTAAGTTTAGGGTATATTTGGACTAAATGTATTTTAAGTAATTTTTTTCTTCTAAACTTAGTGAACAGTGGGACCTATGACCGTGGACAATTAAGGGCTATGATATAGGAAAAAATGTTATTGTATCAGTGAAAAATATGGTTTAGGGGCTTAAATTGAACATTTGGAACTAATATCAGTAAATATGGGTTTGTCTCAAGTCAAACACATACTGTTTCAGTACAGGGAGAATTAGTGGTACTCCAAAAAGGTCACGCAACTTTGGAAAAGAGAAATACATGTGGTGCGTCAAATGTCTTGTAGTGGCCCTTTTAGTATCACTACATCATGATTATAAAAAATCTTGCATACATATGTTTCTTTAAAGAAACAGAAAACTCTAAGAGTCAAGGTACTTCAATAAACCAGCATCCAAAACTCGCTTCACTTCGTTGAAGCTAAAACTAGCTGCATGAATGAACGTGTCTGAATCTGAGTCCAAACCACACACTACAGTAAACAAATAGTACAAATGCTTACAGTTGGCCCATTGACCCCTTTTTCCAATTGCTTTAGTCGCCATGTCCTTGAAGTTAGGACAAGTGCATGCTGGCAGTTGCGAAATCGTCAAGTAGTATTGTTGAACCTTTGGGGGCGTGCCAGAATCCAAAGAGACGATGCATCCTAAGGCAGGGGCTGGAAGCATGCACAGTTTGTGCACTTTGGCTTTCAATGATAGGGCTGAGGCACAATTATTGGCGTGTTTTGATGACGGGGCCTTCTTGTTGCGCCTAATGAACTTCCCTGAACGCCGGGTGGGAAACTCATCTGGATATGCAGGAGTCGTGTAGCTTGCTAAGTCCAAAGGTAACGGGTTGTCCTGAAAAATTCTGGAAGGTGTCATCTCCTTCCGCTGGGGCAGTCTAAATCCTGCGTTTTCTAAAGAGAGGATCTTTTTGCAGGTTAAGTTGGTCCCGACTTAACCGGCCATACCTCTGGAACGTTTGGGACTGAGACCACCCACCTCTTTTTTGTACCCTTAACGCATCTCTCAATGTCGTCATTGCAGAAAAAGAAGTCTTGAGGGTCCAATCTCTTCTTCCAATAGTTATCCATGAGGCCTAAGTAGGTAGGTGCAGCGGTGCTCTTCCCGTCTTGTACAATCCGAGCGACGCACTTCTTCTTGGTGATTGCTTGTAGAGCAAAGCAAGCCTTCGTAGATGTCTTAGGCAGCCGTGCGATGTGCCACTGGGCAGGGTTGCATAATGTCTCCTCAATCGCGGTGACGTGGTGCCGATCCACCCGCTGCGGAGCGTCGTGTGTTGGAAATTGCGGTTGGTCTTCATCTGCAGTTGTGGGAGAATCTGGAGTTGTCACAGGAGGTGGAGAATCGTTCAGTCGGGCAGATTTGGTTTGGACGCGTGGTCGGGATATACTGATTTTGTCTGGCCTGTGAGATTCACGTTCGTCACCAAAAGCAGTATCCGGTTTACGCTTCATAGAAACAAATACCTCTTCCCCTTCGAGGTGGGGAGTCCTGGTGCACCACTCGTCACCGCCAGGCATCTTCAAGATGGCCTCATGCAGCGGTTTCGAGATTCCTGTTTTTACGGCTGACCTCTGAGCACGCCTCAGCTTCAATTCCTCTTTTGACGGTCCAGTTCCAGGGTTCTCTCCTTTTAGGAATTGGGAATATGCTGAGCACTGCATGAAAGCACGCACGAAGTCATCGATTGTTGCCACATAAAGGTCGCTGCCCTGATCGCCAGATTGCTGCTTCCACTTGTTGTGGATAGATTCAGCAAGGTTATAGGATGGCATTTCCGCTAGTTCAGCTTCACTTAGATCCTGCAATGCCCATACAGTCCGAATTAGAATAATGGCGGAATTAATGTAGTTGAACCATAAAATGGGAACTATACAGGAAATATAGAGGGAAGTATAGACTTACCAACTCCATAAATCCACCCCATTGGCGGTAACGGAAATGCCAGAAGGCCAGCCAAAGCTCAAGTCGAGGTAGACCTTGTTCAGTTGTTGCCCCGGATGACATCCACCATGCCCGAATTGCCAAATACTTTGTCTCGGCCTCCGCCATCGATTTCGCATTCTTGTATTGCTGGCATAGTATTCGATGCTGATGTTGCAGGTCTTGACGGATATCGGCCTTGGTATGTTTCTCCAAGGACTGCGTCCAATGGAAAAGACAAGTCCTCTCTCTATCCACCATCTTCTCAGACGCATCTCCATTTCCGTATATGATTCGAACAACATTCCAGTTGGCTTGGGCACTGTCGGCCATGAAACCTTTAAAATTTACTTTGTCCACTCCATGTTGAGCCATGAGAGCGTTCAGGGTCTTCCATACGACTGACTGGGCTGCAACATCTTCAGACTGCATGTCGCATACTGCGATGGTCATGACACTGCAATATGTGGAATCGTACACATGGCAAGCCATTGTCGTCCACGACCTGACCCGTTTGACATGGTCAAACATTATCTAGAAGTTCTCCAAGTCACCACCGGGTTGCATTCGTTGGACGAGGTCGACGCCGCTGCCCGGTCCAACTTCAGACATCTTGAAGACAAAGACCTTGTCCATGTCCGCTCCTTGCCCTAGAAACCTATTCTGCTGCATGAACCTCCAATTGCTAGCACCGCGTAACTTGGTAATATTGTCCATGACTCCAAAGCGACGCATAGTCCTGAACGTGGTGACTGCGTTACGAATGTTGGGCGAGGTGAGGTGCTTACACCGATCGAAAATAACTTGCAGCTCGTCCAGCTCCAAGATCTTTTGTGGGTCACCTTCTTTAGCAAGGAGGAGTGGGCCCAGTACTTCCTTTGCAGTTTCAAGCACAATAGCGGAGCGAGTGGCTGATGGGGTGCGTTCGACTTGATCCCCAATCAAGGTGTTTGTCAAATCGATGAAGTCCCGATGATCACCTGACTTGACGGGATGGTCGTGAGATCCCAAGTGCACACAAGCCCTCGTCATGTGAGGTGTCGCGGTAACATAGTAGATCTTGGTAGTGCAGACAGCAACACAAGTGGGAGGGACGTTACATGATTTGCAAACAACGGTCGAACCAGTTGGAGGCTTGGACCCTACTTCAAACAATTTCTCAGATAATCCTTCCCACTCTGTTTCATTCACTTGGGAAGTCCTGTGGTCTCGCCGAAGATACTCACAAGCAGGATTGTCGCAACGGAGGTGGCCCAAACAAGAAGATGTACGAAACAAAAGCTTGAGATCATTCTGAATATTGGTTGTAATTGTGCGAGACCAAGCATGGCCATCGTACCTTCTATCCATTCCACGAAGCAGCTTGGCCTTTGTATTAAGGCCATGGTCACCTAAAGGTGGAAACTCGAATATAACGTCCCCATTGTAACGAGGGGGAAGGTATTCAATATGCTGGAGTCTGATCGCATCAAAGTTAATACGAGATAACACACTTTTGGACCGCTTACGAGCTCCAAGGCGCATCAATGAATGAATGATACTGACAACATGACTTGTCACAACATTGGACTGACCAGGATTACGAAACGGACTAACAGGAGGAGTTGTTTCCTTGCGAACTACTTGTAGAGAGAGCAAAACTGGGACTTTCCTCTTTGATTTTAGGAATTCAACATCGCCGTCGGAATCATCACTCAACTCATATATTGTATTTAGACCGGGCTCAATTTTGACCCTAGCCAGGACCGGTCTCTCAATGCTAACAGTGGACGACTCCTTAGGTGTTAGAAGTTCAGTCGAACACTCTAACATAGACTCTGAGACTCCATATACACGATATTTTCCAGGCTTCAGCAACCAGAACGCACCGACGTCATTCTCTACCTTAGTTTGACGAATTGCATGTGAAAGTAGACCGGTATGATCGTCAAAAACTTCTTCTTCGACAAAGATAGTGACCTCACGATATTGAAACCTCAAACTCAATGTTGCACAGTGACTATAGCATGACCGTCTTCACCTAATGGAAAGAGGACCGGAACAGAATGAGGTTCAGCACGAAGCAGGGCCATAGTAAACCACTGAATTCTGAACAAAACAAGTACTCTAAACATTGAAATGGAGAGAATATATAACAGGAAAGAATTTACTGTGCAATCTGGTAATTTATGTACCAGCAAGCGGAATTTCAGAGTCATGCAGAATAAGCTGAAAGACGGCTGAAAAACCAATTTTGGATGCAAGTCCGAGATAGGCAAGAAACCGAATAGTAGAATCCTATAACAGGCATACATATCAAATAGTACAATCCAATAACAGGCATACATTCTAAACATTGTTAATTATAATATATATTGGCAAATAAGGTCATAAGAATAATGTGGAGAGCATGATAGTAGCTTGGCAATAATATTAGAATGCTACATTGTGATTAACGACGAAGACGCTTATGGGGCCCTTTGCCATTTTTGTCACCGTCATGTTTATGACAATGGTCAATCCCTAAACTATGAACTGCAGTGCATCCTGCGCAACCGAGTCCCTGACCTTAGGGACGTGGGGCCTGCCTTAATAGAGATCTAGAGTAAGTGCCCGGTTTAATAACCCCTACTCTAGAATAGGCATGAGTTTGTAAAGTAGACTTGTCCTCTATCAGCGTTGCAACATCCGTCTGCAAAGATGGAGTCCCGGGATGTGGACTCTGAATTGCGACCACCAGAGTAACTGAGTAGTAAGGTGGGTTTAGAATCTTCATGTTGTTGACGTCTGGAAAACCATCAATCGACGATGTGATGTGGATTTGTGATGCACTAGGAGCACCTAAAGGAGCAAGGCTCGGGAGACTTGAGTCAGTACCCATTGGAGAAGAATATGATGAGATGAAATGAAAGAATGGGTACAAGTAATCGGGTATTATATACACCTAGGGTAGACAGCAATGCCCGAATATTAGATAACCTGATAGATCAATTAATAGTCAATAGTTATTTATGTAAATTCTGGACAACCTGTTTCATGTATGAATAGAATGTACTACAATAGTAGTCATCCCTTTATCACCACGAATTATCTGACATGGAAGGATACGATTATGTAGAAAAGGATTTTGTAGTGTATGAATGCAGGGTGGATTAACAAAGGATCACTTTAAGTAACTGCAGATTAACTATCTAAATACAAGAAAATGTGAACATAACGATGGCGCATAGATGTTAATTCTGACAGACTTGAAAATGATATATAAGATGTGTTTGCTCCAGATGTTTGTTAGAGATGAACACTTGGTCGAGAGCAAGAGCAGAACGAGAAGTAATGAGGAATAGTGAGAAACAGAGGCGAATTGAGAGAAGGCAAAGGTTAGAATCAAGAGAAAGCTTAGGGACGCCGTACAATTTGCGGACAACAATGGGTAGAAGAGGGGTTACTTCTTCTAAGGGTACAGGTAGAGGTTCCAAAGGGGAAAAGACGTTTGATGTTGAAGCGGTAGCTCCCATCGTTTTATTTCCAGTAACGGAGGAAGACAACCCAGATGACAAAGGGGGCAGTGAGGTGTTGTTTATCAAAAATCCTCATGATATTGTTTTCTTCAAAAACGTAATGTGAACCACTCTCACAGATAATTAGAACAGTTGAGACCCAATAGCTTTCCATTATGTTGTTTTTATTTTTGGTGATGGAATGTGAATAGGATTTGGATTGGGCATCTGGAACAGGGAATGACACAGACACAACTTCAACCTGGGGCAGCCTCGAGTGCCTCAACATCGGATCATAGTGAGCAACAGGTTTGTGAAGATTGTTTTCAATTGGTGACTTTTATGGTTTTGGGATTAGGGTAATGTTTCTATCCAACGAAAATAGTTTATTCACTGAACAGGGACTCGGAGATTTTGATCGAGACGCAGCTGACCTTTGCGAAGGGACCATGGATAATGACGAGATGCAATTCGAGGAAGAAGTAGGCTCCTTGAATCTGTTTTCTGATGTAGGGTTCGAAGAGAGACATTTGGAGACCCGAGTCAGATTTTTGGATACCTGAGAGAGAATTTTAGGTAGAGCGCCACTTGCCACTTGTGGCTATCGGTCCTGAAATCAGATTTCTGAAAGCCAGCATTATTCTCCAAAGTGTGTCAGGGTTCCGAGATACCCTTTGGGGGGGTCTAACGTGGGCTGAATTGAGTGTGAAGTGAGTTTAGGGTACACTTAGGTAAGGTTGTGATTAGACCTAAATCTGATGTGAGTGTGAATTTAGTTTAGGTTAGAAGTCAATAAGGTTGTGATAAGGCATCAATCTGATGTGGGTGTCAATTCAGTGTTGGTTTGATGTTGCATAGGTTATCAATAGGCCCGAAATCTGATGTGAGTGTGAATTCAGTGTTGGTTAGATGTTGATCAGGCCCGAAATCTGATATGGGTGTGAAATCATTTGGGTTAGAAGTTGCTTAGGTTGTGATTAGGCCTGAATCTGATTTAAGTGTGAAGTGAGTTTGGGTTGTATGTTGATAAGGTTGTGATTAGGCCTGAATCTGATTTAAGTGTGAAGTGAGTTTGGGTTATATGTAGCATAGGTTGTGATTAGGCCTGAATCTGAATTGTTCAAAATAGTGTGTCTCGGTCCCGAGAGACCCTAGAGAAGGTCTTAACTGGGTTGAATTATGTGTGAAATCAGTTTAGGTATAATGTTGTTGAGGTTTCTGGTAGGTCTCAAATCAACCTTAAGTGTGAAATGAGTTTGCATCATATGTTGGTAATAATCTGATAAGGCCTGAAATCTGATTTAAATGTGAAGTTGGTAAAGCTGATATAATTGCCTGAAATC
This sequence comes from Polytrichum commune, assembly GCA_950295325.1. NCBI lineage: Eukaryota > Viridiplantae > Streptophyta > Polytrichopsida > Polytrichales > Polytrichaceae > Polytrichum > Polytrichum commune. Next base: position 42,209,392 of record OX485806.1, on the reverse strand, counting down.
AAATTTCCGAAAGTTAGGTTTGTTCAAAAAAGTGTGTCTCGGTCCCGAGACACCCTAGACAAGGGTAATGAGTGGGCTGACTTCAGTGTGAAATCAATTGGGTTAGAAGTCGATAAGGTTGTGATTAGGCCTGAATTTGATTTAAGTGTGAAGTGAACTTGGGTTATATGTTGCTTAGGTTGTGATTAGGCTTGAATCTGATTTAAGTGTGAAGTGAGTTTGGGTTGTATGTTGATAAGGTTGTGATTAGGCCTGAATCTGATTTCAGTGTGAAGTGAGTTTGGGTTATATGTAGCTTAGGTTGTAATTAGGCCTAAAATTTGATTTAAGTTTGAAGTTGGTAAAGCTGATATAAGGCCTGAAATCAAATTTTTGAAAGTCACATTTGTTCAAAATAGTGTGTCTCGGTCCCGACACACCCTAAACAAGGGTATTAAGTGGGCTGAGTTAAGTGTGAAATCAATTGGGTTAGAAGTTGCTTAGGTTGTGATTAGGCCTGAATCTGATTTATGTGTGAAGTTGGTAAGGCTCATATAAGGCTTGAAATCAAATGTCTTAAAGTTAGCTTTGTTCAAAAAAGTGTGTCTCGGTCCCGAGACACCCTAGACAAGGGTATTAAGTGGGCTAAATTAAGTGTGAAATCGATTGGGTTAGAAGTCAATAAGGTTGTGATTAGGCCTGAATCTGATTTAAGTGTGAAATGAGCTTGGGATATATGTTGCTTAGGTTGTGATTAGGCTTGAATCTGATTTAAGTGTGAAGTGAGTTTGGGTTATATGTTGCATAGGTTGTATGTAGGCCTGAAATCTGAGTTGTTTATAATAGTGTGTCTCGGCCCCGAGAGACCCTAGAGAAAGACTTAACTGGGTTGAACTATGTTTGAAATCAGTTGGGTTAGGCCCTTGGTATGGTTTTTGTTACGCCTGAAATCAACCTTAAGTGTGAATTGAGTTTGAATCTGATGTTGGTAATAATGTGATTAGGCCTAAAATCTGATTTAAGTGTGAAGTTGGTAAAGCCGATATAAGGCCTGAAATCAAATTTTTGAAAGTCACATTTGTTCAAAATAGTGAGTCTCGGTCCCGAGACACCCTAGACAAGGGTATTAAGTGGGCTGACTTAAGTGTGAAATCAATTGGGTTAGAAGTTGCTTAGGTTGTGATTAAGCCTGAATCTGATTTAAGTGTGAAGTGAGTTTGGGTTATGTGTAGCTTAGGTTGTCACTAGGCCTGAATCTGATTTAAGTGTGAAGTTGGTAAGGCTCATATAAGGCCTGAAATGAAATCTCTTCATGTTAGCTTTATTCAAAATAGTGTGTCTCGGTCCCGAGACAACCTTGAGAAGGGTATTAAGTGGGCTGACTTAAGTGTGAAATCGATTGGGTTAGAAGTCGATAAGGTTGTGATTAGGCCTGAATCTGATTTAAGTGTGAAATGAGCTTGGGTTATATGTAGCTTAGGTTGTGATTAGACCTAAAATCTGATTTAAGTTTCAAGTAGGTAAAGCTGATATAAGGCCTGAAATCAAATCTCTTAAAGTTAGCTTTGTTCGAAATAGTATGTCTCGGTCCCGAGACACCCAAGGCAAGGGTCTTCAGTGGGCTGAATTCAGCGTGAAATCAATTGGGTTAGAAGTTGCTTAGGTTGTGATCAGGCCTGAATCTGATTTAAGTGTGAAGTGAGTTTGGGTTATATGTAGCTTAGGTTGTGATTAGGCCTGAATCTGATTTAAGTGTGAAGTTGGTAAAGCTCATATAAGGCCTGAAATCAAATCTCCTAATGTTAGCTTTGTTGAAAATAGTGTGTCTCGGTCCCGAGACACCCTTGAGAAGGGTATTAAGTGGGCTGACTTAAGTGTGAAATCGATTGGGTTAGAAGTCGATAAGGTTGTGATTAGGCATAAATCTGATTTAAGTGTGAAGTGAGTTTGGGTTGTATGTTGCATAGGTTGTGTGTAGGCCTGAAATCTGAATTGTTCAAAATAGTGTGTCTCGGTCCCGAGAGACCCTAGAGAAGGTCTTAACTGGGTTGAACTATGTTTGAAATCACTTGGGTTAGGATGTTGGTAAGGTTTTGGTTAGTCCTGAAATCAACCTTAAGTGTGAAGTGAGTTTGAATCTGATGTTGGTATGAATGTGATTAGGCGTGAAATCTGATTTAAGTGTGAAGGTGGCAACGTTGATATAAGGCCTGAAATCAAATTTTTGAAAGTCACATTTGTTCAAAATAGTGTGTCTCGGTCCCGAGACACCCTAGACAAGGGTGTCTCGTTGGCTGAATTATGTGTGAAATCAGTTGGGTTAGGATGTTGGTAATGTTTTAGTTAGGCCAGAAATCAACCTTAAGTGTGAAGTGAATTTGAATTGGATGTTGGTTATAATGTGCTTAGAGTTGAAATCTGAAATTTCATTGTTGGTTAAATGATTATTGGATTGTAATTAGGCCTGAAATATGATTTGAGTGTGAATTTAGTTTATATGCCAAGATGTTGATTACGCCAAAACATATTATTTGACTTTGAATTTAGTTTGGGTTGGTTGTTGGGAAGGCTGTGATTAGGCCTGACATCAAAATTGGAAAATTAAGCATTGGATTTTCCGCAGAGTTTGGGAGCTACCGATCTTGAAACTTACGTTTCAAATGCTATTGAAGGCATCATGGACCATGATGAGCAGAATGTTGGGGAAGAGGTAAGTACTCACGTAGTTACATAATGTGTGAATTAGTTGTACCTTATGCCATGCAGCTTTGTGTCTTAAATACATACCTGTGTTTTGTAGGTCGAGTGCCCCACCCCCCAGGACTCACCGGCACCGGCTTCACCGGTAGCGACTCAAGCTTCAAGAGAGACTGCAATTGATCTTGACAGTTCTGATGAAAGTCAGGATGAGGATGAAGATGGGCTTGGAGATAAGGATACGTTTGACGGGGATGAAGATGAACTTAGATCCCGTCAAAAATTGAATTCCGTGGCCATGATCTCTCAATTGAGAGTCAAACCTTTCAGTTCATCGAGGTTCAATATTCCTTTATGTAGAATGCTTGCCATGCCTATGGTGAGGCCAACACTCTCAACTGATCTTGATAAATTAGAGCAAGAGTTTGTCCATGGGTATAGAGAGGGCTCCTCAGTTTTTTATGTGACATTAACAGATGAAAAAGGCAAACACACAGGAGGTGTCTGAAGCTGATAAGGCATCCTGGGGTCCCATTTGGAATTCAAAAAATGAAGAATTTAATTCCTATCTTCAGTCTGTTCCGGAGTTAGCCGGTTTCAAGGATTTGATGTTCTTTGTATGTGACGGTAACCATAGGCGTCAGGCATGGTTAAATCATATTGAAAAACTTCACAAAACAGATGAGGCCTGGCATTATATGGTGGATAGCATCCTACTTGACACAAAAGGCAAAGTTGGGGTTGTTATGCAAGTGATGCATAACATCAACAAGTAAGTTTTGTTAATTAATTTGTATTTCTTTCTATGTAAAATACTTCTTGTTATACCATTAATGTCATGTGCTAATCCACCATTTTTTATTGATAATTGCAGGCATACTGAAGACTCTCACGTCGAGACCAACTTTGTTCACACCCTTTTTAGGATTCAAAAGTATGGTCTTATGCCAATCAAACATTATCAAGACATATTGACTCCATCAGAGATGAAGAGGTGCAAGAGAACTCAAAATGCCAAAAAAACTTGGTACACATTGAATCTTGAAGTATTCACGAACTTCATCTTCCGGGTATGATCTCTATAATATGTACTGCATTGTTTTAATCACTAACATATTGTCATTATCTAAAATCAAATGATCACATAGGTTACAGTATACTTGGATGACTAACTAAGTCTACCCCTGTGCATCATGAACTTGGACTTGCTGCAGATGAGGGTGTTCGACAACTTGTGGAGCAATCAGATGTAGAAGTGTCCGCCGCTAAAAAAACAACCGCTATGAAAGTTGCTACAAAGAAAAGAGCCAAGGCACTTCATAAGAAAATGTCGAAACTAGTTGCTCTGGCAAACCCGGACTTGACGGATGGATGGCTTCGAGAGGTATAAACTCTACTTTACAAGCACATTTTTCAATCTTCATGTTCTTTAATGACCCCTGAGATTCTAATAAATAGCTATATGTTTCAAAGATTGGACGTCACTATAGTCTTAACTCAATTACACCCGAGCTCAATATGGAGAAATTGCAGTTGATCGTTACTGCAAAAGCATCGGCCGCTTCTAAGGTTAAATGGTTGGAATATTTAAACTCCTCTGCATCTACACGTGAGGCCCGCAAACTGCCCCCTAAGCCCACCAACGAGGAGAAACTGGGTGCATTTCTAGCTAAGGCGTGCTTTTGGGCCGGAGTGAATTAATACTTCGCAATCAATTCGTTTAATTTGTTTGTCTTGAGGCCTGAAAACAGTTTGGGTTATATGTTGCTTAGGTTGTGATTAGGCCTGAAATCAAATTTCTGACATTAAGATTTGGTCAACAAGGGTCTTAAGTGGGCTGAACTAAATGTGAAATCAATTGGGATAGATGTTGCTATGGTTGTGATTAGGCTTGAATCTGATCTAAGTGTGAACTGAGTTTGGGATATTTGTTGCTTAGCTTGTGATGATGCCCGACAGCTGATTTCAGTGTGAAGTGAGTGATGGATAGACTTTGGTAAGCTTGTGAATAGGCCTGAATCTGATGTGAGTGTGAAATTTAAGTGTCAAGTTGTAAAGGTGTTTAGTAGGCCTGAAATCAAATTTCTGAGAGTAAGATTTGGTCAATAAGGTGTGTCTCGGTCTTGGACCCTAGACAAGGGTCTTAAGTGGACTGAAGTAAGTGTGAAATCAATTGGGTTAGATGTTGCTATGGTTGTGATTAGGCTTGAATTTGTTTTAAGTATCAAGTGAATTTGGGTTATATGTTGATAAGGTTGTAATTAGGCCTGAAATCTGATTTAAGTGTCAAGTGTGTTTGGGTTATATGTTGCTTAGGTTGTGATTAAGCCTGAAATATGGTTTAAGTGTCAAGTTGTTAAGGCTGCTATAAGGCCTGAAATCAAAATTTTGAAAGTCACATTTGTTCAAAATAGTGTGTCTCGGTCCCGAGACACCCTAGACAAGGGAATTAAGTGGGCTGACTTCGGTGTGAAATCAATTGGGTTAGAAGATGATAAGGTTGTGATTATGCCTGAATCTGATTTAAGTGTCAAGTGCGTTTGGGTTATATGTTGCTTAGGTTGTGATTAGGCCTGAAATCTGAACTAAGTTTGAAGTTGTTAAGGCTGACATAAGCCTGAAATCAAATTTCTGGAAGTCAGCTTTGTTCAAAAAAGCGTGTCTCGGTCCCGAGACACCCTAGACAAGGGTCTTATGTGGGCTGAATTAAGTGTGAAGTGATTTCATATTAGAAGTTGATAAGGTTGTGATTAGGCCTGAATCTGATATAAGTGTGAAGTGAGGTTGGGTTATATGTTGCTTAGGTTGTGTTTAGGCCTGAAATTTGAATTGTTCAAAATAGTGTGTCTCGGTCCCGAGACACCCTAGACAAGGTTTTAACTGAGCTGAATTATGTGTGAAATCAGTTAGGGTAGGATGTTGGTAAGGTCTTTGTTAGGCCTGAAATCAACCTTAAGTGTGAAGTGAATTTGAATTGGATGTTGGTAATAATGTCATTAGGCCTGAAATATGATTTAAGTGTGAAGTTGGTAAAGCCGATATAAGGCCTGAAATCAAATTTTTGAAAGTCACATTTGTTCAAAATAGTGTGTCTCGGTCCCGAGACACCCTAGACAAGGGTATTAAGTGGGTTGAATTAAGTGTGAAATCAATTAGGTTAGAAGTTGATAAGGTTGTGATTAGGCCTGAAATCTGATTTAAGTGTCAAGTGTGTTTGGGTTATATGTTGCTTAGGTTGTGATTAGGCCTGAAATCTGGTTTAAGTGTCAAGTTGTTAAGGATGCCATAAGGCCTGAAATCAAATTTTTGAAAGTCACATTTGTTCAAAATAGTATGTCTCGGTCCGGAGACACCCTAGACAAGGGTATTAAGTGGGCTAACTTCGGTGTGAAATCAATTGGGTTAGAAGTTGATAAGGTTGTGATTATGCCTGAATCTGATTTAAGTGTCAAGTGCGTTTGGGTTATATGTTGCTTAGGTTGTGATTAGGCCTGAAATCTGATTTAAGTGTCAAGTGCGTTTGGGTTATATGTTTCTTAGGTTGTGATTAGGCCTGAAATATGAACTAAGTTTGAAGTTGTTAAGGCTGACATAAGGCCTAAAATCAAATTTTTGGAACTCAGCTTTGTTCCAAAAAGTGTGTCTCGGTCCCGAGACACCCTAGACAAGGGTCTTATGTGGGCTGAATTAAGTGTGAAGTAATTTCATATTAGAAGTTCATAAGGTTGTGATTAGGCCTGAATATGATATAAGTGTGAAGTGAGGTTGGGTTATATGTTGCTTAGGTTGTGTTTAGGCCTGAAATTTGAATTGTTCAAAATAGTGTGTCTCGGTCCCGAGACACCCTGGACAAGGTCTTAACTGGGCTGAATTATGTGTGAAATCAGTTAGGGTAGGATGTTGGTAAGGTATTTGTTAGGCCTGAAATCAACCTTAAGTGTGAAGTGAGTTTGAATTGGATGTTGGTAATAATGTCATTAGGCTTGATATCTGATTTAATTGTGAAGTTGGTAAAGCCGATATAAGGCCTGAAATCAAATTTTTGAAAGTCACATTTGTTCAAAATAGTGTGTCTCGGTCCCGAGACACCCTAGACAAGGGTATTAAGTGGGTTGAATTAAGTGTGAAATCAATTGGGTTAGAAGTTGATAACGTTGTGATTAGGCCTGAATCTGATTTAAGTATGAAGTGATTTTGGGTTATATGTAGCTTAGGTTGTGATTAGGCCTGAATCTGATTTAAGTGTGAAGTGAGTTTGGGTTATATGTAGCTTAGGTTGTGATTAGGCCTGAAATCTGATTTAAGTTTGAAGTTGTTAAGGCTCATATAAGGCCTGAAGTCAAATCTCTTAATGTTAGCTTTATTCAAAATAGTGTGTCTCGGTCCCGAGACACCCTTGAGAAGGTTATTAAGTGGGCTGACTTAAGTGTGAAATCAATTGGGTTATAAGTTGATAAGGTTGTGATTAGGCCTGAAATCTGATTTAAGTTTGAAGTTGTTAAGGTTCATATAAGGCCTGAAGTCAAATCTCTTAATGTTAGCTTTATTCAAAATAGTGTGTCTCGGTCCCGTGACACCCTTGAGAAGGGTATTAAGTGGGCTGACTTAAGTGTGAAATCAATTGGGTTATAAGTTGATAAGGTTGTGATTAGGCCTGAATCTGATTTAAGTGTGAAGTGAGTTTGGGTTATATGTTTCTTAGGTTGTGATTAGGCCTGAAATTTGAATTGTTCAAAATATTGTATCTCGGTCCCGAGACACCCTGGACAAGGTCTTAACTGGGCTGAATTATGTGTGAAATCAGTTAGGGTAGGATGTTGGTAAGGTATTTGTTAGGCCTGAAATCAACCTTAAGTGTGAAGTGAGTTTGAATTGGATGTTGGTAATAATGTCGTTAGGCCTGAAATCTTATTTAAGTGTGAAGTTGGAAACGCTGATATAAGGCCTGAAATCAAATTTCCGAAAGTTAGGTTTGTTCAAAAAAGTGTGTCTCGCTCCCGAGACACCCTAGACAATGGTATTAAGTGGGCTGACTTAAGTGTGAAATCAATTGGGTTAGAAGTTGATAAGGTTGTGATTAGGCCTGAATCTGATTGAAGTGTGAAGTGAGTTTGGGTTATATGTAGCTTAGGTTGTGATTAGGCCTGAATCTGATTTAAGTGTGAAGTGAGTTTGGGTTATATGTTTCTTAGGTTGTGATTAGGCCTGAAATCAAATTTGATTTTGAATTTAGTTCAGGCTAAATGTTACTCAGGTTGTGATTAGGCCTCAGCTGAATTGTGCATATGCGCTTATTTGAATTCGGGGAGCTTCTATTATATTTTCTTTCCACAGATATCCGAGCAGGCTTCTATTATTTATGAAGAAACAGTGCGTCAAGATAGACTGGTTATCAACTTTGAAGTACCCAACGAGCCCTTATCCTTGGTTGTATACATCGAGGATTGTAGAATGAAGTTATGGGATAATGCATTCCCCACCTTCTTTCGAGGGCAGGATGCTTTTAACAAAATTCACGAATTTGAGGGCTTCAAATGAACTGACTTGATTGTGAGAAAAATACTCTTTCGGTAAGATTTATCCTTCTCCAACTAGAATTCTTGTATTTGTCATATTGATTTGGTTGTTCACATGGCATGTATTTTGATTGCAAGGTATATAACGATGAGGTTTTTTTTAACCCGCAGGTTTTTCAAGTACGAGCTCCTTGCAAAAGGAGCAATAACAAAAGAAGATCTCCCAATATTTCTCTCTACATGGCTTGACAGGTCGAACTCAACGTGCATGTTCTCAGCAAATCAGCAGCGGACGTGGTCTACCTCGCATCTCACAGGAGGTGGATGGTACCTCGACTGTGCTCCTAGTTTCACTCCCTCCTTTGAAACTGAACTTAGGAAGTCGAGGGATGCAGTTGATGAGTCTTGTGTTGAGATGGTTGATTTACAGGGCATTGAAGACGAGCACGAGAGGGCAAAGGCCCTCTCGCGACGTCTAGAAGAAGATAGGAAGAAAGTGCTTAAGGTGAAGGAAGCTGAGGAGAAAGCGGCCCAGAAAGAGATGGCAAAACTCCACAACTCTCTGGAGAAGACTAACAAGAGGGGGAAGAAGAAGATGAACCCCCCTCCTGAGCCAGAATGTAAGAGCCCACCTGCGCCTAGTCCTACATATGACTCTGTTTCTCATGCTCCAATTCATTCTAGAGGAACCAAACGCGATTCCTCCTATGAGCAGTTAAGCCAAGGAATCCCTGTTTTCACATCGGTTGAGGAGAATGATGGCCAAGTTGGGGAGTGGATTAAAAACTTCTCACTAGAGCAAGTCCTTGGTGGCGACACGGGCAGCTTGGGTCCATTATATGACGAGTTAAAGAGCTTCATTTCTAAGGTACCATACTGCTCAACAGCTTTGTTTTGTTTATGTTTTCATTCAATTCTAATTCTCAAGCTGCGGAGTCCCATGAATGAGTTCTCAAGTTTCTTTCAATCATTCGTAGGTCATCATTCTCATTACAATGACATCCAACACATTTCTTTGTTAGTTTTCATTGTATGAAAACTTCAGCACTTGCTTAAGTCGTTGACTTCTATCTGTTTTTGTATGTTATATGCGATTTCATTACATACACATCTCTTTCTCATGTATTTGATCTCGAAGTCAATTAATTGATTCACATTAATTCAGAACGGTGTCAAGTTAGAATGTGTGCAATCTTTGATTTTCTTGTCGGAGTTTTGATAAATTTATTTTCATGCGCAGCACTCAAGTGACAAAGGCCGACGCTACAAAGGATCTGCTGCGGAAGTACCTTGTGTGGACTTGATTCTTGCAGATCTTCCAGAGGGCCTTCCTGTTCCAGGAATTTCGAATCCACCTTCGTCTATTCCCGCCTGGAACATAGAACCTGAGGATTGGTTTCAAACAATCTTTGATTTTGCAGACCATCACCTCCAAGACGATGGGGCGATAATTTTGTTCCATCCTTTTCGAATGTCTACAAAGTCAATCATTCTTGGGTATTGTTCCACGTATGGATTTGTTGTTCGCAAAGAGTGGTGGGGGATGAACAAGCTTCACCTGACGTCACCAATTAATCCAGTCTTGACTGTGAATTCATTTTATGATATGACTTATTGCTAATTTGATTGATAGCTGTATCTTATGTTATTAATCTTGTGAAACTAATCTTCAATTTCATTTGCTGGAATGTGCTTAATGATTTTTATCTTATTTCGTAAGTAAAGTAATTAACTGTTTTTGTAATCTGCAAACCATGAGGTTTGGAATAACTTTAGTTTTGAGGAGCATTCCGGAGGTGCGTGCTTCCAGATTTTGCTTTCAACACATCCCTGCACTAGACCGTCACGGGGTTGATGTGGCACGGGATGACATTCTCCAGAACCTGGTGTCAAGGGAGGATCAGTTAATGGATGGATCCACCCCTTGGCGTGGTCCTCGCGAAAAATCCCTCGCCCTTATACAGATGCTCATTCAGGCATCTTCTTCACCCGGGGATATTGTTCTAGACTGCTCTACAACTATAGGTACGTTGAACATCTCTTCATGTTTAAGTAAATAACTGTTGACCATTTCATGTTAATTAATTTTTATGTTGTTTGAGAACTGAACTTCATTGTTTTCTTATTTTGCAGGAGTTTCTATTCATGCGTGCCGCAATGTGAACCGTCATATTGTGGCATTAGAGGCTGACAAGGCAATTTTTGAAGCCTTGATCGCTCCTCTAATTCGATCTGCTTCGGCCATAGAAGTGAAATCAAGAGATGTTGTCATGTCAGAGGATCCAGATAGCGAAATCATTGTTGTTCAGAAGATCGTGAAGAAGTCAAGGTTTAGTAAGTGAGTATAGCTACTATTTCTACTACTAGTGATATATTTTCTTATTTGCTTTCATATGAGGCGGTTTTATGACCATGTGCCATTTGTATTTGCAGAAGCAGTAATTTGAGATACCCTTATCACCGCGCTTTTTTTTGTGACCCTAAGTTCTATCCAAGCCCTCCAAAATCATGGCGGCTCCCTTCATATGCAAATGACGTTGCCAATGAATTAGCGGAAGGTTCATATCGTACTTTTAGACCTAAGGAGTTGATGCTAAGCGGTATAGAGTATGTTGATTTAGAAGCTGTTGAATCTGAGGATGAAGGTTCTTCAGATGCAGATAGTACAGATTCTAAAGTCTCTGTAGCATTATCTGATAATTGTGATTTCTATTATATGTCTTAGGTAGAATTTTGTGTCTTATTGCTTGTATAATAATATATTTTTGCATTTGATTGTTAATTGTCCGTTTAGTGCGGTAATCTTCATGGTTTTCCTTAGACAGTGAATTATATTTTGTAATGCCTTCTTACACTCTTACCCTACACCCTCCTTGCACTCTATTATTCAATAAAACATAGAGGTAAACTACCTCATTATCCACCATAGCATCATCCATGTAAAAACATTCAAAACAAAAAACAAAAAACATAAAGAAATGTAGTTGTAAAAATATAGATCAAAACATGAAACAAAGACTAAGGAAAACTAAACCGAAAAACTAAACCAAAAAATTAAAGATGATAAGTATAGAATATCAATACGTTTTTTAGAATTACAAAAAATAAGAAGATAGACTGGAAGAAGAATGGAAGAAGAATGGAATAACCCAAAAAAAGCTTGTGCATAAAATATGGACAACATCCTATGTTTTTGGTTCAAATCAAACATCAAACCCCAAGAAATCCGAGGCCATATCCAAAGTGGCCACTCCCACATGAAATCTGAACCACTTGGCATGCCGAAACTCAACCTGAAACCAATGATTTCATGTCAAATTTATGGAGTCAGGTTGAATGCAGCTAAGCATGAAACCCAAACATGGCATGCCCACATTCAACCGGAAACCATAAACTTTAATTCACCCTAAACATAAAACCCCTAGGCCTTGTCCAAAGTGGCCATGCCGAGACCGAACATGAAATCTAAGCCATTGGGCATGTCGAGACCCAAATTGATACCAATGATTCGATTTCAAATTTATGGAGTCAGGTTGAATGTAGCTAGACATGAAACCCAAACATGGCATGCCTACATTCCATCTGAAATCATAAACTTGACCTCAAATCAAACAGCAAACCCCAAGGCCAACAGACCTCGGATCCGAGGCCTTCTGCAAAGTAGCCCCTCCACTTGAAATGCCGAAACCCACCCAGAAACCACCAACTTTATACACAATCAGAATTTAGGGGCTCAAGCCATGAGGCCTCGGGTCCGAGGCCTTCTCCCAGTGGGACTTCATCCACCTCAAATGACAACCTGTAACCATCCGAGACCCATTCCCAACCTACAAACCTTATACCCAATCTGAAATGATACCGCAGCCATGAGGCCTCGGATCCGAGGCCTTCTCCCAGTGGGACTTAATCGACCTCAAATGACATCCTGTAACCATCCGAGAGCCATTCCCAACCTACAAACCTTATAAGAGAAGGTGCAAGCAAATATAGTATAGGTTCATCAACCACGGTTATAGGTTCTTTTTGTCAATAAAATTGTCAATAAATATTTCAAAAGTTAGCTCTACACCGCGGTCATAGGGCATGTTTCACCACACAAAATTTCAATATTCTAGAAAACTTACCGCTCACCGCTCACTGCTCGCAAAATAGTTTTTCCCGCGACCTTTAGGCTGGGTTTATGGTTAGTTAGGCTTGAATGATTGTTTGTTTTAGGCTCGGGCTTGGTTAATTCAAGGAAGGGGGGTCGCCTTTGAAAGTGGATGAGGCAGCTAGATTTCCGCAAGGCCTGAGGGGGGTCTCGGAAGGATGGTAAGGTGCCTCTATTTTTAAAACAAAGAGAAGAAAAAGGCTGCAGGAGGGCCGGGGGCCGAAGGCTCTGTGGAGATTTCGAGACGCAACCGCACCGGGAAGGGGGACCCCTTGGTTGAAGGATCAGTCCTTCAGAGTTGTGAGCCGTTTGGATGAGGAAGGAGGAGGCAACCCCAACTCGGAGTTAACGGGGACTTCAGGGAAAAATCAGATAGGGGGTTCCAGTGAACGAATGCAGCCAATAGGCTGCCACACTCCATTTTGTTGGAGGTGAGGTAGAACTCACAATTCACAAGGAGGGCATACAGTTGGCGAATTGTTCAAATTGAAGGGGGCAGGGTAGCGGCTGCAAGGGAATCCAGAGGCCAAACAAACCATAAAAAAAATGTAACTTTGATGCCGGATTGGAATGCCCAATGGCATTCGGGAGGGGAAGAATATTGTGATAACCACTTGGAATTCATCGCCCACATTACCAACGGTAGATTCATCTCTAATCCACTAAAAGAGCGAAGACTAAGGGCTAAGGGTGTGCCCAGAGTTGGCGACTCGAAACAGGGTGATTTGTGGCATTGTGGGCGGGATTGCGGTGAGGCCCAGCTCGCGAGGCTGAGTTCTCATTTCTAGGCAAGTGGTTAGTTGCCTAACGGCCCTCGAAGGGTAGCAACTTGGGCAGAAGATGCTTGAAGTTCTATTGCTGGTGGAGTTTGCTGGAGCCGAGATGGGCACCGAAGGAGGAGAGGCTGTTGGGGCCGAGCCACATTGGTGGCAGTTCTAGGAAGGAGATGTGGGCAGCTCGTAATCCAACAGGAGTTGGGTGAGGGGTCAGGATGGAATCGACGTGCTGGGTTGCAGCAGCTGGGATGCGACATGGAACTAGTTCAATGCTTAGGTTCTCATATTAGTCAAGGGTTGGTTGCAAGGAAAATTTCTGATGGGATTAGATGGTAGTGCTTAGATTAGGATTTCTTGAAGTTTAGTGTGACTGTTAGTGCCTTCATTTGGGTTGATGTACAACTCGAGTATTTTTAAATACTTGTGGTCCAAATATAATAAAAAAAAAAGTGTTGAATAAACCAACTTGCTACCAAAGGAGAAGAATGTAACATGCATGCGGGAATAATCGGTAAAGCTCGTGAGGAAAGGATCCTTCACCCGGATTATGACGCACTTAAGGGTGGGGGTGATCCGGGCTCACAAAAGGTTTGCAATACGTTTGGTGGGTTTTATCGTTAAGTGTGTTATACTGGATGCACCATAAAATATAACTTAATAAGACCAACGTAACAAACGATTTGTAGGTTGATCATGTTGCACAATCTTCAAGGATTGGGGCCATAACTCCCAATCCATGGGCTTAATAACACAATAATGGATTTGAGGGTCATTGACCCCACTTTTCCACCAACAACATGCAAAGTGGTTGTGCCGGTCATTAATATGACTTCACCACTTACAAATTTTCTTAATAATTGAACCTACTACTACAAAATATACATAAGGGCCCCAAAAACAATGGAGTTGGGTACCCCTTTTGGCAATTAAAATGTTGAGCCACTTCACCTTACGAGATTGATGAGTAGGTTTCGGAATGCATGCATTGGTCACGCTCCCTCCAATCCTAAATAGAAGGCTAGGGTTAATTGGCTTACCTGAGTGCTCCTTGTTTGGTTTGGGTTTGATGTAGGCCGGGTCGCTATCTTCTTGTCCTACCGCCAATCCTCAAAATATGCTCTGAGCGCTTTCCTTGACCCTTCTACGGACGCTCTTAGATCATGCTCAATTTTACAAACGTTAAGTTGATTTTGTAGCTAACTTATTTGTGAAACTTAGGTTATTCAATAGTCAAAATTTCATTTTTATACACTATATCTTGGCTTTACCATAATTAATCCACTAGTAAATGTTGTTAGCTTTTAAAGACCTAAAGTCCACTCCAACCAAATAATTGCAAAAGTTATAAGGCTAAGAAGTACAATGTCCATTTAACCAATCCTTCCACCTCCATCTATCTAACCTTCAACTTCAAGAATCCATAACTAATATATTATTACTTGGATTGGGGCTTGTCATACACATTTGGAAAACTAGCAGGAAGATCTATTAGAGAAAAATATGAGCTTAAAAAGATTAACCAAGATGGATCCAGTAGCATCACTCCAACATAAGCAATCAACTACAAGCCTAGACTACATTCAACTTGAGAAAAATAAACCTTCTAAATTCATATCTCATTCAAATCCATTATGAAATATGAATATAAAAAGAAAAAATATTTATGAGGGAAATAATCAACTAGATTTGCACATTCATCTCAATACAACAACATTGATTTTACACACCTAAGCAGCAACAGTGCCCAAACTAAGTGTCCAATCTTTAAAAATTCATATCTCATCCATTACTTAACCAAATTACACATTTTAAACGGCTTTATAAAGTGAGATAAAATATTTATTTTTAAAAAGGAAAAAAAATAGTAATTAGAAATTAAAGTTCCCTTAGGCCAACATGTTTGATTCAGTAGCCTCTATCTTTATACCAACTTTGGAAATTTGTAATTCTTTGTTTTCTCAACCAAATTATAAATTAAAATAGCTATGAATGGATACAAATACCTCTACAAGAGAAAGTTGATAAATGATTGATTCAAGGTCCTAAATTGAGCATTTATTTCATCAGCTGGTAAGGTTTATAAAAACTCAAATTTTTAAACATGATGTCTAACGTATCTCTAAAGAGAAACCAGAGAGAGATTTTGTATGTTAACAAACACATACAATAACCAAAAGAACATACGACAAAGAAAGATTTTTTGGCTAAGTACATAGAGGTAGGGCTTTGTCCAAATGTTAGTGGAAAAAACAAATTTGCAATATGAGGGAAGGAGGTTTTCGAACCCCCTCACTGAAAGGTTGGACCCTTCTGCCACCGATTTCACATGCATAGATACCTATAGAAAAACATATGAATAATGTTTGGAGTGAAATGGTCTCATGCTCTCCTTGCTTAGCCTTTTATTGTTATTCCTCTTCCCATTGGTTCACATAAACAATATGGGATAATTCTTATTCTTTTTCGGACTAGTATGGTAGCCTTATTCTAACCTTATTCTTTCTCATGACTTTTCTTTCATATTTTTATTTGTTACAAGCAATCTAATGCTCTACCCTCTACACTCTTACTTTGCGAGTAGTCAAAGGCTTCTAAACATTAACAAAAACATCAAACATATCTCTTGGTTTTTTAGTTTCTGTTTAATAAAGTGATATTGTACATCGATATGTTTGGTGCGAGAATGGTGTGTGGTATTCTCTACAAGTGCTATGCATCCTTGATTGTCACACATGATGGATGTCAGTCATTCTTGTACATATCCCACATCCGCCAGAAGTTGCCTAAGCCAAACTACTTCCTTCGTACAATGGCTAGTAGCCATGTACTCCGCCTCCATCATATATAATTTCCACAAAATGACTCCAACGCCAACAAAAAAACACGTACCCCGTAGTTGATCGTTAGTTGTTTGCATCTTTCACCCAGTCCGCATTGCAAAAGCCTCTCAAAACAATATCCTTGCCTCCGAGGCATAATGTGAACCCTTAGAGTGGTCCACCACTCCGCGGAATCACTTTTAGTTAGAATAATAGCATTAAATTTTCGAATTGATAGGGAATTTAGGGAAAATTAGTTCAATTAGTACTTAGCCGAGAAGAATGAAGGTGGAATACTAAGGACTTCGGGCCTTCAACCGGAAGTAACAAATTCTAGTTAAGGGTAAGGTTGGTTAAAATGAAAACTAAGTAGTGATAGAAAATAGCCTCTTAAAATATAATAGCTGACTTTGTAAGCTCATACCCGCAAGAGGAAGCATGCAGTTATTTTGATATTTCGGGTAGTTGTAGATCTGATTTTAAGGTTTCTAGATAGTCTAAGTTTGCTGGAATCTAAGTTAGTAAGAAAAAATTATGGATGTTTGAATGAAGGTATCCCAACTGCCTCTTAAATTCTAAGAGCTGACTTTGTAAGCTCATATCTTTAAGGAGATCCATACAATTGCTCTGATAATAGGATGAGTTATATTTCTTCTTGTTAGTTTTCCATATTATTAATATTTGTTCCAATTGAAGCTTGTGAGCAAAAGTTGTGGCCGTTTAAACAAAAGGGTGTCTGCTGCCTTATGAGAAGAGGTTCGTCCATCCAAGGTTGGCGGGTACGAGTCTGTGTTGTGGGCGGCCTAGCGTTGGAGTAGGGGTTCCGCACCAACCTTTTCCAAGCCAAGATAGGAGTTAATCGGTAAGCGTTTTAGCCCTTCAAATACCTCATAATGTGTTTTACAACCATCTAATGCGGTAGACCAACTTTCAATATGAATTGGCTCACTATAGTCACTACAAATGCAATATTGGCCTTTGTGAATATCATTGTATAAATGAGAGATCCTACTCCAGCTTTATATGGAACACGTTCAATTTTCCTTTGTACATTTATAAATTCGTCACCCAAAAATTTCAACAATTTTGAATGCACATCATACGAAATTCCGGCCGATTTGCATTCTTCTATGTTAGAACGCTTGAGGACCTTCAATCTATTTCTTTTGGCTCATGGTAATGATACATGCTTTTCTATTCCTCTCAAACTCCACTCCTAGGCAATAATGCAATTCTCCGAGATCGTTGATCTCATATTCCTTCTTGAGCTTCGATTTGAGCCACTTCAATTGGATTACATTACTTGCAAATATGATCAAATCATCCACGTAGAGGATTTCCATTCACAAATATTCACCCGTTTGTTTGACGTACAATAAATGATCCGTTTGGCTCCTATAAAAACCCTTGTTAATGAAATTTGACTCGATACGGTGATACCATGCCCTCGGTAATTGCATGAGCCTGTACAAAGCTTTATTGATTTTGCACATAAGATATTATTTCCCCTCTTGCACAAATTCCTCTAGTTGATCCATATAAATCTCCACCCCTAAAATTCTAGTAAAAATGTTTTTTTTACATCCATTTGTTTGGATCTTCCAATCCAAGGCCAATGCAAGAATGCATCTAATGGTGATGAACTTGGCTACAGGAGAAAAGGTCTAATTAAAATCCATTTTGGCCACTTGACAATATCCATTTGCTACTAACTGTGCCTTAGACCTAATTATTTCACCCAATGCATCATTTTTGGTGCAGAACAACCATTTGCATCTTATACTCTTACGATCCTTTGGAAACTTGGTCAATTCTCACATACCGTTGGCCATGAGCAAGTCGTATTCCACTTGCATTGCGGTTTTCCACTTGCTTGCATCTTCATATCTCAATGCTTCGCACAAATTCAAATGATCATCCAACAATGCCACATTCACCCGTTCTTCGTCATGTTGGGATAAAATGTGATTCTTCCACCACTCTCTGTGAGGCCAAACCACCCACCCTTATGCGTCGTAGTCCAGGTGAGGGTATGTAGCTCACATCCAATGCTTATAGCATTTTCCCCTTTCAATCTTATCAACCTACGCCACACTCAACATCAATGTTGGCACACCAGTTTATTCCATAATGGAAGTTCAAGCATTAAGAAATGTTTTTCTCTACTTACTACATCCATCCTACACTATTTCACCACCCAAAACTAAAATCACTACCTAAGGCCTACTTGCCCATGCCACAACCTTGCACATTGTCGCCCCCCTGTCTTACTAATAATCTCATGTACTCCCTTAGCTATTCATCCTTCACCTAATTGACTAATCCCCACCATAGTGTACCCTTAGTGCTAATAGTTTCCCCCATTGACTCCCCCTCAGTCACGGGATTGAACCCGGGATTCTACGCTGTTGCTCGGGGCCCCAGCCCGTCATCGCCCGTCAAGGGTGGCAGGGGCCTCTCCCGTCCAAGTTAGGAGCATCTCGATTCCATCCAGCGCTGCTTGCCTTCGGCCAATGGCCTCTTCGATCTTGGCAGGCCTCTTGACTCAGCCCAGCGCCGCTCACATTTGGCCAAGAGCCTCTCCAGTCCAAGTCAGGAGCATTTCGATTCAATCCAGCGCTGTTTGCCTTCGGCCAAGGGCCTCTTCGATCCTGGCAGGCCTCTCTGATGCACCCCGTGGGTCGTTCCCTTGCAATTTAGCTCAAGAAGACTCACAGTGAGACATCACGTAAATTTATATTCGCTTGAGAACTACCGTGCCTTGTAGTAAGTTTTTGGTTTCTCTCTAAACAACAAAACCCAGGGAACAATGTCTCCAGGAAGACTGAGCTAGTGTCTATAAGGGTTAATGTCACATTGGTTTAAAGGATTATAATAACATTTTAGGACATTTCTCTCTCCATTCCCTCTTCATTCCATTCCTTCTCCACTCTTATGATTCATTCGTGCACTTTCTGTCGTATGTGATTTAGTCCTATCTTTAGGGAATTTTTCTATTGCTCTAAGTTTTTGACCTAGGGTTGTCGTGAAATTCAAAAGCATTGGCTATATTCTTCTCGGATCTTTGGCCATATTCATCCAATGGATTTTCATCCGATTGGGGTTAATTTCTTCCTATCTAACCAAATCATCTTTTTGTATCCATAAAACATAATCACAAATGCATTGCTCAAAGAACTTGTTCCTTTACTTTATTTCGTTCTTGATTACAATCGAGGTTCACTTATCTCGTATTCGGCTTTGTCACACAACACACAGAGCTTCGCCTTAATTCCTGCCACATTCTTATGCAATTATAAAAATCTATACGCTATAGGTGTTAGATCTTGACATCATAGACCTTTACGGTTAGCCTAATTCCTTCCAACATCAAATCCTAGCATCTTCATCATAAAACATGATTATGATAACCTAATAGGCTTTTCAACTCGACACTATGACGGCTCCCTTATTTTAATCATGTCTCAGTAATCTCCCTAACCTCTTATCTCTCTTTATCATGATCATGCTGGGTTACACTGTCCTCTCTTTAGGTTTCCACATCTCTTACTCTCTCTCACACACAAACAGGCTATAGGCAGTTATAAGACCTCTTAGTGCCCAAGCCTACTAGCTCTCTGTCCTTTCTCTTGTGCCACTCTCAGCATGCTTCCTCTCTCTTGCCTGTATCTCTCTCTGTAACTTGGCCGACTCTGTAATTTCCTTAATTCTACTGCAGCTCTCCTCTCTTCGTAGTCGCGGCCTTAATCTGGTATTTTGTTCGAGCTTCCTGTCCTGATAGCTCCTGCTCACGTTCTTACAGGCGCTCTCACTTCTCTGTATCTCTACTACAGACTATGGCCTGTTCTTTTACTCTTACTTTGGCGATTGAATATCTCTTCCTCTCGGTGTTTACTTCCTGATGTTGTTCTTCTTTCTGACTCTAACTTTCTTAACCTTTTACCCCTTCTTTGGTAACTTCTCTCTTTGATGTTCCAATGCAAAAGGATGTCTCCATTTCAACTCAATATGTTCCTTCCACAAACAGACTATAACCCTTGTTTTTGCTTTCCATTATTTTCCGTTTTTATCGCAATCACTCTGATACTCCAAATCACTTTTTGACTCTTAGGTTCACTTCTCTTTTGTACCTCTTCGCACTGATTTATCTATTGCGCTCACATTCTATTACTTGCATTCACTGCTCATTCATACAATTCTATTATGTATTGACTCCCAATCACTGACTTATACAGACTATTGCCATACTTATAATATTCCGATCATCCTCTTTACTTAACTCAAATTTCGTTCGTTAGGCTGCATTCCCCTATCACAGGTGGTGATTGCTAAACTCTAACTTCAAAATTCTACAATGTCTTTTACTCTAGCTCTATGCCTATAGCCAGTTTTCTACAGCTATGGCTTCTAGCAGATATAACGAGAGAGAGAGCTTCCTGGCCGCGCCCTGCCTATCAAGGGTGAAGCTCTCCCGGCAGTTGTAACTTCTATGACTAGTCTGTCTGGCTATAGTCCATGATATTCATCCTAATTTACTTTCCATCCGCTATTTTAGTTACTTTCTGCAAAAAATGGTCTTCCTCCTTTTTTGCTACCAGATTATGGCCAGAAAATCTGTATTACATGCCTCATTAATATGTTCGGTCTCGAATTAATAATCCCTCTCTTCTCCTTATGATATGAATATAATTATTGGAGTGAACACAATCTCATTATGTTAATTCTTACTCTCAATGTAAGGCATCATTGATAATAAGAACCATTAGATTTAAAGAAAGCTTCAAGAGGTGTAACAATATCCTCAATAATAATTTAGTCTTCAATAAGTTATATGAACCCTTAAGGTTCGTAGTTCATAAACATCAATCACACAAATGGTAGTAATCTTATAATGATGAAGAAGATCTAATATTCTTGAGTCTTCTTTTTTAAGCTCAAGTGTTACTACTTATAATATTGTAACTTGACATGTATGCATATAGTAGTTATAATTTCATGAACACATCATTGATTGTTTTGCAATGTCACGTTTAACTTCAAAGTGTTTTAATGACAAGAATAATTATAACTCTCTTGAGGTTTATTCAAGAGAAAGAACTTCTCTTTGATTGTTAATGACATCCAACAACTCACAAAGTATCTTAAGAGAAGAAACACTTTTACTACAAAGTGTTTCTTGATGACGAGAAGATTATAACATCATTCTTACATTACTCTCTTGAGTGTTTGTTCAAGAGAGACAATTTTTTCAACTTATAATGACATCCAACAACTCACAAAGAATCTCGAAAGAAAAAGAAGTTTCAATTTATGTCTTCATCATTCTTGTTAATCATAAAATAAGTTTGATATTCAAACATATGTTATATAATATAATATGCATAATACTTGTAAGTCAATTATGTAGTTTATGATAATAAGTTCCTCCTCTTTTGAAGGAGTTTGTAATCGTTAAGAAGTTTCACTTAAATTATCCATAACATGCATATAATTCTTCAAACATACAATCACATGTATATTTATAATTCCCTTTTGAGGAGTTCAATGATGAGTTCCTCTTTTGAGAGTCAATCGTAATTCCGACGTTCAAATTAACATTACTACTCATAACAACTCCTCTCAAAGTTCCATTGATACTCCAACTATTCTTGAGCACTTTGTTCTCACCCTCGCACTAATACTTTGAGTTATTTCTCAAAGCACCTACTCTCCTCTTCTTTTATCAATCTCTTAAGTCACAAGTACCAATTGACAACTCGTAGTTCAATTTGAGAAAGAGAGAGAGAAAGGTCACACACACATTTGTGGAAAAGATAATATATTGCAAAAGGGCTCCGAGAAGAGAGATACAAAAGAAACTCAAATGTTTTTGATACTCAAATTTAAGATAACTTCGTTGTATAGAAAATGAGGTGTGATCTCCTAAAAGTGTTTCCCTTATATAGTCTTCTCTTCCTAATCCAAAATCTATTTTAAAAGCGATTGTGATTTCCACTTTTCTAAATAACTGCCTATCTTCAACATATGTAGATGATTCCTATCCTAAACGGTTATAACTGTTTCATCACCTTAATGTTCCTATTTCCAAGATTACTCTAACTTCTTGTTGTGGCTACATTCTAAGCTCTTTTTGAAGATCAATCAAATCTTCATATTGATTGATTAATGATCATGCTAGTAGAATGTACCATATTCCTAAATACTCCTTAATGTCTTTATATCCCTCGTAATAACTTTAATATTCCTCTTTCCATAATTGTCCTTTCACAAAATCTCTTATATTCATACTCATAGAATGTAATCCTAGTCCTATATACTTTCTAATACCCTTATATAACCCTATATATTCCCCCTATAAGTCCTTACATGCTTACTTAGTGTCCCTTTTGTCTCTAAGTCCTAAGTTCCTTCATAACCCGCTGGGTACCCATTGCCGTGGGTAGTAGGACCTATAACCGCGCGTAAGGTGTGTAAAGCCATGGAAAGGGGCCCTATGGCCGTGGCCGAGCCCGAGGCCGAGAGTTCTCCAGTGTTCTCCTTCCTTGTTTCGGTGATGCTTCTTAGGTTGTCTCGATTGTCAATACCATTGCATTCCCTTGTTAGTACCATTTGCATTCATTTGTGATTGATAATGTTGATACTCAACACTCTCCGATTCGCCTAGGGCCTCTCACATTTGGCCAGGAGCCTCTCGATTCAATTCAAGCACCTCCGATTCACCCAGCGCCGCTCACATTTGGCCAAGACCCTCTCCAGTCCAAGTCAGGAGCATTTCGATTCAATCCAGCGTTGCTTGCCTTCGGCCAAGGGCTTCTTCGATCCTGGCAGGCCTCTCCGATTCGCCCAGGGCCTCTCACATTTGGCCAGAAGCCTCTCGATTCAATTCAGGCACCTCCGATTCACCCAGCGCCGCTCACATTTGGCCAAGAGCCTCTCCAGTCCAAGTCTAGAGCATTTCGATTCAATCCAGCGCTGCTTGCCTTCGGCCAAGGGCCTCTTCGATCCTGGCAGGCCTCTCCGATTCGCCCATGGCCTCTCACATTTAGCCAGGAGCCTCACGATTTCACCCAGCGCCGCTCACGAGCGCCTTCTTTTGGTCCTCTCCTCCTTTAGACTCTCCTTCAGTCCCTGTCCTCCTCTCCGCTTGAACCCGAAACCCAGCTTATCCATAAACCCCCCCAAACCCCTAAACTAACAAACGGAGGTCCTAATTAGGACACTAAAACCTTGGGTATTTTTTTCCTTCAAGCTATCCCTCCTAAAGATACTTTAATCACCCTCGCTTAATCATACTAATTCTCCAAACTAACACACACACACAAGCCTAAACTTAAAACCAACCCCCACACCAAACTTCATTTTTTTATATTTTTAAATAGATGAAATAAAATAGGAATCAAATTCTAATAACTCCTAAGGGTTTAGCAACATATGTGGGCACCATCTTGGGCTCACATAATTGGTAACCATCGGGAGATGGATCCTGAATGTCTTGCTCGAAGGTAAGTGAGATCTCATGCTCTATATTCCTTGCATCGACTCCCTGCTGTCCTTGATGTGAAACTCTCCCTGTTCAAGGTCTCCAATTGAAGCGAATTGTTAAGAAACACCTCTTGAACAAGATAAGGCCCCAACCAACATGTATCAAACTTACCCGGGAAGTCAAGCTTCCTAGTATCTTGAATCATCACCATCATACCTGGCCTCAATGCCCTCTTTTTGTGTCGTTTGTCAAAGGTCATATTCCTTCGCCTCTAGATGGCCTCGATATGTTGAGCGCTCATTCTTCTCATTTCGTCAAGCTCTTCCAACGTTGTGGTACTTTTGGGCCACCCCCTTTTGAGGAAGCCTAAAAGTATCACACAAGCCCTTCGGTGAAGGTGGCCTGCACTTGCAGGCGCCCAAACCGAACTCGGATGATAGGTGTATAACGTGAGTAGTTAGATTTTTAAGGGAGATTAAATATGCGTCGTAGTACCTCCGGAGGTTGGGCCTTAGTTTTTACTAGTGTGGCTCTAAACTCCACTAACCAATTTCATATCTAGTTCTAACCTTAACCTACAACCTATTCTACGCGCAGATGCACCAACCTTAAAACCAAGGCAATTCTAATTTGTGAATTAGGATGATTTTGATACACACCAACCGGGTGTGACTCATACCACCCTAGTTCAATGAACGGACTAACGACAATTTGATGGACCATTCAATTATTCCTATTTCTTTACTTAGTTCTATTTAATTTTCTAAGCGGGGGAACTTGGCCTAAGTCCCACCCTTCACACAAATTCCTTCTTATTACTTATTTTTATTTGCATGTTCTACCTTACTACATTTACATATTAGGCATCACCCCTTACCTGGTTGGTGCACCCCTTACCTCGGAACCTTCTAAAGCCTCGTGCAGGTCCTTTGAAGGTTGAGTGATATCTCAAATCCATTCGAACATCAATGGTTCGAAGGGTGGTATCACTCTACCGAATTAAGTTTCCGATTCGGGTCTCTTGTCAACAAGGATTTACGATTTATTTTGTATGTTTTGATTATTAAATATGTTTACACTGGATACACCACGAAATACAACTCAATGGAACCAGGGTGACGGACGACTTGTAAGTTCAACCTGTTGCGCAATCTTCATAAATTGGGGCCATTACTCCCAATCTATGGGGCCAACAACATAGTAGTGGATTCGCGGGTCATTAATTCCACCTTTCCACCAACAACATTAAGAATGGTCATGTCGGTGATTAATCCGACTTACCACATACGAAATTTGCTAATAAATGAAGCTACTACCACAAAACATACCAAGGGGCCCAAAAACAATGGAGTTGGGTATTCCCTTGGCGGTCAAGCCGCTGACCTTACGAGATAGGTGAATGGGTTTAGAGATGCATACCTTAGCCGCGCTCCCTCCAACCCTAAATGGAAGGCTTAAGGTAAATTAACTTACCTCAATTCTCCTCGGTTGATTTGGGCGTGATGTAGGCCGAGCCGCTACCTCCTTCTTTGCTCTACTTCCCGAGCGTCGATCTTGCCTCCTTCTTTGTAACTAGTTTGGTAGTAAGCGTACCTTAGTTAACAATTAAAATATAAAGTATTTATTCTGCACTATAATTTAATCCTAAGCATAACAATTATACTTAGTGCACCTAATTATCTTTCCAATGATCTAAAATCACTTTAATCTTATAAGAAATGCAAAAGTTATGAGGGTTGGAAGTGTGAGGTCGATTCAACCAACCCTTCCAACCCACCTATCTAACTTCTAACTTCAAAAATTCATAGCACATTCTCTACTACTTGGATCTAGGCTTTCCTAATACCATTGGAAAGCTATAAATAAGTTCTAACTAGAAATATTATGACATTAGCAGGTTAAGCTAATAAAATTTCAGCAAACTCCTTGTACCACATCAGTCAATCAAGAAGACTTAAACTATGTATCTCGCCTTCAACAATTCATATCTAATTCAAATATTATTCAAATCAAACGTTCTATATGATCCTCGAGAGATATTAAAAAGATGTATTTGATAAAATATTTGATTAGAAAGGTAAGCCGATTTGAACCCACCAGATCCTCTATAATGCAGCAGTCAACCAAAAGTTCTCAAACTATGTGTCTCATTTTCCACAATTCATATCTAATTCAAATCATGCTCAAATAAAATTTTCTAAGCAATTTTGGAAATCTAGACAAAAGTTCTACTTGGAAAAAATATAACTTCTTAGAATTAAAATTCTTATTGGTCTTGCAGGTGTAATCCAGCAGCCGCTACCCACAAGACCACCGAGTTTTTCTAGTCCATCTTTGAAAATCCATAACTAATTGTCATCTTAACCAAATCACAAATGGAAAATATCTATGGATATCTATAGGAAATCTATCTAAGAGAAAAATGATAAGTATCTTGTTCTAGCTTTTAAATTAAGCCTTCAAGGCATTGGCAGATGAGGTCTATAATGCCTCCACTAAAAACTCTACCATCCAACCTACCTCTATAAAAGAAGGAATAATTTTGTTGGTGTGTTAATAAACACATATTCTAACTAGGAGAGAGAGAGTAGAGGAGTTTTTCCAACCTTTCTTTTAGGCCATTGAGAATGCATGCTAAATGATTTTTTTCCTAACTACATTGAAGCAGGGCTTCGCCCAAGGATTAGAGGAAGAGAGAGAGAGAGCAGTTTGTCTAGCCCTTGTCTTAAGCCATTGAAAATGCATGCTAAAGGATTTTTTTACCTAACTATATTGAAACAGGGTTTTGCCCAAAAACTAGAGAAAAAGAGAATTCCTACAAGATGGAAGGAGGGGTTTTTAAACCCTCTCACAAAAGGGTGGAACCCTCTACCACCGGATCCATTTTTCAAACCCTTTCCCAAAATTTTGGCTCGGGGGTTTTCCCGGTTGAGGTTGCCACCCTCTCGCCGAGGTGGCTCCGACGGGAAACCTTAGATATCTTTCTAATTTTTTCACCATCAAGTTGGTATGGGGGCAAGTGTACAAGTAGCCCCCTTGCTCTCTTTCTAATTTTCTTCAAAAGTCTTCAAGCCGATTTTGTCTTCTTACGCAAAACACCTGCAACAGTGTTGTGTACCTCACACTAACTAATAAACTAACACTTGCTTAGCTAGCATCTACTAACATTTTCTTAGCTAGTTGTTTTTACTAGCTAGCATATTTTTTCTACTTTGCTATCTTTTAGCACTACTTAGTTTCATTTTGACCCATACACCAAGGAAAAAGGCCTTGCTTGAGTTATCACCTTGAAGGTTGTGTGATACGCCCACAATGCCGTTGTTAACTTGACGTCCCAATCCCTCTTCGAATCCAAAACAATCTTGCGAAGGATGCTCACCAATATCCCGTTAACACACTCCGTTTGACCATTAGTCTGCGGTGATAAGGAGTAGTCTTCCTATGGTCTATCTTAAACCTAGCTGTCAACTCCTGAAACATTTCGTTCAAGAAGTAGGTGCCCCTATCACTAATCAAAATTTTGGAACAACCGAACCTCGAAATGATGTTTTCATACATGAATGTGGCAGCATGGGCGGCCGTATTAGTGTTCACCGCCTTTGCTTTCGCCCACTTAATCAAGTACTCGGTGGCGACTACAATGTAAGCCATACCTCTAGAGAAATAGAGATGAACCCCACCAACATAATCAATCCCCCATTTCTCAAAGGGAACTAAAGGTAAGGATATGTGAAGAGGCATTTCCATGCGGAGATCATTCCGCGCATACCTCTAACAACCGTCATACTTCCTAACATATTCTTTAGCATCCTTGAACAAGTCCAGCCAAAAGTAACGTGCTCTAAGCACCTTTTGTCCCGTAAGCAATCCTGAGAAATGCCCACCACATGCACTATTATGGCAAGCTGCTAAAATCGAGGAAGCCTCAACCTCCGACACACATCGTCGTAAGATCCCATCCATTCCCCTCCTAAATAGTCTATGACCTATGACTGTGTAATGCCGACTATTCACTCTAACCTTTCTTCTTTCCTTCTTTGTCTATTCCCCAGTCAATTGTTGAGTCGTGAGGAATTCCACGATATCTGAGTACCAATCCGCCGTAGCCGTGACTAAGAAAAGGTTGTCGTCCTCAAGCTGGCGTCCACCGGACTGTCGCCCGCCTCATCAGACAACCTTTATAGATGATCAGCTTGAAGGTGTATACGCCCAGGTTTGTATTCAACCGTGTAGTCGAACTCCTCCAGAAGTAGGACCCATCTAGCCAACCTACCACTCAGCTCCGCCTTATTGACCAAAAATTTGATCGCCGTGTGATCGACAAAGAAAACTACTGGGTTACACATAAGATAATGGTGAAACTTCTTAACCGAGAAGACCATGGCCAAACACACCCTCTCCGTGGTAGAATAATTCCTCTTGGTTGGTGTCAATTGTCGACTCGCATATGCCACAGGTTGATCCTTTTCATTTTCTCCCGTCGCCTGACATAATGCACTACCTACAGCTACCGAGCTAGCATCACAAAACACATGGAAAGGTTTTCCCCAATCCAATGGCACCAACACCAGATAGGTGCTCAATTTATTCCTCAACTCCTCGAATGCCCTTTGGTAAGTCTCTGTCCATTCAAACCTACAATCTTTCTTAAGCAACTCAGTAATGGGAATTGCTATCTTAGAAAAATTAGGAATTAACTCCCTATACTACCCCACGTATCCTAACAACTTGGCTATACCCTTCGCATTCGTAGGAGTAGACAATTTACCAATCACCGTAATTTTTTTGGGATCCGGTTCTCTTCCCCTCTCCCTCACGACATAACCCAATAGAACTCCCTTATGTACATCCAAGAATATCTTATCCAGGTTCAAAGCTAGCCTCATTTGTCTACACCTCGCCAAAGTCTCTCGTACACATCCTATATGTTGACTAGCATTTGATTGAGTGCTAAAATTGTCGATGAAGACTGTCATGGATTTGCATACCAAATCGGTGAAGATATAGATGACGAGCCTCTGAAACGTGGCCGGAGCGTTACACAACCCAAATGACATGACTACCCAAACAAACGTGCCCCACAGAGTAGTAAGAACTGTCTTGTGAATATCTTGTAATGCTATGGCGATTTGGTTATAGCCCGCATAACCATCCATGAACGTATAGCGAGCATGCCCTCCTACCTCCTCTAAAAGGAAAGTGATGAAGGATAACGGAAAATGATCCTTTTGTATGCTAGCATTTAGATTCTTATAATCCACACACCCTCAACTTTTCATTATTTTTCTTCACCAAGACCATCGGAGAGACCCAATTCATAATTTCCACCGGCTTAATAAACCCAGCCTTCAACAATCTCTCTAACTCCGCCTTAACCAATAATTGTAATTGTGGGTTCATCTTTATCTCCTTTTGCCTAATTGGCCTAGCACCCGGAATCAAGGGAATGCAATGCTCCACCATCTCTCTAGGATTCCCTTTGAGCTCATCATACGACCAAGCAAAGGTGTCACTAAATTCATCCACCAATTCACTATATTCCTTGATCTCCCTCTCGTCCAACTTAGACCACATGCTCATTTGTCTAACCATACTATTCTTTGTTGTCACATACACATATTTCCAATCCGCTTCCAATACATGAGTTTGTTCATCCTTGTTTCTATACGAATCCAGTGGAAGCTTAGGATAATCCTTGACATCCTGTCCAACCATTATCCCCGTCGATGTAGTCTTGAAGTGCAGTGGCTCCTCCAACTTCTCCGCCTCCATAATAGCCTCCTCGTCTTGAGTCTCATCCACGTGTACTAAACTGACTTCACTCTCTTCCATACCCTCTACCCAAGGTGTCAACCCCCCTAAAATCCACTCCTCCTCGGTGAATACTTCACATGGTTCCAACAAAGAATATTCCTCGCCCTATAACTAATAACCTCATCATTTAAATATGCATGGTGGGACGTCACCATTACATCAAACTCCGACTCTGGATAATCCTTCAACCATTGGGCATACTCCCCATTATCTCCATAATTATAGAAACTAGGACCTAGACTACCCAATCCCGAATTTATGACCTTCCCATGACCACCCGGTTGGACCACTCCTACCAATGCCTCAAGATCCATGTCGTCTCCCTTATCATCAATTTCCTCCTCCGAGGATGAAGAAATCTCCTTTCTCACCCAACTACCTAATGACCCTATGAGAACCTTGACCCTATTTTTCTTAGGACCATAAGTAATGGAAGGCTTGGCTCCTTCCCACTTTACAATAGCCTCCGACATTCTCAATCATGGCCTACCTAACAAAATAGGGAATGTATCTTTATTGGTGTGCATCTTTATGACATGAAAAGTGAATCCATACTCTTCCCCTCCGGTGCTAATCCTACAATCTTTAATCATTCCCCAAGGCACGGCCGGAGTTTGGTTCGCCATGTTGATGATGAAAGGTGATGGACCCGTAAGATTAAGACCCAACCTCTTCATGGTGTGTTCCGGTAAGATGTTTAGACCACTACCTCCATCCACTAACACATTCGGAACCACCTTGTCCACCACCATAACCTCAATTTCAATTGCCTTGATATCACGTTCTCCTCCTTGCAATTGCACTCTAGCGGCTACCCTAGTCTTCACCTTCCTAGTCCTCCTATTCACCGACATTCCTTCCTTGAGAGTCTTACGAGCCATGGGTGATATCTCCAACAATTGTCCAAAAGTAATGTCGGCCTTAAGTGAGCTAAGGTCGGCCCACAAATCATAGCCACTTGACTTCTTCACCTTCACATTACTGACACCATCAAATTCGTCAAAGGGAATTCCCGGTCCTTCCCATTTTCCCATGTCACTACCATCTAAATCATGAATGATATTAGGCCTCTCCCTATCTTGGAGAATTACATTCTCCCTCTCTAGTGCCTCAGTGGCTCTTCTAGCTGTCCTAGCTGTTTTCTCTAAATCCAACAACTCGGGAGCCTCTTCCGAAGAATCCTCGTCTTGTGGATCCACGTTTTCCATTTATGGAAGACTTCCCCTCATAGCTCTAGTAGTGACTGCCAAGGCCGATGCCTCATGATCTAAACTCCTCAACTCATAAGTGATGGCATTGGTGCGTGGTGGCCATCGACCTTGGTCCTTGCTGACACCCTGTTCAAAAGGAATACACTCATCATGAAGTGGTTCCTCTACACCCTCCGTGAACCTGACATCCTGAAAATTAGACGGACTCGGATCCATGGGGGGGGGCTTGCCTCCGATTGTTGAAATTTTGTGGGGCCTTTTGCCTATTCTGAATCGGAATGTATCCGTTTGTCGTTTGTAATCCCGACGGAGGATGAAAATTTTGCCTCGCATTCCCATGGTCATAATACAAATTCGGTGGCCTAAGCTCATTCGGTGGCCCACCTTATGGCCTCGCACCTCTCATATTGTCCCAACTTGTTGTTGTGGATTGGCCACCGGGTTGGGCATGCTAATAATTTTATCCGGTTCACGACACTCGTCCGAAGAATGATTCCCACCACAATTACTACAACCACAACCTTATCCCTCAGACCAACATTGACCTTGTGCATGTCATCTTCCACAAAAAGGATGGAACTCCTTCTTCTCCACATTTTGACCAACTTGTCATCTAGGAGGAGGTCCCCTATTGTTACCCTGTCCATACTGAATTTGACCTTGACCTCTTTGGTTTTGTGGAGGTGGACCACCGTTCATTCTTTGATCTCGGTTTTGTCCATTCCTACAAAACTGACGAGTGTGACCCGGTTGGCCACACTGAACACACCACAATCCCGAGGCATGCCTACCCAGACTCAACCTGAGGAGGAGGACCAGGTTGTTGACTCCTAACCATCAATGACATTTGATGCGTAAGACTTTGCATTTGTTTAATCATGGCCTCTTGAAATCCCAACTGACTAGCACCTAAAATCTTCTCCACTTCCTCTAGATGAAGGTCTATTCTAGGTGTTGGCAATGCTAGCAGTGGTGCCGGTTCCCTAACTGGCAAAGGACGTGGACCCGCGTCAATGAGAGAGTAGGGAGTTTGACTCCCATACATACCTTGCTTTACCTCTACCATCCTTCGCCGAATAGGAATGATCTCTATCCAAATTCTCCATCTCTCTAGCCGCTTTCTAGGCCTCCGCTAAAGTTTGAGGACTCCTCTCAAGTACACCCCTAATTGTTCCCGACCTGAAGAAACCTTGAATAAAAAATTGTTTTAGTATGTTGTCATTGAGCATGGTGCCGACAAATCGCGTACACACTAAATCAAACCTCCTAATGTAAGCCGAAATCACCTCCTCCCTACCTTGCTTCAATGAAGCCAATGCTTTCAAAGCCGTGCTTTGGCCAGCCTCTAGCCTAAATTCATTGAGAAACTCCCTTTGCAATTGCTCCCAGTCTCTAAAATGTCCCTCGGCATGGTCTCGATACCACTCATAGGCCTCACCCTCTAAGGTGGTCGGGAACCAAACAACCAATACCCCTGATTAGTCACAAGAGACCTAGCCAACCTCTCAATGTAAATCTCCATATGCCTAGATGGATCCTCATCCTTAGTTCCATAAAACTTAGGGAGGTGGGATGACATGTCCACCGCTGTTAAGTTTTGTGGAACCACAATTGGTAAACCTCTCGGTCTAACCAATGGATCGATGAGATCCACCTCTGGTATGGGTCCATCTTCATCCCCTCACCGTGCCATGTTGACTGGTGAATTTCTTCCTATGTCCTTATCAATTTCTATTGAATTGTCTTCCTTAGGTGGATCAGTTTCTGATGGTGTCTTGACGCCCCACCTAAAGAAAATATCTTCGTCCTCCACTTGAGCCTCTTCCTCTAATATTCCTAACAATGGACTAACACTAGGTTCCACATTCAAACAACTTTCTAATCTAACTTCAACTTCTTCCACCACCTCAATAATCCTAGATGATCTTTTCCTACGAGTAAGTCTATCTATTCCTAATTCCAACTTTGGTTTTTGGGATCGAGTTTTATCTTGCATTCCCCAAGGAATCAATGAACCCTCACTTGACCACACATACCCCTCACTACCTTCACTCATTAATGTTTTCACTTTTCTTGATGTGGTTTAAAAATTGAAGAGGTGAGGAAGAGAACCTGCAAGCCCACTTAAATGAAAAATCCCAAACAGGGGATTGGGCTAGAGCATCACCTCTAAAACCTTTCCTCCAATTGACACTCATCACAATATCAATTGTGAGGGGCTGACCTTTGCCGTGCACTATGCTGAGGACCGAGGCTTCACCCTCTTGTCCTCGAACAATAACACAACTAGGGAACTACCCTCTCCAATGGATAACGACAAAAACAGTTACAAAAATCTTTCCTTAATTAATTTAATGAATTCACTTTGAAGAATGCCATACTTTAAGCAATTCGTCTTTCCCTGTACATTAGCACTCACCCTTGACCTTGACTCAAGGCGATATCAACACCACAACTCTAAACTAACAATTCTAGTCTACACATCAAATTCAAAAGCCCCCTAACTTGGAGACTCACCCAAGGTGAGTGTCGAAGTTGACTCATCCTAACTTTAATTATCCCTCTAAAATTTTAATGAGCTAAGTGCGCATCCTATTTGTGTGAGATTTTTATGCCATTCCCAAGAAGTTTGAGGACATACCTTAGCTGTGCTCCTTCCTCAAAACAAAATTGCATAAATCACAATGCAATTCATCCCAAATAAAGAATCGAAATGAAACTAATCTAATTAAGCCCAAAAACTCAAAAACCAATGTGAACACTTACCCTTCACCAAGTGCTCCTTCCTCTCTCACAAGGTCGTGCCTCCAAATCTTCCCTAATCGCCTCCAAGTCTTGTCTCCTAATCCCGCTTCACTCCCGGCGGACGCACCATTTATGTGAGGCCAAACCACCCACCCTTATGCGTCGTAGTCCAGGTGAGGGTATGTAGCTCACATCCAATGCTTATAGCATTTTCCCCTTTCAATCTTATCAACCTACGCCACACTCAACATCAATGTTGGCACACCAGTTTATTCCATAATGGAAGTTCAAGCATTAAGAAATGTTTTTCTCTACTTACTACATCCATCCTACGCTATTTCACCACCCAAAACTAAAATCACTACCTAAGGCCTACTTGCCCATGCCACAACCTTGCACCTTGTGGCCCCCCTATCTTACTAATAATCTCATGTACTCCCTTAGCTATTCATCCTTCACCTAATTGACTAATCCCCACCATAGTGTACCCTTAGTGCTAATAGTTTCCCCCCTTGACTCCCCCTCAGTCACGGGATTGAACCCGGGATTCTACGTTGTTGTTCGGGGCCCCAGCCCGTCATCGCCCGTCAAGGGTGGCAGGGGCCTCTCCCGTCCAAGTCAGGAGCATCTCGATTCCATCCAGCGCTGTTTGCCTTCGGCCAATGGCCTCTTCGATCCTGGCAAGCCTCTTGACTCAGCCCAGCGCCGCTCACATTTGGCCAAGAGCCTCTCCAGTCCAAGTCAGGAGCATTTCGATTCAATCCAGCGCTGCTTGCCTTCGGCCAAGGGCCTTTTCGATCCTGGTAAGCCTCTCCGATTCGCCCAAAGCCTCTCACATTTGGCCAGGAGCCTCTCGATTCAATTCAGGCACCTCCGATTCACCCATCGCCGCTCACATTTGGCCAAGACCCTCTCCAGTCCAAGTCAGGAGCATTTCAATTCAATCCAGCGTTGTTTGCCTTCGGCCAAGGGCCTCTTTGATCCTGGCAGGCCTCTCCAATTCGCCCAGGGCCTCTCACATTTGGCTAGGAGCCTCTCGATTCAATTCAGGCACCTCCGATTCACCCAACACCGCTCACATTTGGCCAAAAGCCTCTCCAGTCCAAGTCAAGAGCATTCCGATTCAATCCAGCGCTGCTTGCCTTCGGCCAAGGGCCTTTTCGATCCTGGTAGGCCTCTCCGATTCGCCCAGGGCCTCTCACATTTGGCCAGGAGCCTCACGATTTCACCCAGCACCGCTCACGAGCGCCTTCTTTTGGTCCTCTCCTCCCTTAGACTCTCCTTCAGTCCCTGTCCTCCTCTCTGCTTGAACCCGAAACCCAGCTTATCCATAAACCCCCCCCCCCAAACCCCTAAACTAACAAACGGAGGTCCTAATTAGGACAATAAAACCTTGGGTATGTTTTTCCTTCAAGCTATCCCTCCTAAAGCTACTTTAATCACCCCCGCTTAATCACACTAATTCTCCAAACTAAATCTCCAAACTAACACACACACTTAAACCTAAACTTAAAACCAACCCCCACACCACACTTCATTCTTTTAATATTTTTAAATAGATGAAATAAAATAAGAATCAAATCCTAATAATTCCTAAGGGTTTAGCAACATATGTGGGCACCATCTTGGGCTCACACTCTCCAGGTGGACGCTACTCCCTCTTAGGATGTTTTCCATCCTTCTTCATTTGCAACCAAGTGATCTTTTATTTTCTCTTCACACTCCTTACCATCATCACATGAAGATGATTTGAAAGATTCATCCACAACAACCATTGTAGGGCCTTCATTTTTTCCACTTTGACGCATTTCCAAAGCGTTTCCAACGCTCGTGCCAACCACCATGAATACCACATCTTTATTTTTTATGATATTTTTGGTTTGTAAACACATTAACCTATAGGCCTTAGTTTCCTCACAATAACCAAAATACAAATATTTTATGCCTTTTGTATCGAGCTTTGTTAGCCCAAAAAATGCGCTCACATGTTAATTAACCCTAACACAAATATTGGGAAGTGAAAAGGCAACCTAAAGAGGTTAACCTCACCTTTAAAAAAAGATAAAATGAACTAAAATAAAATAAAATGTAAGTGCAATTACCGTACGCTGTCAGCCATAAACCCCCACCCTTATGTGTCGTAGTCCGGGTGAGAGCCTCTGGCTCACATGTACTTGATTGAATCCCCTTGACATTTAGGATTAGGCTTCCAATTCTCTAGCAGTGTAAATGTTGAACACACCATTCTTTATTCAAATAGCCCAGGGTACAAGTATTTAGAAATACTCCATGCCCTAGTGGTCATTGCCAATCACACTCACTTATTAAATCTTCACCACACTTAAATCCTAAGCCCTACCACACTAATTTATTCCACATTTGACTTAAGCCAATGCCAACCAAACAATAGGCTTGGCCAACCCTTCCACTATGAATTTACTAATTGACTCATACCACTCCACTAAAATTCCTCCTAGCATCACACCTAGTTATCACTCATTCATTCACAATTTCTGCCTACTCTACGCACACTATAATTCCAAGGTCGGCCTCTCCTGGTTTGCCACCAGCTGATCACCTCTCTCAGCTTTAAGAAGGTGCCTCCTTGCAAGGTAGGACTCCCACAGCAACTCCCTTCATACTCGTCCTTCTCGATATGCTGATGGCCACTCCAGCAACCCACCTTGCCTTCACTATCTCGAGCCCCATTCCAGCAACCACTAGCTTTGATTGCTCTCCCCTTATGAACCGTTCCTACCCATTTTTTGCCCTCTGCTGTTGTACCACCTGACGTGTGAGCAGTCTCTGTTGCTCCCCTCCCAAAAGATTCGGCACATCGTTCAGCTTCATAAATCAAATTACCAAGGGTGAAAGGTAAGCAGGTCGGAAGTGTCTTAGCCTGAACAGCCCAAAGCTCCGTGATCTGCAACCTTGCAGCTTGCCCACCTCACCCTCGGTGTCGCACACCTCTCCATAAGGAGAGCCCGAAACACCATGGGCACAAGGGGGACCCCGGAGTGACACCCAGGACTTGTGGCGCCGTTGGTGAGAGGGCCCAAGTGATCCTAGTGTGGGTGAGGGCCCCGGGCGTTGGGAACGCCTCCCACCCACGGAGACTAGGAGGCACAAGGGTAAGGCCATGAGCTATGCTTAGCTCATGGCGTGGTGATTCTAGAATGCTCAAGATCACCTCAATCGGAGGTGTGAGCTAGGAGTTATGGCAATTTGAGTGGGGCGCTGTCCCGGGACAGCGCCTTGGTACAGCAGTGCCTGGGAGTGATTCCCGGGACTGCCAAGGTTCAAACAGGCATAACTTCCCCAAGACTTGCCCGAATGGGGCAAGTGAGGAGTTCATCGGCATCTACGTGAAGCGCAGATGAGGATGGAGTGGTTTTTTTTTTGTTAGTATCAGACATCATACAAGGAAGTTATGATGGTCTGAAGTTGCTGGGGGCTTCTAGGCCCAGCGGCTAAGGGAAAATGTCTACTTGGCCCCAACTCTTGGTAGAGAGACAAGAGGTTTCTTGACGGTGGCGTAGGGGCCCCGCATAGAGTCCTAGAGGCTTATATGCGCGAGGTGGTGTGGCCTCACCCACCCGAGGCCGAACGGCACGGCCTCCATGGGCTTTGGCCCATTGTGAGGCCATAGTTGCCTGGTATGGTTGAGGTTGTTGTAGTGTTGCTCCGGCAACGCGATGATCAACATAGGATTGCACTTCCATGGATGGAAGTCCACATCCAAGAAACGGGTTACGGATTAAGGGGTGAGTCCCGAAAGCAAAGTAGGAGGGTTGGTTCCCTTGTATGAACTATAGGTCCGGGGTAGGAGGAGCTAACCATTAGCATGGCGGAATGCAAAGGGTTAGCGCTCGTAACCTTTGCTAGAAACAAAAGTTGGCAAGATTGTTAAGGGATCTAGCAAGGGTTGCGACATTCGGAGCTCGCCAGGGGTTAATGCATCCCCTTCTTGTCGGCACATTTGCCAATTTCCGCCAATCGACCAATCCTCACTCTCCGTGTCGACGGTTTCTGAGAGCCTCTTCACAGTCCCCAAAACCGGGTGAATTCGGTGTCTCCTCTAGTGGGTAGACATGAACCCGCATTCCAAGCACCTTGCACAACATGCATTTGGGCCCCGCAACTTGTGCGGCCGGATCACCTCTGTAGGTAGGAATTTGGGTTTCTTGGCAGCAGCACTAGCGTTGCCATTCCCTTAGTAATAAATTGTCACTCGCCTCACGTTGGTATCCCTCCTACTCTGTCAATCCAGCTGCAGTGTTGGGCGCTGTGGTACCATTTTTTGGACAGAATGCCTAAATTTTAGTCTTGAAAAGTAAATGAATGATAAATTTCACTCAAGACTAGTAAAATAGTGAAGCATTAGGCACTTAGTTGCTTAGAAATGAAAACAGGCAAGTAAGCCATAATTTTCCTTGCTGCCCATAGTCTTGAGGATATCAGGAGGCATGAAATTCACATGTGACAATTAGAAGAAGCACTTGGTATCCGGGTTAGAGTCAGTCACCACCTTTCGGGACAGGAAGATAAGAAGGAGGAGGAAGAGGACAGAAAGGGGGAGATTTTTTTTAGTTTGGACCTTCTTTTCGTGAAGAGAGTGATTTTGCAATCTCTCCCAATTACTGGGTGTGAAACCCTTAAATTACATTGTAAATCATATTTTTTGAATATATCAGATTGTAAATCCAGCTATATGCATTGTGTATAAGTTGTTTGTGGAAGTGGGAAGTGTGATCAGTGTTGTCGATGTGGAATTTGATTCAGGATTGTGAAACTCTTGAACGGAAGAATGTATGTTTTATGTTTGCATTGTAAACCGTCTAGTACAGAATTTCTTGGACAGTCTCTTAAGGTTCTGAATTCTAAAGACGAAGTTGATGTGTGGAAAGTGAAAGCCCCTGGTTCGGGAAGAATCCAGGGAGTAATTGTAATATACTACTCTCGTGAAGAGAAGTAAGTACTTTGGGGTGTGATCTTAAACTCATGAGAGAAAACAAGTCATAGAACTTACATGTAGAGCTCTCAGTCTGGTAAGTTCTTGGGGAGGAGATGTCCCAACCTGAATCAGTGAAGTTTTAATTCCCCAAATGTGCCTTGACCAATGTAATCGTGTATGACAGGAGTGAAACTGTGTGAAGCAATTAATGTGTCTCACTTTCAATATTCTTATTCACGGTCATAATTTCTAAAGTGGAATGTGAAATATTACTTTGGATAATTGCATCACTCAATTTTGTGAACTCAGTGAAGAGAAGCTTTAATAATCCTCTCGGGAAGAGAGAGAAAGAGTGGTCCATACAGTAAAGTGTCTTCCTGTAATACTTCTGAGGGAACGATAAGTATGAAGAATCTTTAATTGTTGGAATCGGAGTATGAGTTTAGGCTTTGCGAGTATATTCTTGTGCAATGGGATGAAACGATCTTGGTGAATCGATTTTCTTGGGTTATAATTATTGCATAATAACAGGGTGTGAAGCCTGTTGCTTCTAATACTTTACTTGAAACGTAACTTAAGAGAGCTATGAGTCGTTACCTCTTCATCAACATGTAGGAGAATTGAATCTTTTTCACTCCATTCAGAATAATTGTCTCTCCTGAGTGTTCAACCCCAAGCCTTAAGGGAGGAGAATTGAATCATGAGAAGGAGATTTCTTGAGAGATGTTACCTCTTAAGTCGATTACTAATGGGTGACCGAGACCTCGTAGTTGAGGGGTAGAGTCAAGTTAGAGTGTGGGAGACATTGCAATCAGGAGTGATTATTGCAGAAACGATTAGTTTGAGAGGATTCAGTCAGTTCCGAAATTGATTGCTGCAATCGTAGGCTCTCGGAGGATATGAAGTGGCCGAGAAGGCGGAGCATTGAAGTGCGAAAAACGACTGGTGGCGAGAGAATGATACCTGCTTTGTGTGGGATTTATTTAGGAGATTAAAGAGACATGGTCGCAGTTTAGTCTTGTGAGCTTTGAGTACAGATTAGAGAGAAGAGGAAGGAATTGTAAGCAAAAAGAGCAACCCTCGTCGATCGACGAAGAAGAAAAAACCGCGAGCAAGTGAAGTCTGCTGAAGGAGTCGCGGATGAGAGTAAGAAGCTGTGTGCGGAAGCTAAGTGTGCAGTTATCCCATATCGGTTGGGAGTTCCAACAAAGGCAGGTATAAAGCCTATCTCTCTACAGTGGCTAATGTGTCTAGACGTTTCTCATGACACAAGACTCGATACTGGTTACCGGTGACCAAACTCGTTACTTGGAACTCAGACTGTCTACTTGGCACTTGTGACTAGGTTGTCTACATGACTGTCTACTCTAGACTCTTGACTCGCTACTAGACTCGTGTCACTATCCTAGGCCGGTTCGCACGCTTTAAGACTCATTCGCTCGTTCGCTTAGACTCGGTTCCCGTTACTCGTTACTAGACTTTTGTTAAACCTAAGAGCATAATAATTTATTTATGAGCACTAAGAGTCTTTGTCAATGTTCATGAGATATAAAATTGTGGCTGAGTAATTTACCCCTTATAAGCTAATTCATCCTAACAAGTGATAACCAAGTGCAAATGAGGGAGTAAATCTTAAGTTAATTGACTGTCAAAAGCATACCATAAACATTTTAACCTATCAATTAAGCTTATCGTGACAAACTAGAGATACATCTGACACTCATTTGGTCTTCCCTGGGGTTTTTCAAAGTTTGAACCCTACCTTAAAAAGCTAACTACAGGCTCTGAGGCATCCTTGGAAGGATGCACAACATGATTTGGTTTCTGTTGGCCGAGTCTGAGTTCAGTAAATGCTAGGCCAGCTCCCCAGATGAAACAATGGCTCTCCCTTCGTTGCCTCGTGACTACACTGCCTTGTGCAACCTCTTCCATCACTCAACCTTTAATGTCAAATCTGGTTATAACTAGTTCTTATTGTGCCGACCAAAGAAATCATCAGTAGTGCAGAAAACATTGATTAACACTCACCAACCTCATTTTCATGATTTCAATCACTGCTACTCCTCTCGCTCAAGCTCTTGGTGCAAGGCGAGAGGCAACTCCTTTGAGCCATGGCAGCCAAAACAAGCACACACAACCCACTCGGCAGCCCAAGCTCTTCTTGCTTGTCATCCCTCTCTGCCGTCATGGCAGCTCACCCAATCCTAGTCGAACAACCCCAATTGCTGCCTGGACCGAGCCCTCGCATAGCCTCCGGCGCTCAATTTCTCCTCCATACACACCCTGTTGAGAATGAGAGCCCCTGGATCTCCTCCCTCCGGACCCCGTTCCAGCTGCCTCCGGAGTTTTCTCCTCACACCCACTTTCCAACCGCCTCCACTTCTTTTGTTAGACTCCACCTTTGTCTCCCTTGTCTCTCCGTAATTAACTAACCAACAACTAACTTTGACTCTAGCTACTCGTCTCTAATTTAAGATTTGACCTCAAAAGACACTTGACCCCACCTTGGAACACTCTTTTAAATCTTTTCGACTTAACCCCTAAATACACCTAACTTAGCCTTTTAGTTCAATTCAAATCCAAACTTTCACACTTCACTATTTTCATATTTTTGGCAACTCAAGCAAACACCAAGCCTAAGGTTTTAATGGTTTTTTTAAGGCTAGGAACACGTGTGGGCACAAAATTGGGCTCACATACGCAGGAAGGGGGAGTCTTACGAGGGAGAAAAGGCAAAGAGGAGGCAAAACCCGTTTTTTCTCTTCGGGCGGCCCGAAGATGTCAGGCAACGTGGAAAATGAGGAGAAGTTGGAGGGGTCTCACGAGGTGGAGAGGAGAGGCTCATTAGAAGGACGAGAAGAAAAAAAAAAAAAAAAAAGGTTAGGAGGCGGAAGCGCGGCCTCAACCTAGAATGGGTGTGCACAAGAGTTTTGTGATAGAAAAATGTGAATCAAGTAGAGGCAATGAACGTGGATGCTCAGACAATGTGAACCAACATTTGAGGGGGAGAAGGAATAACTAGTTAGAAAATTTAAAAACGAGAGAAAGAAAGACAGGAAGAAGGAGAGCAGACTCGAGACTGCCGATCGTTTGCAACCGAAGACAGCAGGAGAGTGTGGGATCCAACGCAATCAAGAGGGAGCGCCTATGAGGAGTGATTCGGCAACAGCAATCGCGTGTGGATCTGAATTCTTTGGGCGACGAAGCTTTAGTGTTGTGGTGGTGCACGGTTCTTTCATCAGGTTGACAAAACATTGCAGTAAATTCCACACATGCTGCGGCTGCAACCTGTAAGTTATAAGTTATTCTATGGCAATGGTCGTCGCCACTGATTGGGGGCATGCGGCAATCCTCCCATACCAACCAGAGTGCATGATATGAGCAGTAGCCTAGTACCAAGTTTGCCTAGCAAGTGCATGACTATGTGTGGTTGTCAAATCTTTGACTTGACCCAACTTGCTTTGCAGCAACATTGATCGCTGCGAACGAATGAATGAACGATTGAATTCCTTGGAGAGAGGATCAAAGCCTTGTGTAGGGGTGTTCGGAGGAGTTTGCTGGAACTTTCTGTCTGCAGGGAGGGGTAGGGTGCAATTTGAGTAGTTGATAGCAGTGGAAAGGTTATGTTAATTTTTGGAGTTTTTCTTTCAATCTAAATGAGTAGGTAGAATTATGAAGTTCATGTGTACCGGCATGAATGTGAGCCCGTTAACCTAATATGGATCACGATTGTCGTGATGTAGTATTAGGTGTTATGCCTCTTTTGGGAGGTGGTGTGAGCCCGAATTCATGCTTACAATTCAAGTTAAACTTTATAAAACACTAAAACATGAGAATTAGGATGTCTTGAGTCAATTGAGGATTAGATGGGTTTATTGTTTTCCTTGTTAGACTGTTGTTTTGTTAAGCTATTGGCTTGAGTTATAAAGTGCGAAAAAATAAAAATTAGTTAATTAAGTTGGTTAGAGTTAAGGGATGCCATGCTCAAACGGCTTTAGGGTAGGGATGTGGTGTGTGTTAGAAGAGTATTGGTCGTTTAGTGTTAGGACTCTGTTCGTTTTGGGATGGGGGTCCAGGTGTCCACCGGGCCCTAGAGTTTTCCGGCTCCTCGGAAGACTATGCTAGCAGTTGAGCAAGGAGGTTCGGAGGCAGCAGAAGAGAGTGTGGCGGCTGGAGCGTAGAGCTTTGCCGCATCAGGTTGTAGGGTGAGAAGTTGGTGATTACACGAGGTTGTTGCCGACAAGGCTGCAATTTCGGGAAAGACAGAGCGGGTTGGTTGTGAAGTCGTGCAAGGGGTTGTTGCTTATTGGAATCCACAAGGCTAGAGGGAAAGCCACCCTCGAGGGGAGGAGCTGTGGAAGAAAGAAAGGATGGCGGCAGAGCCCAGCAACTTCCTCGAGATGCGGCCAAAAGGGAGGAAACTAATGAATTGGTAGCTATAGACGTAGATTCTTGAGGAGAGGCGGCTCGCTGATCAGTTGTAGGAGGCGCCGAGGAGCTGGTCTCAACACACCGCAACCAGCACACCGAACTGACAAATCATAAATTCTTACTGTTACTTACCTGATGGGTCGCAATGCGGAGAAGGGGCTAAGGGAGAGGCAAAATCTGCCCAAGGCAGTGAGATGAATTGTTGAGGTGCCGGCTATGGAGTTGGGCCTTTGGGTTCAGTGACCACACCTGGGGCTCAAAGGCAAATGCGTGGGAGGCAGAACTAGCGGAGTGCGGCAGGGGTCTCGAGCTATCAACCGCAGGTGGATTGGGTTGAGTCCAGGGGGTTTGGCCAAAGGAAGAAGTGGGCGGTGTTATCACCCACAGACTTAGGAAGTTGCTCAATGGGCCCAAGAGCGGAGGGAGCCAATGATGGACCAGTGTTAGGCACACTGTAGTATTGAGTCTAGTGTTAAAGTTCAGTGGGTGGGCATGTCTAAGTGAGGCTTATTCAAGTGGTGAACCTCAATGAGAGGCATCACGTGATCAAGGCACTTGGGTTAGAATTTCTTAGATCATGACTTAAATTTGAATTGTTTTCACTTGTGTGCAAGTGAGGCCTAAGTATTTGTGAATGTTTGGCACCTCTATGTATTGAATAATAGGACTAGTGTTTTCTAGTTATATCATTGGATTAATGGGAAAGGATTATAAGATTCTGGGGGGGTTCAAGTAAAGGAGCATGTGAGCCTTGGGCCTCCACCCGGACTACAACGCATAAGGGTGGGGGTTTAAGGGTGACAGGTGGCTCAATGTGAGGTGCCTGAGTAGTCCCCTTTTATGGCGTGGGCGGCACGGGGGTTTGTTTGTTTTCAAGTTTCCTTTTATTTAAGACAATGTATGTGAGGTATTTGATGGCATTTTGGTGTATGTTTTTCATGAGGGTTTTAATGGTCCGGGATTTTTAATGCGACAAGTATCTTATTGAAGTGTTCATGGATAACTCCTCTCATTCCTGCCGTGATGGTGATAAGTGGGTTTGTCTGCCATCCTTGATTGTGTATAATGTTAATTAATGGGTCATATTTGTCATGTTTATGTGTGAGGGCTTGGTCAGGGAATCTATCATGGCAATGTGTGAATTCGATGAATTGAACTGTTAATTTGGGGGAGGGTGTAATAGGTGTTTGTGTTTGGTTTGGGGCTCTTATAATGCATAGGATATCCGGTCTTAGTTTGGCTTGGCATTGGCATATAGTTTGCGTGCATGTGCATGGTAGTAACCAATCTTGGATTGTTTGTTCGGGTGAGTTATTGTTTATGTGGCCCGCATTGGTTAGTGTGAAGAAGCAGGTGTTTTTATGAGCTTGTAATGTATGGGTGATAAGATGTATTGCTTTGTTGTGTCTTGCTATTCTGAGGCCTTTTAGGTATGGGTGTTCACATGTTGATAGAATGTGGGGCCATGTATCCCTTTCATTACGTGGGCATAATGCACAATAGGGATTTTGGTGTGTGAGGGGCCAGAAGATGTTCATCTCTGGTTACCCATGTATTGTGCATATCTAAATTTTAGCATTTGAGTGATTTGGGCGTCTGTTACCTATTTGTTTTTCCAGAAGTGATTTGATATTTTATGATTTATTTGTGTGTTTGAGACCCATTTGTCTACATAGGGGAATTTGGATTTAGCCATTCCTATTTCTTGGTTTTTATGTGTTTTTGTGACAAATGTATGAAGGTTCCGGATTGCCCCATCGTGTGTGGCCGTAGGGCAGCTAGCTAGCCAATAGGGGGTAGTGTGTGCTATGTGTATGTGTGGGGTGGGTGTTGGTTTTTCTATGTG
The DNA here is from genome assembly GCA_950295325.1 of Polytrichum commune. Taxonomy (NCBI): domain Eukaryota; kingdom Viridiplantae; phylum Streptophyta; class Polytrichopsida; order Polytrichales; family Polytrichaceae; genus Polytrichum; species Polytrichum commune. Next base: position 42,164,971 of record OX485806.1, on the reverse strand, counting down.
TGTCCCTTCATTGGCAAGTGTGTTGGCTATTTCATTACCAATAATGCATGAGTGTGCTCTTACTTTATGTATGTAAATTGTGCATGGTGTCCAGAATATTTGTCGCACGATGGCTGCTATTAGTAGTTTGTCTGGGTGGTGGTGTTGAGAAGTTGGGTGGTGTATGTGGTTGTGAATTATGTATATATTATTAAGGCTATCAGTGAATATGTGCGTGTCTAGTTGGGCGTGTTGTATGATTTTGATGGCTATTAGTATTGCATTAAGTTCAGCGCGTAGAATGTTCTGGTATCCTGGGAATCTTTCTGCTATGCGGAGGTTGTTGTTGGGGCTATAGATTCCGGATCCTGCTGTATTTCCTTCTATTAGTCCTTCGGCATTTTTGGTGGGCGGGATGAACGAACCATCTGTGTATATGCATTGTTGTGGGTGGTATTTAAGAGGGTGGATGTTATAGTGTTCGGCTGGTATGGGTGTCATGAGGATGTTTGTGGGAATGGGGGCACTGGTTTTAGGTATTTTTTCCATGTTTTGGAGAGCTTTACTTGGTATTTCGTGGGGGTGGGTTTGATGGGGTATGTGTCTAATTGTATGTTAAGAGTGTTTTGTAGAACTTGCCGTAGTGCATGTGGGGTTTGTAGATTTTTTGTGGGGTGGGTTTGGTTGTGTACGCATATTATTGATGTTAAGGAGGGTTCTACGTAATTGTAATATTTGGGCCATTCCGGTGTGGGTTCGTAGGTGATGGCTTGGGTGGGATGTTGTTATTATGTGAATGTCTGCGGTTGTGGTGTTTAGAAGTTTTTGTGGTGTCCAGTCATTGTGGTGGATGATTAGTATGGTGGTTGTGTGTGCATCTTCTTTAGCTGCCATTCTGGCCCAATGGATAGCCTTAACAGTTGTTTTGTGGTCTGTGGGGTATGCTAGTTCTATTCTTTTCCACCTGGAGGATTGTGCGTGTCCTAGGGAGCCGAATATTATATCTCGGTTATGGGGTGAGTTATATTGTGTGAGTTTAGTGGGACAAGTGAGTGGGGAGGAGTAGTAAGAGTGCGTTATGTTAAAGGAGTTTATTACTAGGTTTGTTATGTCTGGGTGTAATGTTTGGTGGTTGTTGTGGGGGTGTGTGTTTTTTGGCTTTTTCTTGGGGAGTACGGTTATGTATCTTTGTATTAGCCATAGAATTTCCGTTTCGAAGTCTTGTGGTGGGGGTTGTAGGAAGTTTGTTAGGTGTGATAGGGTGTTTTGGGAATATTGGTTCCATAACATTGGAGTTTTTCAGTGGTGATGGTGGCTATGTGGTTTCCGCTTTGGGTTGTAAATGTGGGTTGCTGAGGCTTGGATTTGTATGGTAGGTTTGTTTACTAGGATGTCTTTGTCAGGGTTGCATTCTTGTGTAGATAGTTTGAGATTAGTGATTTCTAGTGGTGGGTGTATGAATTTGTTGTCCTTTGTTGGGTTATAGTTAAGGTATGAGGTGTAGGTTTGGATGGTTTGTTGTTTTAGGGTGTGTATGTGGTATTGTGTGCGTAGGAAGAGGTTATGTTCTAGGAGTATGTTGTCTAGGTGTAGGAGGTCTTCTTCCTTGCGCCATTGTTGTGTGGTACCGTTTGTAGTTTGCCATTGGCATAGGTATGCCTTTCTTATGGCTTGTGCTCCCCATCTATCTTTCTTAGTGATGGTTTTTTCGTTGATGATGGATTGGATGGCTTGTCCTAGGATGGGTTGTGACTGGATGCCTATGTCTTGTACGTTGTTTATGGTTATTTGTGGTGTTGTTTGCGGTTGATCTCTTGGGGGTGTGGGGGTTTGTGGTGGGGGAAATATGAGGTGGGCTTGTTGTAGTGCCTCTCTCACAGTTTTGGGTATGTGTTTGTGTGTTGTCCGAAACTTTTTAGGGGTTAATATGGCTTTGGTTTTTTGTTTTGGATTTGTGCTAATGTTGTGATACCGTATGTGTAGAGTTTATCTAGGTATTGTTGGGTTTTTGTCTTTTCATTGTTTATTAGAGTGGCGTAGTGCGGATTTGTTTTCCATATTTTTTCTAATGGGGTTTGTTTAATGGGGAATGCCCGATTGGCCGTGGTAGTATGTATTTCGTATTCTCTTTCCAACAAGAACAGTGTTCTGGCAATGGGTGATCTTGTGCAAGCTTGTTGTTTGAGTTTAGGTAGGTGTAGTGAGCCACTGTATTTGGCTCATATGAATTTAGCTAACCCTTGATAGATTGTGCCCAGTTGTCCGGGGTCATTGAAGGCTTGTATGAGTTGTTGTCCTATGTATTTTATGTAATCTGGGAGGATTGAGGTCATGTCTATTCCAAATTCTTCATGTGGGAGGTGTGTGAGGATATTGGATGTGTTTTTCGGTATGTTAGAGATTTCTTTGGTGAGTTTGTTAATTATCTTATCTAATTTTTTAATGTCTGGTTTGGAGAATGGGACGGCATAGTAGGCGTATGCAATGCGGGGTTTTATAATTGTGTTCAGGATCTTGAGTTTTTGTTTGAGGCTAGCGGGGGAGAGGGTTAGTAGTTGGCTCTGTTGTTTGGCTTTTTGTATTGTGATATCTTTTTGTAATTTCCATTTGAGAGATGGTATTAGGTGTATTCCTAGGTATATGTAGGGCTCATTTTGTGTAAGAGTGGGGAAATTGTTTGATTTGTATGTGATATTGTGTGATTGGATGTATGCTTTGAAGGCGTTTGGTTTGAGTTTGGATTTATTAAGGCATCTTGCGATGGCACATTTAGATAGGTTGAGGTCCATGTGTGACCATTCTGCAAATTTTTGGAGTTTGACTATTTGGGGCTGGAGGTGTTGTATGTTAATATGTGATTATTGCGAGGTCATCAGCGTATGCTGTGGTGGTGCATACGGCTTTGGAAGTGTTAAAATGGTAGCCTAGGTTGTCTTGTTCTAACCATCTTAGAAGGGGTTCCATGAATATTATAAAGAGATATGGGCTTAGAGTGTCTCCTTGTATGGTACCCCGACTGATTTTAATGGGGGGAGTTGTCCCGAAGTGGTTACCGGTAAATGATGTGGTAGAGTTTAGGTATATATTTCCGACGATTTCGACCGCGTCTGTAGGGAAGCTTTAGGTCTTCCATGAGGGCTAATAGCCGGGCGTGATTTATGGAGCCGAAGGCGTTCTGAAAACCGATATGGGTGAGGTATATGTCTTTATTGGTTAGTCGTGCATCTTCGAGGGCGGTGATGACCATTTGGATTTGTCTTGAGGTATTGCGTTGCGGCCGGAATCTTTCTTGGCTAAAGTGTAGTAGCCTATGCTGTTCTCCATAGCTAGTGAAGAGGGCCGTAATTGTGTTTGTGTAGAGTTTATATATAGTGTTAGCTAGTGCAATTGGTCTATAGTTATTATTGTGAGTGTGATCGTCTTTTTTGTGTAGGAGGATGGTTTTGTTGTGTTTCCAGTGAGTGGGGATTTTTCTTTGTTTATAGCATTGTTGGAAAAATAGGAAAAGCATGTCATGCCATTGTATGGGTAGTGTTTTGATTATATCGTTTAGAATGTTGTCCGGGCCTGGGGCTTTCCCGCGGGTTAGTTTTTTGAGGCAATTATTATAAACTTCCCATGTGAATTGGGTTTGTATTTGTGTGGTGTGGGGGCCTCTTTTGTCTAGTATGAAGCCATTGTGTGTATGTCATGGATATTTTCGTACTGCGCATATGCATGTGGTTGGGTGGTCTGTGATGTCATCACAAAGGGGTGCTTGTTTTTGGAATGATAGTTGCTGGGTGTGAAATATTTCGTTGGCTATGTCTACGGGTTTGGTTAGGATATTTCTATGTGAGTTTTTTAGACAATCTAAGGAGTTGTAAGTTGTTGGTTGAAATATCTTTTTGTGGATAGCATTGTGTTTAGTGTTGAGAAAGGCTCTGTATTTTGTGATGGGGGTTTACAGTTTAATGCGGTTTGTTTGGAGGTGATTTTGTGGGCTTCGATTTTTGCCAATTTACCGATGTTGGCTATATCTTCTATCCACTGTGTATGTTCAGTGAAGTTTGTGGGGAGGGGTGGGATTGTGGTGTTGTTGATTGTTTGTAAGGCAATGATGTCAGGGTGGTTGTGGAGATGTGTATGTAAGTTCTGGCATGTGGCCCGGATTGCTTTACGGATGTTGTGGTGTATATTTAATTGGTGTTTCCATAATTTTTGTTGTTTTCTGGGGAGGAAGCCCCCTTGGGTTTTTTACTCTATTGGATAGAGGGGGGGTGGGGTTTGTCATACAAATTTGCCGGATGCATTCACTGAGTGAGTCTATGATTACTTGGAATGTGCTTTGGACCGCTTCCCATTGTGTGGGGGTGAGGTGTGTGTTTCGTAATGTTTGTAAGGCAATGATGTCGGGGTGGTTGTGGAGATGTGTATGTAAGTTCTGGCATGCGGCCCGGATTGCTTTACGGATGTTGTGGTGTATATTTAATTGGTGTTTCCATAATTTTTGTTGTTTTCTGGGGAGGAAGCCCCCTTGGGTTTTTTACTCTATTGGATAGAGGGGGGGTGGGGTTTGTCATACAAATTTGCCGGATGCATTCACTGAGTGAGTCTATGATTACTTGGAATGTGCTTTGGACCGCTTCCCATTGTGTGGGGGTGAAGTGTGTGTTTTGTAATGTTTGTGTGAGCTTTGTTATTGTTAGGTTTTGTTTTTCCATAAATGTGATGTGAAGTTTTTGGAGATTGGTGGGGGGTATGGGGTATGTGATTTTGGGGTGGTTTGTGGGGGGGTTTCTTTCTTTGATGACTATGTTATTGTGGGCTAGGCGTAGGAGGACGGGAAAGTGATCCGAGTTTCGGGTAAGGTTTGTGTGGCATCATAGGTTGGGGATGTTGGAGTAAAAGCCGTCTATGTGGCTTGTTGAGGTGTAGTTATGGCCACCTTGTCTTGTAAAGTCCTCGGGGTTGTGAGTTATGTTTAAGCCTATGCTGTGGGTAAATTGTACCCAATCATAATCATTTTGGTGTGGAGGTGTTAGTATGCTGTTGGATGTTCCGCCTTTTAGTAGTATGTCTTTATTAAAGTCTCAAGCTAGGATAATTTGGTGATTTGGGTGTTGGTTTATTAGAAGTTGTATTTGGGTTTGGATTTCTTGTATGAGGGGTGTGTCTTGAGGATGTGTTGGCATGTACATATTTAGGATGAGGATGGGTGTAATGGGTTTGTTGTTGATTGTTATGGCTTCGAGATATGGTGATATCTGTTTGGGGGATGGGATTTTTGTGGTGTTTTCATTTGAGTGTATGTATTTCGGTATCATTATCAAGAAGCCCCTTCTCACGGGGGAGGGGCCGGCATAGCGGTTGTTTTTATGTGTAATGGTGGTGGAGTTGTTGTATATAATTTTGTAGTTTGGGAATTTTCGGTCTATGTAAGATGTGGATTTGAGTTTTTGGAGTTTGGTTTCTTGTATGAGGATGATATGTGGGGTTGTTTGTAGTGATTGTGCGAGCTCTTGGATACTAGGCAAACTAGAGCTAATACATCCGGTGTTCCACGTTATTATTTGTAGACTTGTGGTTTGGTGGATGTTTGTTTGTGTGGTGCCTAGTGGTTTTGGGGTGTATGTGTGTCGTGTTTGTGGGGGGGGGTGGTATCCCCTTATTGGTTGGGTGCATTTTCTTAATTCTTGAATTATGTGTGGCGGGAGGTGGGGGAGTTTTTTTGGTAAGGTAGTTGTGTTTATTTGTTTTTTTAGGGCAATTTTCTTGTTAATGTGGATAGAGGCTTGTATCATGGTTATTGGGGTCCTGTTGTGTGTGGGATACTCCATTATTTGTGAGTTCTTTGTATGTATGTAGTGTGGCACGTTGTGTAGCCTACGTAGAATGGTGAGGCAGCGTGGGTCCAGGTTGTCTATTAGTCTTTGGTTACATACTTGTGGGCTAGGACTATATGTGATAATGAGTGCGTAAATTAGGTATTGTATGGGATATTTTAATAGTAGTGAGCTTTGTGTATGAAGGTGGGTTAAGTCTTGGTGTCAGGTATTTAGGTTAGTTTGGGTTAGGTAAGGTTCAAAAAGTTTCTCTAGATGGACGTATTGGATTTTGAGATTTGTTGTGTTTGTCATGTAATATTGTTTTTGTCTCTTGTGGTAATCTTGCGGTAGGTTTTTGAGGATATGTGTGAGAGAGCCTGGGTTTGTGTGTATATCGCCGCTTAGTAGGATGAGTGTAGCATTGTCCCATGTGTAGTAATGGGTGAGTTGTTTTTTGAGGGGTTGAGGTGTATGTGGGTGATGTAATCAAGTGGGTTTATGTGGGTTGTGTTATGTATTGATTGGGGTAAGGTGGTTGTTTTGCTAATCGATGGGTGTTGAGTGGGGTGTTGTGTTTTGTTTGGTAGTGTGTGGTGATGGGTTGGGGAGGTGGTTGTGGTTCTGGTATTAGGTTGGTGCATTTTGTGTGGGTGTGTATTAAGGTTGTGGGTGGACATTAATGTGAGACTTTTGATGGTTAGTGTGGCATAGGTGTGGTGTCTGTTTTTTATTGTTTTGTGTTTTGGTTGGGGGTTGTGATGTGATGATTGATGTGTATGTGGTTCTCTTTTGTATGTGTGTTTTGTTGTTTTGAAGGCATAGAGGGGGTCATTTGGATATTGGTTAAGATTTTTTGTGTGTTTGGAGGTTGTGTGTGCAAGATTATATGCCATACAAATTATCCATGGAGTAGGTGTTTTATTTGCAACAATGGGATTTTTATTTACATATAAAAGAATAAAATAAGATGTAATACATAGCCATTGTGTGTAGGTCCGTAGTGGGCATACTATGGGTTGTCTATTCATGTAGGCGATGTAGGTCTTTGTGGATGCTTGGTGGAGGGCTACGGATGTGAGCGCCGGGAAATCCAGGGGGTGCTAGGTGGTGTGCGATTGTATATCCCGCATGAGTGTTGGTCATGGACGAACTTGGCTTGTGTGGGAGTCGTCTGATGTGTTGGTGGGGGGGCTCCGGTGACGTGGCGACCAAGGTTTGCATTATGTTGTGGATGCGACTATTCGATTGTTGGAACTCCATGGCCATGGCACTCATTATGTTATGGATGTTTGTGGCGTGTGTTTTGAGTGTGTCCGTAGAGGCTTCGATGCGCATATCCGTGTTGAGGTTGATATTGTTGGTGAGTGTGGTGAGTTCGTCGTCCACCGTTTCGACTAGCTCTTTTATTGTCTTGGTAAAGAGTTTCTCCGACACTAAAGGCGAGGAGGCGGCGGTGTTGCTCATGGCTTGGGTTTTTTGAGCGATGACCTCCCGGACGGGCGTTTGGGCTAGTCGTATGGCCGTTTGATTAGGTTCGGTGCCGTCGATGCTACTTTTGTGGGGGATGAAGTCAACGCGCCTCCCAAGGATGTACGTAGATTTCTAGAGCCATTCCGTATAAACCGCTGCGTTGAGGCACTGGATATGGCACCATCCGGCTTGCCGATCATGGCCTTGGTTGGGGTTGTATCCGAAGGTGATACCGGTGATGTTCTCTTCTCCAAATAGTCGTTTAAGGGCTTTGGTGATGGCCGATTGGGATTCTCTTTGGGGTAGATTGTTGGCGACGAGCGTGGTGCTAATTCTAAGTTCCGAGAGGTTCCCGGTGTCCTTGTCCTTGGTGATGCTCACTTTAAGGCATTCGGAGCGGTAGATGAGGCCATTGCTAAGGATGTCATCTCTAGATTCTTTAGTGGTGAGAGTAATGAATGCGAACTCCTTCTCTACGTCCGATTTGGTGAGAGATAGGATTTCTACCTCCCTACCGTCATAGTAGGATTCACGCATGAGGGTCCGAAGGATATCTACGGCCATGTTGTTACGGATGGTCTCACCTTTGAGATGTAGTCTCATGTTCTTGGCCTTCATAATGAGCTCAAAACCTTTCTCCACTTTACCGATGACTCGTTCTCCATCACCCATGGTCATGACGAAGGCCCGCTCCCCTCGTAGTAGAGCCAATCCATCTCACTTTGGGTTTTGGAGGTGGATTTTGATAAATCCGGCCCAATTTCGTGTAACCTTGTTAATGCCGATGTCTATGGGGTTGGAGTAGGTGGAGCCTAGTGGCACATTCATTGTCCGTAGCCTTTCCATGCACGCGGTTTTGACCTCCCTCCGGTTGAGCTTCTTGTATTCTCCGTCGAATTGTATGGTGATGTGGAAGCCTTCGGTTACGATAAGAAAACAACTCCGGGAACATCAACAAGAGCAGCAAGAAGAAGAAGAAGAAGAAGAAGAAGAAGAAGAAGATTTTCTTATAAAATTTGAATTTGACTTGTTTTGATTTGAAAACGCCTAGACGAAGAAGAATCTAAAGTGGGTGCAGACGTGATCAAGACGAATTGACGTGTCATGCCGGATTCCAAGTTTTCTGCTTTCCCATGGTGAATCATAGGCTGCTGGAGAATCACAAGCTTAATCTTCTTCGGTGCTCCTGAGGAGAGGATGCGCCTGGACCTCTAACAATCGGAACGTTGGCGTTGGCGGTTGTTTAGGTTGAATTCAAGAATCGGCAGATCTCTTGGGCTTCAAGCTTTGGGGAGTTGCAGTGGGATGCTGCTGCAGCTCCAAGGTTGGCGTGCTTTGAAGATCAAGAGGGTTTGTGCCATTTGATGTAAGACGAAAATTCCATGGAATTTTTCCTCGGCAGCCTTCGAGCACAGTGGAGATGGGAGGCGATGCAGAGGATGTGGAGTCTGCAAGGGAGCTGGACCTTATCGGCGCAGCAATAAAGGCATGCACTTCCTCGTCCAGATTCCTCCATCACTACCGCAAGCGGTGAAGGTTAGGAGTTACAAGCAAGGGCAGCTACTAGGGTGACTCAAGCGGGACTTGCTCAAAAGCAAGGGGGGAAACATGGCCTTAGTCAATGCATGGAAGTAGGATAATGTGAATTAGGTAGGGGCAAGAGGTAGCTAGATGTGTGCCTTATGACATTGTAAAAGTCTCGAGTGTTTGTGAATACTTGAAGGGTTAATGAAAGGGTGGTATACACACCACTTCTCTCACCATTAAATGGAACAAGGGTGCACATGTGAATGATGACCTAGGTCGTGTGAAGGAAGATTCTCCACCCGGACTAAAACGCATTCAAGGGTGGTTGATGATTCTTGCTCACAAGCTTACTGTTTTATTTATCCGGCATCATTACGTAGGCGATGCACCCAAACACACACTTGTGTGTAATGCAAGGTCTCCTTCCCCTTCATGCTTCCTCGGGTGTAATGAAATCCAACGCCCTTGTTTGACAACAATTTCATGTGTAAATTGCATCAACCACCGTTTCCGTCCAAAAACATTTGTTGAGGTTTTGAGCATCAAATGTGTTCCTTGCCATTTCCATAATATTACAATTTGCACACTCCGCTACTCTGTTTTGTTGAGGCAAATACAGGATAGACATTTGTTTCTCGATATCATGATTATTCAAAAAAATGTTAAATGCCTTAGAAACGAACGCCCCGCCATTGTGCGACTGAAAGGTTTTGAATTTTTTTTTGAGTGCGTCTCTACGAGTGCCTCGAACTCCCTGAATTTCTCAAAGCAATCCCTTTTGGATTCCAACACATATAATTACACCCTCTTTGAAAAATCATCAATGAAGGTTATATTGAAGGTTATACCATCCCTCTTCGACTATTTCCTTTGGCTCAAATCCTTACTCTGGTAATGTTTGGTGATGGCTTGTTGTTGCACTTCTGTGTGGTGGCGCTCTAGATTCTAATGTACAGACACGTCTTTTAGTTATCTACAATTCCCCATTGTAAGCCAAATGGTTTGTACATCCTGCAATGGAAAGGGGTTTATCATGAAGGATAACCACGTGTTTACATCATATCAAACAACAAGCAATTCAGATGGACCATATGACCATATCTTTGGGTCTTGCATTCCAATCAATGTTAATTTCATGTTGTACATTGACAAAAAGCCCACAAGTGGCCATGAGGTGAATAAAAATCAACGATTAAGCCATTGTTCATAGGGATTGCTAAGTTTATCAAGCCCATCCATCAACACCATCTTGCGCATTGTGTATATGAGGGTGGTTGTGGCCATGCTTGTGTAGTCATCCTCCAAAATCTGGTTCCTTTCAATTACCCTAGCATAATCAATCCTAGTTGTTTTTAGATATATTGGCGGTGCATGACCTTGTCTTCCAAATTTCCAAGCGTGTTTTCAATTTCATCCTTAGTTGGTAAGCCTTGTTGTTCACTATCGAACCTTGCAAAAATAGCCCATTCTATGATGCTTGGACCGTGTTTGCGCATTCAAAGCAAACCAACTCTAATTTTTATTTATGATTTGACTTACATTTTGCCAACTAAGCCCTTAACATCTCCACAATGTCATTACCAGCAACAACTAATGATGGTGTTGGAACCTCCAATATCACCTCCACGTAAACTACCAAAGATGTGATAAATAATTGTGAGTTGTTTTTTTACAATAAGCTACGTAGACTTTTGATGAAATTTCATGTCAATTTATAATCACTTTAGAAATATTGTGTCTCATTAATGTGCTCGATCGACAACCATTTTCAAAATGTAAACATTTTTTCTCCTTATGATTTGAATTTGAATATGAAAACTTTAGAGTTTAAAAGATCTCAATCTTAATTATCTTCATTTTAGAGGTGTATCAATATCATTTATCATGAGAACAACTAAGATAGAGTGAGTTTAAAGAGGTCTGTCAATATCCTAAAGTTGCATCCATATTTCAAAAACTAAATCACATCAATCAGTATCATTACTTCTCCAAAAGCTTTAAGTAAATTCCCCAAAGAAGATCAAATTCGTATTTTACTTTATGATTTCCATGATATGTAAATTCTTCAACATCATATCATATATACATATATTTGCGTCAATTTTATATGATAATTATTATAATGTGCATTATTTTACATAATATCAAATCACTTCTTTGATATATTATAGTATTATACGAATTGAATGTCAATGTTTTAAATAGAAAAAAATCCATGTTTTTGTGTTTTTTTTCATTAAGCTCAGGTATTATCACTTAGAATATAATATTTATAAGCATATTAAGAATACATATGACAATTTTAACCTCATTGACATAATTGTGAATACAATGTTTCTCATACTTAATCATATTATCATCATATATCGTTAAAAATACAATAAGCATAAAAAATTTGTTGATATCTTTACAAAGCATGAGCTTTGGTTCTTTAGTTTATGAATAATCAATTTCAACACTCCAGTTGAGGAGTTTAATTATAAGTTTTTTATGAAAAAAAAACATGATTTTAATCTATCATGTCATTGATGTGAATTGACTTTTAATTCAACATCACTTTCTTTCTAAAATTCTATTAATTCTCTAGAGTTTTGAGGGCTTCAGTATCACCCTTACACTATTTTTTTGAGTGTTTGTTCAAAAAAGTTATTTTCCTCTCACATGACAAATCATTCAAGTATCATAACATCCAAAAACTCACAAAGGATTGAAAGAGAAGAGCTAACACTTCTTGAGTATAAAACAATTGTGTATGTATTAAAAAATATGCCTACAAAAATTGAGATACAAGATAAGCTCAAGTGTTGTTTGAAACTCAATCTTAAGATAACTTTGTTGCTATGGAAAGAGTTGTTTTCTCCTAAAAAGAAAACATTTTATATACAATCTCTTATTTTATACTCAAATTTACATTTTATGTGGTCACTATCTTCTTTCACCTAGATATTAACTTATCTACGACATTTGTAGATGAAAGCCTCTTCAAACGGTTATAACCGTCAAACATCCTCATATATTTATAATCTTAGTATATATATCTATGTGGTGGTTACATATGTATGTTGGTGAAACATTCTTTGAGAATTAATTCAATCCCCATGACATAATTAAGGTGACATAATCAAAATAAGTTGAATTGGCAAAAAGTTCCAAATTGTATATTAATCATTAGTCCTATATTCTTCATTTTCTAATATCATGGCCTAAATTATCCTCATAATTTGCTCTTCGAAATGATGCCATTGATGTTCATAATTTTCTTTGTGCATTAAATATTCTGTATATTAATGCCACCGTCTATCCTATCACCGTGGGTTATCTGCCATGTTACCTTGTGGCAACTTTTAATTTTTTTGCAGGTGTCCCACGTGTTCCAAGTCCCGTTCCCGACGTTTCCGTGAGTTCATGATTGGTCCATTTGCCTTCATTGTCAGCTCTGTGGTTCTAGTAATTAGTTCCTTTGGTTTTGGTGATTTCTTCTATGTTTCCTTCCTTTGGCTATGGTGGTTGCTACTTTGATATTGGATTTTGCTCTTGTGCTTAACCCTTAAAGGACAATGCTGCCCCATGGGCTTGGTATTATTTTGGGAGAATCTTGTTCAAAACTTCTACTCCATTGCACCAAATGGGGTTTTTAGAATGCCAAATCGAACACCTTAGCAAGATCTATACTTCTTTAGAATAGAGCCTATGTAAATTAATTGGTTAATCATGCTTAAAATGAATTTTAAAAGATATTTTGGGTGTGGTATCGGGAAAGCATATGTCCTTTAAGGGTTAAGATTACTAAGTATCCCTTTTGTTGTGAAATCTTGGCTACAACAAGATGGTGGAAAAACCCAAGTTGGGTCCATGTGGTGGTGTTATGTGGATTCTCTGTAGCCTAGAAAGTGGTTCAGTGAGTACCCCTAACACCATGTTTTCATTGTCGAAGTCAGCACACTTGTAGATGAAATTCATAGAGGTTGATTTCTTAGGTCCAACAAGATAAACTTGAACCCTTGAAGGTTGTCATGCCAATGGGATCGGTTTGCCATCATTTTGGTGTTGCATGGAACTAGGTATGACCCTATTTTGGCACATTGCCCTCAAATTGGTTATGTTACATGGAAAGGCTTTTGAGTTAATTTATACGCCCAAAATGACCTCGGCATATACCATTTGGTACAACCACATGAGCATATATACTCCCTAGATGTTGAAATTAGAGCATTAGGTTGGTTGTAGTCATAGGATATTGATTGTTAAAGGTATAAGAATGAATATCATATTATTTGTGGGAAGTGAGAGTTGTGTTGACCTAATTCTAAAGACTCATCGACAACAAATGAAATGCAGCCAAAAGTGTGAAAGACAAAATTATGCATCGAGAATGACCAAAAGAAGGGGCACCATCCAAAAATATGTCCGGATATTAGTTAATTTCCCATGTAAAGGTAGTGAGTTGCATCAACAAAAATTGAAACTACACCAAATTAGTAAGTTGCTTGAGGTCAAGGAATGAATTTTGTAATTAGCAGGCCACTTGAAGATTAGTGAGTTATGACTACAAAGAATGAACCATTTAAGACAAATAAACCATTAGTGAGATACTTGGAAGTTAGCAAGCCACTTAGGGTAAGTGGGCTTTATGTTGAATAAATACCACTTAGTCCACATAGCTGAGGAAATCCTAGGTGGAAGGAAATGAGGGCCAAGAAATGACTTCTTGAGTTACTTTTGGAACTTTCTTATACATGGATAGTGAATAGTTTGATCTTAGGACATTAGCAACCACATTTTTAATATTGAGGAGGGGTGCTCTCATTTGAAGATTTAAGTGGGCACTATTCATATTCTTCAAAGTTAAGAAGATATAGCAATCTATGAGAAAGGCACATGATATGAGCCAGTTTTTTCCTACAAATGAAGTTAGGATTAGTGTTAGCATACCTTATTCACGAAGATAGGCTACAAGAACTAGGTCTTTCATATCTTTACCATTATGATTACAAAAGCTTCAAGCTCAAACTTACTCCATAAATATTTAAAATAGAGGCAAAGTAATTTTAGCATGAATATCATCAAGATGAAAGGTTGTGATTAAGAGACTTGACAAATGTTATATATAGAAACTCTCATAAGGTGAGAATAATCACATGAGTAGGAAATAAATAGCTTGTGTGATATTTAATTATGGAAGCTTACATGAGATGTGAGGAGTTGTAGGTGTTAGAAGATAATTGTGTAATGAATGATTATATAAATTCATATGAGATGATAATAGTTACATAAGTGGAAAAAATTAACTTGTGAGAGAAATCAAATATGAAATTGCAAAGCAAATGAGTGGAAGTCGTTACTTGAAAGTCTTGTGTAAAATTGAGGTGTTTCATATATGTGAGCGATTAACAATTCGAGTGGAAAATCTTTAGGGTAATACATAGATAAAAATATCAATTTAATTATTGAAAGAGGAAATGATAACTTAAGAATGTTGGAAATGAATTGTGATAGGGAGAGTGATTGTTATTGGTAAAAGGATATATGCAAGGTCAAGCATTGATTGTAATAATTAAGTGCAATAATTTCTATTTTTCTAAAGTGACTTTATTATAAATCAATATGTATAAATTACTTAATATAAATTAAATCATAATTTTTTTGTGTAACTTAGTTATTTTACTATCATTTCTCCCTTCGTAACAATCATTAAACCTACCATATCTAAGGCACATAAAATATTTGATTGCCTATAAATTGGAAAGTGGATAATGACGATAATATAAAATAAATCATGATGATTTTTCAATATTAATATGATTATATTAAAATATTTTACTGCCATAAATATTGATTGGCATATATATAATTGAATTAAAAATAGATTGTAACCATTATAGATGAGACCTACATACATTTAATATGGTTAAACTAAAAATTGAACGTGGCTCATATTGTTTTTATTTTATACTAATGTCATATTAGATTATCATAAGAAAGGAAACACATTATAAAGAGGATTTAAGGACTGAGAAAAATAAAAAATTCGTAAAAAAATTAGCCAAGATGCCTCCTTAGGGCTTGATAAGGAAGTGGAAGGTTAGTAAACTTATTGTCACACATGTGGAGAGGAAATCTTTTCTACATAGTAAGAAAGTGTCCAACAACAATCTTGTGGTTATTAAATTAATTTCTACCTATGTCTTGCCGGAAATAAATTTCACTAATAGAATGCAACAAATAGGAAGCTAGAAAAGTGAGTGAAGAGATTAAAAAAATGGTTCAAGAGTTAATTAGAAAAATATGACTTGATAATTGATGATTTGAATATTTAGTTATTTACCAAAAAAAAACACTCAAAATAAATACTTGGCTACTTGTATAATTGGGAATTTGGTTACTTGGTTACTTAGTTATTTGGTTAAATGGCTATTTAGTTACTTCTAAAATAGTTACTCAAAAGAACTAATTGGTTACTTTGTTAGTTAATCCCTTATGAAATAGTTATTTAAAAATGAAACTTGTAACTTGGCTATTTAGCTACTTGGAAGAAAAATAACTTGCTACCTGGAAGAAAGAGGAAATTTGGTTGCGTGGATACTTTGACACTTTGTTACTTGCTATTTGGTTACTTGCAATTTATTTACGTGATACTTGATACTTAGATACTTAAACACTTTGATACCTAGCTAGTTATTGTTTGGTCACTTACAAAGAGTGATTCAAAGGGATTACTTGGCTACTTACAAAATAGTGATTCAAGAGAAATACTTGGCTACTTCGCTTACTAGAGCTACTCGGTCCATAATGACAAGAAAGTCTACTAGAGCTGCTTGGGACTACAACGACAAGATACTTGGTCTACTATAGCTACTTGGAACCACAATGACAAGAGTTGCCTAGTCTACTAAAGTTACTTGGGATTACAACAACATCCAAGGTTGCTTAAAGTTACTTGGTTATTTGGTTTCTACTACAAGGAGATTGAAGTAACACTTGAGCTAAAGAAAAAATTGATACAAATTAAGAAGAATCCAAGGAACCAAGTAGAGATTACTTCTATCACTACAATTCAAATCCGAAAGAAGAGAAGAAAACAACTACAACACATGAAGAGGTGCAACACATTCAAAAAAGTAATTGTGACCTCAATAAGCATTAAGTAGTATTACTTGAGCTAAAAAGACAACTGCTACACATAAAGGCATGCACAACATGAAGGAAGTTTGATATAATCAAGATAAAACATTAATAATAATATTGAATAGGTAAGAACCACTTGAAGAGATATTAGTACAAGGAATCTACATGTACTATGGAAAGTTCCATCATTAAAATTACAAGGAAGAGGACTTTCTCAAAAATTTCTAGATCACAACAAGGAAAAATTGTTAATGAAAATCAGAGGGTGAATGATAATGATCAAGGAGAAGGTTAGATAGTTTGATCATCTTAATCCGAATGAATCTCCAAGTAACCACAATACGGTCATAGGAATGGCAGACTAACTAAGGAGTTGGCTTTACCCATGAGTGAGATTTAGGGCCTGTTTAGACTTGGGGTCAAGGCCATTGTGAACGAAGGCCAATATGTCTCATGTGGCATGCAAATGGGCCCCCAAGGTCATTAATAAGAAAGTAACCTAACTCCATTCATTGCTTTCATGTGTAAACCTATTTAGGTGGGGTTGGGGCCATTTGGAGGTTGTAATTATGAGAGGGTTATGAGAGGTTCCAACGTACTTATGAACTCTTTTATGGATAATGATTAAAGTATAATAAATTTAGAATGTCTCCCCTCCTATTTAATGCTCAAAAAATGAACTACTACAAGCAAATAAAAGCTATGACAATGGCCTCAACTAGAGGGAAAGAGTCCACAAGGTTGGGAGCTCTCTTTTCCAAGGCTTGAGGCCATAGTAATGATGAATAAAATAATTTATTTGTTAATTGGCCCCAACTCATGGTGTAAACTTGAAGAGGTGAGTCCCAGCCTCTCTACCAATGAGAGGAGTGGATTTCTTTCACCCCAACCCATTTTTGAGCCTTGACTCCAAGTCTAAACCGGCCCTTAGCACACTACACCTAAAGTGCCCTCTTGGCACAGGTAGATGGCTAAAAAATGGGCTACTTTAAATATAAGAAACCGCCTGGGAGACCGTGTAACCAACTGCACTCATATATTGTGTAGCTAAGAGCATCCTCAGTCGGTCTAGGTAAAGCTCACTGCAAACCAAGACCTATCTTGCTTAAAATTGCTCAAAATTTAGAGGGAGTGCACCAAATCTTGCTTAAAATGGACAGATCCTCCCACACTCCCTCTAAATGTCAAAAATTTGGAGGGAGTGTGGGAGGATCTTTCCATTTTAAAGCAAGATTTGGTGCACTCCCTCTAAATTTTGAAAATGTGGTGTTTTCAATGAGGGATTTCACCTACGTCAAATTTTTACAATTCTTTTTTCTTGAGAAATATCTCACGTTTATTTAGGTGTGCTTCTAATGATGGTAATTTCAGTTTCTAATTTTAGGTCAGTCAAAAGATAGGTTTTGGTTTGCAGAGCTTTACCTAGACCGACTGAGGATGCTCTAACTCTATGATGCCGCCCAAGCGGGCCCACTACACATGTTGCAAAGTGCAATTTAAACATTGCCTATGTTTTACCCCAACCAAATAAAAAAATTGGTTTTTATTGTCATTTTTTATTTTTTCTTATTGCGTATAGATTCAATGGTTCAAAGTAGGGATTTGTATTCAAGATGGGATTTTGTGCACTCATTCGAGAATATTAATGCAAGATTGCAGTTAATTTTCCCAGTTTTGAATTTGTGGGAAGGAATGAAGATCAGAAGTTTCCTTCCCCGAAATTGGAAATCTAATTTATAAGAGAAACGCCACATACTATATTCTCCAACCATGTAACAATTCATGCACCGTCATTTTGAATTTACGCCTATTCATTATGGGACATTTTGTTCATTACTAGGTCTAACGGAATATACAAGGCAGCCAGTCAAGAAAAGCAGAAGGTTGTCAAAATTCACTACATAACATGATATGTCACATGATTTGCCAAATCCAATATTTTTCAAATTTTGGTACACCACATTTTGACCTTAAGTATTTGTGTTAGGAAGATAGCTTTTAAAACATGCTTAAGGGAGACATCGTGGACATTAACGGCTTCTTGGACTGATTTGAACCCCCAGGACTTTGTGCCCCCAAACCTGGGTTTGTACCACAAGAGAGCGCCACCCTTGGAGTCCAGAATTCTGAAATCAAACCTCTAATTAAGTGAGACTGGTCCATATTGAGTTACTAGATGTATCATCTACATGCTTAGCAAAAGAATTCAAAGGTTAAGTGGATCAAAGTCATATGCAAAGTATATCTTAACTGAAACAAAAAAAATACGAATTGCAGATCAAGTGAACGTGAGGAGCCTGAGCCCTCAAGTCTCTAGGCCATACAAAGAGGGCTCCTACAGGAGGCAAGCTCTACATGTAGAGTCCTCAACCGCTGAACTTCTGTGATTTTCATTTAATTCATCACCATTAAGCGATGTGCATAATTTCCTATCCTACACTTGTATTTACAAATATTGCATACAGTGAGCCAATTGCACAACACCTCTGGCCAGACAACTGCAGTGGACACTATAATCAACCCCGGAACCATCTAATGGCCAGCTCCTGCTACACCTCTTCCCGCCTCCTATTACCATGGATAATGTTGTATTTGCACAAAGGGCATGTTGCATTAATACGCAACCACTTGTTTATACATACACTGTGGAAATGATGTGAGCAAGGAATCTCGCGCAACTCCGCTCCATCCTCATAAGGCGATAGGCAAATGCAACATTCTGCATCTTCTTCATATAAGGGGCGTTCAGGTATGTTGTCTGAAGCTCCAATGAAAGTCATTACACCTGCAGATGATCTTGCTTTGTCCCTTGTTGGTTTGTCGATTGTACCAACCTTCCAGAATCTAGCTGTAGCTAGTTGGTTAATATCCTCTTCTGAAGCACCTTCCTGGTCCGCCACTGCATACAGAATTGCAATGATACAAGGAAGACAACAGCAGACGGCAATGCCAATAACACATGCCAGTGCAACACAGAAGACGACAAAGAACACATCGAATGCCAGAAATACTACACACAGCCAATAGACGTGTGGGGCATCAACCGCGAGGGACTGTCCCCCAGCAGTAATCCAATAAAATCCAACTATCCACCATATAAATGAAAACATTGTGTTGGCGGACTCTAGTCGCTTAGCCCAGCTGGCAAACTCCGTAGAGCCCACATCGTCATCGGACCCTGCTTCCCCTTCTTGATCGGTATCAGTTGCAGTAGATGATGACATCGTAGGGGATGCTGACAAATTGCCACTTGTCAATTGCTGCTGATGCTGTTGTCGTCGCCGATATTCACAGCACACACAGAGCATGTGCACAACACACTGCAATGCATAACCTACAATCCAAATCCGCAGCGCAGTGCAGCTCAACTCCTTGTGGCTCAAAGCCAAAACTGCAAGAGACACCTGCACGAAAGCTAGGTTCCAGATCAGGTCGAGAACTACAACTGGTCGAGAGTAGGCCCAATCGCTCTGACGCTCCTCCAGCTGCTCTGCTGCAGACTCTCGCACCAGCATAGACGGCTCCCTCATCAATCGCCGGCTCCCAGCCCTACGGAGAAACCGTGCCGCCCCTTGCACCCGACTCCTACCCCTCTGCATACCCCCTTCGCTGCCGCTGCCGCTGCCGCTGCCCGTGCTGCCGTTCCCATTTTGAATCAAGGGCGTCGTCACGTCCGCCGGAGACGACAAAAACGAAACTCTATTCCTATCCATACTTAGGCCTCCCCGACTTTCCCTCTCCAAACCCTTTCCCTCCTGGCTGTAACACTCACTTACAACCGTTCACCCGCACCACACTGCACCCGCCACCACCATGCATCTTCCCCACCCTAGCCCAACCCAGACTGACGCCAAACCCTGCGGGGTGAGCCTCGGCACCACGCGTGCCGTGTACTTACTCGGACGCGCCATCGGCACTTGGAGCAGGACAACCCTAGCTCGTCTATGGCATGCGTGGTGGATGTGAAAGACCGGAAACCAAGGCCACAAGGTCACAAGTGGGTCTTACAGGGACCCCCAGACATTTTTTCTTAACCCCTCAGCATAGGCCACCCGCATCACTGAAGCGCTGTGAACGGCTCCGTGTGGTCGTGGGCTAGGAAGATCTCGGCCGTCGATTGTGATATGACAAATCTAAAGGCTCTTATGTTGTCCCAACTTCTAGCTTCTCTTCCCCTCGGGTAGAGCTTGAAAAACTTAATGTTGGATGAAATCTCGGCCTCATCTACTCACAAATCTTGGATGAAATTTTTCAAATTAAGTCCTTCATTAAAAGGACTTGCGGAGGAGATGATACCAACATGGGGAATCGAACTCCTACCTCTTCTTTCTAGGGAATTCCATTCGGAACGTAGGAAACCCTCTGGGAACCTTCAAAATCCTACACAAATGCTCCCATATGATGGGATGAACAATCAACCACTTCATCTTGCAAACATTGATTTTTCATCCGTTGAATTTTCACTCGTACAAATTAATTTATAAAAAATTGCCTGAGAAGTTTCATAGACCGTAGGATGGGCCACTATAAATGGATGGCTTGGATGTGGTCTGCCCACGACCACACATCCTTCATTCACAGCATCTCAGTGACATGGATCAGCCACCCTCACATTATATGAGCCAAGGTTTGTAAAAAATGAAGATTAAACAGGCCGCCACCAATTATGACAACGGAGAGGCCCAGCCTAAACTTCCGCTCAGGATAGGATGTCCTTCTGACAATGCAAATCAAATATTTAAAATCCAACCTTCAAGACCTTGACCCGCATCTCAGCCGCATATGTATCTAGAGCAATAAATCGTCACTTGTCATATATCATTAGTACATGATATGTATTACAAGACATAACGCTAGTCCGATTTGGAGGTGTTTAAACTTCAAAAACATTCTACTTGAATATTTTGAGTGTACATGGGCTTACTTGAGATCTTTGAAAGTGTTTAGACTCCAAAAGCATGTGAATTGAGAGGCTTGAATGTTGAAAATTTTATTTGAGAGCGTAAGGCATATTTAAGGTGAAAAAAAATCTCATTTGAATGATTTGACTGTCTTAAGAACTTTCTTGAGGTATGAAAGATCTAACTAGAGGTATTGAAGAGTGTAAGGTATTTGAAGTGAAAGAGATCTTATTTGAATGATTTGAATGTATTAAAATTTTTCTTAAGCTATAAAAAATCTAACTTGAGGTATTTGAGGTGAAGGAGATTTCATTTGAATGATTCAAATGTCTTAAGAAATTTCTTGAGGTGTAGAAAATTTCACATTTTAGAGACCAAGAGACCCATTTGAAAGCATATAGGCATGTTTCGAGTACATTGAAGTGCAAACACATATTTTAAGTATAAGAAGTTATTTTTTAGTTCGGTTTGGATTGATTGTAGGCCAAGATATGTTGATTTGACTGTTTTGAAAGTATATCCGAGCGTACGATGGCATCATTTGAAAGCGAGGCCGCTAAAATTACTGACAAGTTCAATGGAGGGAACTTCAGCATTTAGAAATTCAAAATCGAAATGTTGTGGGCATCCATGGATATTTGGGATATTGTGGACGAAGCCATGAAAACTCCACCTTCCAATGCGGATTCCAAAGTATTGAAAGGGTACCAAATACGCGTCAAGAAAACTATGTCTATCATTAGCCTCAACTTGGCGGGCAACATCAATGGTTGCAAAGGTTTAGTGGAAACATTGACGACCATTTTCAACATCCATGAGACGAAAATTTTGTCCAACATGTTTTTTGTGCACCCTAAGTTTTCCACGTGCAAAATGCAAGAAGGCGACAACTTGTTAGACCACATCAACAAGGTCAAGGGCCTCATAGATCAACTTGTTTCTTTAGAGGTATCTGTGAATGACAAAAACACTATCATAATTTTGTTTAAGAGTTTGTTGGTGTCCTACAAATACTTGATTACCGCATCGGAGACGATGTCAATGAAGGAGCTTACGATGGATTAAGTCATGATGCCTATGACACATGAAATGTTGAAGCGCAAAGAGAAGGAGCCCTAAGGTGAGGATGCCACCATGGTCTTGCAACAAAGCAAAGATGCAACTTATTTTTGTGCCAAGGTGCAAAATCATGATTCTATTCCTGCAAACCAGGTTTCATTTTGCATTTTTGCTACAAAAAAATAACAAGGAGCGCAAAAATGCAAATAATAGAAAGGATAAAACAACTATGCATTTTGCAACCATTGCTAGCTCCCTTAACTAATTTGATCCATGTTTCAATTTTAGCAAGGGTCACAAGCACTAACCCTTCACGTTCTGCAATGCAAATGGTTAGCTTCCCATACTGCGGAACCTCTTAATCTATAGGAGGGGGTCCAACCCTCCTACTCTTGCATTTGAGACTCATCCCTTAATAGGTAACCAATCGTAAGATGTGGACATCCATCTATGGAAGTCCTAACTTAAGTTCATCATCACATTGTCGGAGAAACACGACAACAATCCGAATCATACTAGGCAACTTTGCCCCCACATTGGCCCAACACCCGTGAAGGCCGTATCATTCGACCTCAGGTGGATTTGGCAGCCACACTGCCTCACCCATATAAGCCTCTAGGATTTTTGGCAGGGGCCCTACCCCACCGTCAAGAAATATTTTGTCTCTCTACCAAAAGTTAAGGCCAAATAGACACATTCCCTTAGCCGATGGGACTAGAAGCCCCCAACAGCTTAAGAACACCATATTTTTCTTGTTTGATGTCTGATTTTAATAGGCGACCACTGTATCGTCATCAATTCTTAAGGTAGATGTTGATGGACTCCTCACTTGCCCCATCTGGGCGAGTATTGAGGAAGTTATGCCTTTTCAAACCTTAGCAGTCATGGGAGCCATTTCCAGGCCACTACTGCATCAAGGCACTGTCCCGGGATAGCGACCCACTCAAATTGCCATATCTCCTAGCTCACACAATGAGACTATGGTATGAGCGACAAGTAGAAATTCATGAGGGGTGAGCAAAAATTCATGAGCGGTGAAGTGAAAATCTACGATTTATATGACCTAAAACCATGGATGTCAGGAAAACGGGTGAATTTTTGGACCTAATACCACCATTTGGAGATGATGTGGTGACAATAACTGCTCTAAGCGAAGTAATCAAGATTGGTTGATGGGTGCACGACACTAGTGCATATAAAATGAAAAGGAAAAAATAAATGAAAATGATCTACGCACACCTACATGGTAAAGTCTTCTATATATCCACATACAGATTATTTTATGCTTTAACACTAGCTCATTTTAGGATAGCACCAAGCAATACAATCAACTGGATTTGAACCCGGGTTGGTGCAGACCTTCTATCAGTCTTTTACACTACTCACATCCACATGCGGATGTCTTAAATTTTTGTTGCCACCTAAATACTGTCTATTTAAGATTGTTTTTCTCCTCTTGATGCCATGTTGTCTAATTATCTTAACAATGTTAGTTAACTAATATTGCTCTGATTCTTAATAACAAATTATATTTTTAATAGATTGCAAGCCTTAATTTAAACTGCAAGCGGTATAGATGGCTCACAGATGACAAGTATAGACAATTGCTTTTGGAGTATTTGTATTTTTTGCTTAGAGTATATTAAATTAAAATAACTTGTTCTACCAAAATAGAAAATATGTAAGAAAAATAAACAAGTTCAACAAAGTTCATAATTGCAAATGTTCAAAATAAAAATGATGTAATTTTAAAAAATTAAAAATTAAAAATAATGAATAATAAATATACAACAGAATACCATCCACGTATACATGAATTTCACAACATTTTATTTTTGAGTGGGATGTTGGTTAAACCACTAGGTAATTATCTTGAAGATAAAACGATCAACTCTAAAGTCCCAAAAAAATGTACTACGGACCTAAAATATGATTAATAATGTTGTTTAGAAAGAAAACATTTTATTTCATTAAAGCTAAGAGATGTAACATGAATGAAACAGTCTTCATCGCGTTGCATGCCACAAACAATACAATAAACATAGTACAAATGCTCTCAATTATAATATTGTTTCATCTCCATCTATGGAAGGTTGAACTGGAGTTGTATAAGACAACTCTCTAGACTCATCAAAGATTTCTTTTTCCAATAAAATAAAATTTTGTTTAAAACCAAATCTCAAAGACAACATATGGACGCTGAAAAATATTTGACCATCACTCTGAAAATAAAATTTCAAGGGGAACGATGGCCTTCTGCACGAATTGAAGTCATGCCAATGAGAGTGCACAACAGCAACAAACATTCACAACATTAATTCTTTAAGATTTGATAGATGCTCATCAAATAAACAAAACAATTCAAGAAACCTATGTTGTTAGTACAAAACGTTGTCAAATTGTTTAAGAATTATAGTAGGCATTCAAAGCATGCTATCTGCAAATATCTAACACAATTATGCTTTTAGAATAGAACAAATGGATTTAATAATTTCATTATAGAAAATGAAAAGTGGAGACACCATTAGTTATGACTATTGAAGGAGTAACATCTGACAAGATATTAATGGTATTATGTTATATTTTCTTGGGAAAAAAATTAATCATGGCACGTGATAATAAATGTAATATATATAAAAATGGCGTCCTTATATAGTATAAAAATTATTATAATCTAGGGTCTTAGTACCCAATACACTAAATAGATATAAATTCATAATACATATAAGATGACACTAGTAATTTTGTGATTTTTTTTCTATCTATGTGATTTTGTAAAAGTCAAGAATTTGGGGTTTATAATAATTTTAAAATATAAATAAACCATGTAGAATAAAACCTTTTTGAAAATTTCAAAATCTAATGCAAAGGACAATTTTGGAAAAATCTACGATGTCATCAATTTTAGGAGTTTTAGAAATTCATAATAAATAGACATGAAATGAAAAAAAATCCAATCGTTTTCTAAGAAAACATATGGTGGGCATTTGTATACAAAACAAATTTAAAGCAATTCACTTTTAATAAGCAAAGATTTATGAAATCTATGATTTTATATATATTTTTTAAATAGTTTTATACCACTTCCACTATTACTTCTGTCTCTTTCATTACTTTACAACCCTTGTTGTAGTTGTAAAGGTTTTCGGTTTAGAGTTAGTGGCGGTCATAATCCTTAACTAAACCCTTAATGAGAATGTTGAATTGGATGAACATATATATAGTAGTGAACATAATAGTGGTTTACAACCATATAATAATGAGTGTTGTAGGCTTCTAAGACAAATCATTTTGTGAGATTGGAGGTGGTAGGCGAGTTGGAGAGTTAGGCTTTTTGTTTTGCATTGTTTGTGCACCAGCGCACAAGCACTGATGTTGATGTTAGAAGGGTTTAATCTAATTTGCTATTGAGGACTATTGTTGTAGACTACTCTTAGATATTACATTTGTAAATCTTCTGCCAGGGTCAGCTGTTTAGATTTGCTTGTGCGCCAACATACAAACGGTAGGATTGATGTTCAAGAGAGTTTATTTCTATATATTATTGAGGATTATTGTTGTAGATTGCTCTTAGATACTACAATTCTAAATCTTTTACCATGGTTTGTTGTTTAAATTTGCTTGTGCGCCAATGCACAAGCCTTAGAATTGATGTTCGAGGGAGCTTATTTCTATTTATCACTAAAGACTATTGATGTAGACTGCTCTTAGATAGTACATTTCTAGAATCTTTTGCCAAAGTTTATTATTTACGATTGTTTGTACGCCAACGCACAAACACTAGGATTGCATTTAAAAGGAGTTTTGTTTAATTTGTTATGGGATACTGTTGTTGAAGACTTCTAAAGACTGGTGGTTTCCTAGTGATTGTTGGTGATTGTTGTAGAATTATGGTTTGATAAAGATTGTTGGACATTGCAGCATACTACTCAACACTACTTCAGATTGCTGGACACTTTTGCATACTACTGGACAACACTGCAGACTGCTAGAGATTGTTGGACATTGTGACAAACTCATACAGAGTGTTAGTTTTTATAGAGACTCTAGCAGACTGTTGCTTGGAACTCCTATTAATTGCTTGTGCGCCGATACACAAAGAAGACTTACATCAATTTTTCAAGCAACTTATTTATTATACATTCCTGGTAATAGTACAAATATCCATGTTTTGATCTTTATATTGCATATTTTTATGCATTAGCTGGTTTTTCTTTTTATTCATTTGCGTTGGTTCAATTTCTTCTCATTCGTGTGCATCAAGTTTTTTTTTGTCGTACTTAAAGATATTATCGCACCCTAAGACTAATACATTTGTTTTTGGGGCAGAATTTTGTAACCATAGAAACCTTCTAAGCTATATTTTATTGGGTATGTATACAATTTCCTTTCTTAAATTTTTTTGTTTACATTCCAACTTTAATTTCTAATAACCTCGGCAGGCGTGGATAAATGCTTCATGCATTTTTACGTCTCAGGTGTCATAAGATGTATTTGTATGTGTAAACTCTATTTTTATTTTATTACATTATAAACTATGCAATACAATTTTAACTTCATATGAACCTAGAATTTTATGCATTTTCATGACCTAGGTCTTGTGATTCATTTGTATATATAACCATTCATTTCTAGCTGGCACAGTCTAGATGATTGATATTTTCATGTGCATATCTTAGGTTTGAATTTTTTCATTATATTTTATATTATCCATGTACATTATACAATATCCAGTACATAAGGAAAAAAATTTAAATTTCAAATATCTTTAGTATACATAGATGAAAACCTTATACATGTTTGCACCATGATCTTTTATCTTGTATTATTTTGACTTTGGAAATATGTTTCAATATTCTATAATTTGTTTTATCAATGTTAATTGTATAACCCATAATATGTAATAACTTTAAGTGGTTTTATTGACTCATTTTGCAAGTTTTTTATTATTCGTTCAGGTTATCTTCAAAAAAATGTTATAGGTAATGATTTCTTACAACTATGAGATTTTTCCTCGATAAATCTAATTAAACGGTTACCTTGAATATCCAAATTATTATTGTAAAATGGTGAAGAGATATGTCATGAGAATTTTTCCATCAAAATTATGTCTCAATGGATATGTCCGGCCATGTTCAT
Source organism: Polytrichum commune (assembly GCA_950295325.1). Taxonomy (NCBI): domain Eukaryota; kingdom Viridiplantae; phylum Streptophyta; class Polytrichopsida; order Polytrichales; family Polytrichaceae; genus Polytrichum; species Polytrichum commune. The sequence goes on along the minus strand of OX485806.1, from coordinate 42,137,964 downwards.
TTATGTGAACGTGTTGAAAACATGATTGATGATTGTATTTCAATATTTGGAAGAATAAAGTCTCCTCCAATTTTGTTGGACAAATGTCCGATGTAGTTTCAAATGTGCATCAAAATGATACTTATAGTTGGACGTTATGAAAGTTAGAAATGCAAAAATTCAATTTCGATCAATACCGAGCGGAGATTCCATAACATTCCAAATGGCGCAAAACACATGAAAGAATTTGAACTGTATCGATCAACACGTAATTCATGGAGATGGTATTTTTTTTTGGAGGGATATTGTGATTGATAAACATGAACAACATGGCCATGATTCATATGAAATGGTGTGGAAATACTTCATTAAGGACAACCCTGATATTTTTTTATTCACACCTTATATCACTAAATATTTTTTGGATCATAATGAAAATCATCATATGGCAAGCATGAAGGAGTTATATTCAGTGGCTCCGATAGATCATGATTATGTTATCAAACCATTTGTTTTTCAAACGATATTTGTACCTGCTATCTTCATGTTTTATTAGAATAAAGGTATATTGGGAAATATGTTCAAAAATATGAAAGAGCATGAAAATAACGAGTATGATATTTTTCAACATCTAGCAATATTGAATAAAATTCATCCAGAATAAATTTCTAAAATTTAAGAATTGGAGCGGTTGTAGTTTTTTTTACCAAATCATTGTATTCTTAAGATCTTCTTCATACATATCATGACCAATGTTCTAGCCATTTACAAATATTTCATTATGCTTTATTATTCACAAACATTTGATTTCATTTTGGTGAGATGAATGATAAATGTAAAATTTACAAAGACATCAATGTTTGGGGCTAGGTAATAATATCTTCGGATAAACAAAAATCAATCTATTTTTACACTCTGAATCTTTAAAAAAATCTAGGCTCCAAGAACGTTGGTGGGTAAACCATGAGTTGTTCTTCACTAGAGACTACAATGTGCGTCATTTTCATACCGTGCAAACATAGTCATATTTTGTGTCGAAGATTGCAAAGGCTATTTGAGATTTATATGTTGATCCATTCTATCTCAAAATCGTTCACTTTTGCTCCTATAATCTTTTGCTTCATTGTATTCGTTGAATGCCATCCACTTAATATCAAAAACTCGCATGACCTCTGTTGATGTCGTGAATTGATTGTCTCGCAAGCCAAATTCAAACAATTTTCTTCAACAAACATATTTGTCAACATTTTCTAATTCTACTAGAACGAAATAGGATTCATTGTTGTCACAATAGTTGTGACGAGGAGATATATTTTAAATGTTGAAAATAACATGTATATTTTGTAATTGGATTTATATTTAGTTATATATTTATAAAGTAATTTTTGAATTTCATATCATTTATTATAATCTATCATTTATATTTTCTGTTTAAAATACGATTTTTTTCGAAAAAAATCTCAAATATCTGACAACCCCTTTTGCCAAAAATACAAACTATTAATCAACAAGGCGAACACACCACCCCTACGCAAAGATCTCATCAGAACAAAGGACTTTTGCCTCATGTTGGTTTTGAAACACTAGAAGAAGATTTTGCATCTTCCATGGATTCAGATGATCCGCCAATCTTTGTTCAAGATCAAAAGATCATTGAAAATATTGCAACAAAATCTATGGATAATCTTATGGATACAGTATCAGAATAATTTTTGTGATTCCTTGAAGTGTGAACAACGTTGTTTGTCGTACTCTTAACCTGCGGCCTTGACCCTATGGCCCTCCACTTCCACTACATTGGGGTCCTACAAGCTACCTATTTTCATTTGTTCTTCCAGCCCTTATTCAAAGCTTTTCATTTTCGTTAAATGACCTGGCCTCCCTGGCTTAAATTCTCAGTTACGTTCTTGCATCTCTATCGACTTCCTCTCCAGTTTATTCGTTGCTAGAATTTTCTTGTATGCTTTCGACATAGGCCTTATCCCATAAGGCTCATGTCTTCACTAAATAGTATTTATGAACACTGCCATTTTACTTGACATGAGGTTTTGGATTGTCCCTTGCAGTTTGCCTACACATTCCAAGAACAAAAAATTGGCAATCAAAATTGGACCCCGAGTTGGTTACACATTTCATTGTGCCGAAATGCGGAAGGGCTCGGCGTGATAATCACCCCACAAAAATAAGCGTGCGCCCTTCATGGGCACTTTAGGACCCGCCGACGCGTACTTGTATTCAAGAAAACCCAATGCTTGACTTGTAAGCATAAACAATTTGTTTTTGTAATCCACAATGAACCCAGGTCCCGGCAACTCCAGATGAAAGTTAAATGAGGGTATCTAGAAAAGGAGTTTCCCAATGATTTAAAACATCAATTCTTTGAGGTAGCCAAATAACTCCAATTTCTATCGTAGGTGCCAAAGACGAATGAAAAAAAAAAAACCCCAAAAAACAAAAAAAACATGATTTTAGACACAATAAACAACATCATACTATAACAAAATCCTAATTAGATCACAAATGTATGATGTCCTTCGTAAGTGGATTCACGTATAACATCGCGCCACCATACAAACATAGTACAAAAAATCAAATTGTTGAAGAATCCACTAAAGAGAAATCACATAAAGAAAATTAAAACCATGAACCTTATCAAAATTCACAAGACACTAAAGAAAACCACATTTTCAAGAAACACAAGATATTGAAGAGGATCAACACTTTCAAGAAACACCACATTCTCAACAAAATGAACAATCGCAAGAACAACAACATTCTCATTTCAATCAACAATCACATAATATCGATCATTTTTTGATGTTATCTCAATATGTTCATCAGACTTCACTAGTGGACCTTCTGGAGGTGTGACCAAACGATGCAAAAAGATAAAGTGTAATTTCATTTATATTAAATGTTTCAAATGACATTTCTATTTTTGTACATCATTTTTTGTTTTCTAACACATACATGAATATTATGTAAAGGACAAAAAATGATATTCATGAAGGACTATGGACACTACCATCCGAAAATCCAACTGAACATGAAGAAAAATCCATCAAGTATACAAAAATGAAAATCTTAGAGCAAAAAAAATAAAAATCAATTCGACATTAAGTGATATATGTGTTGTAAAATATCTTGTGCCTATCATTTTGTATCAATTGATTGGCATGAAGGTGGTGAGGCATGCTTTGGGTGATGATGTAGCAATTTTATTGAGTTTTTTTTCAATGTTTATATTTCAAGATTAGCCTCAATTTATGTCATACGAGAGCATGAAGAAAAATACATGATTGATGTCAATGATAACATTGTGAATGAATGGGAACAAATATGAAACCAAAAGAATGAAGAATTTGAAATGTATTTGACAAATCATGGTTTAGATGCTTTCAAAAATAAAATATTTCATATCAAGGATGGAAACCATCGTTTTAAAGCGTAGTAATACCAAAGGGATGAAAATGGGTGGTGTTGATGGAAGAAATGAAAATCACTTCATTTCTACATGTCTTTGCGATGATGTCAATATGTAAATTTTAATTTTCTTAATTTTTGCATATTTATCCTTTTAATATTTATTAATTTTAATTTTGAAATAATTAAGATCAACAAAAAATAATGTTGTTAAACCCCAATTCATTTATACACTCTTCAAAGTGGAAAAATATGGAAGTCAACCACTTGAATGGTGGGAATGATGGATTATTTTAGAGAAAATGGTTGTGTGAAAAAAAAACAAATCAACAACCAAAAATTGGTATAATATCACACAAGAGGTCTTGATTGAACATATTTAACAAAAAAATATTTTTGTGATTATTTTTTTATTTGACAATGTTATTTTTAGATTAATTTTATTTCTAAAAAATTATCAATAATTTTTATTATTTAAAGAAAATTTGAAATCGAGATTGCAGAAGCAACTGAAAAGTATTTCGATTTGGAGGTTGCAAATCACATCGGATTGCAGCAAATAATTGCAACAACGTCATAATCGATCAAAACCAAAAAACAGTCAACATTGGTTAAAATTTTAGTCATCAATAACCCGGAAAATGGTACAAATTAAAGATTTTTAATGAAATTAAAAAACACAATGACAAAAATGGAGACAATGTGCTAATGACCTTTGATCGCCTCCATCATCTTTGTCAATCACAAATTGATTCCATAGTGAAAAGAAAAAAACATCTCCTGGTTTCAAAAAAATTATGTCATGGATGAAAGATGATTCTTTGGAAAAAGTAAACAACATCAATAAAATTGTTGCTAAAGCATCTATGGACTCGATTATCGTTAAGATTCCAAATAAAATGACAATCCATGGTATTAACAAAGACCAAAATATTCCTTCTTAGATACAATTGAAGGCAAAGGAATGGTGGGACACGTTGTTTGATTTTTTAGAATCAATACTCTCAGACAATAGTTGCACGTTTATCATGTGAAATGAAAAAATGGCAAGACTCCAAGAAAAATTATGAATTATGCACTAGGGACTAAAGATCGTCCAATAAAAGTATGTTTAGGGGAGCATGTCAAAACATTCACGGCCGTGAAGTCTTTACCACATAATGTTCCTAATGGTGTGTAATTATTTTTTCCAAGATTCTTCTTCTGAAAAAACCATCTAGTTCATTTGCCTTTTCGGATGCTGCCAGCTACATTGATTCATTTGTGGACATCAAACAATTGGATGTTTTGTTCAATAAATAACGAATACAAACATGTGTTTGAAATAATGCGGAAAACCTTAGAGGGGAACTAAGGAAGAAAACCCTTTGGTCATGCAACAACCCATTGAAGCATTCCCTATATTACATGGTCGTGTATTGGATTTGATAGTGGGTACACGTGCAAGTTTCTATCCTAAAAATGAAAGTGAAAGTCACATTTTTGGTTCTGAAATAGATGAAAAAATACACATGGGATTATTGGATGTTTTATTTCAAAGTGTGAATGTTGAACCGGCCAATGTATCTCGAGCACCCTCAAAACCTTCTTCAAGTGTTGGTCCAAATTTTGATGATGTAGCACCAAAGCAAGGGTGCAAATTTGTGGCCATTGATTTATTTGATTATGAATAGTAAGTAAATCTTCAACCTAATTACAAAATTCATACAATCAATTTTTATATGTTAATTTATTTTTCAATATATTACTTTATCTCATATTAACATTGTGTTTTTCTTTTGTACATGATTAACATTGGATTCAAAGATTGGTTTGCAAAAATGCCAACAACTCTAAATTTTGGTGCCAACCTACCAACATATGCAAAGTCAATGGCACAACATATGGCCCAACAATAAGAAGTTTCACTAAAGACGTCAAACCAATCATCGGATCTTCATCCTAGACGATTACTAAAAATGTTCATGGACATAAAGGCCCATAAAGAATAAAACTTTATATATATATTGGATTTTCTAGTTTATTGTGAAAATGGAAATTATTAATTAGTTGAAGATGTATGTTGACAATTCACGAATCTCAAGTTTTCAATTGGATTGTAATAATTAAAATCAATATACATTCAATATTTTGTCGTTTCAATGTTTGTTGTTGTTAATGTAATATTCAATTTTCCACAAAATATGTATAAATGTAATACCATAGTCATGAACATGTACTTACAATTTGATTTGGTTTTGATGAAATTGTTTGTGGTATTTCCTACAAGTTCCATATTATGCACACATGATTGCACCCAAATCTATGCATCCATGCACCCATTCATTGCACTCCAAACAATCACCTTTTTTTTGGCTCCTACAACGTGGTTGTGCTCATGCTTTGCTTACCGATCTTACTTGTTTTTTTTTTTGTGTCCTTGTTTGTTTCCTTATGACGGTAACCTTTACTCTTAATTGGTTTCAACCCTAAATCTATGGTATTTATCAAAATACTCAAACTATCATTATTTCACAAATTTTTCATTTCGGAATATTGTGACATCAGCCCCATTTTGTATGACATCATCTCGTCTTTGTTTATTTTGTTTCATTTAAGTTTATAGTAACATGAAAATAGACCCTTGCCACATGGTTATTGAAATTTTGAAGAAATAAAGTTTTACCTTTGATGACTAGAAATTAAACGTACTGCTCATGAAATTCTGTCCATTGCACAATCTTCCTAGCTTACAATTCCGATTAAGGTGTTCCCGAGCATTTTAGAATCCGCACGGCATAAGCTACGCATAGCTCATGGCCTTATCCTTGTGATTCTTAATCTCCGTGGGTAGGAAGCATTCCTAACGCCCAGGGCCCTCACTTACACTAGAATCACTTGGGCCCTCTGACAAACGACATCAAAAGTCTCAGGTGTCACTCCGGGGTCCCTCTTGTGCCCATGATATTTTGAGCACTCCTTATAGAGAGGTGCACAACACTCAGCCCCACCAAACAGAGTTGATACCCTCATCAACTATGTCATCCTCTATGGTGTGGAATTATGTTTACCTTACGGCCCGACCCCCACAATACATCTTTAAATTAGCATAGTCCCAAAGGTGTCGTTCTTAGGTGGTTTGTTAGTGACCTTGGATCTTTCTTCCAAGGACCTAAGCTAAACTAAACCCACCTATTTTGGGACTCATTTGGGTTGCCCCTCCTTTGGGGCCTCCCCCGTTAGGTTGCATTAGCCTAACATGACACATCTAGGCCGAACCTAAACGCTTCCACTAATTTATCTCGGTTGCAATTCCAAAATGGTTTTCCATTGATAAGCCATGCCTCGATCGCATGGAGGTGATGCCAAGTCCCGCCGAACTCGGTTCCCACTTTGCTTTTTCAAGACATGGTTTCTTGACTCCCTATTAGAGCTCAATAGGATTAAAGATAAGATTCTACAAGCAAGTTACACATACACAAAGGCATATGAACAATGTTTGGAGTAAGATGGTGTCCTCCACCCCTTGCCTTGTCTTTTATTGCTCATGATCACCTCGGTTGTTACAAACAATATGGGATAAATCTGCTCCTACTACAAACCAACCTTGTAGGCTTATTACATTTCTATTACTATGAGCAACCTAATGCTTCACCTTCAACACTTACACTTTGCGAGCAGTCAAAAACTTGTAGTACTATTGAGTTTCTTTGTTTCTCAATACAATATAGTGAGTTTCTAACATTGCCCATAAGTTCCCTCATATAATTCCTTATTGCTTCATTCCAACTCAAAGGATCTTCAGGTATTGCCACATTTGCCCGTTCCTCACCACGTTGAAGAAAAATATGGTTTTTCCACCAATCTCCGCATGGTCACCACTCCTTTGTGAGGTATTGCCGCTCCTCACCAAAACTCTCAACAATAACGTCGTTGTTTGTCGCTCTTTCACATGGCTCCTCAATTGCGAGTCCATTACCTCTCACTCGCTCGTTGCCATCCACATGGTCTTCATGGGGCTACAAACACTCGAATATACAATCTCCAATTGTTTGTCGCTAGACTTTCCGCATTGTTGCCCCACTTTGCATTATATTGCTTACTCTATATGCATGCTTTGTAAACCAATGTTGTAATGGGAGGAGAGGTTTTACCTACGTTTATGCCCTTCACCTTGTTTTGTAGTGCATAAATGCTCCACACATCCAAATGTCCGAGTTGGTGGTACCATAGCTCTACCAAATCGCCTCCTGCACATGAATGCACAAAGTTGGCCGAATGCGCTTTGTATACTTCCGTGAAGGTCTTTTCATACAAATTCCCTTTGCATCGTGCTATTGCTACCACATCACCATTCGCACCTCTTACAACACATTCGTTTACGTGAAATCGCCCCTTCAACCTTATTTGCTACCGAGAGCAAGTTGGCTTACAATTTTGGCACGTGAAGCACATCCTTGATACAAATTCTAGTTGTTTTGCCACTTGTTTCAATTCCAATGACAATGGACCCCATTTTGATGGCTTCGGCCACGCTATCATCACCCAAACACACATTATGTGGAGAAATTACCTCGTAGGTGTTGAATACCGTCCTATGCAAAGTCATGTGTTTTTATCAATGATACATTTGCAAACGCTTCTCAAATGCGCTATGTGTTGTGTTGCAAATGCCAATTCATCCTTGCCCTTTGCATTACTCGCATTTTACTTCTTTTTGTTCTTTGTTTTGTAGCAAAATTGCACAATGTCGCCCAATTTGCCATAATAGAAACACGTCTTGATGCCTCGTTGGAAAGGTGGATGGCTTATTTTGCTTTGACGCAACACCATCACCACGTCTTTGCCTTGGGGCTCCTTCTTCTTGTGTTTTGACATCTCGTGCATCAAACGTGTCGTCACGTACCCCATCGTCAACTCCTTCATCGGCATCGTCTCCAAAGCGGTGATCAAATATTTCTACGAGGTTAGCAAACTCTTGAGCAAAGTCATGACAATGTTTTCCTCCCGCATGGGTACCTCCAAGCATGCGATCAAATCCGCAAGCACTTTCACCTTGTTGATGTGATCCAACAAGGTGTCACCTTCTTCTATCTTGCATGTAAAGAATTTGCGACGCAGGAGGAGAATGTTGGACAAAATTTTGGTCTCGTGAATGTTACAAAAGGTGTTCCACACCTTCGCTTGTCCTTTGCAATTCTTTATGTACGCAAGTTGGTTGCCTCCCAAATTGAGACCAACGATGGAAATGGCCTTTTCACGCATATTTGGTACTTCGTCAACACTTTGGGATCCGCGTTGGAAGGTGGAGCCTCCTTGGATCTGTCTAAAATGTCCCAAAGGTCCCCTTAAGGCAAAACCATCTCCATTTTGAACTTCCAGAGGCTAAATTTCCGTTCGTGAAATTGTTCATGATTTTAGCCGTTTCGCTATCAAGATATGCCATCTTCGCTTGAAGAATGGGTTTGTGCATTTGAAGGTACAAATTTGATGTTTTTCACCTCAAGGACCACTTTGGACATTCACTTTGGAACCTCTAGCCATAGTTTCTTCAAAATGCTCAACCAATTCTTTGACGTTCATCATTTCTCTTGCGGCAACCCAAGTGGCTTCTTTCTCATGGAATCCTTGCCGTTTCACCAAGTATTTCTTTGTGTTTTTTCTTCACTTGGTCTTCCTACACTTGAAGGATGCCCTCTACCTCATATCTAAAATGACCTCCTACAAGGTCGGGAAGTATCCTAATCACTTGTCTGCAATCAGGCCACATGGTGTTTTCCTTAAATAGTTTTTGGAATAACACATGTAATGTGTGATGCACTTTGATTTGGGGCGGTAACTCCAACTTATACATATCCTATAACATTCTTTCCACAATGAAAAACCAAGCTCCAATTTTGGACATAAACTTTGGAATGAGGCCTATAGGCAAGGTGAAGTTGTTCACATTCAAAAACACCTTTCGGCCCACCTCATACTCCACTTCGCATCATTTGGCATTGATTTTCTTTCGTAGTGTTTTTGGGCTTTCTCCACCAACAACTTGGTCAATTCCAATACTTGTACATGTTTTTTTGGCCAAGTCCTCAGCATCTTGGTTGAACCTTAGTGTTGAATGTGCCCCCTTGAGAGCTAGGTTAGTAGGCAGGATTGCACCCACTCCATAAGCCACCACAAAAGACGACCCTTTAGTCACCAAGTGTGTGGTTACATTGAAACTAAACTCCGTCCAACCCACAGAGTCCACCCAATCTCGTTGGTCTCGCGTCACCAAGTTCCCCAAATATTGGTTCAAAACTCCATTGAAACACTTTGTTTTCCCACATATTTGGGAATGGAAAGCCATGCTAAACCTTAGTTATGTTCTTACCTTCCTAAAAAAATGCCTCCTAAATGCCCTTGAGAAATTTGGATCTCGATCCAACAAAATATTTTTCAGCAACCCGTGGTGCCTCGAATATCCTTTGAAAAAAAATTGTGCAGTCTCCAACACAGTTGCAGTTCCTACAATCGGCATCATGTGTGCCAACTTGGCAAACTGCTCTATCATCACCAAGATGGAATCATACCCTTGTGACTCCTCCAAACTTGTGAGCCCAATTATGTGCCCACATCTGAATTTGACCTTAGGAATATCAAAATCTTAGAGTTTGCAATTGTTTTGAGTTAGTTGAAGAAACAAAAATGATTAAAACCCCAAAGTTTAGATAGAATAGTGTTTAGGTAGCAAAACTAGGAACAATTAGAGAAAACCAACCAAAAGAAAATAGTTAGAAGAAAATGACTCAGGGGCTAAGGGAGTTAGTGGTTGGACAAGGCTTACGGCCAAGTTGCTAAAAGCCAAGATTTCATTTTTGGAAGTTGGTTCCCTACTGTTTGTTCTGGGAGGGCTCCCTACTGATTTGGATAGCTCTCAGATTCGGCAACCAGGAGAGGCTCTGGTAGCTCCTGGTGCTCTCAAAGAATGGGGATCTTAAAATGGAGGGAGGTCAGCAGTTGGAAGACAATGGTTGCGGGGCAGAGAGGCTCCGTGAAGGAAGCGGTGTAACAGTGGCGACAGAATGCTACCGAATTCCACAGCCGAAGCTCTTCGGTGAGCAATGGTATGCATCCCGGGAAGAGAAGTTCTGGAATTTGGAGGGTGTTGAGAAGGGTTCAAGGCGAGGGTGTGAAGGGCAGTAAATTTGTACTCTCGGGAATGTTTAATCCATTTTTTGGCCGGACATTCACTTGGTTCCCAAAGGCAGCACTGCGACAATGGGGGCAAGATGGAATTGTGGCTGTCGTACATACAGATTCTGTAGGGGATGGGCTTAAGGTCCTTTTGCTATTTTCCCAATGACAAGGGGGAAGCTTTGGACAACTTTGCATGATTTTAGGCTGTGAGCGCATCCCCTATCTTTCTTTAATACTGGCCTCAATGATCTGTTGCACATTCGTCTCGCCCTGGAGTGCAAGATGGGTAGGTTCTTACATTTGTGTCTGCTCCGAGAGGAATGCCGGTTCTGTTGGTTGCATAGAGGGTTGAATTGCGAATAGGGGATTGGGAGAATCACGGTGCTGAACCGATACTTTGAGGACATGTGGTTACTGTAACAAGTGTAAGTCAAAGGTGCTAAGGCTGCCAATTCAACAGGCAGGTCGCTATATCTTTTCGGTGATTCTTGACTAACAGGGGGTGTCGCCGTTGGCGAGTTTGGAGCTTCTGGAACCCTGTGAGGAGGTTGAGTGCAATTGGGGGTAGCGAAGCATTCGACTGTGGAAGAAGAATGAGGGCGACACTGGCTTAAAAAATCAAGGTTGTGTACCCATAGGTGGAGGCTCTGTACTATTGCAACGCTAAGGATTTCTCAAGGTGGTTGAGGGTGAAGCGAGGAAGCTTTGCTTCATTTCGACAAACATAGGAGTCATTGTTGGCATGTTGTGAGAAGAATGCATAACGACTGGGAAGCACACTGGAGCTAGGATGGCAGGAGGAAAGGGGTGGCTGCTCCGAAAGAGGAAAATGGTCTGTATGTGGTGGAGATGAAAGTTGAGCCAACTGAGGGAGTCGTAACTGCCTTCCAGAACCGAGGCTTATGCACACTTCAAGGTTGTCTACAGACCGTTGGTCAAGGGGTGAAGCTGTTGTCTTAAGGGACTGATGCATTCAACGCAGTGACTTACCAATTGCACCAACATTGTGCAACCCCACACACAACAACCTGGCTAAGGGCATTGCCACTACTCCCAAGAGTTCCCAGTTTGAATGAAGGAGGAGCTACGGAGGCATAGGAAGGGTATTAAGTAGAGCATTAGGGGTTTGGGTTAGGTGATTAGTTAGTTCAATAGTGTGGGAACCTCAATGGGTGACATTGAGGTGACCAGTGACTTAAACTTAGCATGGCTCATTGTGGTGGGGTTTAGGGCTTAAGTGTGGTGTGAAATTCAATTAGTAAGGGTGTTGGGAAAATACTCACAAGGGTAAAGAGCATTTCTAAATGCTTGTGGCCTTGTATCCTTCTGAATAAAAGTGTGTGCTTGATATTTATATGGCAGGAGAATTGGGTAATGATTTCCAATGGTGAAGTAAGGTCATCCAAGTACATGTAAGTCATGAGCTTTCACCCGGACTACGACGTATAAGGGTGGAGGTTTGGGATTCACAAAACTTAAGATCAAGTCCGTGCACATACTATGCCATGCCTTGGCGGGATAGGCATTGGTTGCAAGAGGCCGATTTGCTTTTGATAAGATGTTTGGTTTACTTGGCACTTTACACAAGTCTTGATTAAGTGGATTATATCCTCCTACATGTACTACCAATAGTACCTCCTTGACACCACTCTATGGTGATTTTTCTTCCTCCCTAGCTGGCAATGTGACTATCATATTTGTCCTTCAAAACCAATAGCTTCAATTTGCCTTGTGACACATACACCCAACTATGCTCATACTTGAGTAATCCATTCACCGACTTGATCTATTTGAGTTTCTCGCAATTGCAAATTCACTTAGAAGCCTTTGTGTTTCAAGTTAGCTAATGTGCCCCTCCCTTATCTTGCATGACAAGTTTCCTTCACCACTAGACATTAGCTACAAAATTTGAATGATTTTCATTGCTTGGAATCAATCATGTCTGCTTATTACATCCGGCACACATTGCCACTGTTTGGTTTGTGGATCAAATTCACCTTCATAAGTGCCAAGATATCGTGCCACCGCAATGGCTTGGCGCTCACTTGCGTCTGAATCCCAAAACACTTTAAAAACACATTGTTCGTGTAGACTTTTGCTCTGTGCAACCCCAAATAGTGTCGTCACGTCTTCAAGCAATGCACTACAAAAAATAGTTTTTTTTCATGATTTGGCCTTTTGACAACTATCGAGCGTCTTGTTCTCATATGCAATGGCCGTCCATCTTGCATCAACAATCCGCCAATGACAAAATTACTCGTCCCCGTATGAACCTCAAAAGGTTTGTCAAAATCCACAAATTTGAATATGGGAGGCCGAGGCAACTCATTCTTAAGCTCCCTAAAGGCTTAGTGACAAGGTTCATTGCACTCTTGGGATATCCATTTTTTCAACAATTCGGACAAGGTCCTAACAACCTTAGAAAAATCTTAAATGAAGTGGTGGTAATACAATGACCTAAGCCCATTCAGAGTCAAGAGCCACTTCCCCTCTTGGATTGCTTTGACCTTCTCCATATCCATCCACCGACTTCATTTGTCACCACATAGCTGAAGAACTCAATCTCTTGTTGAGAAAATGTTGTTTTCTATTCATGGGCGGTAATGTTTTGAGGAGCCCATTGATGAGTGTAACCTTGTACCTCGCCAATACCCCACCAATGTGGAATGGGAGAGGCCCATCTTTCGTAGCCTCCCTATGAGTTTCTTAGAGTTTCTCCAATTGAACCACAACCATTATTTGTACATTATTCATTAGGTCCTCTAAGACAAAATTCAACTTGGTTCCTCCTGCCATATGACTCATTGTCAATTTCAAATTAAGGTCTTTGCCATTATGACACATCACAAGCACATCGCAAGCGTACTGGATTGCGTTTCACATCTATTTTCTAAGTTTTAAAGAAAATGACCTTCATAATTTCACATAGTGTGACTTTACAAAAAACCAATATCCCACATCAAAAGGTTACATACATCGCCATTCTGAGTTTAAAAAAAAAATGACCTTCATAATGACATGCACCTCAATTATTTCACATAGTGTGACTTTACAAAAAAACCAATATCCCACATCAGAAGGTTACATGCATCGTCACCTCCTGTGCCTCATGTGGTTTGCCCTTTCCAAACCGCATTTCTATGGGTCTATCCGCTTCACGCGTCGGTAAACGCCAATTATTTTGTCAGTTTTGGGCTCATGAAGGAGTGCGTTGCCTGTTTTGTCAACCCATGAGATATTTCTCTCATAAATTCGGGCCATGAGGTACAATAGTCTTGGCGTTGGCTTAAGACAACTAGCCTTGGCTACAAATCCATCATCTCATATTTGATCCACGACATAAACATGACTTGTCTTGGTACCACAAAGCCAATTTTTAACATTTCATTCACAACACAAATATGATTTGGTTTGGTACTACCAAATCAACTTCTATCATTTTGTTCGAGGCACAAACATGAATTGGCTTAATACCATAAAACCAACTTTCAACATTCCGTCCGCGGCACAAACATCATTTGTCTTGGTATCAGAAAACCACATTATAACATTCCGTCAGCGGCCCAAACATGGTTTGCCTTATGCTACAAAACTATTCTCTTTGTTTCCAACATTCCGTGGCTTTCTTCATTGGGTGCCTTCATTGTTGGAAGTTTTACCTTTGGTTTGCCCTTTGTGTTGGTATAATTAGCGCAACCCTTGCTAGCCCCCTTAACAATCCTATCAATTTGTATTTCTAACAAAGGTTACGAACCCCCCAACAACTTTAGAACACTATAACTTTTACATATGATGCTAACAAATGACCACTTTTATTGTCATTTATGCTTCACGTGGATGCCAATGGATTCCTCACTTTCCCCATTAAAGAAAATATTGAGGAGGTTATGCATGTTCAAACCTTGGCAGTCACGAGAGCCACTACTAGGCCACTGCTATAGCAAAGTGATGTCCCGGGCCAACGCCCCACTCAAATTGCCATATCTCCTAGGTCACACCTCCGATTGGGGTGTTCTTGAACATTCTAGAATCCCCATGTCATAAGGTACGCATATCTTATGGCCTTACCCTTGTGAGTCTTAATTGTTGTTGGTGAGAGGCGATCCCAACACTCTGGACCCTCACTCACACTAAGATCACTTGGGCCCTCCCACCAACGGCGCCACAAGTCTCGGGTGTCACAACGGGGTCCCCCTTGTGCCCTTGATGTTTTGGGCATTCCTCATGGAGAGGTGTACAATAATAATAGCCCGAACTAGTTGCCCTCTTTGCCTCTAGTTATTTTTGGACTAAAACCCTTTGTAATGAGACGTAGCATGACTTCCTTTCCTAGCCATCGGCTACAATGCTGTAGCTATTATGGAGACTTTATTGTCCACCTTGGCCTTTGGACATCATAGTGGTTGTTCATTTCTAATAGAAATTCAATCTCCTTTTTTGGCTGCCAAATCTAGAGAATGAATTTGGCATATTTATAATGAGGACTAGCACCTTATATAATGAGGATTTTGATCGTTTTGTCTTGTTGGAACCTCTTTTCTTTACCAAATTTGAGTTCTTAATTCATCAAATCCATGAATTTAAGCATTTTAAGTTGGAATCCAATATGAACATTTTCCAGGTTTTTAGGTGCTTCGGTAGTCTAGTTTTTTTTAGGTTTGCAGGAGTCATTTCAATGGACTCCTCCATTTCCTTACAAAATCCACCATTGTCATTAGATTCAATGGTGTATTCAAAATCCACTTGCACTTGATACTTGTTCTATGTTGAACATCACAACCTTTTAGAAAACTTGAGCTTACCATCATAACCCGCACATTTAATAGCCATCTCTTCTTCCAAGTGCTAGTTCAAAGATTGCAACCCCCTCTAATACCACTTGTTGCAACCTTTGCTAGCTCCCTTAACTAACTTGACCATATTTTCAACTCTAGCAAGGGTCACAAATGCTAACCCTTCCCATTTCGACATGCAATTGGTTAACTCCTCATACCACGGACCTCTTAGTCTATAGGAGGGGGACCAAACCTCCTACCCTCGAATTCAAGACTCACCGTTTCATTGGTTACCAATGATAATATATGGACTTCCATCCATAGAGGTCCAATCTTTAGTTAATCATCACGTTGTTGAAGGTATACTACAACAACTTGAACCATACTAGGCAACTATGCGCGTGCATTGGCCCAAAACCTGTGGAGGCAGTGTCGTTCAACCTCGGGTGGTTTTTGCGGCCACACCGCTTCATCCGTATAAACTTCTAAGAATTTTGGTGGGGCACCTATCCCATCATCAAGAAATCTTTGTCTCTCTACCAAAAATTGGGGCCAAGTAGATATATTTCCCTTAGCCATTGGGGTTTGAAGCCCATAAACCTTAGACCACCATAACTTCCTTGGTTAATGTTTGATGCTAACAAACGACCATTGTATTGTCATGTACGTTTCACAGAGATATCGATAGATTCCTCACTTGCCCCATTCAGGTAAATACTATGGAAGTTATGCATGTTCAAACCTTGACAATCTCAAAAACCATTTCCAGGCCACTGTTGCACCAAAAAGCTATCATGGGATAGCGCCCCACTTAAATTGCCATATCTCCTAGCTTACACCTTTGATCAAGGTATTCTTGAGATTTCTAAGATCTTCATGCCATAGGCTATGCATAGCTTATGGCCCTACCCTCGTGACTCTTATTTTCCATGGGTGGATGCATTCCCAATGCCCGGGCCCTCACCCACACTGGGATCATTTGGGACCTCTCACTAGTGGCGCTACAAGTCCCAGGTGTTATTCCGGGGTCCCCTTTGTACCCATGGTATTTTGGGCATTCCTCATGGAGAGGTGCGCAACAATGCATTAGTAATGCGTGATCAAATACATTCTAAAAGCGTGTGCAAGTGGATCATGGAATACGAAAGCATCCAAAAATGTGATTTCACATATGGACGTATTGAATATGTATGAGATAATTGCTTCACGAAATGTGCATTTGGATAATGATAAAGTAAAGAAGCCATAAAAATGGAAGCACCCTGGAAAGTTATAATCAATCAAATTTATATCAAAGATGCACTCCATCTGTCGAAATTACAAGCCAATTTGTTCTTAGTGAACTAATTAATGTCGTGTGGTTTGAAAATGCAACTTTACCTTAACAAATATTTTGTAAGAGTTTGTGACAATGAAGCCATTGCCATTGGGCCACACAAAGGTAACTAATTAAAAAAAAATTACAAAGGTGCACATAGCCGATGTGACCAATTTAGTGCAGTTTCCAACGAAAAATGATGTATTTGTGTTTTGGCGTCGTTGCCTTGGCCTTTTGAATGTAAAGGATGTTCATGCGCTCCAAAACATGATGAGTTGCATGAATCTTAAGGTAATTTCTTGCCTTACATCCTCGTTGCTTTATGAAGAGTGCATTGAAGGTAAACAACAAAGGGCTACATTTTTAATGGGTGAGGAGACAAGCGACTAAACCTTATGAAGATTGTGCATTCGACGTGAGTGGCCCCATAAAGATCATATCCATAGGCAGTGCAAGGTATTTTGTAACCTTCATTGATAGTTATTTGAAGAATGTGGAGATCTATGCGTTGAAGCCAAAGATGAATGTTTTGAGATATTGAAGGTGATTGTAGCAACGGAATTGAAACACAAAATCCAGGCATTTTTATTGGACAATGATAGGGAGTTCATTTCCAAGGTATTCAAACATTTTCTGAAGGATAATGGCATCGAGAAGCAAACTCCTACCCCATATACGCCTCAACAAAATAGAGTGGTAGAGCGTGCAAAGCACACCATTGTAGAGATGGTAAGAAACATGCTTCATACTCAAAAGTTCCACAAATCATTTTGGACAAAAACGGTGGCCAATATAGTTTCCACTTGAAATTAATGTCCAATAATGATATTGGATTCTATTATTCTTTAGGAAATATGAAATTTAAGGAGGCTTTGCATTGCACACATGTGTGTGTTCATATGCATTGCGTTTACAATAATGCACATGAACAAATGATCAAATTATCCATGGAAAATGACAACCATGTTGAAAGTTTTGGCAAAAATAAAAGATATCCTAAGAAGCAGCAGTGTTCCCTTGGAAGGTGGTGGAAATTTGACAAACGCCCCCAACACAATGAAAAACAAACCAATGTGGCATTTTTGGATGATCCTTTGAATTTGTGCAAAACATTAAGATCTGAAGATGCGAGCAAGTGGGAGGCAATTCAAGAGGTCAAGTCGCTCATGGCCAACGGCATGTGGGAATGAAACAACTTTCCAAAGGATTGCAAAATTGTAAGATGCAAATGGGTCTTCCTCACCAAAGGTGATGCATCGGGTGAAATTGACAGGTGGTTGCAAATTAAAGGCGATAAGTAGCAAAAATATTTTCTCAAGTGGCTGGAGTGGATTTTTACAAAACATTCGTCCCTATCGCCAAATTTATCACCATTACATGCATTATTGCAATAAGATTGGCCACGGATTGGGAGATCCACCAAATAGACGTAAATGCAATGTTTTTGAATGGAGTATTGGACATGGAAATGTACATGGATCAACCGGAGCATTTTGTACAATAGGGAAGAATACATTTTGTGTGCAAAGTTAAGAATGCTTTGTACAGGTTTAAGCAATCACACAAGGCATGGTACCACCGTATTGACTCGATCCTCATTAACGAGGGTTTTTGTAAGAGCGGAAAATTTGCTATACGTTAAACAAATTGGTAACTATTTGTTGGTGAAAATCCTCTACATGGATGATTTGATCATATTGGCAAGCAATGTAACCCAATTGAAGTGGCTCATATTGGAGCTCGAAAAAGAACTCGAAATGAGTGAATTTGAATAATTGCATTCTTGCCTAGGATTGGAATTTAAAAATATTAGAGAAACCCGTACCATGAACCAAAGTAGCTACATTAAAGAGGTCTTCAAGCATTGCAACGTGGAAGTATGGAAACCAAATGAAACTTTGTTCGATGCGAATTTAAAGTTTTTAAGAATTTTGGATGAGGAATTTCATATTGTGCAAAGGTTATGGAAGGTGTTTCATACAAAGCCATGGCAATGGTCGCTACGAGGGCCAATATTGCATTTGAGGTGAGTACGGTGAGCAAATTCATTGGATGGCCATGAAATGCATTATGAAGTATTTGAAATGCAGTTTGGACTTCAAATTATATGCCTTTGTGTATGTGTGTATGTTTGTGCAATCTTATCTCTATTCCTTTTGACTTCCAATAACCAAGTGTATAAATCCTCAAATAGCACAACACCAGAATATAAAGTGGCTAATGCAAAAAAACACAAATTCTAATTACTATAGATTTTGATGGAGTTTGTGGCTAATAATGTCTGCATGATGTGGAATAAATGATGTATTATGATACTATGAGTTATATACAAACTATAAATGTCAACCACAACATGATCTATACATGGTGGACGTAATTCAATTTCACCACGTTATAAATTTTCATTGCCTCATTTTCATCCAAATTAACACTCAACAAAATGAATTCATTTTAAATCTCCAGCATATAACCTCATTAAAGAAAAAAATTCCATCATTATTTGAGAATGTGGTTCTAGGGAAATTCAAATCTATACTTTAAGTGGACCATCAAAGACGACAATAGCATTTATATCATAGAAGCTACCGCATTCCACCATTATAATAAATTTATTGGTCTGAAACCATCTTAATGTTGCATTTTTTTAATTTTCTAAATCAATTTCATTTTAGTGAATAGAAGGGCATTTAACTATAAATTTTCTTCAAAATCAATAGTTAACATTTATTATTGTATTTTGGATTTTTTTGGGGGACCATAATCTTCCTATACATATATATGATTCTAAAACCTAGTGGGGTAACACATATTGGGGGTGGACTGTAGATGTTCACTACATGTATGCTACAAGGGACTATCACAACCTTTGAGAAAATTCATTAAAAATAACCATTAGATTGGCTTAATCGATGTTTGAATCTTTGATGTTCTCAACAAGTCAATTGTACCATCCATGATGTTTGTTTAAGGCAAACCTTGCATAGTGTTTCGTGCCTCTATATTGAAACCTACAAATTGTTTGAACCCTACTATCCACACAATGATTATGGTGATAGTCTTTATTTTTTCTTTGTGCAAAGGTTTAAGGTTTGGGCTTTAGATAATAACAAACAATTTTCTCCTATAGTAGCTCATGTCGTGTTTTAGATATGATGTCTTTTGGTGACACTCAGTTGAATTCTTCTCAACATCCTGATGAGGTTCGTGAAAATTAACGTTTTTAAGCACCGTGAAAATTAACTTCAACTGAAAGGTTGTGGAAAATTGCATATAAGACTTTCAAAATCAACGACAAGCTTTTGTTGGGGTTGGAAATTATTTCTTCATATGTACATACATTCATATAGAGGACTATCACAACCTTGAATTTCTATTGAAAGGGTTGTTCACAATTTTTATGTTTAAATCCTTGAATCAACCACTCGAGGGGGTAGAACTTCTTAAGACGGATTTGTTAGCATCTAACTCTATGTGATAAAACATGTTCCACTTCATATTATTTATCATCAATTTCAAGGATTGGTGGTCGCGCATGATGTACTTTATTATTTGATGTATAAGGTTTAAGAAGTGATACATAAAAAAAACCATATGAATTGTAAACATATTGACAAATTCAACATGTATCCTATCTCCAAATCATAATATTTTGATAAGACCTTTGTGTATATGTGGTAGTTGTTAGTCAAATTTTTAAAACTGTTTTATGGCAATGAGAGCGGATTAATGACTAGCACAATTGATTTTGTCGTTTGCCCCTAAAGTGTTGGCAATGATGCCCCAACACCCAGTAGGTTAAAAACAATAAGTTGGACATACAAGTTGCCTTGAATCCCGTCCATCATGTATTTTGTGGTCCGCCATGTATAATTAACCAAATGAAACTATAAACAAAAATGAATTTTAATCTCATGTTTTGCTACAAGCCACTTATGTATTAACCAAGGTCGATGGGTGATTCCGCCAATTTAATAACCGACACAAGGTTTTGAAGTATTCCATCCTTGGGCCGTGTACCACATCCAAGTAAACAAAGACATTTTTTCTATACGATTAAAATATTATGTAATGGATGTGAAGGAAAAAAAGTGTTTCCAAAGGATGTAGAATGATTAAAAGTTGTAAAGGTGATTTTTTACAACCTAATTTCCTTCTAACCCTTGAAAAAACTCATTCTTATACTCTATTGTCAATTACTTAGGGTGTTAATCATTCACATGGTCACCAATACAAATAGACAAAGACTAGGTAAAAAAAACACATGATTTCCAAATGGTCACAACTTGATCCGCTAAATTAAACTATTTGCAAATGAATTCTCCGACCAATACCCCTAGAAGTCAAATTAGAGTTGAAATAACAAGACAAACAAAACCAAATCCCATTAATTTGCCACCCAATCCACCCGCTAGTCCATCACACGTGGCAACCCAAATGGATGTCATGATGGCACCTCGAGGGTTACCACTAGTCATCCCACCTAATTTGGCACCTTGTATGATGCCAACTCACCTTCCAAACATTTTGGGTTTCCCCCACCAAGACCCTTCGAACCACATTGAGCACTATATTGAGATATTGGTCACGAATGTCATCCATGAGGGCACATATCATTTAGTGTGGTTTTCCATCACGTTAGAGGGGCCGGCATACGAGTGGTATCACTCACATGCACCCAACACCTTTGCCGATTGGCCCACACTCCAAGCGACCTTCTTTCGCCAATTTCAACTTGAGACGGGTCAAAAATATATATTAGTTGCACTTACTGGTATGCGCCAAGGCCCAACCAAGGATTTTTCTTCTTACATCTATAAATCTGAAACAATTATTACACAATTTGTAGGAGACCACCTGTTGGATGATGCCATCCGCTATTACTTCATCCAAGGGTTTACTAAGAACCATACCATGTGAGAGATATTGAACTCAAACCCCGTCACCTTGGCTAAAGCCAAGACAATGGCGTGACATGTAGAAACTGTAGACAAAGAAATGAACATATGTGGAACCGCACGATTGCCCTGGTCCCTCCATTTATTCTCGCACAATATGTACCTCTAAGATGGGACAATCCCATGTTGAAGGATGCCTTTCACGGCCAAGGAGGTGCCCCAATATATCATCAAGTTGTGCCATTAGATTCACAAGCCATCGCCCTTGGAAATACTTCCCACACCCTATCATGATCCATTTACCATCGGCGAGGTGGCCGTACTAGAGAAAATGGTCACTAAAGCCAATGCGGATCTCAATGAGGATGTTATGAAGACTCTCGAGACCATGATGGAGCACTTGACCATGGTCATCAATACCAAGTCGCAAGCCCACATGTAGGACCTTATAATGAGACAAAGAATTATCCATCAAACATTTGGTGCAGGAGTTACAACCAATATGGCCATAGTGACCAATTTTGCCAAACCCAAAAGAACCCCATGCCAATGGTCCTTCCTCAAGGTCATTCTCAAAACCATCATTCATTAGGTCCAACCCATCAACCCTCACGAGGCATTGCTTGCTCTCCATGCAATAGTGAGTTGCCCCCAATAGGTCGTGGCATTTGTTGGATAGAATTGGGGGTGACATGTGCCAATTGTACTGGAAACCACCCAACCAACCAATGGAGGCGACCAAATCAAGGTCATAGCCAAGGTAACTCTTACAACAATTCGCATACCAAAAAATATTACGACTTGATTTTGGAATTTAGAGACATTTTTGCAAGGTTTGATAAATACTTTGAAGGCATGTTGCCCGAGATAGCCCAACACACCATCCCTTTGATCCCCAATGCCCGAGGTAAGCCAAGGTAAAACAATTTGTGCTTTGTTAAGTGCCTAATTCAAGGAGCTTGATCCCTACTTGTTTGGTTAAAACTGTTTGTTTCCAACTTGAATAAAAACTGGAGGTCTCAAGCCTTGAAAAACTACCATCTTGAGTCTGAGTTGAAAACAAACGTCTATACCCAATAAAAGAAGGACCAACCTTGAAATTAAGCTCTTCGGAGTTAGGCACATAAGAAGGCATAGATTCTTTTGATTTGGCTCACCAAACCGCATTTCAAAATAGACGTTTTCGAACTCGTATGGCCTCCACATGAAATGACTACCAACGCTCTCTCTATCGCTATACCGCCCTCCTTTGCTCCCAAGTTATTTTTGGGCATGGAAAAAAGAAAGAAGTAATGAATTCGTGCCCATTTATTACCCAAACCATACCCTTATACCTTACTTTCTAAAGTGACATTATCCCTAAGATACTATCTGCTAGTTAGGATGATTGGTTACTAGCTATCAATATAGCATCGACTTCTTGCGAAGGGTGAAGTAGTGTCACACCCACTATCACTGTCCTTGACAATGTGACAATGGATGTTCTACGAAGAAACACTCTTTATTCATGCCAACCTCCTCATAGACTGGAGTTCTTCTTCTTGTTATGAGGTTGTTCAACACCATTAGATGTTACGAAGTTGTTCAATGCCCTTAGATTGAATATTGTATATGGAGCCCATGCGTTCGGGCCACCAACACTGCACTGGTGGAAACCCGAAGAGAAACACACCAACCAAAGGGCACGGGAACAAATTGTGTCCACTGTGGAGTCCAACCAGGAGGCTGTCTCTTACCTCCTGCCCCTTTCACTTGTTTTTTTGGCCAGCTGCCCCTGCAATCACCCGGGCAGGCAGGGCAGGCGACGCCACGCCAGGGCAGCCGCCCGTGCTGTGCGCTGCGGGCGGATTCCACTTTGCATCTTCTTCAGCGTACACACACACATACCAACTCCCCTCTTCGCCATCACCATTCTCCCGTCGCTTCCTTCTCCTCCCTGCCCCTGTCTTCCGAACACCGCCCACACATCACATTAATACTTCGATTGCCGCCATAATCATCAAAAATGGCCGCTGCCACCATCATGTCGCTGCAACAAGTGGCCTCGGCGGCTCTGTCCTCCACAGCAACAGTCGGGGCCTCCACGAAGCCCGCAGCTTCCTCCAACTCTGTAAGCGCGCCTTCCTACTCAACTCTTAAAACATCGTCTTCTGTTTCTCAACACTTACCAATGCTGGTGGTTGCTTACAAGGATATTGATCCATCTGTATTTGTGTATGTGTAATAGGCCTTTAGCCAGAGGAAGAATGTTGACTTCTCTACCTGCGATGGTGAGTCCTTCATGGGATCCACCACCAGCTTGCGCATGTCATCGACCTCCGCTGCTCCCGGGTATGCTCATGTAGTTTCTGCTTTTCAACGTGCTGGGTTTGTGGGAAAACCCAATCTTTTAAAGGGGTTATTCGGGGTTTTTGGGTTCTTCGGTTGTTGCTGCTTTTGATCTTGTTTTGGATGTTTTGATGATATTGTCGTTTCGGTTCCTTGTTGATGCCATTTGGTGTTGGGTAGCCGTGTATCGGTTGAGTATGGTAGTTCGGTGATGTGGAAGCTGTATATGGCTTTGATTGTTTCTGTTTTTTCTGCATAATGAAATCAGGGCTGGAAGGAGATCGATGGCAGCGAAGGCTACTGCTGTGGAGATGCCTACCACACGTGCAGGTGAATGAACATCCTCGCTGTTTTGTTTTTCCTTGATGCATGCATGTCTGGATGTAAGGTTGTCTCAATCGATCAGTGTTGGGAAATGTTGTTGCAATTAGAGAGCTTGACTTACTCGTCCCTCAGTTGTTTTATTATTTGTAATCCTCCCTTGCATTCCAGTTTCCGTTTCAGTCAAAATGTGGGTCACCGTGAGCGATGAGTTGAAAAATATGTTCTTTTGTGGTACTTCGCTATCTATCTTGCGAGCAACTGGTGCAAGAAGAAAAATATCGTTTTGTTTATTTCATAGAATATCGATGTAGTGTGTGTCTCGAGTGATCGGTTGAAAGATTTCTTGTTAATGGAACTTCACCTACGCATCTCCATTGGTTTCTTCCCCTACAACTTTCTGATGCTACTCCCCTGCATTCTGCTTTTCTGTTTCTATTTATAATGTGGGCCGCTCTGAGTCATGAGCAATGGACGCCTTTTTTATTCTGATACTTTGCTATTTTTTTTAACAGCAACCAGTGGCAAGCAGAAGATCAGAATTGGAATCAATGGTAAGATCGCTGAAATATTCGAGATCATTGCAATTTACGTTCCTCCTGTGTGAAGCAGTGTGTGAGATTGATTGTGTATTATTAGCAGAAAGTAATGCGCAATGTAGTTTGTAACTTTGGCCAGTAAGCGTGAACAGTTTAATTCGCATCTGGCCACTAAGTAACCAGATTCTGCTGGTATCAGGTTTTGGAAGAATTGGAAGGCTTGTTGCCCGTGTTATCTTGGGTATGGATGATGTTGAGATCGTTGCTGTAAACGACCCTTTCATTGACTCTAAGTACATGGTGAGTTCAGTTTGCATCCTATTTGTATCACTGCATTGTCGTATCAAACCATAGTTTTGGATTTGAAAACCTATTTTGACACGTTCTAATCACCTCTGACCTTTGAACTTCACAGGCATACATGTTCAAGTATGACTCCACACATGGTTTGTTCAAGGCTGATGTTCAAGCTGTTGATGACAAGAGTCTCCAAATTGGTTCACAGACAATCAAGGTTTTTGGATGCAGGTAAACAGCATCCAACACCGTAGAGTGCCGAAAGGTAATATCAACAGTCTTGGACCAATGTGAGTATGACATACATTAATTTTGTTCTTAAAAAAAATATAATTTTTGTATTTGGTGCACAGGGACCCCGCTGACATCCCATGGGGTGAGGCTGGAGCTGACTACGTTGTGGAGTCCACTGGTGTTTTCACCACTGTGGATAAGGCATCAGCCCATTTCAAGGTATTCCTCTTAATTTTAGCTGTGGTGTTTTATGTAATCTTTAATGAAATGTCTAAATATTGATGTGGGCTCATGACAAAATTTGCAAGTAAGTTTGGTGTTCTCATTGACATGTGTTTTAATCACAGGGTGGAGCCAAGAAGGTCATCATTTCTGCTCCTTCTGCTGATGCCCCAATGTTTGTCATGGGCGTCAACAACAAAGCCTACAAGGATGACATGAACATTGTCTCAAACGCCAGCTGCACCACCAACTGTCTTGCCCCATTGGCTAAGGTGAGCATTCATGAATGTTCTTGCTTATCTGGGGTTGTGTTTGTCTTGTGTGTGAATGTTTCCCTTGGTACTGTTGGAAAGCCCTGAAGAAGAAGCTTATGTGAATGTTGGTCGGATTTGATAGGTAATTTGAATCTTAAATGAAGTTGATCTTCTTTTAAATGTCTTTCATCAAGCTCTAAACCATTGGTTTTTTAGTCATTTGTGGGACATTCACTGGATCATGGACGGCTCTCAACAGGTTATCCAGGACGAATTTGGCATTGTGGAGGGTCTCATGACCACTGTCCATGCCACCACTGGTAAGATTATACACTAGGTTTTCACATGCAACAAAAATTCATATTTCTTTTCCTGTGTTTAATCTTTTCTATCTGGAAGGTGGAAGGGCTACAACTACTGTAGTGTTCTTAGGATATAGTATACTGCCTCAAGAAAATTCGATGTAAGGTATATGCTATAATGTTCTGAAAGGTGGTGTATATGTGCTTTTGTGCAGCTACACAGAAGACTGTTGATGGACCATCAGGAAAGGACTGGCGTGGAGGACGTGGTGCTGGTCAGAACATCATTCCCAGCTCCACTGGAGCTGCAAAGGTAGTGATGTCACCCACATGGGATAAATTCAGTAAAATTTTGAATTTATGAGGGTTTTACAAATTACTTTAGAGTTGAACTGTCATGATCTGAAGCTCTGCCTTGCTAGTTCAGGCTATTTCGTTGGAAATGCTTGGAATTCTTTAAGGTCTACTATCTCAAAGAGCATCAACATCATCTGGTTATCCATGAGTTTCTATTAACTTCCCGCAGGCTGTTGGCAAGGTGTTGCCAGAGCTGAATGGAAAGCTCACTGGTATGGCTTTCCGTGTTCCTACCCCAAATGTGTCAGTGGTCGACCTTACAGTACGACTTGAGAAGAGTGGATCATACGATGATGTGAAAGCTGCAATCAAGTAAGACATTTGTGTTGAAACAACACTTCAAATTTCATATGGTAGATGTTGATGATGTTTTCAGTATACAGTAATTCAGTATACATATTATATGCTTGTTGCCATGTATTGTGAATTATTCTGAATCTTGTTGTTATGCTTCTGCAGGGCTGCATCAGAGGGATCCATGTACGGAATCTTGGGATACACAGAGGATGATGTTGTGTCAAATGACTTTGTAGGTGACGCAAGGTGTGTTTTTCCACAGATTTTGAGTTTTTGCATGGTGAATCCCTACACTTAATTGTACTTGTTGTTTTTCATTTCAAATGCTGTGATTGATTAGTCTTAACGATTGCTTTCTAATGCCCTTCATAATGTCTTCCTCACTCTCTTCTGTATTTTCACGTTCCTGCAGGTCTAGCATTTTTGATGCAAAGGCAGGAATTGCTCTGAACAACAAGTTCCTGAAGCTAGTGTCTTGGTATGACAATGAATGGGGTTACAGGTACTTATCATACCCTCTCATCATGTCGCCACATATTCAGGTCTGATTGAGCATGTCTTTTCTATGTCACAACTCAGTCTTCTTCAAGAATTTACACCGAATCACATGATGACATATTGCATTTTTTTGAAACAATTTTATATATTGGCAAGGATTCAATTGATCTGCTTCCTGGTGCCTTCGGATGGTTTTGATTCTCAGGTCGCTTACATTGTGAGTGGTTGATTTGCAGCAACCGAGTGGTGGACTTGATCAAGCACATGGCTGGAGTGAAGGCCAACCTCAACTAAAGCGTTCAAATCCAAAATGGACAAGTTTTTCATAATTAGATTCGAACTTGGTCCAAAGAAAAATTTCCACACTCTAGGATACCTAAAACTAGGACACAGCGAGAGGTACCCATAGTGGTGATGGTAGACACTAAATTCTTGGTGGTGGTGCAGGTAAAAGTTAGACAATCCTTGACAACGGCTACAAGAAGCTACCTTCCACCTTGGATTAAACAAGGTCCTTACACGTCGAGAAATCTTTACCAAAATTGGATATATAAACCTAGACACTAGATGAGTCAATACATGTCTCCTAGTGTTTTGAGAGAGCTTGTGATTGATTGAAAAGAATGACGAACTCCACTTACGAAAAGAGGTTGATTTGAAAGTCCAGGGAACGAAAAAGCTCATGGGACTAGAAGTACATCAAGATGCTGTAGAAATGGTTGCATACATAACTTTGATGGTTGTAGAAATGTAGTTACTGTCATACATTGCAGTGGAATGAGATGACCATCAAAGTTATGTTCGTTTCGTCGCCTTTTACTTATAGCTTTTGCATCTCAATATGGATTTTGAAACTTGAAATGACAATTTCAGGCAATGCAAGTAGTAACCAGATCTGATATAATCCAATGGTGAACATTGTTTGTGTGAGTTAGATGAACTCACAGTAGGGCCATGTACCTTAGATTGGAAATCTCATAGTGTTTTGCTCTACACATGGGAGTGGCAGGCCTAGGAATTAGGCTAGAGCATTGTCAAATCTGAAATCGTGCCAAATTAAGTCCATCTACAAAGATAGTCTTTGTCTTACTCTTGGATATTGCTCCAATTCAAGTCCATATTTCTCAAAATCATATGACACTCAAAATCTATCAACGCTTACAAAATTGCCCTTGCTCAAGTCACGCGAAGTTACATAGATTTGCAGTGTTATGGTTGGGGTATGATGGGTGCTTACCAGTGGTCATTGAGTTTTCTTTTAAGTTGGATTTAAGATTACGTATGTGAGATATTTTATGGCATTTTTGGTGTATAGCATCACATTATCAAAATGATATGTGTGATTTTGTAGCAATACATTAGATAAAAATAAGTAGTGAGTATCATTATTACGAGATCTCTTGTATTGCCATTGCATGTCTCTCCAATTCCTACTCCAAACCGGTGGTGGAGGAGCTTGTGGAGTACTATGAGGATGGGCCCTCTACATTGTAATGGCGGAGTCACCACTATTGTAATACCATTTTATTGTATGTAATATTGTATCATGCTCTTTGGTTC
Source organism: Polytrichum commune (assembly GCA_950295325.1). Lineage (NCBI taxonomy): Eukaryota > Viridiplantae > Streptophyta > Polytrichopsida > Polytrichales > Polytrichaceae > Polytrichum > Polytrichum commune. Next base: position 42,109,210 of record OX485806.1, on the reverse strand, counting down.
ACCACTTATGATATTGGAATGGAATATCCATGTGGGATTTTCGAGCATAAGAACCAATGAGATAACAACACGTGTCAAAATTCGAACAAAATATACATGTTATGCTGAACCAAATAGAAAATTATGGTTTTATAGTCCCAAAAATGTGTTAGACTATTTTACGCATATTAACTATGTAATCTTTGATGTAAGACTTTTTAGAATTAAGAGTGGTTTGATTGGGATAGAAGACCCACTATATACTTACACAAAAATAAAGTCCCCTCTTCATTTTGGTGCCTTCAAATCTTTGTTGACATGTTCAAGAGATGTGGTGGGATGCAGTGATGATCATTATGCATGTGTTGCCTCGAAAATATTGTTGCAAGGAGATGGTGGTAGCCATAGAGATGCTATTAGAATATTGTCTCTCTAAGCCAACCATTGGGTTACTTGTCCAATGTGTTGGAGTAAGTGTGATGTCTTATTGAACCCCCTCACCAATTTGAACACCATAGAGATCACTATACTTGACCAAAAAAAAAAAATTTCTCCTCAAATATTGCGACAGGTTATTGCTACATTGCATGAGACCCTAGACTTAAATTGTGGGCAAAAATTGCATTATGGCATTTGTAAAGATGAAATACAATGTCCTCTATGACATATGTTGGAGGTGACTAGCCAATGATTTAAGCCACTCAAGTAAGTTGAAGGTGAAAACATTGGAAACATTTTAAAGCTTGAGTATTTCTTTATTAGCATGTTGAAACCCAATGCTAACATCAGAGACTCTATATCAATCTTGTAAAATTAAGAATTTGGGATGAAACAACCATAAACCTATATGAGGTCAATTTTTGATAAACCCCTTTACTTGAGTGGCACAAATCCTAAGCCAATCGGACTCTTATATCAAATTTATCTCAAGTTTGAGCATGATCAATTTGCATACTAAAGATTTATTTGACTTTAGAGTCAAGCATGAAATGATCTGATTGGTCTTGTGAGGCTGCCTCAGTCCTACATGTGATTCTAGCCTATGCCCACATATTAACTTGAATCTACTAATTTTGGACTAGTTAACCAACAAGAGGAGAGTGGAAGAAAAATCATGGAAGTGATAAGTCATCCACTTACTCGAGTCGGATATCACCTTGATGAGCTCATGGACAAAACTTGGAAAGAATGGATGATATCGCACCTCTATGGATTCAAAAGTCTGACAAATTATTATAACCTATTCGCTCTTGGATGAGCGATCTCTCATGACAATTATCAGACTATGCACAAGTTTTATAAGTTGCATACAAAGTGCATGTGCATGTGTAGAAACTACACCAATATGTGCAATTAGGTTGCCCGATGACCATAGCAATAAATTTTAGATCGGTTATTTATTTGTTTTTTGGATTGCAGTTGTTAAAAGACATAATAGACAAATTTGAAACTTTTTATTATTTGACTATGACCCAAGGTATTTTGCATGGGTAAAGAAGCAACCTATTCGCAAAGGCAATCTCATTGCACATAAGAGTGTACAAATTGAGCACTTAAGAGAAATACTTAACCAAATGAGAGAGTGGTAGGTCACAATAATTTGTGGGACAATGTGGTGCTCAAATTATTGTGACCCTGAAACACAAAAATAACTGCCAAACAAACAACCCTAAAAGGCTTAAATTCTTTCAAAAGAATACATGACATTAGTAAACAATAAACCTAAAATGGTCCGCAAAAAAATATTAAAATTCTCGACTGACTTACCTTGGATTGTCTAAACGACCACAACAACATCATATCAAATCTGGTACACATAACCACTGCATCACACATATTTCAACAACTGTCTTTCAAAAAACAAGCCTCCACTTGCAAAGACCCATTGGTCATCCAAACATATGCATGTGTGCTGACCTAAAGGCACCATATTAGAAATTAGAGGAACCCCCGGTCCCCCATCACATCTATCTTTGATAATTTTTCTAGAAAAATGTATGACAACATTCTCAAAATATTAACACATGGCAAGGCACTAGGGCCTGACAACATACCAAATGAAATAATCAAAGCACTCCTATCACCCTTTCATGACTTACTATTCATCACGGGTAGATCACTCTAAAGCATTTTTGTGCACCACGTGCGGCTGGGGGTTTTTTTTTGGGGGGGGGGGCTATTTACCTTCAAGAGTTGAATTAAAGCCTCCCTATAATTACTTAAATTTCAAAAATGGCCCATTTGTTTGCACCCTTCCATTACTTATATTGTCCAAGTCACTGCAATTTTTTGTACTCTATATTCTTTTTAAGTAATAAAAGCTAATCTACTTCCTAACGCAATTGACGAGTGTTGAGGGAAAGCATGGAAACAAAGAAGGGTGCGAACAACAATACCATTGCAAATAGAGTTATGAAGAAAACACATAGGAGACCATAGCAAAGTAATACCATTGCAAACATGGTTATGATGAAAACACATAGGAGATGTCAACACAAATACCATAGCGGTCATTGCAATGCAAGTGACCAAAAACACAGAACATAGTATAGCGGGTTCAGAATTTACAATTTAGGGTGGAGTCCATAATGTTACAGCACGTACAAAATAACCCCAAGTACCCCACAAATAGGACAAGGGTGGAAACAAAGGAAAAGTGTCCGTGTGTTCACAAACACAACATGCGGTTTACAAAATGTTGATCCAAACTCATTTGAAAACGGGAAGAACGGCAGCGATTTAGGAGTCCTGTAATTCTGGAGTTGCATGTGCATGTGAGTTTAGGGTTTAGAGGAAGACAAAATACCAGCAGTTTACACAAAAAAACAAGCAGAATTCATGATCTAAGAGTTGGAGTTACCCAGACTCCCACGTTGTGAACCCCTTTACATACCATACTAAACATACCTTCTAGGATCCTTATCTTCAGCCCCTATATTAATTTTACAAAAAAATAATGGCCCACGTTTTATGTCCATCTAACTTACTTATAATGGGATTGTCTACATTTAATGGCCCCTTCATTATTTGGAATTCCTTTATAATTTTTATTTCAATGATTTTAATCCTCTCTATATTATGCCGCACGTCGTTTTTAAAATGCACTAAGTGATCTACCCATGCTATTCATACTCTTCCAACAATGCTACAAGCAAAAGAAAATACCCCTTTTGGAAACATAGAAAAACCATCCTACTACTTAAAAAAGACCTGTTACTATTGACAAACTATAGACCCATAGCATTAGTCAAGACCATATACAAATTGCACACTAGCACATTAACATCCCTCGTCACAAGTTATGAAGAAAAATATAAATTGCTACAGTTGAGCCCAAAAAATCTTCCTTCCCCAACGTAATACCAAAAGACATATCCAAATTATTCTAGCAACACTTGAAGAAACAATACTTATTAACAAAGGCATATAAGTAGCCTACAATTGACTTTGGAAAACGCATTTGGTTCCATTGACCACGGTCCATTACTAGCAATTATGGATGGCATGGGCTACCCTTAGGATGTTGTAGAGTTGGTAGGCAACATATTCATAGACAACCAAAATCACTTTGGATTGACATTACCCCTCCAAATCATTAAAGGAACCATCCAAGGTGACACATTAAGCCCATACATGTTGATCATTTTCCTAGAACCACAACTCATATGGCTAGAAAAAAAATTACTCCAACTACTACGTCAACACTACATGAACATCATGCAACACCACAACATACAAAAATGACCTAGCGATCATTATCATGGACATCAACAATCTACAACCTACAACCATAAAATATGAAACTACAAAATTCTCATAATGGGCACATATGGAGCTTAACTTATCCAAATGTATCATCACAAGATGTTCCGATATCTCCAAACTCAAACCAAACATCAAAACATACATATAAACCCAAAAACATCACCTTCCAAACTTAAAAACTTCCACAATCTCACCCAAATTGAACCACACACATACTTTGGCAAACACCTAGTTCCATTCCTTCAATGGAACATGCAATAAGAAGTAACCACCAATAAAGCCAAAATTCCATAGAGTTGGAGATCCCCTTCTTTCATATCGCGATTAAAGCATGCATGCCTATCTTCAAATCCATTCGAGACAGTACGCTCATGTTAGAGGGTCTTAATGAGTCCCTACGCCTTAGTGCGCAACATGTGGAAATGACGCAGCGACGGTGTAAGATTTTTTTGGATAAGAAACACAAAATGCGTGAATTCACCCCTGGTATTTTGGTAATGCTCCAAGATGCTAAACAATTGGTATTCATAGGGAAGTTTGATGCCCTTTGGCTAAGGCCATATTGGGTGATGGAAACATATCCCAATAACTTCATTCACTTGGCCACTTTGGATAACACTTATTTCCCAACCTGCACTAACAACAAGTGTTGTAAAGCCTACAAGGTGTAAACTTTCTTACACATATCATGCTGTATAATACTATTTCTAGTGCCAAACCATGTCCCCCTCACTCTCGATGCCCCACTAATGGTACGTTTTTACACCAAAACTCCACCTCAAGGTTGGTTACAATAATTAAATAAAAAAGGAAAACACCTAGTTAATTAGATCTAATGACTATTACTAAAATTATGACGTACAATCCAATGGAACGTCACTGGCCAAAATAATTGAGAGATTCTTGGTCCGTTACACTTACAAAGTGTCCTGCATACGACCGACACATTTGTGCCATCCATACCGTTTGTGATTTAAGTTAAGGCTCACGGTCTATTAAAAAAGAAAGTAAGTTGTTAGAAATTAAACCAATGTTAGTTAATTAGAATTATTAAAATATTTAAACAATTAAACGGTATGATGTTGAGCGGAAAAAAACAACCCCACTTGAAGTTACCCTAAACAATGAATATATAGGTAGCAACCAGAGTTTAAAGCATCCGCTTTTGGATGCGCGTAGTTTAAGAGAATGATGTTAGGTATGCACCAACTCGGTTTCAAATCTGATTGGTTGCATTGATTGATGAAATGAGCTAGTGGTAAAGTAGGAAATAATATGTAGGCAAATACAAAGAAGATTTTACTACATAAGTATGTGTAAATTATTTTGAGTTATTTTTACCTTCACATTTTAGAGGAATTTTACTATTTACCCACCGTGAACCAACCAAACCTTCGCAGTTTGGATTGAGGTTCACGATTTAATAAAAAATGAAATTAGTTATTAGAAACTAGATTAAAATCATTTAATTGGTATTATTAAGATAATTAGACAAGAGACAAAGACCAGCATGATGTCGAGTGGATGAAAACGTGAGTGGATAACTGTGTCGAACAGATGAAGCGTCGAATGGATGAAGATGTGAGTAGACGAAGGCATGAGTGGAGGACTGTGTCAAATGGATGAAGGTGTGAGTCGAGGATTGCGTTGAATAAATAAAGACACAAGTGGAATACGACATCAAACAGATGAAGCATCAAGTAGATGAAGGTGCAAGCAGAATATGACATCAAGCAAATGAAAGTTGTTTGATCAAAAAAATAGGAAATGACGACCGTTGTATTTAGGAGTTTTAGAGAAAGTTAGTTATGTTGGTATCGGCCATACATGCTAACCGTTAGATGTAGGTACATCTAAATTTATGGCTAGTAAGGCTTTGTGGTTGAAGAAAGTAGTTTGCAAATGTTAGTGGAGGCTTATTTTTCCACGGTTAGGGCGTCACTAGAAGGAATCGTGTCCAAATCAACCCTCCTCTGCGGTGATGGCAGGGTCTGTATCCACTGCCATTCTTACTGTAACCCGCTGTCTGACTGCCGCCGTGACTGCAGTTTGGGTATATGCCAACAAAAGTTGGGTGTAACTTGGTTTACTTGGGTGATGGTTGCCATGTCAACCCGTTCAGGTGACCGCCACCGTTTTGGTAGCCTTGGGTGGCGTTTTTTGGGTGTCGGGTTTGGGTTTTGGGCAAAAGGTTGCAAGCGGGTTGGCGTTCATGGGTTGCACAATGCACTGCCGAGGGTGGCCACCATATGTGGGTGGCTTGGCACCCGTGCCGGGTGTCATTGGCACCCCCCGGGCCATTTGTATTTTGGTCATTTCCTCCCCTTTCCCTTGATGGGCTTGTACTCTCCCAGGGTGTCTACTACCCAAGCATCAACCGATTTTTCCAGGGGAACGGGTTTTTGCACAAACAGGAAGTATTGTTGCATGCGAAACATACGCGGATGCAGGAGTATGATCATGTACAAGGCGTTCATGTTGGACACATGAACTTGGCAACAAAATGTGTTGTTATTATTTCAGATTTCATAATCCATGTCAGGTTTTTGGCCGAATCCGTGCGGAACGTTGTCATGTGTGTGTATGTATGGATTCTGGAAGCTGTAGACAGTCATCGCCTCAACACTCAGATGCTATGGAGCATCAAGCGCAAGATTGCTGCTTTGACTACCATTTGGACGAAAGTCTAACTCCGGAGAAGGTGGTGAGGTATGTGGCATTCAGTATCCAGTTTTACCTATCAATTAGTTTGTAAAAATTGTTCATATTGGAGAAGCATGTGGGAGTCAATTTTGTAGTACTTCTACTCTTTCTGAGTCGCTTTGTTCAGGTGTTCTCAAAGATGTCAACATTGAAATCTCAATATATGATTAGTGGGAAAATTTTGAACAAAGTTTCATGATTATTCAAGAATGTTGAAAAGGCTGCCGAGTTGGCCAAGGCAAGTGGAAACCCAAAATATGCAGCGACACTCTTTGAGAAAGCGGGTTCAATCTCGTTGGCATTGGAGAAGCTCCTCCATTTTGCAACCTTGGAGATTTTGTGGAAAGGTGGCAACAAAGGTTGGCCAAAGCTCCTCACCCATGAAGTAATCCAAGTACTTGAGCATGCAAACTCTCTGGTGGTGCAACATAAATCCAATGTGGATGCTGCCATCATACAGGAACTGCACATTTTCAGTCTGTGACCTCTGCCAAAATTGAGATCTACGAAAAAAACTACAAGCAAGAGCGAAAGTTGAAAGTCATAAGGCTGCAGCTATTAAGCTCTCATCTTGTACTTCAAGAGCTTGGATGCATTGTAATTGAACAGTGTGCAATTAAACAGGAAGGGGACGATAACACAGTTATTACTGGCTTGTTGAGGGATCAGGTCCCAAATCTTATGAAGGTTTGGAACGACTAGAGCGAGTGCATTGTGTCTTTCATTAATGCATTGGGCTTCAGAAGGGAGGGGGAGAGAAGAAGATGAGCCAATGTTGGAATGTATAAATTCCTATTTAGGTGTGACAAGACAACTGCGTACTGTCACTGTTGAGTACTCAATAGCCCATTGGCTGGTGAATTCTTCTCTCAGTGCATTAGGAAAGAAAAACAATGAGCAGACACTGTCTGTTTGGGAATTTGCAGATTTAGCCTCCCAATTCTTTGATACTCAACTACTTGAGGTTGTCTGAAAGGATCAGTGGTTTATGTTGTCTTTGAGAGATGTCTACACCTGGGAGGACTTTTGTGCACCAGGATACATCTCCCCAATGGTGTTTCCGAGCCTTTTTGAGAGAGGAGTTATCGCAACATAAGCATATTGCACACACCTGAAGAGCATGCTCGTTACATAGAGTATGGCACTGTGTTACATGGGCGGCAAGCATTATGAACCTTACTATTATTTTCTGCTTAACTCAAGGTGTGTTGGTGGCCACTGGATTCTGCAAGGTACAGAGCTCATGCAGTGATGTTTAATTTTGTTTATACTTTCACGAATCCGAATATTATGTATGTTCCTACGGTGGAATTTCCTTTTGAAGCTTTGTTGTCCACTCTTTGAGTTTCATGGCGACTTTGATCTATGTATGTCATTCTGCTGGTGGAAGAATAGTAGCAGATGATGTAAGATGATACAAGATGCTAAATCCTTCTTCAGAATTCATCTAGTATAGGAGACTCAAAAGAATATTAGTGGTAGAAATTCAATGAAGAAGTTGTATTTGTGGGGAATTTGTCCATTTGTTGGGATGTAGAGTTGTAGGATTGTAGAGCTTTGGTACACTGATCAAGGAGTTGATGTTGAAACCTATACACCTGCATATATTGTACTCACCACAACGCCTAGAGGTCAGAGGCTAAACACAACATTTGATATAGTGTGACTCACAAAAGTTGTCTTGCAACCACGGGTGGCAATGAGTACACTTGGTGCTACATGACAAGATAGGAAGCCCACGTTAAATACCATAGCACACTGATATTTGTGCCACACTAATTCAAATGTTCAGTGTAGTATGGAGGTTCTTTTGGGCATTGAGCTTTCTAGCATAGTTCTGATTAGCTATATAACAAACTCTATTTGCAATGCTGTAGATTTGCTAAAGGATGCTGCTGACCTTATTCTTGAGCTTCTCGTCAACATCCTGGAGCTTGAGAAGTGATTCAACGTCTCCAAAATAAACAAAGGGATGTACTAGCCATTGGTGGTTTTGCGCATGTTCAAGCTAGTGATCACAATTTGTATCAATACTGACCAGGGCCAAATCCATAAGAGTGTCCTTGGAGACTTGACTAAGCTCATTCAAAAGCAGTCTCGAGTCCTAGACGAGCTTCCACCTCACTTGAAAGAAGAACTACATAAAGTTTTCCCCAAAACTTCGAAACAAAATCCACCGATAGCAAAACTCGTCGATGCCTTCACCTTGGCAATGTTAGCCATGGGGGATCCATTGATTGTGCTCCAAAGAAATGGACCTCAACATGCAGGTATGAGTTGGCATACTACGGCTCAAAAGAAGTTGAGAGTGAACTATGTGCAATCTGAGGTGCAAACTACGGGGATATTCATACAATCTTCTGAAACAACTCATGAACTTGATTGCGAAGTAGTGAAGTTTAGGTGCACATACATAAGGCCCAGTTTTTAGGTCGCAGTCTGCGTAGTATCTCACCACAGTGGTGGTGCAAGAACTTGAATTTTGTAGGCACATTACTCATTCTAAGCAGAATTGTGAAATTTGATCTTGCACGCCTGTTGAACAAGATGCATAATATGTCACCGATGACTTCCCTAAATATGGAGTGGCATATGTTTCGCAAGAGAATGACATTGCCGGTGTGGTGAACAAGTGCGTCAATGAAATCCTTTACAGGAAGAAGCACTGTGGCAAAATCACAGTCATCGTTCCTTTGCAGAAGCGTTCGCCGGAGCTTTGATCTCCATGCGACTAGGGAGGTTCAATCGGGCAGTAAGCAAGTAACAGTGGAGTTGCACACCTTTCTGAAGATCTCATGAATATGGAAATGACGAAACTAAACTACTGAGTTGCCTCTTAAAATCTTGCGTGCACTGATTAGACTGTGAAGGTTATTTAGATATACTAGGATTTCATCAACATTTAAGACGGTTGAGGCAGGTCGTTGGATGGGATTGGATGCATTGTCGAAGGAGAGGGACTTGGGAGCTTGGGTGAATTCATAGGGAGGGTTAGGGCCATTAGATTTGCGTATGAAGGGAATTCAATTGGTTAATTGTTACATTGACATTGTATGGTGATCAAGCATTTGTGAATGCTTGCATGTGTTAATAAAATGGTGTTATACACACCACTTCACTCACACTTCATGGAACAAAATTGCATTTGTCAAGGATAGCCTAGTATGTGTGACAAAGGACTCTCCATCCGGACTAGGACGCATTCAAGGGTATGATGATTCTTTCTCACATGCGGGCAAAATTACTTTGAACGCACAAAATGTGTCATTGTGTAATTTGCACAATAATGTCCACTCATCATTGGGTTCTTAGCAAAGAAATATGAACATGATCAGATGCCTTGCAGGCTGCAAATACTTCTGATGTGTTGTCCGTCCACGCAGTTGCCCATGTGGGTGACAGTCACCAAACATGGTGAATGTGGCACCCACCTCAGCCATGTCCTCAGCTAGGGTATTGTATGTGCCTAGGTTAGTGAGTTGTATGCGTATAATCCTTCCTTCGCATGGAGAAGTCCTCCACGACTGCCTGCCTGAGATTCTTTGGGCGTGCCAAATTATTGCGGCATGCTGGCGTTGGAGTTGTCCAGGCGAGCAGAGAGGTCGAGTTTCTTGGCACTGGCTCTTTGCAACATGTATTCCAATGCATCGAAGGGAGAGGTCAATGCGAATTGAGGCATGCAGATGAGGGAAGAAGAGACGTGGGAGGGAGCAATTGCGACCAGAGGATAGGGGATTGGGAGGCCAACTTGAATGACCAGGGGCAAAAGGAGGCGGAGAGGCGGGAGGCAAAGCGTAAACGAGTGTTTGTGGAAGGAAGGGAGGACATAGAGTGCATCAGGGACTATGGAGGTAGCGCACAGGAGGGAGGGAACACATAGTAGGAAGGGAGTGTGGAAGAGGGAGGGGGCGTTTGGGATGAAGGCTTTGCTGAGCAACAACCAAACACCTATGAGGCCGATCGCAACAAACGTGTGGCAAAGGTCCAGGAACAACTCCAACTATTATTGAGTGCAAAATCCAGCATGTGGGTTGGATCAATTTCTTGGGTTTTGTTATTCTTGGGTTGTGGGTGTTCTCTCTTTCCATCCGCCCAAACTGGAACCATGGCATGTGGTCAATGGTCGCCCGCACAGTCACACCGGCATGTTCTCCTCCAAACTCTAGATCTGAAAACCTAACTCTCCCTTAGGCAACTTGTTTCGACTCCATGTTTTGGAGGACCAGCAAGTTGGAGCCCCATTCCACTATTTTGTGTGAGGTGCAACCAATGCTTGCATTGTTGTATGTGTGTCAAGTTAGAATATGCTTGTGGGAGGAAATTGTGGGTTCTTCGGGTACAAACCCAGACAACCTCCTCAAACCCTTGTTTGTTGTCCACCTTTCGTGATGTTTGGCTCCGAGGGTGACAAGATTAAGCATGAGATTGTGGTTGTTTGCCGTCAGCTTGCATTTGTGAACCATACTTTGCTGGCCTAGCAGTCAGTCATATAGAGTTCATTGCTTCATCAATGGTGCCCTTGTTGATAGCTGATCTGACTCTGGAACTTTTGTTCCTGTGTTTACTTGACGAGCCTGTAAATGATCAGTTGGAGAAATGTGTCTTAACAGTAGGAAATAGTCCGGATGTATGAGCCTGGTTCTTTGCATGTTCTCACTTTTTGTGTGTAAATTATGGGTTGCAATTCAATCTCTTTACTGAAGGTGTTGATTATTTTGTGGTTGGTTTGTGAAGGTTCCAGTGCAGATGCCTTTGATATGTGCTATAAGTGCATTACGAGTAGCAGCACCACATGACTTGCAGCCACCAGAGGCACGACAAAGTGTACAAATGGCAGTGCAAGAACTTGAGCGGCGGTTTCCTGATGGTTTCTCAAAGCTTGATCCAATTGAGGTATTTCTTCAAGATCTTTTTCTGCAACTACGAAAGTGAGGAATCAGGAGACAATTCTGTACTCTTGTGCTCTTTGTCCATTTAGGCTCTTAAATAATTGAGTGGTATTGGGTCTTTATTTCTTTACAACAAGTTGTTTTCCAGGTCCTCCAAGAAGGAAGCAAGCACTACCATCTCTCGCTCTATCTGCAAAAACACAAATTGCATAGTGGTTTACAGCTGGTCAACTCTATTTGTGGGGCTGTGTTGCAGGATATGGGTATTGATGATGAGGACTTTCTGAACATAATGAAGGATATAGCGGCAAAAGAAAATAAGCTTTTTGCCCATCCTCTTTTCCAGGTTTGTGCCATGTTTCTTTTGTTGACAATTTTTTTTTTTGAATTTGAGGAAGTCCTGATTGTAATGAACATTTGGTTGGAGAGTTCCCATGGTATTTCTTCTGTTGGTGCTGCACAAATATGAACAAACCACTAATTGGAATGCCAGGGGGGACTTCTCATTGAAATCTGGTCAAGAACCTTGTAATATGCCTTAAAATCAGAGGTCATTTGAAAGGAGAATTGGAATTAGTGACCCATTCCTAGTTGCAGATTAATATCTATCAACAGAATTCTGACTCGTTTTCCTTTTGAGTGCGAAATATGAAAATTCAGTACAACACTTCTAGGTGTAGGGTTTAGGGTTTAGGGTTGCAATGAATGTCCTGGGCTGTCCATGCTGAAATTTTGAAGCTCACCTCTTTGTAGGCACTCATGAACCTGGGGTTTTTAAGGCTTGTAGATAGTTGTGATGATGACACTGATGAAGTTGCAATTATGCAGTCCGAGAAGGAGGTAGATTGCTTTGCGGCTTTTCAGAGGAAGGCTGAGTTGATGGTAGAGGTGGATGCCCCTAAGCTACGGATGCGAGATTCTCAGGTATAAGCTTATTATCTCTTTTGTCCAACGATTCATGTCTTACACTTTAGCAGAGCTGCTAAGACTTTGGTAATGTAGTAGAACTTTTGTGACTAAATCATATTTTGCATCCTATGCTATGTACTTCTTAATTAGTACATTTAAAAAATCGTAGATGTATGATTTATTTGCTTTTGAGTGGTTTCACGTCCATCATCTCTCTCCTCAACCCTGTTAGTTGTGGGTACTTTGTTTAGAGCCTCCAAGTGCTTGTCTGATGTGGTAATAAATTATCCTGGACAACTCCACAAATTCAGGGAAGAGTTGCGAAATCGGTCAAGGGTCCTGAAACGACTCGGTCATATCAATGCTGATGGTGTGGTGCAACCGAAGGGTCGTGCTGCATGCCTTATTGACACTGCTGATGAACTCCTTGTGACCGAGCTTATGTTTAATGGTACTATTTTCTGCCTTATTGATCTTGGCCAGTGTGAACAGGTTTGGTGGAGGAGAATATTGGTGTGTTTCATTGAATTAATTTGGCAATGTTATTGAATGGAACAGGATTGTTCAATGACATAGATCATCACCAAGTTGTGGCTATTGCTAGCTGCTTTCTCCCAGTTGAGAAGTCAAATGAACAGATACGCTTGCAGAATGAACTTGCATGGCCCCTCTGTCAGCTGCAGGATACAGCACGCCAAATTGCTGAGGTACGTCTTCTTCGTTCTTTCCATTCCATGGCCACTTTATTTTCTTAAGTCCCAGCTGAAGTGCTGATGTAAACAGTAGGATGGCATGCACCTCACATGAATCTTTTAACAGAGCAATTAGCTTGATACCTTGTACTTCGGAAAGCCTTGTTCATAGATTTGATTTTAATTTCAAGTAGCTAGTAGCACTTAAGATTACACCCATACATTTATTATAAGGATTATATGCCTTCGCTAAGTTGATCGCATAGCCAACTTTGCACTTGAGCTAGTTGGATTGTCAAGACAGCCATGGATTGTCAAGACGGCTGTTGGAGAGCAGGCAATCTGCATTCTTGGAAGATCCCTTGCTTGCAGGTGGATTCTCAAATTCTCATTTTGAGTCTGTTGCACTGTTCTTCAGTGACAAGTTTCAGATCATTGTCACAACGTTGAACAATGCTTATAAAATGTTGCTATGATCGGGTGTAGTCATCACAACTTTGGTGCTCTTATCCAAATGCTTAAACTCTTGGAACATTTCTCATATCTAAATCCCATAAACACTGAAAGCAAGGAAGGATCACACTTCAACTTTTGGAATGAAAGGTCTGTTAAGAAAGCTGACTCTTATATGGAGCATTCAATTATTGCTGCAGTTGGTTCGTACAGACTTTGATCATTGCTCTTTCCTCTGCTTTAGCACTAAAGAGCCTGAATGGAGTTTGCAAATTTTTTTAATCTCTGGGCTGGTTATCTCTCCTTTTTCTAAGTCTTTTGTTACATGATTACTGATATCTTTTAGTGTTGTTTACACAATAATTTCATAGATACATACCATTTGAAGGTGAGGGGGAATGGAAAGTTCAGAATTTCCTGAATGCATTATGAAGACCTATCTGGTGAAGTCATGAAATTAGGGATTATGTGTTGAAAACATAATAAGGCTACTTTACTTTCATTCATGTAATCATGTCACACTCTCAACATGTGGAATAAGAACTATTTTTGAAGGTACTCAAATATGTTTTTAAAGGTAGTCAAACCTAAGAAATTAGAACATGCAAATGCTAGTTTTGGAGCCTAATGCTTGAAATGAGGCTCATGGATTTTGAAGCCTTAGAGTGCTTTGACAAAAATTTGGCTTAACCTGAATAATCAATGACATAATAGTATCACTTCATTCATATTCATTCTCGCTCTGATTTTTGATGTGGACCTCTAATTATATGCTTCATCTCTTATCTATACTTTTGATAAAGGTCGTATTAAATAGTGAATGTATGTGGTGAAATCAACCTAATCTAGATATTGTTCATTTGGAATCTGTTCAACATTTTGGACTAGTGCGTGCTACATCTACGAGATGTGTAGTCCAGCTCTCTTTTCACATGTTTGGAAACAACGCAAGGATCAACCTAATTCTGGAAACTGTGTTACTTCTTCAATACAGATTCCTCCCTTTTTGTCATGGATTTGTATAAATTTACTTTGCTATTTTTCTATAATAAGCCAAGTTGATTATGGATGGTGCACCTGTGTGGAATTATCTTGATTATTCTGACTTATCCACACCTCATAAATGCAGGTACTCACAAGGAACCAACTTCCTTGAGGTTGATGTGGATATCGGTTCCTCAATTGTAGCCAATGCAATTGTGCATGTTGCCATCGGCTACGTTACTTCCCTCACTGTTGACATGGCTTTCCTTATTGAAGGATAGGCAGAGGAAAAACTTCCAGAGCAAATTCTGGGAACAGTAAGATTGAAGAAACTTGCCTTGTCTGCTGTTGTCCCTGTGGAATTGATCTCCAAAGATGCCACTAATGCAGAAGGAAGCTCATTTCAATCGCGGCTGTGGAAGTCATTCTCAACTTTTATGCAGCCTGGTGCTTCTGTACAAAACAATAATGATGATGATGCTACTTGATAAGGCTAGCTTGAATCTTGGAAGTTAGTACATTGCATTATTTTCTTGTTAAAAGTACATTCTTTGGGGAAGAGCAGGCCGTTTTCGCAGTAATCAGTGGGAATCAAACAGTTGGGATTCATTTGGCTTGGAAAGATGCTAGATTATCAGTTGCCTGTCTCTGACTTGCATATTGTGTCGATTTGTAGAAAACAACACAAATTTGTAAGATGAATCTGAGGTGCTGCAGATCTCTAGTTATTTGATTCAATTCTAATCAAGTCTACCAGCCATTGATTGGAGTGGTATTGTCTAGAGATATTGGAATTCAAGTGGCTCTTCATAGAGGGACGATTTCTATTGTGGTTTGCAGGATACAATAAGTTAGTGAGCAAATTATTATGAGCTCGGGTAATATTGAGATTTGGAGTTACAAAAAACTTGCATTTACTCCTGTTGGTGACATCTCTTAACCCACAAGCTGTGGGTATCTAGAGGATTTACCAGTCCAAGTTGCACAAAGCACATTATAGAGAAAACTATGAAACTTGGTGAAGATTGTGAAACACATACTCTCTTGTCAATCTCCAGATGATTGGTTCCTTTTGTTTTCACTTTTAAATCTCTGCAGTGCAAAGTCTGAACCTAGTGAAGAATTGTATAATAGCATTGTAGTTTGCCCACTAAATCATGACCTCATGCAGTGGTTTGCCTCGCATGGGCCTGGTGACTACAATTAGCATATTCAGCACGCAAATTGGCATTGCCAATATTTTGTAATTGACAGGTGAGGAAGTAATATGGCCGGTATCTGACAGGTGGGTTGTTACAGCTGTGGGACTTGCTAGCAACACACTGCATGTTATGTGGAATCTTTCTTCATAAGGTAGATGCACTTATTTCCGACATTTTGGCGAGTTTGGGTGCTTAGAGGGATCTGAGCTAAGGTACGTGGGTGTTATTCGGTTTGTATGTCATGTTCTTTAAATTCTTTAAACACTTTTAAATGTGAAACACGGGATGACGGTGTGGCCCATACGAGAAAATGTCAGAATAAATAATGCGATTTTAATATTTTGAATAAGCAGAATAAGTAGATGCACAAGTATAAACATGTACGAGGCGTTCATATTGGGCACATGAACTTGGCAATAAAATATATTGTTATTATTTTAGGAATCATTTTTGCTCCAATCTATTTTGTTTATTCCATGTTCTTACACATACTGGAAACTTCTAACTTTCCAAATGTTGAATTTCATGTTGCAGATATAATATAAAGCTGAGTGATTTCCATGTGACAACACATAGACAAACCTGCAATTTTGTGTGCATTCTGACATACTGTACCAGGCTTATGACAGAGATTTTGGAGGTGCCTGCAGAGAGGCCAACTTTTGGATTGTAATAGCTCAACCCGTATTTCCGAGACTCAATGTGCGGGATCCCTTCAAGCGGTTGGTGGTCAGCAGAGATGCTTCCGCGGAAGAGTTTCGAGAAGCCCGCAATTACCTCTCCAGCTAGATTGATTACAGATTATCTCATGATTACAGTGAATTATTTTCCACCTCCACTCTTCTTACAGGGATTTGTTATTTTTATGTGGGATGTTACGAAGCAGAAATCTAATTGAATGCCTTTCAATTAAGACATGGTTTATGGGGGTGGTCTTTGTTCGAGCAAAATGAAGTATAGTAGCCATGAGAAAAGCCGAGAGTCTATTGAGGCAGCATATGACAAAACTATCATGGAGAGTTTCCGAGATCGGAGGAAATCAAAAATCAACCTGAAGAGCAACTTGAAGAAGAAGGTGGAGGAGTCTCCTGCGTGGATGAGAAGTATGACCAACATGGTTGAGGTTCCTAGCACCACAGTCATTGGAGTGTGGAGTGTGTTCAATCCTGCAGAGGGAGGGCCAACCTTCCAGGTCTACAATCATCTAAACATCTCCTTCAAGTATAGGTGCAAATACTACAGTTTTTGTGTTTTTTTGAAAATAAGCAATATGAATACATCAACACTGATGACTACTTTTGTCCTCAGGTACGTAGTTGTTTACGCTTGGTGCTTGTGTCTACTTCCTCAATGACCGTTTGAAGAGCATTGGCAGAGCATTCATTCTTGGGTATGTTTTCCTTGATTGCTATTTCTATAATTGAGTTATTCTTGGGCTTGGAGTGACCATCTTCATGATTCACAATTGCTAACCAAAAGGGATGATTCCCAAATTGGTGCAAGAAATTGTCCATGGAGTTGGAAGTGCCCACAATAAGGTTGCACGCATACCTTACATTTGACTCAGATTGATTAAATTTGTTGGATTGCTAACCACTTGATCTGAAATTGAGACTTTCATTGCAATCCAAACGTGGTAACTTTGTCGAAACCTGGAACCCCATTTCTTCGTCTTCTAGATTGCTCCCTCACCATGTCGGACCTGTGTCTGACATTTAATTTGACTTGGCTTCCAATCCACGTGATGAACACCACCGCACCCTGACTATAAAACTGGGAGATCACCCCCATTATAGTAGCACCACTTTTTGAGAGAGCCGCATTTAAACTCCTAGCTACCTAATCACTCTACATTAAATTGTAGGCTCCCCGAAAATTGGAGGTGCTCAAAGACGTGTGGACTGCAGTCAAAGGTGACAACAATATCCTCTCACTTGGTTCATTCTCGTTGATTATTCCTTGCATGTCACATGATTATTTGTAAGACGATGCTTGTCATGCTTTTTATTCTGTGCACGGGAGAGAGACCAAGAAGAAAATATGATTCCGCATAAAGCAGATGGGTCTTGAATGGTTACTTTTTCCAAGTAGCCCACTTCCCCAAATGTACAACACACACTACAACATGGTCAGCGAATCCAAATCATGGTTGTAGCCACTTTCCTCATCATTTTCAGAGCTCATATGAATATGTTATTCATTCTCAAAGTGAAGATTATTGTGCTCATCAAGTGGTCATGTAGGGCCCCTCCCCTATTATGTTGGCTTTCAAGCCTAAAATGGTTAAGTTACATATTTTGCATAGTCCAATCCTTTTAATCACATGTCTTTTTGGTGTCTGTTCTTGGAATCACACCAAATCGCATAATAGTATACTAGGTTTCTATTGTGGGACTGTGGATGATGATGCCAAACAATTAGTTGAGGTGGATAAGTGTTTTTATGACCTCTTTAAACTCTTCTGTTGGATTATTTTCATACATCTGCTTTTACTTGCTCTGTTTTGATGCCTATTGGAATGTTTGTCACTCCACACTGTTTTTTGATTTGGAGAGCAGATTCTAGTTCCTAATACAAATTTAAGGTGAATGCAATTAATTGTTCTACCTTTTTTCCTTTTGGGGGTTGGAGGTGGGCATGAAGTGACTATTACAAGGTTTGCAAGATTGTCAAAGTCTTAACAAGTGGATGGGGTTCAACCAGTAATGATGTAACTTCCATTCCAATTGTATTTATTTTCTCAGGGATATATATGCAACTCTGATCCTCGTAGCTGCACTGGTGTAATGTTTGCAGGAAGAGTATTGTTATTTCATCATGAGAGGATGGAGTGTATATTTTGTCTTCTATTCAAATGGTCAAAAATATTCATGCTCTTATTGCTTAAGGTTATTGTTCTTATTGTGACATGTACAGGTGACTAGGGAAGCTCTTGATAAAGCAATTTCCATTTGCGGCCCTGGTGTAGAATTAAAGAAAATTGGCCATACTATCAAGTAGGTTACTCTTTTCAACCTATGTTTCCCTTGTGGCACTGCATTTGCGGTACTAATTTAATACATTTCAAGCTGAACATCACTATATTTGGTAATCGGAGATTTTTTCATGATTTTGAGACTATTTAAGGGTGTGGTTTTCAAATAAAGAACAAGAAAAAAAATTAAAAAAATCAATGTGACTTGCATGGGCGGCATTAACCAACTTGGCACAAATAAATGTCATCACAATAAGAAATTGAACTAAACCATTTGCATTTGTTTTGAGACTTTCCAAAGTCTCTAATTAACGAATATAGTGATGAACTTGCTGAGGGCATTCTATTGTTTGAATTGCCCAGGTACAATTGATGGATTTGAACTTCAAAATTCTTGCCATTTTGAAACAAATCCATCACTATCTTTTTATCTGCCCACTAAAAATTCCCATGTGAGTATGCTTTACTGTATTTGGTGTTTATAGGTCAATCATCATTATATGATTGAATAGCCCATGAGTTGAGGCATTTATATTCCTAATCATCAATTAAAACCAAAAGATTACCTTAGGCTCTATCCAAAATGGTTACCATCTTAAGAGAGGGAGATTCGAAGCTCCAAAGTCAGTGGTTTCTTTCCAGCATTTGGTTCAGTGTTTGTGGGTATTGCAACATGTCTGGTATTGCAATGCCTCTACGATGCCTTTTGACTTTTGTGTTTTCCTACTTCAGGGTTATGTCTTACCTCTCTTGGTTTCCAGCTTGTGTCAATGAAATTAAGGACTGAGTGTACATGCTACAAAACAATTTGCTTGAATCTTCATGTTAACTATGGAGATCGGTAGCCAAAACCTATTACAAGGATCCATAGTTTGGAAGTGATAATGAAGTCAGTGGGGATGTCATGGAATCTGAATTTGTTTACTGCTCCATTTGAGTTGCGATTTATTTCTTTTTGATTGCTTTGGAATGAGTATGTAACTTTAAAGCTTTGGGCACTCTATCTCTCTTGATTCTCATTTGTGAATCTTGGTTACATGTATTGGTAAGTGTTGTAAATTTATACCTCGATGCTGACAAGGATATTTCTAATGCATCAAATTTGAAGTTGTACCTGGTTCTAGTTTGTGAAATGTCAGTTTCCTCATGTGAGTCTTTTGCAATGGGATGATGCCATGGCAGATGAACACCGAAAAGGAGAGGCGATAGAGGTCATTGAGTTTCTTGCATACAATTTGCTTCCCATGTCCAACTTGGTTGTGTTGCAGCGGTGAATGGCCATCACTCACAAATTGTGGCCTCTTCATAGAGGGACGATTTCTATTGTGGTTTGCAGGCTTATATGGGTGAGGTGGTGTGGCTTCACCCACCCGAGGCCGAACGGCACGGCCTCCATGGGCATTGGCCCAATGTGAGGCCATAGTTGCCTAGTATGCTTCGGGTTGTTATAGTGTTGCTCCGGCAACGCGATGATAAACATAGAAGTGGACTTCCATAGATGGAAGTCCACATCAAAGAAATGGGTTACGGATTAAGGGGTGAGTCCAGAAAGCAAAGTAGGATGGTTGGTTCCCCCCTATGAACTATAAGGTCCGGGGTGAGAGGAGCTAACCATAAGCATGGTGGAATGCATGGGTTAGCGCTCGTAACCTTTGCTAGGAATGAAAATTGGCAAGATGGTCAAGGGGGGCTAGCAAGGGTTGTGAC
The DNA here is from genome assembly GCA_950295325.1 of Polytrichum commune. NCBI lineage: Eukaryota > Viridiplantae > Streptophyta > Polytrichopsida > Polytrichales > Polytrichaceae > Polytrichum > Polytrichum commune. Next base: position 42,088,953 of record OX485806.1, on the reverse strand, counting down.
ACGTGGTATCAGAGCAGGGTTCCAATATTTGAGCTAGAACTTTGAGGGAGACATGGCTATCAAAAATGCGGGTCATGATGATGAGCCCGGGGTTTCCAATAGGTTATGAGGCTCAAATTGGAGCAAAGATCATGTGCAAATGGAGTTTGACCACACCATTGGTTCTAATGACAATGGTGGGCATGATGGTGGATCGCTAAGAAAAATGGAGGAGTCCTTTGAAAGGGCTCCCGCAAACCTCGAAATGTATTTGGGGGCTAAAAAACCGAATACACCCAAAAGCTTGGAAGGTAGGAATGTTGGGTTGAAGGATTATCCGGAATTGGAATTTGATGTAATGGTGACGTCTCACCATACATATTTGAACGATGAGGTTATTAGTTATAGAGGAAAAGAATATTCCTTATTGGAACCATGTGAGGTACTCACCGAGGAGGAGTGGATTTTAGGGGGATTGACACCTTGGGTGAATGGTGTGGAGGAGAATTATGTTAGTTTAGTACATGTGGATGGGACTGAAGACGAGGAGGCTATTATGGAAGCGGAGAAATTGGAGGAGCCACTGCACTTCAAGATTACATCAACGGGCATAATGGTGGAACATGATGTCAAGGATTATCCTAAGGTTCCTCCAGATTGGTATAGGAACAAAGATGAACAAACTCATGTGTTGGAAACGGATTTGAAATATGTGAATGTGACAACAAAGAATGGGAGGGTTAGACAAATGAAGATGGGATCTAAGTTGAACGAGAAGGAGGTCAAGGAATATAGCGATTTGGTGGATGAATTTAGTGACACCTTTGCTTGGTCGTATAAGGAGCTCAAAGGGATTCCTAGAGAGATGGTGGAGCATCGCATTCCTTTGATTCCGGATGCTAGGCCAATTAGGCAAAATGAGATAAGGATGAACCCACGATTACAATTGTTGGTTAAGGCGGAATTAGAGAGGTTGTTGAAGGCCGGGTTTATTAAGCCGGTGAAGATTACGGATTGGATCTCTCCGATGGTCTTGGTGAAGAAGAGGAATGGAAAGTTGAGGGTGTATGTATATTATAAGAAATTAAATGCTTCCATACAAAATGATCATTTTCCTTTACCATTCATCACTTTCCTTTTAGAGGAGGTAGGAGGGCATGTTCGCTATACGTTCATGAATGGTTATGCGGGTTATAACTAAATGGCCATAGTATTGCAGGATATTCACAAGATGGCTTTTACTACTTCATGGGGCACGTTTGGCCATGTTTCAGAGACTTGTCATGTACATCTTCACCGACTTGCTATACAAATCTATGACATTCTACATTGACAATTTAGCACTCAGTCAAATTCGAGTGAGCATATAGGGTGTATTCGAGAGGTTTTGGTGAGGTGTAGACAGATGAGGCTAGCGTTGAATCCGGATAAGACGTTTTTGGGTGTGTATAAGGGAATCCTATTGGGTTATGTGGTAAGTGAAAAGGGTAGAGAGCCAGATCTTGATAAGATAACGGTGATTGACGAGTTGTCTACTCCCACAAATGCAAAGGGTATAGCCAAGTTATTAGGGTATGTGGGTTGGTATAAGGAGTTGATTTCTAATTTTTCTAAGATAGCGGTCTCCATTACTCAGTTGCTTAAAAAAGATTGTAGGTTTGAATGGACAGAGGCTTGCCAAAGGGCATTCGAGGAATTAAGAGATAAATTGAGCACCTATCCGGTGTTGGTGCCACCGGACTGGGGGAAACCTTTCCATATTTTTTGTGATGCTAGCTAAGTAGCTGCATGTAATGCATTATGTCAGGCGACGGGAGGAAAAGAAAATGATCAACCTGTGGCTTATGCGAGTCGACAGTTGACACCGGCCGAAAGAAATTATTCTACCACAGAGCGGGAGTATTTGGCCATGGTCTTCTCGGTCAAATTTTTTTGCCATTATCTTATGTCTAATCCAATAGTTTTCTTTGTCAATGACATGGCGATCAAGTTATTGGTCAACAAGGCAGAGCTGAGTGGTAGGTTGGCTAGATGTGTGCTACTTTTGGAGGAGTTCGACTATACGGTTGAATATAAACCGGGACGTGTGCACCTCCAAGCCAATCATTTGTCAAGATTGTCTGATGAGGCGGGCGACAGTTCGGTGGATGACAACTTGAGACACGACAACCTTTTCTTAGTTACGGCTACGGCGGATTGGTACTCGGGCATCGTGGAATTTCTCACGACTCAACAATTGACTGGCGATAGGACAAAGGAGGAGAGGGGAAGGGTTATAGTGAATAGTCGGCATTACACAGTCATATACCATAGACTATTGAGGAGGGGACTGGATGGGATCTTACGACGGTGTGTGTCGGAGGTCGATGCCTCCTCGATATTGGCAGTTTGTCATGATAGTGCATGTGGTGGACATTTCTTAGGATTGCTCACTGGACAAAAAATACTTAGAGCATGTTACTTTTGGCCGGACTTGTTCAAGGATGCTAAAGAAATGTGATGCTTGTCAAAGGTATGCGAGGAATGACCTCCGCATGGAGATGCCTCTTCACATATCCTTATCTTTAGTTCCCTTTGAGAAATGGGACATTGATTATGTTGGTGAGGTTCATCCCCATTCTTCTAAAGATATGGCTTATATTATAGTTGCTACCGAGTACTTGATTAAGTGGACGGAAGCAAAGGCGGTGAAGACCAATACGGCCGCCCATGCCGCCACATTCATGTATGAAAACATCATCTCGAGGTTCGGTTGTCCCAAGATTTTGGTTAGCGATAGAGGCACCCACTTCTTGAACGAGATGTTTCAAGAGTTAATAGCTAGATTTAAGATAGACCATAGGAAAACTACTCCTTATCATGTGCAGATTAATGGTCAAACGAAGCGTGTTACCGGGATATTGGTGAGCATCCTTCGCAAGACGGTACTTGATTCGAAGAAGGATTGGGACGTCAAGTTAACAGCGGTATTGTGGGCTTATCGAACAACCTTCAAGGTAACGACACAGGCAACTCCATTTTCCTTGGTGTATGGGTTAGAAGCGACCTTACCCATCAAATTTGAGGTCGAGTTTTTGCGAGTGGCAGTGCAATCTCGTCTCACGGATAGCCAATCCTTGAGGAATAGGCTAACTACATTGGAGGAGCTTGATGAGAGAAGGAGAAGGTCAGCTCAACACATCGAGGCCATCCAACGCCGATGGAAGATCACCTTTGACAAGCGACACAAGAAGAGGGCACTACTGCCAGGTATGATGGTGATGATTCAGGATGCTAGGAAGCTTGACTTCCCGGGTAAATTTGATGCATGTTGGCTCGGGACTTATCTTGTTCGAGAGGTGTTTCCTAACAACTCTCTTCAATTGGAAACCTTGAACGGGAAGAGCTTTCCATCAAGGACGGCGGGCAGTCGTTGCAAGGAGTACAGGGCCTGACGGCCACTTGCCTTCAAGCAAGACATTCCGGATCAATCCCAGATGGTCGCCAATTATGTGAGCCCAAATAGATGTGTCCACATGTGTGTTAGGACTAGAAGCCGCTAAAGTGTAGGACCGGAATTTTATTTGAACTCTCAAAAAGATAAAAAAAGTGCAAGTTGCAGTTTTGATTGGGATTAAGTTTAACTATTAGTCATAGCATTAGTATGGAAGAAAGACGAGGAATTGATTCAAGTAGAATAGAGTAAGAATATTGGAATAGTTAGAGTGACGATTGAAGGTTTTAGGACCTTAGACCTCGGGTGTGGAAATGTTATTAACTGGCTTAGGCAAGGGGGGTGCCCATTATAGGCTCTTGGTGGGATCATTAAAGGAAGGAGAGGGGTAGTACTTAAGGAGGGGGCTGGGCTAAGGGTTTAATGTGCTCAAAAGGGGACCCCAACTATTTGTTTTAGGGGGGGTCCAGCCATTGAAGATAAACCCCGAGGCAAGATCAGAAAAATGCGGAAAGGCTAGCAGACAGGGGTCTGTGGGGGATTGCAAAGCAGAGTGTGCGAAAGGAGGTCGAGGAGAATGGAGGCGGCAACTGGCTCGCCCTCTCTGGGATTGCAAGGTTCGAGGATTCCCAAGGGGATTGCGGTAGAGAATTGACCGAGAGAGACAGCCTACCCGGGCACAGATGCAGTTGGTGGAATCCAAACGAAAGACTAGGAATGCTGAGGAATGTATAAGTTGGCCGCAACCAAGGAGGGTTGAGGTACGAATCTGGGCTCACATCAACCTGGAATGATCGATTCAAGGCAGAATACTAATGGTTGAAGGGTGAGTGAAGGACCGAGGGGTGGAGGAATGTGGTGTGATCACTTCAGACAGGGTAGATTGAGAAGGATGAGAATGCGACCCTCATTAGGAATAATCGTAGGCGAAAGAATAACCAACTGGGTGCTTCGAAATGCGGCCAAAGACCGAGGGGAGGTGCACAGAATGGGGCAAGGGTGCCACCGAATCAGGGAGTATACATGGGTTGGATAGAGCATAGCCGATCTCAAGGGATGCAGCTGAGTGTAGGGAGGAGTGGCCACAAGCTGCCTCGGGAAACGGCACCGTGAGTAACCTCGGCCGAAGGGAGCCAGGGGGACGAGGATGGGCAGTGACGAGTGATGACGGGCCCAGGAGCCCGGCCAAACAACATGGAATTTGAGACTGAGGGTCCATACTGAAGTGAGGGCAAAGGGTTCAGAGGCTTCATCAGGGCCATGGGGACCGGGGAGTGGAGTTAGTTAGTAGGCAAAAGGAGTAGAAACATTTTAGGATTTAGTTAAAGGGTAGAGCTGGGTGGTTTTAGGGGAAGGTAGAGGATGTAAGGACATCTTCCTCTCACCACATGCTAGAGTGAATGTAGAAGTAATCTAGGACTAGTCAATCAAAGTATTGAGGTAGGTTTTTGACAAATTTAGGAGTGGTGTGGGATTTTAGAGGGGTTGACGAAGGACAAAGCATCTAGGGAGGAAGGGCACTCCTAAATGCTCCAGGGATTATAAGTGCAATAAAGGGTTTTATTACATGGACAAGGTTGAATGGTGGAGTACAGAGGTGTGAGAAGAGTATGTGAGGGTCATGCCATCACCATCACCTGGACTAGGACGCATAAGGGTGGATGGTTTGGCCTCACATGCATGTAACCTTTCAATGTGGGACATTGGATTTTTGTAAAGATTTCACACTATGTGAAATAAATAAGGTGCATGTCATTGTAAAGGTCATCTTCTTTGAAACTCACATGATAGATGTGAAGCGCAAGCCGGTGTATTTGCGGTGCATTATGATGTGTCATAATGACAAAGAGATGAAGTTCAATTTGACAAGGACTCCTATGGTGGGAGAACCCAAGTTGAAATTAGTCTTAATGGACCAAATGAAAAATGGTAAACATAATGGTCATGGTTCAATTGGAGCAACTCCAAGGAACGCATAGGGAGGCTAGGAAAGATGGGGCCCCCCCACACCACATTTATGGGATGTTGGTGAGATACAAAGATATATTCACCAATGTGTTGCTCAAAATGTTACCACCAAGGGTTAGAAAGCAACTTTGCTCAACGAGAGATTGAGTTCTTGAGGTATGTGGTGACAAATGAAGTTCGTGGGCGGACATGAAGAATATCAAGGCAATCCAAGAGGGAAAGTGGCCCTTGATTTAAAATGAACTTAGGTCATTGGTTGGCCTAGCCAACTACTACCACCGCTTCATTCGAGATTTTTTTAAGGTTGCTAGGACCTTATTCAACTTCTTAAAAAAAAATGGCGATCCCAATAGTGGAATGATCATTGATACCAAACCTTTGGGGAGCTTAAAAGTAAGTTATCTTCACAAGATGTGGTCAAGTTCTTGGGTTTTTACAAGCATTTTGAGGTGTACATGGAGGCGAAGGATTTAACCATTGGCGGATGTTGATCCAAGATGGTTGACCATTGCATATGAAAGCATTAAGTTCAACGGTTATCAAACCTTATCCGGCTTGTGCAAGAAATGGTTATCCCAAGAGTGGGATGAGCTTTGCCACCAAATCTTGGAGGAACTTAAGAGCAAGTTCTCTTCGTCGCCCGTGCTCAAGTTCGTGGAGTTTGACAAACCTTTTGAGGTGCATACGGGGGCGAGTGACTTTACCATTGGCGGATGTTGATGCAAGATGGATGGCCATTGCATATGAGAGCATGAAGCTCGATGGTTGTCCGACTTGTGAAACATGGATATCCCAAGAGTGGGATGATGTTTGTCACCAAGTCTTTGGGGAGCTTAAGACCAAGTTATCTTCGCCACCCGTGCTCAAGTTCGCGGAGTTTGACAAACATTTGAGGTGTATATGGGGGCGAGTGATTTTATCATTGGCGGATGTTGATGTAAGATGGATGGCCATTACATATGGGAGCACGAAGCTCGATGGTTGTTCGACTTGTGAAGGAAATGGCTATCCCAAGAATGGGATGAGCCTTGTGACCAAGTCTTTGGAGAACTTAAGATCAAGTTTTCTTCTTTGTCCGTGCTCAAGTTCTTGGAGTTTGACAAACCTTTGGAGGTGCATACGGGGGAGAGTGACTTTGCCAACGGCGGATAGTTGATGTGAGATGGATGACCATTGTATATGGGAGCATGAAGTTCGATGGTTGTCAAAGAAGACAACCAACTCATGACAAAGAACTTCTTTGCCGTCGTACATTGCTTGAATATATGGCGACATTATTTGGGGTCGCATAAAGCAAAGGTCTACACGGACAATGTATCCTAAAATATTTTGATATACAAGCGCAAGTGAGCGCCAAGTCATTGCGGGGACATGATAGTTTGGCGTTTATGAAGGTGGATTTGATCTACAATCCGGACCGTGGAAATGTGGTGCCGGATGCGCTAAGTAGACGGGAAGAGTTCCAAGCAATGAGAACCATACAAACGTTGTAGCTAATGTGTGTCGGCAAAGGTGTGGGAGCAGACGAATACCAAAAGTTTTCGGATAGGCGTTTTTCGATGCTTAATCCGATTTATTCGGATGATTCGAGTATCATCCAGGGATTCTGTGAAGTGTAGGATGTCAAGGACCCTTTTTTCTTGCTTGAAAATCGACCACGGACCGGATCGGCTTTCCGGATCCGGATGTTCTTTTGGAAGTCCTTGTTCCGGGACTTGCCTTCCAGATTGAACCTCTATAATTAAGTCTTACTCCTACGTGCCTTTTTTCTCAATACCCACCTATCTATATCCTACCTCCAATGATGATTTGGTTCATCTGGTGAAGAAGTCCCTGTATGGTCAGAATTCGGATTTCTCTCACAACCAGTCCGGATCGGCCTAATCTTTCCTGGCAGGTCACACAGAGAATCCGGATGGTGCCCCGGAACTACAATGACAGAAAGGTCAAGATTCGTCCGGAGATCTGTTAATCCGGGATAACTGGGTGCTCCGTGCCACTTTTCGGATTGCCCCGCCCAAGGACTGTGAGACCTCTTCAGAAGGTCGGATGGCGTAAGTCCGGCACTTCCTTGAACTTTACCCAATCCTAACGACAGCTATCTCACATGGACGTTACCCAGACATCCGGAATAATGAGGTTTCCTTCCCACTACACGCCGGAAATGACCTTCGGACCGGAACCCTAACCGTTCTGGTTTCTCTCCTCCTTCCGACAGACCGATCTGGCTACATCAAACTTAGGCTCTACTAAGTCTGAGATGACTGGACGATCTATACCACTTTCCGGATTGCTCTGCCCAAGGGCCGTGAGACCTCTTCAGAAGGTCGAATAGCGTAAATCCGGATTCCTCCCAAATATTATCCAGCCCTAACGACGGCTATCTCACGTAGACGTTACCCAGACATCCATAATAATGAGGTTTCCTTCCCACTACACTCAGAAAAGATCCATAGTACTGCAGTCGGATCCGATCCGGGTTTCCTCTCCTTTGTCCTATCCGTACTTCCTACTCATTCATTCCCTCTAGAGCTGCAACATTCTCCTAACAGTCTGTGCACCAAACAAATCAAAATAGATTGAGAACTAGAGCTTTATTGAGTGGGGAGCGACAAAATACAACAACGGAGAAGAGAACCCTTCTCCAGCTCCTTATTTAGCCTTAAATAGAGACTGTAATCCCTAACTACGGGTGGCGGCCCAGTTGGCCACCCAGAAAACCCTAGCAGCTAGAAATCCGGAAACTCGCCCATTGCGGAATTTCCAGATCTCGATCCGCTTTTTGTGCTGACAAAAAATTTGAATTTACAGTTTTTTCAAAAGTCAAAAGTATTTTAAACCATGCCTGCCTAATTCTGATCTACCTACAGCCGCATGCCTACGTCTACATTAAGTGGTACGATGCTTATTCGAAGTCGTCCCGTCCTTGGAGTGATTCGCGGGCCCACTGATGGCAGAAGAGCCTCCTCCGGAAGTCAAAAACTGGCGTTCCTACAGCCTCGTTAATACCCTCCTCATGTTTGGGGAGGGGGCAATTTCTTCCTCGGAATTGCATGCAGCGGACGGATCCATTCTTGATCTGTCACCCGATCCGGACCGCGTTGTTCGGGAAGCCTTCTTCTCCTTCCGGGAGCTCTGGACGGGTGAAGGGTTACTTCCGGTGGTCCGCTCCCTGTTTCGGCCACAAGAAACTGAAGTCGTCCGGGGATCCTTAGCTGACATCACGTGTGAGGGTGGGGGCGCCCACTGCTCCACTATCATACAATCCGGAGCGGGAGCTGGCGAGACCTGCGACATTGGTGCCCTACCCCGATCCGGAGTCTTCGTCCGATTCGGTGTCCTCATCCTTTCCGGAGTTCTGGCCCTCTCCGGTGTTTTGGACCGCTCTGATATCCTGCTCCGATCCGGATTCGATGATTGCCCACGTCCGGATCTGGCTGACCGTTCTGTGTTCTTCCGTCGAACCGGGGATGAGTGGGTCCATTCCGGAACAGGATTCTTCTCCCAATCCGGAAATCTTCCGGATTCCGGTGTCCTGGAAGATCCTGCTGGCTGGCTGGGCCCTGCACCCGCCTGAGAGGCCGGAACTAGCTCAACCTCCCCTATAACCTCATACTGCATGCCCGTTGGAGATTCGGGTGGACCCAGATAGAGCATCCGTCTGGGGGTACCCCTCGGAGGCAGAAGCTTATGGATCTCCTTGAGCAGATCCTTCATCAAGTGGGAATACTTCACCAGGATCTGGAGCGTTTGTCGGGCGGAAGACGGATCCGCTGACTCCATTAATTGGTCATAGAGGTGCGCCTTGTTGACGACTTCTCCCAGATGGCCCACTAATTCCCGGACCCGGCTTAGGACTACAGCTTGTTTCGCCTGGTACTTTCGGATCTCCTCGCTGTTTTGGGTGAGCTCTTGTGTCATAGCGGCCACCTGCGCTGCGAGTTGCGCCTTCTCCGTCTCCAGGGTCTCTACCTGCTTCCGGTCCGTCCGCTTGGCCAACTCCCGGAGGATATTTCCGGGTCCACAGTTGTCTAAGACCTGGTTCACCCCACGAGTGATATGTTCTATCCGGAAATATTGGTTCTGGAGTTCCGTCAACTCGTCCCGGACGCGCTTGAAGGGGGCTTCCGGAAACTCAAACGTCAATAGGTCGATGTCTCTCTAGGGAACTTCCCGACTGGTTCCGGCTTCCTGTCGTGGTGGTGGTGAGGCTGGTTTCCGGACTTTCGGAGGGGGTGAAGCGGGAGGTGGTTCCGAAACCGCGGTGTCACTCGAATCTTCTGTTCCAGTTTCCGCAACCTCGACTTCCGGACCTAGCTTGTACACCACCTCGCCTTCCGCTATCGTCAGCATATCCTCTTCCGCTTCATTGACGCAGTCGTGGTGCTGGAAGAGATGGAGGATGTAGGGAGAGAGGTAGGAGGGTTTCCGGCCAATGTGGGGGAGAGATTTCTCCACATACTCATGAATTAACCTACCCCAATAGATGGGCCGGATCCCGGACATCGCTCCGAACAGGGTGTTGACCATGGTTATGCTAAGCCACTTGGGTTTTTCCGGACTAAGGATGGGGAGGATGAATTCTATTACCCTCCGCTCTCTAGGGTTTCGGCAATTCCCGGATTGGAATCCGTCTTTTGGATCAGGCTCCGTTCGGAATTTTCCTACATGGAAACTATCCCGGCGGCTAGTCCAGCCCTCGCCCTTTCCTCACAGAAATCCGTAAACCCCAGCCCATACCTCTGCCGTCAATTTTTCCGGATCCAACCTAATCGTCCTAAACCGCTGATTGCCTCTCTCGAATAAGAATTCGCGCAAGGTGGCCTCTGCCCGGAGATTCCAGGGTTTGGCGAGTAGCCCCTCGCAACCCATCCGGCTAAGATCCTCTATGAGCTCCTTCAACTCAAATTCTTTCTTTGAGATGGCAGGCGATACATTTTTCACTAGAATCGGGACCTACTCCCTCTCATCTTCCTCTCGCGCTTCCAGCATTTTGCTACGTGGCCTCAAACCCTCAACAATACTCGGATTCTCTCCTCCGGAATTCTACTCGCTAATCACTACGGAATCCCAGCAAACCAACTGCTGGTGACTCGAAAAAACAACTCACCACTCGTTCTCTCAACAATGCCGCTCGCGCAAATGGCTTGGAGAAGAAGAAAAATTCTCTTAAGTACTCTCTCTCTCTCTCTCTCTCCTAATGGGTATGGTTCCGTAATTGTTCCCCCGTTCCATTCGGAGTCCATTGTAACTGTCTCCTGGTTCGGACACTCCGGACCGGACCGTTCCTAAACGGTCTTCCCTGGTTAATTTCCGGTCCGGCCAAAGTATCCGTTCTAACCATTTTAACGCGTAAGGCGGATGCCTAGAACCTTATTTCTTGAAACAACTAACATACCCTAGGAAACCCTACTTTAATAACAATCTCAGGGTATTATCCGGGTATTAATCCGGTTCGGAAGCCAATCCGGACTTCCGTGGATTTTTGGGCTCCCACAAAAGGCAACTTGTGATGCAAGATACGGGAGGGGTAATTAACTACCCCGATGCACAAAAGCTTTTAGGTGAGCTTCACAAGAGCAAGGTGCTCAAAGAGGTTAAGTTGGTGGACGGATTGTTCAAGTGTAAGCAACGTTGGGTGTATGTGCCATAAGGCAAGTTGAGGCTATCGGTTTTGAAGGAGGAATATGATAGTCCTATTGCTGGCCATAGAGGAAAAAGAAAAAACCGCCATAGAATGGTGTCATGGAGGTATCATTGGCGGTGCATCAAGGAGGAGATAACCCACTTTGTGAAGGCTTGGATGAAGTGCCAAGTGAACCGAGCCTCTTACCAAAAGCAAGGCGGCTTCTTGCAACCGTTGCCTATCCCGTCGGGGCCATGGCATAATATGTGCATGGATTTGATCACAAGTTTGCTGGAGTCACATGGGAATGATGCCATCTTGTTGATGGTAGAGCGGTTTGCCAAGTTGGCACACATGATGCCGATTGTGAGAATCGCGACCGCGTTGGAGACCGCATAGTCTTTTCTCAAAGGATGGTGGAGGCACCACGGGTTGCCAAGAGTAATTGTGTGGGATCAAGATCCAAAGTTCACAAGTGCATTTTCAATGCATTTCTCTAAGGAGGTCGTATTGAAACCAAGGCTTAGCACGGCCTTACATTCCCAAATGGATGGGAAAACGAAGCGTGTGAAGGGAGTCTTGAAGCAATACTTGAAGAACTTGGTGGGGGCCGACCAAGGAGATTGGGCGGACTATGTAGGTCGAGCGGAGTTTAGTTGTAATGTTGCTACGCACTTGGCTACCAAAGGGTTGTTTTTCGTGGTGGCTTATGGAGTGGATGTGCTCCAACCTACTAACCTAACTCTCGAGGGGGCACATTCAACACTAGAGTTCAACCAAGATGGTAAGGACTTGGCCAAGAAGCGGGAACAAGTCTTGGACATGACCAAGTTGTTGGTGGAGAAAGCCCAAAAGCGCTACGAAGAGCAAATCAATGCCGGAAGACGCAAAGTGGAGAATGAGGTGGGCCAAAAGGTGTTGTTGAATGTGTACAACTTCACCTTGCCCGAAGGCCTCACTTTAAAGGCCATGTCCAAAATGGGAGCTTCATTTCCCATTGTGGAACAAGTGTTCAAGGACATGTATAAGTTGGTATTACTGCCCGAGATCAAAGTGCATCCGACATTTCATGTCTCATTACGAAAGTCATTTTAGGACGACACCGTGTGGCCCGATCACAAGCAACTGATTAGGCCACCTCCCGAGCTTGTGGAGGTCATTTGGAACATGAGGTTAGAGGGCATCCTCAAGTGTAGGAAGCCCATGTGAAAAGAAAAGAAAAAATTACAAAGGAGTTTTTGGTGGAATGGTGAGGATACCATGATAAAGAAGCCGCTTGAGTAGCGGCAAGAGACATGATGAACGGCAAGGAATTGGTGAAGCACTTTGAAGGAAACTAAGGCTAGACATTCCAATAAAATGAAGCATAGGCATTGATGAGGACATCAATCTCCTTTAGTGGGGGAAAGACGCTAGTAGCACACTTAGCTTCGAGGCTAATTGCTCCACAACATGTACTTGTTCTTTGCTTTGAGGCAATAAAGTCCAACTTTAATGGTGCAAAGAGAAAAATATGAGATAAGGTCCTAGTCTTGTACTTGTGTTTGGTTAGTGGAAAAGGGGGAATAGACATGCCAAACTAGGTTGGGTAAGCCAAGTAATTGGGGGTCATGGCTTGGGGGGGCCTTGAATAAAACCAAAAAACTTCTTAGTCGTGGGCTTGTCCGGGCGGGGGCAAGGTGATGGCGCGTGCTCATAAAAGTGCTACCCGCGAGCTAACGAAAGTTGGCACATGGGAGTCATGAACCCATGTCTCGAAAGAGCAAAGTGGGAACCGAGTCGGGCGGGACTTGGCATCACCCCCGTGCGATCGAAGCGTGGCTTAACAATGGAAAGCCATCTCGGAGTTGCAACCGAGACAACTTAGTGGAAGTGTTGAGGTCTCGCCTAGATGTGTCATGTTAGGCTAGTGGAGCCTAACAGGGGAGGCCCCAAAGGAGGGGCAACCCAAGTGAGCCCCAAAGTAGGTGGGTCTAGTGTAGGTTAGGTCCTTGGAGGAGAGATCCAAGGTCGCTAACGGACCACCTAGGAACGACACCTCTGGGACTATGCCAAATTTGAAAATGCATTGTGGGGGTCACGCCCTAAGGTAAACACAATGCCGCACCATAGAGGATGGCAACTTGAAGATTGGTGTGTCGACTATGAGTATAGTCGATGAGGGCATCGACTCCGTTTGGTGGGGGTGAGTGTCGCGCACGTCTCCATGAGGAGTGCCCAAAACACCATGGGCACAAAGGGGACCCTGGAGTGACACCTAGGACTTGTGGCGCCGTTGGTGAGAGGGCCAAGTGATCCTAGTGTGGGTGAGGGCCCCGGGCGTTGGGAACGCCTCCCACCCACGCAGACTAGGAGGCACGAGGGTAGGGCCATGAGCTATGCGTAGCTTATGGCGTGTAGAATCCATAATGTCCAAGAAGACCTCTATCGGAGGTGTGAGCTAGGAGACTAGGAGTTATGGCAATTTGAGTGGGGCGCTGTCTCGGGACAGCGCCTAGGTACAGTAGTGCCTGGGAGTGATTCCCAGGACTGCCAAGGTTCAAACAGGCATAACTTCCTCAATACTTGCCTGAATGGGGCAAGTGAGGAGTCCATTGGCATCTACGTGAAGCGTAAATGAAGATGGAGTGGTTGCGTGTTAGCATCAGACATCATACGAGGAAGTTATGATGGTCTGAAGCTGCTAGGGGCTTCTAGGCCCAGAAGCTAAGGGAAATGTCTACTTGGCCCCAACTCTTGGTAGAGAGACAAAAGGTCTCTTGACGGTGGGGTAGGGGCCCCGCGTTGCCACTAAGGGCCCCTCAAAATGGGGCCTCCGCCTCTGCCCCCGAACTTGCCCACCCTGCCCCGCTTTTGCCTGCCCGCCCTACTCTACCCGGGAGGTGGCTCCCCGCTCATGAGCGGCGAGCGAATGCAAACGAATTCTTGGTTGGCTATGGCAGGGAGAATTCTGAAAGAAACAATTCAAGCTTCGAAGGAAGAGACTCCTTTGATGATGCCAACTTGGATTCTTCTGAAATGAGAGATCATTTTCCTGAAGCCTTGAACTTCAACTGGCTAATTCTCAAACTCAATGAGTTCATCTATGAGGAGCAGTCGGCTCTCCACGTTTGGGGTTTAAGGTTTAAGTATCAAGAAAATTGTTATGTGTATTTGAATCGGACAGGATTGGATCGCCCACACGAAGTTAGAAACACTTTGGTGAGAAGGTACGAGATTCGTCTACAAAAGGAAAGACATCAAAATAGAAGAAGGGGTTTGCAAAGAGTTTCTAACCATTTGGCAGAGGGGAATGAAGGAGGTCCAATCTAAGAGCCCCTATTGTTGTTGTTTATCACCCTATCATTCTTCACCGAGTATAGTATATTAAGGATCTCTTTCGGAGGTAGAGAGGTTAGAGGTCTTCATAGACACATAACTCCTGATTATTTTGGGTTGTCTCTAATCGAGGAGAAGTGCCAATTGGAATCAGGGAGCAGCGCAATCGGGTGGACCTTCACACATGCATATTGCATGGGAAGCATGGGGTGCAATCTTAAGTGCACCGGAAGCATCATCCGAGCTGCAGCAGTACCTGTTCGTCGTCTTGGCCGTGTGGCTCCTGCTCCCGATTTCCACAGCAACAATGCTAGGAACCAAATTCCAAGGTTTCTGAATCCCTCATCATCATCCCCTTGCACCTCATTCTATCTTATTGTATTCGTGTGCAAATTACGTTTCTCCCGACAAGTCCAGTCTGTAATTTCACATCTTGCAATGTCACGAAGGTCTGTGTTGTTTTTACTGAATTGAAGCTATCTTGTTGTACCTGGAGGAAGCGATATTTGTGAAGATACCAGGGTTATCTGATAACACGAAAGTAGGCTATATGCTTTAGTTTTGTGCTTGCATGTTTCCTTTCTGACCTTGATAGGTTCGGAGGAGAAACATTCATTTTGGTAGACTTCCGCATGCATAATCAAAAATGATGTGGACAATGACGGACCTTTCCTGAAGGATGCATTGGCTGTCCCTGCAACCCACATCAAAACCTCACTTCACTTCACCTGAACAGATAATGAAAACACGTCAAGAGGACCCATGATCTCTGGGACATTACAGTTACATAAGAGACAGATTATGGCACTCACGATTGAGAAATGAGCCCCTGTTGTGCTACAACGCAGATGGTGGAGGTTGTTGCCCGCCCACACTGCACAAACATAAATCAGTGTTACTAACACAAGGATGCAGAACCCCATAATATGCATCCTAAAAAAAGTAAGTAGCCACTTTGTGGGGACCCTAATACAATGTGATGCTTCAGCATCCAAGCTGCTCAATTTTCGGTCTCAATGAATGGAAATTATACAAGGAAAAGGATTCTATCTACTGCCTGATACTCACAAGACAACTTAGTGGGCTTGAGGTCCACTGCCCACAGTTTGCAACCTACAAAAGAATATGAGACATGAATATGGACCTGGTGGTGGATAGTAGTCCGCTTGGGACACCTGTAGTTGTTGAAGCCATTTCTGTCGCAAAATACCAAGCATGCGGTCCAGATGACGCATCCAAACCTGTCATTTGAGAATCATATCATGAAAGAGCAACAGATCAAACTCACTCCTTTATCTACCATAATTAAGTAAAGTGAAATTCGAGAACTGTCTAAGAAGTCTCATTTCAACTGCAATGAATATTAAGCTGTAGAATGGGAAATACTCATACGTCTTAACTTTGCACATTGAAAATCTAGATAAACCACAAATCCAAGAGCAGTAATTCGTTGTAGGATTATAGTATCTTAGAAATACACCACCAATGGGAGATACAAACATCACAAAACTGCAAGTGACCTGCATTTAATGCTACGTCAAAGTTGTTGGTACATACCCACCCTTCTAGAGGACTGATTTTTGTGTAGGGCTAAGTCAACATTTACCTAATGATCTATTCAATATTGTCTCACGATTCAACTTTTTGGGTCTTGCAACTATCAAATATAGAATCAAAAGATTAAAATTGCCACCCAATGTCTGGTACACATTGATTCAATGTGACATCAGTAATGTGGATTTAGAGGTTTATGATGTGGAGATTTTCTCACCTGGTTGTGACGCTGCATTTTGATTTGGCAGAGCATGTGGCTCAGGTGATTGTGGTATTTGTATGCGAGTGATGGTCGAGGGTTGACTCAAGTCAAAAGTCTCACGCATCAACACTGCATTCTTTTGTCCAGCTCTTTTTGGGTCTTACGCAACCCTTCTTTCCCTCCATCTCTAATGATGTTAATGCAAATTACATTCGATAAAACTGTCCTGATTCTTCAGGCTCATGTTTAAGATGATTTTCCGCATAAGATGATTTGTTCTACCTTGTACTTGTCGTAGTTGTGATGGATGATTGATATGCCAAATCTAGGCAAATTTTACCTCATTCCAACGCCTGTGTTGTAAATCCGAGCGAATTCAAAAGAATTCTTGGTTCTCTATGGCAGGGAGAAGACTCCGAGGAAGAAACTCTTTTGATGATGCCAACTTACTCTTGGTCTCAAAAATCGTCTTCGTAATCCTCTCGTAACCCTAAACCAATCAAGGGTTAAGAATCTAATGAACAATGCATTATGAAAATAGAATTCCAATAAAATGCTTATTTACTAAGTGAAAGTGAAAGTGAAAGTAGACATATATATTGGCTTTTGGACCTTGAAGGTGAGGTGAATGTGAGCAACATATGGTTTTAAAATGATTTGATTGAGTTTGAAAAATAACCGGTTGAAATTCAAGACTTTAAGAAAATTACCTATCATTTTTTCAAGTTTAAAAAAAATCTCAAATTAATAAAGAAATCCCGGAAGACATTAACATGTCCCTGGTTGGACTTGGAAACTCTACTCTCCATGGGGCAGGGCAGGCGGGTGGGCAACAAAAGTGGGGCAGGGCGGGCAGGTACGTGGCAGAGGCGGAGGCCCCATTTTTAGGGGCCCTTAGAGACGAGGGGGGGGGGGCACTTAGAATGCTAGAGGCTTATATGGGTGAGGTGGTGTGGCCTCACCCCCCGAGGCCAAACGGCACGGCCTCCATGGGCATTGGTCCAATGTGAGGCCATAGTTGCCTAGTATGCTTCGGGTTGTTGTAGTGTTGCTCCGGCAACGCGATGATCAACATAGGAGTGGACTTCCATGGATGGAAGTCCACATCGAAGAAATGGGTTACGGATTAAGGGGTGAGTCCCAAAAGCAAAGTAGGAGGGTTGGTTCCCTCCTATGAACTATAAGGTTCGGGGTGAGAGGAACTAACCCCATTAGCATGGCGGAATGGGAAGGGTTAGCGCTCGTAACCTTTGCTAGGAATGAAAATTGGCAAGATGGTCAAGGGGGGCTAGCAAGGGTTGCGACACTTGTGGTGTGGCCTTGTCTTCAGATAGGTTGATAATGCACTGCATTGCATTTCTGAGGATGTTTCTGAGGCTTTATTGTTGGATGTGTTGATGCAGGGCTTCTAGAAGCAAGTTCTGAGGGTAAAGGTCAACTCGCCTTTCAAATTATCGGATTGTATTTGTGCTAAGAATACCTTTGGGTGAAGTTTGTGCATTTTGACCTGCCTCTGGTGGGTTTTTCCTCATCACACCATCTCTATTTCTACTGGCTATATTGTTATAACTGGGTGTTGGCTGTGGGTATTTAGTAATTGGGTTTTCAAAGTTGCGTGTATTCTCATCAGCTCCAGCACTTTGCTACACAGGCCTACATCAACTTGTTGTCTTTTACAACATGCTACATGACAAATTTGGACTTGTGATAGCAATTGGAGATCATTGGTCTTCCTGGAATCTCGAACTTGCTTGTACTCTGGTTATTTATATTGTCGTTGTATGTAATTGTGTATACAATAGGAGAGGCTCAACCAACCCATTTCAGTCTACAACAATCTTTCCAGCAAAGCGCATCCTGTGAGTTAATATGTGACCAGTTGTGAAGTGTGAGGTGCCCTGCACATATAGCTTGTGGATGTATACAATATCCACCTCAAGATTTGTGTTTAGTACTAAGGTCACACATTCATGCAACCCAAGTCATTGCAGTATTTTCAGTTTCCGAGCAATGCTCCAATTTAGTAGGTGATTGTGCTCAATTTCATGTTGAACAACAATGAAAATAAGTGCCAGTGAAGGCACATCATGAGGGTTTTTGTTCTTGAGTATGGAGTGATTGGCTTCTCAGTGGGAACAGGGAGCCTAGTTGCATTCAATTTCCACCTCCAGGGGAAAAAAAGAAGGAGTTAGGTGTCAAGTTGCAGAGGCGTCATTATCATCACATGGAGCAGCATCCCAGCCAGATGCACCCGAGAGAGAGAGAGTGAGAGAGAGAAAGCAACATGAGCAACATCAACTTGGAAATGCAACTTATTGAGTAGGCCTGAAGCACATTGACCTTGTTCTTAATAGCCAGCCCAACTCCGAGGGATTTGAATCTTCCTAGGCTCTGTATGGATTGGTTATTGTGAAAGCTTACATGTCTTCTAGGTTTAGACAATTGTGAAGGTTTTGTATGCTTTTTGTAATTTCTTCAATGTACCCACAATGTGAGTTTAGGGGCTATGTTTCTTCTATCTCTCCGAGGGATTGAAGTTTTTTGGGTTAAGTGTCGTGAAGGTTTTGTGTGCTTGAGGGCAGGGAGTGGTTGATTTGCAAGTGCTTACAGTTTATCCTGTAAATTATGCAAGTTAGACTGTAGTGTTGAGTTGGTTCTGCCTATACATCATATGTTAGCCCTTGGAGGATTCAAGTTCTTGATTCTTCTTGTATGTACTGTGGAATGGCAATGGATTTTACACTTTCACATTTGGATTTGTGAGTTCACTGACCGATGTTTTACCTTCTCTTCTCATTCAAAAAAACTGAATTTGAGCTAATTGAGTTGCTTACCTTTATACTGCCATGTCCCCTTCCTTTTATTGGATAGGTGAAAAATCTTTCAGAAGATATTACTGAAGTGGAGCTAAAAGCAGATGGATCATGGCGACCCAAGTTAGAAGGGGAGGCCAGGTATCGAGAGCAATGGCGGTTGCCAAGCAGTGCTAAAATACCTCTAGTTAGTCCACAGAAACCAATGCAACAGAAAACATTGCATGTTACAGTAAAATTGGAAGAGGGCCTATCGGAAGGGAAAGGTCCCTTGAGATTGGGTATGAAGCAGAGGAAGCAGCTGAAGCAAAGATTTGGGCTCTCTTACAAGAGAGTGCAAAGGAGGGGCTAATCACTTGAAGCAAAATGTGCAAAGGTTTTAAAAGGATTTCTGATTCCTTTTACGACTTAGCACTTGATCTTCCTCAAGCAAAGGAGAAATTAGAGTCCTTCATAGCCAGATTTGTTCTATTTACTTATGTTAAGGTGATAATTCAAGTGGCACAGTTTGCCGTTCTCTTTGGATTTGATGTTATGGCAAGTTACTTACCCTTGATTGTTTTCACGGAGTAATATCTGCAGTTCAATTTAATTTTGATTTCGATGTCTTTTGAGTACATTGGAAGTCATCCCATGTAACTGTATTTCATGAATTTTAACTCTTGATCCTCTAATTAAGAGGTTGTGGCTTATGAAGAATATTTGTTTGATTATGCAGGGTTGTTGAGGAGGGATGGGTAAGTGCTCCGCTTTCCAGAGCTGTTACATCAGAGCTTGCTAGCTCTGTTGAATCACAAGAAATGAGCTTTCAAGGCCAAGGCGACAACCATCATCCAAGAGTATTTCTTGCCACATGATATAAGTGAAGTGGTACGGAGTTTGGAGGGCCTTGCAACCCCTGACTATCACGCTGCCTTTGTCAAGAAGCTAATTACTATGGCCATGGACAGGTTTGTGCTCCATTTTTGGATTTATTAGGTGTGCATACATTATAAATTAGGTCACTACTGGATTACTTCTGTTCCATTTATGAAGGTGATGGACATTGCAACACTGGGTAATACAGGCATGGGATTGTAGTGCATGCAGTTGCATGTTGCATCTCGGATTGTTTGATGTTGCTTTCTCTCCAATACTCCTAATTTGTACGGACATATTGGTTTGGGTTTTATGTGACGAGTGAATTGGGGTTCTGTGTGGTAATATATTTAATGATGTTATATTTGGTTGTGTGTTGTTGATTCCCGCTCCAACTCTGCTTGCAACAATTCTCTCCGTTGGAATGGCTTGGGGCCTTAGAAACCATCATCTCGTGCAGTCAACAATTGCGTTGTATCAGGAAAATTGTCATTTCAAGTTTTCAAAATGGAATCGAGATGTAAAGTGTCTTTGTCAGTCGTCCATCCAAAATATGAAATCGCCTATTCACTACAACCATACAAGCAACTGACATTTGTCATCGGATACTTGTTCAATATAACTACAAAAGTTGCAAATCCAATTGTGTAGTGAGTAGTCCCTAAAATTTGACCACATAATTATTTCAGCACCCACCCACCACGAACCCAACACCCACCTGACACCAACTCAACACTAACCCATCGCCAAGGATGCCCGCCCAACACTCATCCAACCCTAACCCGTCCACCGAGAACGCCCACCCAACATGAATCCAACGCCCTGTCGTGTAAATACCGATCGTGTGTCACTACAGCTCGAGTACCAACCACCACTAACAAACAACACTAAAACATAGCAAAGTCACACATGAACACCACATCTCGACATGCCCCCAGAGAAGGAAGAGAGTAGAACACTCATAATAGCTCTAAATCTCTCTTCAAATGCACACAACTAGTCAAGCTATCTCTCACTCCACCAAGGGAGAATCCAAGAGTATAAGTAGGGGAAGAAGAACTCAAGATTTATTGCAAAATCATGCAATCTACACCTCACACAAGCTTTCTCCACACACTAACTCACAAGACTTGACTTGGCAAGAATGCCAAGCCAAGGAGGAGGCTCCTCACTTAGGAGCCTCACTTTCCAAAACTAAGGTTCATCCATCCAATTCTAAATGGATGAAGCCCAACGGATAAGATGCGGCCGCCGACACCGCACACCGTGACAGCTGTCGTGTAAATACCGATCGTGTATCACTGCAGCTCGAGTACCAACCACCACTAACAAACAACACTAAAACATAGCAAAGTCACACATGAACACCACATCGCGACATGCCCCCCTTAGCTGACTATGGAGTCCCGCCAAGCAGCTAGGACCAAGTGCAATCGAAGGGTATGGATAATGAAGGATTGCTCTGCAACCAACTAGTGTGGTAAAAGTCATTCTAAGGAACTGTAGGCTGGGTGCAATGTAAGCCCCATCCTTAATCGCCTCTGATGGTTGGCCATCAGATTCCACAAAATTAATTTCACCGCCTCATGTCGATTGCGTCTCTCAGCCATAACTCCTCATTATCCATTTGGACAGGCACAAGATGATGAAAACCACACATGATCATTAAGTACGATTGGTGGGAGCACCAAGTACCGAAAATCCTCGACAGCAAGGACAACTCCACTGTCCAGATGGTAGAGAAGTCAAGGGTGGCCTCAAACATGCCATGTGCCAACCACGTTAACATTGATCACACAAGAGCATAGTAGTTGCTCCTTTCTTCTCTCCACACACAAAACATGGAAGACCCTCTGGCACGACGGCCAGTTCATGATGAATTGTACCCTCAATGGGTAGATGACATGGGGCACAGTTTTTGGAATGCTCGCGACATTCCCTGCCATCCTTGCCTTCCAACAACAACAAACCATTCGGCAACACCTCCTTCACTCGAAGGATAGTGCGCCCTGCCCTGACATCCAATGTCGTAGGCGCCTCACGTTGAAGATAAACATAATCCCCTTGCCGAAATCTCCGCAACTGAAGTCGGTAAGCACCACTACGAATGCGTGCATAACGCAATGTGTCACGGTGCTGAGCAATGGACAAATTCTCCATGGCCATTGGCATGGCTCTCTGGAAGAATTGAGCCCGCTCCTGCAAACACTCTGCCCAAATGTTTGGGTCATCTAAGTCCACAACAGGAGCTAGCTTTTCCCGAATAAAACTTGGGAGTATAGGCTCACGTCCATACAATAATTGATACGGGCTGTAGGATGCCAAAGAGGCATGCCTACTAAATCGATAGCCCATAGCAATCCACGGCAACATAAGGTCCCAATCCCGGTGGCTTCCCCGAAGTAATCCATACTTCCTCAAGCCACGCTTGGTTGTCTGAACAACCCGTTCAGCCAAGCCATCTGCCTCCAGATGATCCCGAGAGGTGGTGCGGTGATCTATAAGAGCCTTAGTGCACAACTCCTCAAAAGCACCAAGGAACTCCCTCCCTTGGTCCGTCAACACCTCAGCTGGTGCTCCAAAACGTGCTAACACACGATCCAAAAAGGCGGTCGCGGCCAACTCTGCAGAGTTTTGGGGTAGAGCAACAAGCTCAATCCACTTACTAAAATGCTCCACCATCACCAAAACATACTTTGCTCCACGTGGTGTAACCACCAACGGACCTGCAAAGTCCAGTGACCAACGTTAGCCCAATCCCATGGTAGGTAAGGGCTGTAACTGAGGTGATAAGGTGTTAAAGCTAGACTTGACCCGGTCACAAACTTCACACCTCCCGACATAGGCAACCACCTGCTGATACATGCCAGTCCACCAATATTGGCCACGCAACATCGAATGTGTCCTGCGTATGCCAAAATGGCCAAGTTCCTCGTGCACTTGTCGCACCAAGGAGGCCCTCTGATCCGGCCTAGGAACAATACGCCTTGTCCCATTTGGCCACAATCGAAATAACAAACCGTTCTCCCAACGGAACCTTGTTATTCGATGTCCAATCCTATCCCTTTCCATTGCCGAAATAGACAAAGAAAATGTACTCTGTTGAAGCTTATGCAATACGGGAAGATCCTCCCATATATCCGCAATAGCTTGAGGCCGATCAGTCTCATCATCCGAGCCCTGTATCGGCATCTCAACATATGCACCAGAAAATAAAGTGAGGTAGGCAGTCGCGTGCCAACCTGGAACCGCCTCTCGATCACAATCTCCATGCCACCTGGCCCCGGTCAAATCCTCATCCGAAGGACTTGGATTGCGTGAGAGTCCATCTGCATCCATGTTGGTAATCCCAGCACGGTGTACCACCTCAAAGTCATACTCTTGGAGCAATAAAGCCCACCTGGCAAGCTTGCCAGTAAGCTTATCCGACTCCATGAGCCACCGTAACGGCTGATTGTCAGTCACTAAAGTAAAGTGCTGACCATAAAGATACGGCCGAAAATGGGCAATAGCCCATACCGCCACCAATGCTTCTCCCTTGTATGATGAATAATTAGCCTCCGTCGTGTTATTGCTTCGCGAAGCGTAAGCAACAACATACTCCCGGCCAAAATCATCTTTCTGAGTGAGAACTGCTCCCAAACCCAATGAACTCCAATCCGTATGCAACTGGAAAGATTTGGAGACATCTGGACGTCGAAGCACTGGAGCCGTACCCAGTTTCTGCTTCAATGTCTCAAACGCCTGTTGTTGCTCACAACCCCAAGTCCACGGTTGGTCTTTGCTCGTGAGAATGGTGAGAGGCTTGGTGATCAAGCTAAAGTTCTTGACGAATCGCCGATAGTAATTCGCCAAGCCCAAGAAAGCACAAAGTCTTGGCACATCAACCAGTGCCGAAATCTTCTGCAAGGCGTCCACCTTAGCTTGTTGTACCCCAAAACCTCCTGGAACAATCATATGACCCAAATATGCTAGTCGGTCATGGATAAACTTGCACTTGCCATGGTGCAAGCGCAATCCCCACTGCCGTAATCGCTCAAAAACGGCTTGAAGATGCTTTACATGCTCCTATGGTGTTTTACTAAAAATGATCACATCATCAATGTAACACCGAGCAAAAGGCAAGCCAAAGAGAACTTGGTCCATCACTCTCTGAAACTCAGCAGGCGCATTCTTGAGGCCAAATGGAAGAAACTTCCAATGGTATAGTTGATCCTTCCCATCACGATCAACTCCCCAAAATGCGGTTTTCACCCGATCTCCCGTAAGTAATGGGAGTTGGTGATATCTGGACCTCAAGTCCAAGGTGCTAAAGACCCGAGAAAATCCGATGGCATCGAACAACTCCTCCGGGATTGGCATGGGATACCGATCCGACTTGGTCTTCCGATTAACTGGACGATAATCCCCACACATCCGCTTCTCCGTCCAATTGCCAAAGATATCCTTCTTCAATGGCATAACCGTAGCACAAGCATACTCCCCGTTGGAAAGTTTGATTAGCCCTGCTGCCAAAAGCTCTTGGCAACGAGCCTGAACGCCAATCCATTCAGAAACACTGAGCCTGTAAGGTCTCCGAAAAATGGGATGGTCGTCTTCCAACTGAATGTGGATGGGTTTTCCTTTATAACCTTCAAGATCCTGAAGGCTAAAAGCAAAACACCTACGGTACGAGCGAATAAATGCTCGTACTTTCCGTGCCTCGGCACCAGTGAGATGAGGGCCTAATTCCAATGGCCAATCATCAAACTCTGTAGTCTCCCTCTCCACCAAGGGAGAACTACCTGATGCTGGCACAGACTCTAATTGCTAATGAGAGGAGGGAGCGTTAACCATGCCCCCAGTCTCAATGCTAGCACTAGAGTCTGGCATTTCTTCATCACCACCAATATGTGATGATGAAGCCACCACCGGAGGCGAAGAAGCCGAAGCAGTGTAAAAATGTTGAGCTCGAAGCTCCTCCATCACATGCTGCTCGAATTGAGAAATTCGTTCGGCTTCTCCAACCATGGCGTGAATTCCCTCCTCCATGGGTGTGGACTGCTGTGCCCCCTGACCAGAGTTCTCTGCCCCCAGAGACAACCACTAGTCACCACAATGCCATTGCCATGAAAGACATAAACCAACAGTCCACACCATAGTATGAAGATCCATGGCTTAACCCAACATGAAGCGTTGTTGGCTTTCAGAAAGGCCAGGAGCTGCGGTGGTGCCAGTGCAAAATCCCATTGCACGCTCCCGTTCATCTGCCAATGGTTCGGTGTGGGTTTTGGTGTGAGCATCCCACACCATACCTGGCCCCCGATCGCGGAAAGAAAATGACTGTGGAAACGTCATAAATGTGGGAAAGCTAGCCGTGGTGCCCCCACTTTGTTGACCAATGCTAACGGGGGTAAATCATCTCGAACAACCGGCAAAGAAGTCCGGTTTGGATCCAAGATGTTGTCCACCTTTTGATCAAAAGGTGGAGGCACTGCAGAAAATGCTGCAGCTAATGTAGATGATGGTGTGAGGTTGGTCCAAATCCACCGAGGCCGGTGGGCATAAGAACCAATGCTCGCAGCATCTACAAAAATGGGATCTCCAAGGTGTTGACGAACATAATGATCGCCTTCCAACACCTTGACCCGAGAGTCTCCCAGCATAGGTACATTCTCAAAAATATATGCTGGAGGGGAAGATTGGTGGGAATACCACCACTGCATGAGACGAATGAGGTCCCAAAATAGACTAGACTTGGGATCCTCTAGTCCTCCGCCTGTTCCAGCACGTGAATGGCCCTGGCATGGCCATCCTGCAATCACCATATCCACTGGACCCAAGTGTCGTAAGTCGGCATCACTGATGAGTGTGACATCACGAGGGAGACGTGAAAAACACCCATGAATGGCAGTTGAAGGCAACTGCTGAGGGTACAACACCATTAATTGGTGAAGATGGTGACGAGCCACACGGATGGACACTTGAGAGTTGTCCACATAGACATACCGTGTGAGTGTAAGGCCAGCCTCCAATACGGCTGCTAATCCCGTGCCGATGCCCCCAAACAACTCCACTAAAGTAATTCCAGTGTCTGGCGGCCGCCACAAAATGGGACGTGCCAACGTGGATGAACCATCCGGAATGAAAGGTGTGGTAGAACCAAGGGAGAGGACAATGTCCTCACATTTTTGGAACAAGCCGGAGGAATCATGCCACGGAGGTAGAGGGTCCTTAGGATGGTGCACCAAGGCACGTCTAGGTGCCATCTCTCGTGGGTCTTCAACATCCCCCATGAATGCCAATGAGTCCTCCAATAATGCGGATCCATAAGGCAATGTATCCACAATAGCATTGCACCCAAAAACCATGGATAATGGTTCGATGGTGGCGGCCGCGGCAAAGGCCACAAGAATAAGTTCCTTACGGCCGTCTCCAGCTGACCAACCTAGTCGAATCCAAGCCTCCTCTGTCCAGTTGTCCAAACCAAAACCGAGGGGATAAAGTGTTTGCTGACCAACTAAAATGTCATAGTTGGTCGCATCCGTCACCGCACACCTGAGAAGAAGAGGTGCGGGTGAATCTCCAAGCTTCACTCGGAAGCTAAGCTGTAGCTGCTCCCGAGTATAACCAGTGGTCCGCTCCACGTGGCCAATAGATGTGACAATGGTAAATGGACAAGGTGCCAAGTCGTCGGCCGTCAACCACAATTCCTGCGCAAGCTTCTTGCCGATCATAACAGGTTGTGCTCATGAATCCATCATCACACATTGGGGAGCAACTCGAATAGGGTTGCCCCCAGCCCGACTGACCATTAAAATGCCGATATCATTCACCATCCGTACAACGCCCGGTCGAATGCCTCGACGCTCGCGAGCAGGTCGAGCAGCTACATCGGATAGATAAGTTGCGCCTGCGGAGGCTGGCGAATGATAAAATGTGGTTGGTTACTGGCCATCCAAGGTGTGTGCGTCAAAAGACGCAATGGCCTCCTCCGCAAGCTTCGCTCGCCGTTTGGCGGCTTCCTCAGGATCCTCCGTGGTAGGAAGGTATGCGGTTGCTTGAGCCACAGTAAGAGAAGACGGGGTTGCCTTCCCCTCCAATATCCTACCTGCTAGGTGAAAAACCTTAGCTGGTTGGATATCGGATGACGACCAATCCATCGTTGTAAACAAAGGTGTATGCAACACTTTGGATGCCAAAGTGTGTACGACGTCGGTCGTCGAATTCGAAGCCTCCAAGCTCGAATTACGACCACTAACAGATTGGGCAGCATTAGCCAATCCAAAAGACAATGGAAGGCGTGCCTGACCAATCTGATCCGCGGGACCATTGTGCCGAGCTCGTAAGCTGTCCACAGACTCTCCTGTGGTCGAAGGCGTGGCTCGTGACACGGTTTGAGCACGTGTCACAGCTGCAGAACTCACCACCTGTCCTGAAGCTTCGAACATATAATAATCTGGAGTGGAGGAACTAGCCTTAGTTCCGGAGGTAGATGGTGAGTCCAAAATTTGGCCGGATGACGCCAAACTCTTGAGCCTCTCCTCCAAGGCACCAATCTTCGCCTCCATGGCCTTTCCCCATTCGGAAGTAGGACGTTTCTTTGGATGGAGAGCAAAACAGTTCTCCACCGCGTGATTGTTCCGCCCGCAATGAGAACACTTCAACTGTTTGGGTAATTGATTACCCGCCTTCTTCGCAAAACCCTGAGCGGGAACAAATGGTTTCCGCTTCGGAGTACCGACAGTCTGGGCTTGCCTTTGCTTCGAAGGACAATCCTTCTTAGCGTGGCATGCTTGCCCACAAGACCAACAATGGTAAATGTTGTCTGCCTCTGCCTCTGCCTCTGCCAATCTTGCAGTCGTAACTGGAGCTCTCCGGGGCTTGCTAGAATCCACTAGTAAGGACACCAAGTCAATGGCATCGTGCTGACATAATGCACGATCACACTGCTCTACCACGGCGAATGCCTCTGCGAGTGTCGCCTGACCACCAAACTCCATGATGATCCTGGGCAACGCCAAGTCAAGGAGGCGTTTGTCAATCTTTGACAAAAACACCTTCACCAACTGACTTTCCGCGAACACACCTCCAGATCCCCTGGCAAGCCTCGCCAACCTCGTATACATAATACGAGGTGTATCGTCCATCTCCCGTCTGAAGTCTTGTATGCGTTGCATCTGATCCCTACAGAAACCTCCATATTCCTCCTGTAGATGCAGCTCAAAAGCCTGCAACGGCTCAAAATCTGGCGGAGCCCCTAAAGAGGCTAAAGCCGCCTGGGTAGCCTGGGCATACCGAAATAGTGGAAGAACGGGGCTCGACGTACTCGCCGTTGCGGGAGCTTGCCCCTGAGCCGTGGGATTGATAGGAGAAGCTCCCTCCACATCCACCACGTATACTCCCTCGTGTACCTCCGTCTTAACCTCCGGAACGGCCATCAAACTGGAAGCTGTGCCTTCCTTCAATGCGGATACTAACTCAACCCGAGTCTCCCAATATCACTCAACCTGGCGCAGTTCCATCCAATGAGCCTCCGTCCACTGTTCATTAGTCTGGAGTGCCTCATGCTCCAAATGTTGGGAAAGAAGCTCGAACGCATACCAATCGTTGAAATTGGTATTCCGTTGACGCTTCTCCCGCATCCATGTCCTGAACCGAATTTTCCAATCTTGCAAGGAAATAGTCCCTGCTCGACCAGAAAATCGGTCTCGGATGCCGCCTCGGGTCTCCTCCTCCATCTCGTCAAAGGATCCCACCCAATGGACGTGAAACCGAGTGGCAGTCCCCCACGCCGAAATAGGCTTAAAAGCCTCGTCGGGTGCTACCACTGGTTCAACATCCAAAAGGTCTGAGGATTGACCTTGTGAGGATGTTGGGGACGGAGAACGATAATGTTGGCTCCGCGTTGTAACCATAAACCCGCAATGGGTTCGGTTACTGGAGCCAACAAGCCAAACTGATGTGGTTTCAAGATAAAGGAATAAAATGTGAAAAACAACTTGCACCTGCAAAACCACCAAACTTATGGTCTGCTAGTCATCAACCCAGCCTCACCATAAGGAAAACAAGCACTGCCCACTTGGTGCACACACAAGGGTCTCGTCGGTCATTAATCCAACCTCATCCCCACAATACCCTATCACAATATAGAACAAACAAATTGGGGCAATGTTGGAATACTCCAACACAACAAGCCCACCATAGGGGGAAGGTACCACAACAAAATGCAAGGAACAATGCAATAACAGCACTAGATCCTCTTCCCCAAAACAACACTTAAACAAAAATTGAAAGCGACCGCGACCAACCGGCACCCGCCTGCGGTTGGTGGTCAAAATATGGAGCTCCTGTTGCTTAAGAAAAGAAATTGTACAAGCACATCTCTCATCTAGCACTACAACATGAAATCCTCTCCTCCCTGAAGTCCCTAGAATATGTGTTTCTTAACACAATATGCTCTACCCCTCGAGAATCCCTCAACAATCTATTCCTAAATAAATTATAATAGTGGGGAAGCCCTAAACAAGCTTGAACAACCCTCTTGCTATCCACTATGACACAAGAAAAGCTAAGCTAAGCTAAATTAAACTAAACTTAACTAAGCTCACCACAATGTCATATTTAAACTATGCTTGGGAAGGACCGAAAACTAATTTAAAATGAACCGGTTGGCTTTTACAATTAACCGGTTGTAGTTCAAGTTTGCTAGAAAACTACATATCTTTTTAGCGGCATTTGTATAATATATCTCAATTTAATAACCGGAACTCGGAGAATGTCAACAAGTAAGCGGTTGGACTTACAAACATTAGGGTCTCAATCGGTTAATGCCCAAAAATGTCCCGACTTCCTGGCTGCCTCCCTGGCAGCCAGGTTCTCAACTGGTTATGCCCAAAAATACTCCCGCTTTCCTGGCTGTCGTCCTTGCAGCCAGGACATCAACCACTTATGCCCAAAAGTCTCCTCGATACCCGGCCCAAAAAGACTCCCCGGTACCCGGCTGCCAAGAAGGCAGCCAGGTCCTCCAGAGTTATCCCCAACAGTGTCCCCGATACCCGGACGTCCGGGCAGCAGGTTGGGCAGCGGAATGGGTAGCGGCCACCGCTAGCCGCTAGTTGGATGCCGATTGACGCCGATTGACGCCGCACCAGAGCAGAAGGGCGGCCAGGAGCTCCGACTCTTGGCCATTCTTCTTCTCCTCTTAAATTTTTTTTTTTTTTTTGTTAAAAATTTGATCCCTTTGAAGGATGAAGAATGCTCCTCCACCTTCCACTTCATAAATTCACGCTTGTGGGCAACTCATAACAAAGAATTCCGTGTAGTATTTAGAGATTTTCTCACCACAATTCACCTTGAAGTGACCTTCACAAGCAAGCATTTTTCATGTTGCTTCGCAAATCCGCGTGTTCTCGCTCCAGAACTTCACAACTGCGTCACTCCTTGTCTTCACGCCCTCACTTGCGCGTTACATCTCAAGAATGAAGTAGAAAACATAAAAAAATGAAGCATTCTTGCCAAGTGAAAAGGAAGAGAGTAGAACACTCATAATAGCTCTAAATCTCTCTTCAAATGCACACAACTAGTCAAGCTATCTCTCACTCCACCAAGGAAGAATCCAAGAGTGTAAGTAGGGAAAGAAGAACTCAAGATTTATTGCAAAATCATGCAATCTACACCTCACACAAGCTTTCTCCACACACTAACTCACAAGACTTGACTTGGCAAGAATGCCAAGCCAATGAGGAGGTTCCTCACTTAGGAGCCTCACTTTCCAAAACTAAGGTTCATCCATCCAACTCTAAATGGATGAAGCCCAACGGATAAGATGCGGCCGCCGACGCCGCACACCGTGACAGCCCACCCAACACCCACTCAACACCAACCCATCGCCTAAGATGCCCGCCCAACACTCACCCCACCGTAACCCGTCCACCGAGAATGCCCACCCAACACCCACCCAACGCTACCCCAACGTTACCCCAACGCTAACCCAACACCCCACCCAACGCCACCCCAACGCTACCCCAACACCCACCCAATGCCACCCCAACGCCAACCCAACACCCACCCAACGCTACCCCAACGCTAACCCAACACCCCACCCAACGCCACCCCAACACTACCCCAACACCCACCCAATGCCACCCCAACGCCAACCCAACACCCACCCAACGCTAACCCAACACCCACCCACCCTTAAGCGTCCTACTCCGGGTGAGGGTATGGGCATCACATTCATGCTTACATCCTACCTCTTACCAAATTCATAAAAATCCATTTCACTCCCCATCAACTTTTACACATCAATTTATTCCATAATACGAGTACAAGTATTAAAAAATACTCTTCTCTAGTAGCCTCGCTTCCTACACTGATTCAAAACTCAACACTCCAATCCTTACCAAAAGTTTGTTCCCTTATGTCACCCTTTTGCATGTTAGGGATCTCCTCCCTCCTTAATTTCTTAAGGAGTTAAGTTTCTAGTTTAGTCTCCCTATCCCTTTACTAATTAACCAACCACCATATAATGTGAACTTAATCCTCATGTACCCCTCCGAACCATAACTCCGGCAGCTCCCTAAATGTAAATCCAGCGACTCCCTAAGCGTAATTTCCGTAGCTCCCAAGGTGTAAATTCAGTAGCTCCCACTGCAGCCCAGCAGCTCCCGACTGCAATCCAGCAGCTTCCCAGTGTAAAATCAGTAGCTCCCACTGCAGCCCAGCAGTTCACTAAGTGTAAAATCAGTGGCTCCCACTGCAGCCCAACAATTCTTAGTGTAAAATCAGTAGCTCCCACTGCAGCCCAGCAACTCCCGACTGCAATCCAACAGCTTCCTAGTGAAATTCCAGTAGTTCCCTAACCATAAGTTCAACCTCTTAACACCATAAGTTCCATAACTAATCCCCTTACCTAATTCTAATAATTCCACTATCCTTCTACTTCTAAGAGCTCTAAATCCTAGAGAGGAGGGGGAGAGAGAGAGAGAGAGAGAGAGAGGAGAGGAAGAGAAGAGAATGAAGAAAGAAGAGAATGAAGAGAGGAGAGGGCACCCAAGACCACAAACCCCTTTAACATTCTCCTACTTAGTAGGACCTTATCCTATCCACTAAATCCTCACCCTCTAAACCAACAAGAGCATGTTTTAATTCAAACATTTAAATCCAAGGACCTTCCTCTTGCCTCATCAAACATTACTCATTTGACCACCACACTCCCTAATATTACTAAGCTTCTAATTAACCACACAAAGTAGGCTTAAAGCCTAAAACATAAACCACACCAAGCCTCACTATTTTTATGCTTTTAATTGTTTCAATAACACTCCAAATGCAATTCTAAACCTAAAACCAATATGAGCACTCATTTTGGGCTCATACCACCGTCACCCATTGAATGCCACCCACTAACGGGTAACAATGGCACCTATTTGGTCACTTGTCGACCAACGTGGCATGCTTGGATAGGACAATTAGAAGCGAAACCGGCAGTGGTGACCATGTGGGTGAGTATCTACCCGAATGCCACCTCCATATGTACCCTATACCGGACTCGACACCCAACCCAGTTTATCCTAGTGAACACAATATTCATTAAAATGAGAGTTTTCCAGTGAATTGAGAGTACATAAAGAAAATTATTTATCAAAGAATGAAATGAAAACCACTGGAAAGTTGTAGAGTACAAATTAAAAAAAAAACATTTGATTCTCCGCCATAAATTCCACCGTAATTTCCATTAAAATGAGAGTATGTTAAGCTGGGAAATCGACTCATTTAGGTCGACTCAACCTAAATTGACAAAATATTGTCCTCATTTAGGTCGACTCAACCTAAATTGACAACATAATTGTCCTCATTTAGGTCGATTCAACCTAAATTAACAAAATATTGTCCTCATTTAGGTCGACTCAACCTAAATTGACAACATAATTGTCCTCATTTAGGTCAACTCAACCTAAATTGA
Source organism: Polytrichum commune (assembly GCA_950295325.1). Lineage (NCBI taxonomy): Eukaryota > Viridiplantae > Streptophyta > Polytrichopsida > Polytrichales > Polytrichaceae > Polytrichum > Polytrichum commune. The sequence continues at coordinate 42,056,256 of OX485806.1, read as the reverse complement.
CAACATAATTGTCCTCATTTAGGTCGACTCAACCTAAATTGATAAAATATTGTTCTCATTTAGGTCGACTCAACCTAAATTGACAACATAATGTCCTCATTTAGGTCGACTCAACCCAAATTGACAAAATATTGTCCTCATTTAGGTCGACTCAACCTAAATGAATCGATTTCCCAGCTTAGTATACTCTCATTTTAATGGAAACTACACGTCTGAAGTATAATTCAGTATTTATCAACCTAACATGACTTTTAGGTTGATAAATGGCCAATATTATTTTGATAGGATCCCACTCTCTCAAAATATTGAATATTGTGTTAGTGCACCATGCCACCCAATATGTCCACCCTCAGTCGGTTAGTTTGGTGACCGGTATGCTAAACCCATGAATGGGTAACTTGTCATACCCTCCATATACTCTAATGTGGGTCGTGTCAACACATGATAGGTGAATGGCATATGTGCACCCACAACGGTGGCCATCTTGGTATGTTCACCGATTCGGGTAGATGGTGCGCACCACAAAGCACCCAATTCCAGCGCACGTCACCAAGAGGGCACCGAACTAATGTCATCCAAACCCCACTCCACCCCACCCATTGTGGTGGAATGGGCAAAGGGTATGTGTCACCCGTAGGATGGTGATCGTCACCCACAGAAGACCCAAGGGGTTAAAAAAGGATTATTGGGTGCATCTCCCGGCTTTTAACTAGGCCATCAAGACTGCACCGACAAACTACTACCCACCCATACCGGTGCCCTTTTACAGTGAAATTCCTGCTACCCTGCAGGGTTGATTTGGACAGGATTCCTTCTAGTGCGTTTTTTTTTCTCGTCCCTCTTCATGTAGGTAGGTGCGTAATGTTCTTAGGAGATTGAAAGATGGATGTTGAACAAAAGGGTCTATAAAGCCTATTATTAGTTGAATAAATAATTCCTATTGATTAAAAATGCATTCGGATTTGAGTTCATTAGTTTATGTTGTATTGGGATCTGGTTACCTTAGTCTTTGTTGGAGATACGTATCTTAGTTCTACTCCTTAAGTTTCTGCTACTTAGTTGCTGGTTCATTAGCTTCTGGTTCATTAGTTTATGGTTCATTAGTCGATTGTTGAGGATTTAAATTTTTCTATTTATCGGCTATCATATATTGTGTTGGACAATATTCCAACTCTACAACTTTGTTTTCAATTTTTTTTTAATAAAATGATGTTGCACATTGATATGTTTTGACCTATCATGGTTGTTGGGGTTATTGGCCAGTGCCATAGAACCTTGGTTGTCGCACATGATGGTCATTGTCTCCTCTTGTACACAACTTACGTCCTCCATTAGTTGCCTAAGCCAAATAACCTCCCTTGTGTATCGGTTTATTGCCATGTATTCCGCCTCCATTGTAGATTGTGCCATCGTTTGTTGTTGTTTGCTATTCAATAATATAGCCACCTCTCCAACAAATAAAACATATCCAGATGTAGACCTATGGTTTTTCACATCCCCTGTCCAATTTGCATCGGAATAACCTTTGATATTGATATGTTTGCCACTAATACGCAACCTCATATCTAAGGCGCCTTTCAAGTATCACATGATTCGCTTAACCACCATCCAATGCATTGGACCCGGTGTCGACATAAACTGGCTTACCACGCTTATCGCAAATGCAAGGTCCGGTTTTGTAGCCACCATCGTGTACATCAACAACCGCACCGTTTTTTTATACGGGATTTTTTATTTTGTACAAATGCTCCTTGTGTTCCTCTTCCAAAAGCTTTGGCAATGAGGTTTTCTCATCGAGCGACATTTCAATGGATTTGCAATCACCTATGCCAAATTATTCCAAAATGGTTTCAATGTAGCTTCATTGATGCATGATAATGGTGCAAGTTCTCTTATCCTTCTCAAAATGAACTCCAAGGAAGAAATGCAACTCGCCAAGGTCATTTATTTCAAATTTGCACTTGAGGCTAGATTTCAATTCATTGATCATGTCCACATTGTTTGCCAAAATGATGAGGTCATCTACATATATGATTACAATCACAATGTAGTCACAAGTTTGTAGAACATGCAACGAGTGGTCCACAAGGTTCTTTGTAAAGTTTTCATTTACAAAGAATATGTATATGCACTCATACCATGCTCTTCTGGATTGCTTCAATCCGTAGAGCGATTTCTTCAACTTGCATACGAGGTGTTATTGGCCTTTTTGCTCAAACTCCTCTAGTTGCTCCATGTAGATTTCCTTGTTCATTTTTCTTTTCAAGACTGTCGTCTTGATGTCCATTTGATGAATCTCTAAGTCCATGGTGGCCTTGAATGCGAGTATGACTCTAATGGTGTTGAATTTGGCCACGGGTGCAAATATTTTGCCAAAATTCACACCTTCCACTTGCGAGCACCCCTTGGCCACCGACCTTGCATTGAAACGTACTACTATGCAATTGGCATCCTTCTTCGTGCGAAAAACCCATTTGCATTTCATGGCCTTATGGCCCTTTGGCAATGAAATTAACTCCGACATGTTGTTGGCTATAAGATATTCGTACTCCTCTTGCACAACCAACTCTCATTTGCTTGCATCACTCAATTCAATTGCATCTTTTAAGTTGCTAGGTTCCTCAATGATTGCCATGTTTGCATGTTCTACGTCGTTGTGGCGGAATGTGGTTTCTCCACCATTCCCCAATAGTTTGCGTGCCGTGTCTGGATATCTATAAATGCCCATGGTTTCATTGTCATATTGCGATGTTGGATGTGATTTGGTTGCATTTTTCTTACTGTAGTCAAGTTTTGAGGCCTCCCACTAAGAATGAATTATGTGGCCGGAATGTTGGCCTCCGCTTCCTCTTTGTTGTCGAATTTCTTGTTGGGCTCCGAAACATTGCCATTCGCCCCAACTCCTCCACTTTTGATTTGGGGGATACATCCACTTTGACCACAAGTGTATTATCAACTCTCCCACTTGGACAGTCCTCCAAATGTGTTTTGTCTTCAAAAAACACCATGTCCGGATTTTTGATGATTTTCGTCATCTCCAAGTAAATGAGCTGATACACCTTTGTGCCTTCGCAATATCCAAGGAACAAACACTTAACACCCTTCACGTCCAACTTTGTTCCAATTTTAATCTAACTTTAATCCAACTTTAACCACACAACCAAACACGCGCATGTGGAAGATGTGCGACATCCTCTTGCTCCACGCTTACCCGGCGTCATTCCTTCCATGGCCTTTATTGGACACCAATTGCGTATGTACACCGCATTACACGTCACCTCCACCCAAAATTCATGGCCGAGGTGTTGGACATGAGTCATGGACAGTGTCATCTTCACGATGGTTCAATTGGCTTGCACTGCCACCCCGCTTTGTTGTGGCGTGTAAGGTGATGAGGTTTGCCATGCAATACCGTGTATGCTAAAAAAATCAAAAGCCTTTGAAACAAGCTCCCCATTATTATCCATCATAATTCATCATAAAACCCTTCACAACGTACTTTGGTTGCCTCTCCACCAAGGTTTTTCATACTTTGAACCTTACCAACACCTTGTTTTTGGCCTTAAGGAAATACATCCAAAATTTGTGCAAGAAATTGTCAATGAAGGTGAGAAAATACCTTGTATCTCTAATGGACATCATTTTCATAAGCTTGCATATGTTGGAATGCACAAGCTCCAAGATTTTCGTGACGTATATTCCTCCGTCAGTCAAAATTGATCGCCTTGCACCGTTCTCACGAATGCACGTCGTCTTGCACTACTCCCACGTCCATCCTGCTAACCATGTTTTGAAGCATTTTTACGCTATTCACGTTAAGATGTCCCAACCTCTTGTGCCAAAACTCCAAAGAATGTGAATTTCCAAAAAAACGTGCCAATGAACTCGTTTTGGCCCTATTCATCACATTCGTGTTCATTGGTACAAATTGGACTCTAATGAAACAACAGGCAACATCTCACCATTTTTTGCCCTCACCACACATCCCAACGAGTTGAAATGCACCTTTAAACTCCTTGAAATAAATTTGCTCATGGAAAGCAAGTTCGAATGCAAGTTGGGCATGTAGAGCACATCATGCATTCTAATGCTCTGCACATGACCTTTCACACGTGTTTCCACTAGTATAGAGCCTTTGCCTACGGTTTTCACCATGTTGTAATCACCCATAAACATTTTGCGACCCGAAAAGGGTTCGTATGTGTCAAAAAAATGCTTATGCGGCGTCATGTGTTGGGAGGCCCCCGAATCAACGATCCACCTAATGGCGGGGCTTGTAGATGCTTCATGTCTCACAACAAATGCAAAATCCTTGTTCAACCTTGCAATATCTGCATTCACCTTGCGTTTGCTTCGACAATAATAAACAATGTGGTTCAATTTACCACAATTGTAGCACTTTGAGTTGTCGGTGGGCCTTTTATTGTTGTCAAACGCTTGAGGTTGGCGGGACACCATGGCCACATCATGTCCTTGAGACTCGTTCTTGTTCCTCTAGGACACCTCGTGCATGAGGCATGCGGTGATGAAACCCAAGGTGAGCTCTAAAACGTGATCCATATTTTAAAATCTCCAATACTCAAAAGAAAAAAAATTGTGTCTATCTCATTGCAAAAAAACATCCAAATTATACAACCTTGCTATAAATTTGCCTCCAACTCTCCCCTTGCAATTGTGCCAAAAAAACAAATGTCAACAAATGTCATGTTTATGTTCTACAATGGTTTGGGAGGTTCATCCCGATGAATATAATTGCACAAATGAATGCAATGTACAAATGAATATTATGCACAAGTGAATGTATCCATGGATGAAGATGACGCATGCATGAATGTGACGCACGGAGAAAGGTCATGCGCAGATTAATGAAATGCAATTAGGTAATTATAAGATTTAAAATGTCATTGTTTGGAAGCACTATAGGAATTATCCATCTGGCCAATCTTGTGTGTTGTTACTTGGCTTGGAGTAGCAATTATCACCACATTTTTTGTGCGTCCGCCAAGAGCGGCTACTTTTGAAATTGTTGCATGACCTTAGAGCTTGGAGTTAGAGTTTGGAGCTAAAGAAATGGACCTCTAAATAAGGTGTTTTTTGATTTTAAATTTTAAATTTTAGGTACATGCCCTAAGGAAAAAACGCGGCTAGGCTTATTGCTTAAAAATACATCCTTAAGCATGTCTACCTTTTATTGTGGTTCAATCAAGGATAAGAATCCTAATTGAATGCCATGGATGATCTCCAAATCATAATATTTTGATAAGACCTTTGTGTATATGTGGTAGTTGTTAGTCAAATTTTTAAAACTGTTTTATGGCAATGAGAGCGGATTAATGACTAGCACAATTGATTTTGTCGTTTGCCCCTAAAGTGTTGGCAATGATGCCCCAACACCCAGTAGGTTAAAAACAATAAGTTGGACATACAAGTTGCCTTGAATCCCGTCCATCATGTATTTTGTGGTCCGCCATGTATAATTAACCAAATGAAACTATAAACAAAAATGAATTTTAATCTCATGTTTTGCTACAAGCCACTTATGTATTAACTAAGGTCGATGGGTGATTCCGCCAATTTAATAACCGACACAAGGTTTTGAAGTATTCCATCCTTGGGCCGTGTACCACATCCAAGTAAACAAAGACATTTTTTCTATACGATTAAAATATTATGTAATGGATGTGAAGGAAAAAAAGTGTTTCCAAAGGATGTAGAATGATTAAAAGTTGTAAAGGTGATTTTTTACAACCTAATTTCCTTCTAACCCTTGAAAAAACTCATTCTTATACTCTATTGTCAATTACTTAGGGTGTTAATCATTCACATGGTCACCAATACAAATAGACAAAGACTAGGTAAAAAAAACACATGATTTCCAAATGGTCACAACTTGATCCGCTAAATTAAACTATTTGCAAATGAATTCTCCGACCAATACCCCTAGAAGTCAAATTAGAGTTGAAATAACAAAACAAACAAAACCAAATCCCATTAAGTTGCCACCCAATCCACCCGCTAGTCCATCACACGTGGCAACCCAAATGGATGTCATGATGGCACCTTGAGGGTTACCACTAGTCATCCCACCTAACTTGGCACCTTGTATGATGCCAACTCACCTTCCAAACATTTTGGGTTTCCCCCACCAAGACCCTTCGAACCACATCGGGCACTATATCGAGATATTGGTCACGAATGTCATCCATGAGGGCACATATCATTTAGTGTGGTTTTCCATCACGTTAGAGGGGCCGGCATACGAGTGGTATCACTCACATGCACCCAACACCTTTGCCGATTGGCCCACACTCCAAGCGACCTTCTTTCGCCAATTTCAACTTGAGACGGGTCAAAAATATATATTAGTTGCACTTACCGGTATACGCCAAGGCCCAACCAAGGATTTTTCTTCTTACATCTATAAATCTGAAACAATTATTACACAATTTGTAGGAGACCACCTGTTGGATGATGCCATCCGCTATTACTTCATCCAAGGGTTTATTAAGCACCATACCATGTGAGAGATATTGAACTCAAACCCCGTCACCTTGGCTAAAGCTAAGACAACGGCGCGACATGTAGAAACCGTAGACAAAGAAATGAACATATGTGGAACCGCACGATTGCCATGGTCCCTCCATTTATTCTCGCATAATATGTACCTCTAAGATGGGACAATCCCATGTTGAAGGATGCCTTTCACGGCCAAAGAGGTGCCCCAATATATCATCAAGCTGCGCCATTAGATTCACAAGCCATCGCCCTTGGAAATACTTCCCACACCCTATCATGATCCATTTACCATCGGTGAGGTGGCCGTACTGGAGAAAATGGTCACCAAAGCCAATGCGGATCTCAATGAGGATGTTATGAAGACTCTTGAGACCATGATGGAGCACTTGACCATGGCCATCAATACCAAGTCGCAAGCCCACATGTAGGACCTTATAATGAGACAAAGAATTATCCATCAAACATTTGGTGCAGGAGTTACAACCAATATGGCCATAGTGACCAATTTTGCCAAACCCAAAAGAACCCCATGCCAATGGTCCTTCCTCAAGGTCATTCTCAAAACCATCATTCATTAGGTCCAACCCATCAACCCTCACGAGGCATTCCTTGCTCTCCATGCAATAGTGAGTTGCCCCCAATAGGTCGTGGCATTTGTTGGATAGAATTGGGGGTGACATGTGCCAATTGTAGTGGAAACCACCCAACCAACCAATGGAGGCGACCAAATCAAGGTCACAACCAAGGTAACTCTTACAACAATTTGCAGTCCAAAAAAAACAGAAAATTGAAATGCACATCATATTTTATTTAGGTGTGCTACATAGGGATTTTTTGAATGGTACATTTAATAAAAATATAATAGGAAAAATCAATGAAATTCATTTTTTGTAAACATGGATAATGGGAGAACCTTAGGGTTTAGGGTTATAGTAAAGTGTCCCATGCTGAAATGTTGTCGAGAAAAGATTCCATAACAATGGTCATTTAAATCTCCAGGGGACGACAATTAATGGTCGAAGCACCAATGTTGATTTTTACAAATCCTAGTGGCAACTATCTTATTTGTGGTTTATATGATAGCATTCCAAGGGTATCTTATAGAAACCGGTCCTAAGGGTTCGATGGACCCAAATCTATTTGCAAAATATTTTGCTGAACCTAAGGAATTATAATCCAATGTTCATAATCATTCTGAGGTGATTTGGGTATATAATTGCATGGGATATAATATGACCCCGAGATTTGGAGTTGTTTTGGAAGCATAACAAACCAACTTAATGTATTTGCCGCCATGTTTGACAAATTTGTATCAAACGACCGATATTTTATTATTTCCAAAATCAATGATGCATGGACTAGAAGATGTGAGGCCAATAAAATTGACCTCATTGTAACAAAGACTTGGCAAAATAAACTTCAGACAGGTGGTTAATGGTTTAGGAAACTCACAAACCCGGACCAAAGGTCTTTTGCAATTGGTTGTAGATTCGGTTGAAGTTGTCAACTGGGAGGTACATTGTAATAATTTATCATATGCTAGAAAAACCATGATGAGATTAGGTATGTCTTTGGCAACTGATGACACTTCGAGTGTCCACCACTTTTTCCCACATCTTCAAGAGATTTGTAATATAATAATTTTTTCAATGTAATATAAATGTAAATGATTTTAAAAATATGAGCAAATTTTTTAAGGATATTTTCTATTACCTTCAAACAAATAATTGGATGTTTATTTTATTAACATAAATGTAATGTTTTTTATTGCACATGGCTTTCACATTCTAGTTTTATATTTTAAAGCTTAAATGTTGGAATGTTGAATTTTACATGTTGAATGCCTAGAATATTTGATGGCTCTCACATGTTCAAATGGAATGTTGAATTTAATCCATTGCTATATTGTTGAATTGTATTTCCCTCCTAATTGTATTTGTTGCTATGTTGGAATGCTAAAATATTGTAAGGTGGAATACTAGAAGATATGTTGGAATTCTCCATTTATCGTTGTTATTTTTCTTTTCATATCTTTACTAAAACTCAAACATGTAACTTCCACACATTACCATATTTGATATTTAATGTTTGAATTTACATTTAATGTTACTTAATTTTATAGGATTGTTGATATTTAGTATATGCATTTTTATTTAGTGGATCAAATATTAGATATCCTATTTAATGTGGTTTTTCTTAAATTCAAAAGGTTCATCTAGAATTAACGGTTGGTTATTTTTCTTCATTGTTGAGGCTCGTTGCCCAACACCACCAATATATGACCTTGTCTCTACCTATATAAACTTAAATTACCTTCAGGCACATTAGTTTCACCTCACATGGTTTGCATCTTCATTCTAAATGATTTTGATTTTGTTTTTGATTTTATCTTATTTTAATTTGGTTTGCTATGATTAGGAACTTGGATTTTGAAATTAAGGTTATTTTCAAATATGAAAATATTGATACAATAATTTAGCAATAATTTATGGTTTTTATGATTTTCCTTGTTGTAATTATATATTTTCGAAGTCAACAGTGTTGCCTATTAGTAATTTTCCTTAATTTACCAATTAATGACTTTGAGACTTGGTGATAAGGTAAGCATAATCTATCATCTCAATTTTGAAATGCATAGATTATTATTTGCTTTCATGAATTGGATAAAGCTATTGCATGATGTAATTCAAAATATAATTAAGCATGGATATATTATTATGACCACATATATTCATTTATATTGGTCAAAGTTCTTCACAACTTGAATAATTTGATATATAATGTAAAGATTTAATACTAAATCATAGTGGGTGCTATATAATTATCTATATACTTGAAAATCAAATTTATTGAAGTACTTTGACCTAGGTTATAAGTCTCCCCATGTTTTATCTATAGAGTGGAAATTAACTTGGGATCTACAGAGCTCCATGTAGTTTTTAAGATGAATTTCTAGTTATCCAAAGTTCATTTAGTTATATCCACATTGGTTATCTAGTGATCACATTCATTTGCATACATTCATTGAGGGAGAGATTATGGATAAAAATAAATAAAATAAAATTATATAACAATCTTTCATCCAATGATATTTTTCTTACGCACCCGCTACATTCATCCTTAAGTACCATTGTCTAGGGCCAAAAGCGATTGCATAATCTTTGCCTTTATGAGCACGTTCAATTTTTATCAATATAGCCTTTGGAATTGTAACATGCCTCTATATTCAAACACATTAAAATTTTCACAATATCAAAATCTCCAATCTATAGGCTCATCTTCCAACTTGGAAAACACACACAAAAACATACTACATATGTTCACATTCCCTTGAGCCTTATAACTATCTATCTACAATACCTAAAAGATATTCTTGAAGTCTTATCAAATGTAGAATGAAACTTCCTTATCTACATGCATGGATCATTTCATTGCATAAATCTCTATTTTCTATATGAGGATACATATGTCACTTCTCATCCATCAATTTGTTTTCATACACGCTCGTTAGCCTTGGACATCCATCCTTGCAAATTCCATCATCCTCAATATTTCATTTCCAATTGGTCCATTATACTCCTCCCCTCTCCTTTTTAAGCCATTATCTTCCATGACATAATTTGGGTAAGTTTCTTTGAATTCATTTTCCAATTCCCATGATGTTCATTGTCATGATGGTTTTTCCACCTCATGGAAAATCTCTTGAATGACCTATTCTTAAAGTGTTGCAAATCTACCTTCAAAGTTTTTTTAGGTGCAACCAACATCTCACCCTCATGAGCTACTTGAGGTAAATTTGGAAGTGTATTGTGGGGATCAGACACATACCTTCTTAACAAACTTACATAGAAAACATTATGAAATTTTCACTCCTTAGGCATGTCTAATGCATATGCCACATGACCAATTCTCTTGAGAGTTCCAAACGTTTAGGTGTGACTTTCAAGAATACCTTCTAGCCAACGTCAATTTTTCTCAATGTTTTTCAAATTGGCATAAAACATGGATCGTTTTTGTGCACCTTACATACATTGTTTGGCACTTTCCAATACGCTATGCATTTCTTGAATTATTTTGGAGCTAAGAGCTACTAAAGAGATTGGGGTTTGACATTCTTGATCATCCAAAGGATAAAATGGATTCATCCTTATGATCCCATTGGGTATAAGCAAATTGTATCAAATACAACCTTTGTTTTTTTTTCAACATACATTATGAGCATGTCCTCAAGGTTTTTATTGATTATTTTAGTTTGTTTATATGTTTCCAAATGATGTAATAAACTCAAACATATTTTGCTATCACACAATTTGAACAAATACTTCCAATTTTTTTTCACAATTTTTCAATCTCAATCAAAAATCATCTCTTGCGATACTCCATAATTCACAAAAAATTCAACAAACTCGGTTTTTCTTAAATTGTTATAATTCTCATAGTAGGTATGAATTAAACCACGATAGGCAGTCTATCAATGATCACAAAAATGTTATCAAAGTTGTTTTGGGTCCTAAGAAGACATGCAATGAAATCCATGGAAATAGTTTGTCATTTCCTATAGAAACTACAAATGGTTGAAGCAACCTTTGATATTTAACATGTTATGTTTTGTTTGTTTCACACAACAAACATGTCTCCATATAATCTTTCATTTTTTTTTCAACCCATCCCATAATTAATATTTTTCATTGCCCTATGTGTTTTATGAAACCCCAAATGACCCAAGATAAGAATATCGTGACAATCATGAATGATGTTTTTCTTATGAAAACTCATGTCTAGAATACAAATCCCAGAGTTATAACTATAGATAGGAAATTTATCAAATTTTTTATTGGCTAGATTCTCTTAAATTTTCTTGAAAAGAAAATAGGGGTGAACACATCATCCATATAAAATGGCTTGGTGGTTTAAAAAAAATAAATATATCATATTTATAGATGGTCTATGTAACAAAAAATAAACCACCACATTTTTTTTCTCTTGACATATTAGATTTCAAAATCAAATTTTTGCATCAATTCCATCCAACAAATTTTATTTTGATGTAAAGTAGCTTGATTGGTCAAACACCGTAAGAATTGATGATCAATCACAACCTTAACCTCACTACCTAATAGATAGTTTCAGGCCATGATTTATCACCAACAATTATCATGAGCTATATAATTCAACTCTACTTTGTTATTTTATGCATTCCTAAGAAATTACCATGTTTTTTGCATTGGTATAGCACCTATGACCATATCACTAGCATACATTCACATAGGACTAACCCGCCTTTCAAGGGATCCATAATTTTCAAGACTAGGATTTTTGTCAAATTTTCTTCAAAGTCTCAAAGTTTGCATGACGATCAAAAGTCCAAATGATAATTTTAAATTTTCCATTCATCAAATTCATCATGGAGGCTACAATCTAGGCAAAATTCCTCACATATTTCCACATGTAAGTAGCCAAACCTACAAAAAACATTTCTAACCTCGATCTTATCCTTTGGCACAAGCCAACTAATCACAAGTCTAGATTTTTCTAGGATCAATTGAGACACCTACATCAAACAATACATGTCCAAGGTATTCAATATGGGTATAGAAAATTGGCATTTTCTTCCCTTAGCATTCAATTTATGTCTTGACAAAACTTTGAGAACTTTCTCAAGATGTTTTTGATATTCTTCTTCATTTATGGAAAACACCAATACGTCATCCATAAAAACAAGGATGAAGGCTCCTTGATACTCTTTGCATATAATATTCATATGATTCATAAATATGATAGGTGCAATAGCAAGTCTTATAGGCATTACCAAATATTCATAATGACCATAATGACTATGAAAGGCCATTTTTCCAATGTCACACTCTTTGCTCTAATTAACTCAAATCGATTTTCAAAACTTCTTAGCCCCACTCAATTGACCTACCAATGCATTTAATATAGATAGTTAATATTTATTTCCAATAGCACATTTATTTAAACGTCTATAATCTACATAGAGTCTAAAACTTTGGTTTTTTTTCCCTGGAATAATACCACAACATTAAATGGAAATTTGTTAGGCTTAATATACATTTAAAAAAAAATAGTTAAGTTTCCAATTAAAAATTCTCCTTAGATGAATGTCTATAGGGTACCTTAACTATTGGTATCACACCAAATATCAATTTGATAACATGATTTACTTGCCTTTCAAAGGGTACCTTGGCAAATAATAAAGAAAAATATCTTTGTTATTTGCAATATAGTCCTCAATAGCTATGGGTTCTTTGCATTTTGGTTCAAATTTGTCTAAAATCTTACAAATATCAATTGCAAAGACCTTTTGTTTTTTTCTTAAACATGTTTCTATTTGTGTCGTACAAATCAAAGGTACCTTAGGTTGAGCTAGGTTATTTTTAATTTTTATTGCTTTCCAGTTGCAAACCCTACCACAAACTTCTCCATGCTTGTAAAAAATCCTAATATAATAGTGTATTGACTCCTTATTCATATTTTAAAATGTGCAATGGTATGTGTTCCTTGCAATACCACTAAAATTTCCAATGATTGACATGCAATTGGGCTCCATTCACCATTAAGTAAAAAAACCTCACAAGGTTTTACTTGGTGATTGGCATTCTTGACTTCTATCAAACTTTGACAACATCAAATTATAGGTTGACCATAAATTAATCAACATAGAAATTAACCACTTGCCAATGGTACCTTAAACCTAAAGCATTGTAGGTTCACTAGCTACCCATTCCTCACAAATTGTAAGAAACATACAAACCACCTCTTTGCCTTTGGACATGATTGGTGTTTTTGCCCCCACAACCAATGTTGCTAATTGTTTAGGACATTTGCTAGTTGTTGGCAAACAATCCTTAACAAAATGACATGGTTTGTAACAATTATAAGACAAACAACTATTTTGATATTGTGTTTGGTATTTGTAGCTGAGTTTCTTGCTCGGTTGGGCATTGTTTTGTCCTTCCAAGCGTGAAAATCTTTGGGACGTCTTCCTATTTTCAAGTTTTTTTCTTCATGTTGTTATGATTTCTACAAGAAACATCCAATGGGAAAAACACTAATTTCTCCTTCTTGGGTAAGTCAACAATCTTAGGCGAAATGTTAAGTCTATGCTATATGTTTTATAAGAGCATGTAGGCTTCAAAACCTTGACATCATATTGATTGAACTCAATAAACTCGTAACAAAGGAAATGTTTTTGTATTCGTCAGACAAATTTGGGAAATATTCGACCAACATGTCAAACCCATATTTGTGCTCTTGAACTGACAATACACTATGTCTTAAGTTCTTCAAGCATTCTCACATGCTTGAAATGTGATAACATGGTAAAAAATAATCTATGATCAACTTCTTGAATTTAGACCACGTTTCAATTGGACCTTTGTTGCCATCATTTTTATTGGTTTTAACCCAAGTCCACCAAAGATTGTTTTGGTTTCTCAACAAGAAATAAACCATGTTCATTATTCTTCTTTTTTGAAAACTCTCCATCAAAAAAAAATTCTACCGTTCCTAAGAATGATAAAATGTCTCAAGCTTAAGGTAAATTTCATCAAAATAAAAAGGATGGTGGTTGTACACTCTTATGGAAATTGTGCAAGAAATTGTTTTTATCCTTATTTTCTTCCCTCTATTTGTTTTCTTTAATTTTAATTTTTTTTGTCTTTGTCATTTTTTTCTTTCTTTGATTCTTTCTTTCATCTTTCTATTTTCTTCATGTCTAGGATGATTTTTGCCTACTTAGAAGGACATGAGGAGTGACAGAGGAAAAAGAAGAAATAGGAGATGGTGAATTTATTACAATTTCTCACGATTACATATATATTTTTCTCCATAGCCATGGCAACGGCTTGGGAGATTGCGTCAAGATTAAACTGAGACAACATTTGGGAACCCCATTTCTTTGATTGTTTGTTGATGTAGCGCTATCAAAGAAAATCATGGTGCTAGAAGCAAATTACAATGACACTTAAAAATCACAAGGGGAATGCATCACAATGCAACTCAACAAAACATAACGTTATGATACCAAAATTGTAATGTAGCTCTATATTCAAGCATGTTAAATTATTTATAATATAATAATTTTCAATCTAAATGCTCACCTCCCAACTTGGAGACACACACAAAATATAATACATGTGTTATCCTTCCCCCCCAAAAATATATATTTTTATAATATCCAATAAATATTTATTAAAATATAAAGTTTTACTAAATGTAGTTTGAAGTTTAATTATCTATATGCATAGATTGTTTTACTATATGACCCCTTTTATTTCATATAAATAACATTTTTCTCATTTTTCATCCATTGATTTCTTTTCATCCATGTTCTTTAGCCTTGAATATCCATCCTTGCAATTTCCATCATCCTAAATATTCCATTTTCCAACTAGTTGATTATAACAACGAAACAATGTCAGGTTTAGCCCTAAACCTTGACCTACTCATCAAGCCCAATCATTGTTATACCGTTGGTGCTGGACATAATATCAAGGGTGGGTCGAACGGGCATTTCAATCACGCTGATCCTATCAAGGGTCAGCGTTTCTTCTTTCTCTTATACCGTTGGTGGGCCCTTGAAAGCTTTCCCGGGCTAGAATAACGTGGGTTTATTGTAGCTCATTTTTTCAGTATTTTATAAAAGAATCAACTATCAATACCTCACAACATTTGACTAAATAGACTTTTACCTGCAATTATTTTAATGTAAAACCAAGTGTATTGTAAGATATGAAATTCGATCACAAGTCCCACTTCATAAATTGTTTAGGGTGGGAACTATATTGAGACTATTACCCTTTAACATAATGTTACCCAATTTAGCAACCCTTTGTGTTTGCGTTTGATGCGCAACATGTAAACATGCCCAAATGGGACAAAATTAAATAAGAATACATGTAATAAGGGTCGGTTTACACTAAGGACCAAGAAGTCGGACCATGGCATTGTAAAAGCATTGATTGGTTGTTGAACCCATCCCATGACCACTTCGGTTTACACTAAGGAAAATATGGCAAAGGGACCATGGAGGACATTGTCTCTAAAATATAATTTTAAGGCCTAATAACATGGTCCAACGGGTTTTGTAGTGAGAAAGGTAAGAAGGGTGGTCTGGTAGAAAAAGGCAAGGGCCTATGGCAAAGAAATGCCGTTTAAATAAAATTTTAATGATTTTTTTGGGAGGTGTGCATAATATGGCAGTTGCCCTTCAATACAAAAATCATTAATATTCAAAAAACCGATATAACGTCTAAATCCCAAAAAATAGTACAATTGTAAATTAACTAAAATTTTAAAAAACAAATAGATTATTAAATCAAACAATATAAAATAATAAAATAGTGTACAACATTAACATATTAATAACTAAATTTTAGTATATAATAAAATAATAAAATGTTAAATTAACCAAAAGTTTTATATAAGGTTGTTGTAATAAGCAAGCTCTCAATTGTCCTCTAAACTTGTTGTGACATAGTTTGTGTCATAGTGTGTGAATTTCTTTTTCAACAATACATGAATATACTATAGATAAAAATACATGTATAGAGTCACAAAGACAGTGGCCACATGATACACAATGGATGGAAGACATGTCTGCAATTTTCAGAAGAAACCAATCATTGATTATTGAAATGTTATATGGCCTAATTTGCTCCCCTCTCCTTCTAGTACATTTCTTTGTCCGCCAATATATAATTTTTTGCGAGGTCGACAAATAGAGAAGCATCTTAGAGCTGGTATATTCTCAAGATTTGAAACAATAACAATAATAATATCAACAACAATAGCTCTAACAACAACAACAACAACAACAACAACAACAACAACATTATTTTTGAGAAAGAAAATGCAAATTTTAAAAGAAAAATTGAAGAAGGGTAATTGTATTAAGGTTGGCAAATCCAATAAATAAATAAATAAAGAAGATAAGGACAAAGTGGAGGGACTTTAAGGTGCATCCCTTCATTTCTATTTAAAGCAAGATGGATGAAGAATTTGTTAATATGGCAAAAAAAACAAGGTAGACATTGTTAACATTAGTAAATTTTTGATACAAAAATAATATTAAATAAGGTTAAATGCGGATGTATGAGGGCATATATGGGTCGTATAATGAGGTTGTAGAAGGCCTTGCTTAGTTGTATAGCACCTATGCCACCCTTTTCCCAAAATGAGGTTGTCCGCTTCCGCGGGAGCTTCGGGATTTATATCCTACCTATTCCGACTTGCGTACGTGTAAGGTTTGAACCCACATTAGTTACTTTTAAAACACCACTAGCCATCTATTTCATTTAACCTTGTTTATTTAATGTACATTATTTAGTTTTAAATTTATATTATAGTTATTAATTTACACTATAATTATTGGTTTACACCTTATTTACATTTCAACAAAAAAACAAATGAAATTTCTGAATCAGATTTAAAATAAGAATGTAAATGGTTTCAAGAAATAAATGAATGGCATGGTAAAAGAGCATGTGTGCATAAACATATTTTAATTAGTTTGACTAAATCATTTCCAAAAGTTGTGATTTCATTAATGCCTATATCATGTAAAAAAAATCATTTTTATGCCAACAATAATGGCATCACAAGATGAGAGAAAAAAATTGAAGAGCAAATTAAATTTTTTTAGAACATGTTATCAACAATTCCAAAGTTTTTTTGCATCATTCTAAGAATCTATTAATTTCTTGAAGAACATGGACATAAATTCTACCGTTTTCTTACATAAATTCTAATTATTTCTCTATTATATCAGTCTCAGTATCAATCTCAGTATAAATATTTAGTATATCAAATTTATTTCATATTTTGTACTACCATAAATTTTTTACAAGTAAGTTGTGCATCACTGTGAGTTATTTTCTCGGGGGTTCACTCCCTCTTATATTTTGCATACATGTGCGTTTGGGACCTATTTATTGGCGGGGGGGGGGGGGGTTATTTACCTTGCAGAAAATATTATAAGGTGATGGTATTTTACATGTAAAAATCCTGAAAATATTATATGTGATGGTATTTTACATGTAAACATGTTTCATTATTTTAAAATCCCTTATTTTACATGTACATTTTTTGCAAAATTTATCTACGATGAATATATTGGACCCTATTTTTTATCGCACGTTGTTCTACGATTTTTGCCAGTGAACCCCCCGAGGTTATTTTAGAATGTCATTTTTATTTTTATTTATTTTTAATAAGAATAAATCTATCTTTGTATCATTTATTTTATCTACAATCTGAACAACTTCCCTGGCCATAATTTTTCTTTTCACTTAAGCAATTCTCCTTTTTTCTCCATGTAGTTCATTGCATTCTTGTAATTCTCCTTCACTAATTCTTTTGGCTAGTTTATTTTCTACTTTTATAATCCAATCCTCTTCAATCTCTTCATTATTTACAATGCATAAATTATGCAAGACTCTGCATGTTGCTATAATATCTGGCATATTCTTCAAGGCCACACTAGATATGCGGCGTCTTCTATGAGTTTATAATGTTGGAATTTTGTTTTTATACATGCCCGTCTGATTCTCGTCACCTGGAAAACAACCCAATCGTGTAGATGTCTTGTCCATTCAAATTCATAATTTTAAAATATACAATTGGTCCAATAATTCCCTCCACTCCAATAATCATCTCACTTCTTGAGTGAGATGATTCTCTCCACCAATTACCAAAGCTAAAAAAAGAATATACGAACCATCTATTGTCCTTATAACATACGATATACCATGTAGTTGTTCAAACTTTATTGCTAAAAGCCTAAACTGTGATTCATTCGGAGTTTGTCCAAAAACATGTTGTAAATGCTTCCTAACAACCCTAAAAGATTCCCTCACTATTTTTGACAATGTGCTCTTATATACTTCATACAAATCTCCTATATTTTGGAGTCCATCGCCACATAGTGTTGCACTGATACAATACCTCTAAATTGAACATCCTCTTTCTTCAAATACGGGCCCAACCTCTCATATAAAAATATGAAAGTATTATATTTCATTTGATTTTTTTTCTAAATTCTCTTTTTGTCCATGATCCCAACAACAACTAATCCACAACTTTGGACATTTGTTCTTAAGTGCATATGTTTCTCTCTCTATGCCCCATGTTTTTATAAACCAAATTCAAAATTACAAGCTTCTCCAACTCTCCTTGCAAAATCAATGCTTGAATGTTCACAACATGTTTCACAAGCATGTACAAAAACATGTATAATCTTCTCTTTTATTGCCACCATGCTTGCTGGAATTCAACGTAAAAATGAGAAATGAGGCCAAGAGAAAACTATTGAAGCCAAAATAATGGTCAATATTATTTTTTTTGAAATTGCCATTTTTGTGCGTATATTAAAAAAATTCAGCACCTTCATTGTTTGGTCCATGGTCATTCCTCTTGGTCCACATTCGGTTTACACCTAGTCATGTATTTTTCTCGCCCTATAGTATTTAACATTGTGTGAAATTTTTTTTTTGCCTTCTTAGTTTTATTGCATAATTCATTGACTATACGTTGTTCTTGTATTGTTATTTGTACACAACCATGGAAAATATAGAAGAGAGGAGTCCAGGCCACGGTGGCAGATGTGGAGGAGGAAAAAATGGTGGAGGCTCCAACCTCCCTTCTGCTTCGGCGTTTGCTCAATGGCCACACAATATAATAATAGTTTTGCTAGAGAAGTACGAAGAACTATACATGGTCGACAGGAATTTCCTAAATTTCACTCATAGAATGTGGAAGGATATAATGGAGCAGATAAGTGCTAAGTGGCTTCACATTCATGTATTCAACGTAACAAGTGAAATGAAAAATTGATTCACTTAAAAAATCACTATCATAGAGAAAAAAAATAGAAGGAGAGCAACATACGCAGGTACATCTTAGGTTTGGTACTTTTATGAATTTTGTGACAATATATGGGTAAATGCACCTTAAACTACAAGGATACCGAGAGGCGTGGATAATGGGGACCAATTCAATGTGCCAAGTCCATTTATACGTCAATAATTGTCAATTTGAACTCTACAGAATGATTCGATGAAGAGTTGGAATAGTAAGAAGAACCGATACTTGCTGCGACAAATGATCCTCCAACCATGATTGCTACACAAGACGAACATGTGAGTGGTCAACGAATTGGAGAAAAAAAGAGATTGATAATGCATCCCAGTATATGGTAGACGTACTCACAAACTTTGGTTTATTGTATGGAGCAAAAGAGGATGCCAAATTAAAAGCTAAGATACAATTAAGTCTGAAAATCATTAAAATGAATTTTCTTGTACAAACATGAATGAAGGTAGAGGATGAACCAAACACTAATCGAGGCTAAGGATAGGATGGCTAAGAGGGTTCGAAGAGTTTAAATTAATGATGGAATCATTTAGAAGAGATAATCCATATTAATGTGACATTAGTTTAGCATTTTTGGTGTATATTAATAACATGCATGAGCATGGTCGGATTGCACCTTGTTTTTTGGCTCAATAAGATATTGTTTTTTTATATAAAGTGATGAACACTTACTCTCAATATCTTTATACCCTAAGGGCATCTGTAGTGGATCTAGGTAAAACTCACTGCAAACCAAAACCTATCTTTTGACTGACCTAAAATTAGAAACTGAAATTACCATCATTAGAAGCACACCTAAATAAACGTGAGATATTTCTCAAGAAAAAAAGAATTGTAAAAATTTGACGTAGGTGAAATCCCTCATTGAAAACACCACATTTTCAAAATTTAGAGGGAGTGCACCAAATCTTGCTTAAAAATGGAAAGATCCTCCCACACTCCCTCCAAATTTTTGACATTTAGAGGGAGTGTGGGAGGATCTTTCCATTTTTAAGCAAGATTTGGTGCACTCCCTCTAAATTTTGAAAATGTGGTGTTTTCAATGAGGGATTTCACCTTCGTCAAATTTTTACAATTCTTTTTTCTTGAGAAATATCTCACGTTTATTTAGGTGTGCTTCTAATGATGGTAATTTCAGTTTCTAATTTTAGGTCAGTCAAAAGATAGGTTTTGGTTTGCAGTGAGCTTTACCTAGATCCACTACAGATGCCCTAAACCTTATATCTATGTAACATGACTCTAATATCTATCTTCATCTAATATACATCTAAGATGTATATTTATTTATGTAATATTTTATTATATAAAAACTGTAAAAAATGTCAAAAAAAACCCGCCCAGCCAACGCCGTCGCTAGATGTTGGGGCAACTATCACACTACCGAGATGGGTGCGGGGGGAGGAGGGGGAGTTGGTATGTAGCTAGCTAGCCGAGGTCCAGGCCCGACTTGGTTGGCCGCCTAGTTTTCCAAGGCCCACCGTATGGGACAGGCTGGCTGGGCCAGCCGCCGTCTTGGTGTGGCTAGTACATGAGGAGCCAAGGCTTTCAAAACTGATTTTTAAAGAAGTCGGACCATTGAAAACTTGAAAAGGACCCTCTTCCATGGTCCGACGTGTAAACCTGTCCTAAATAGATATAGCATGTAGTCCTAAGGCTCGGCGTCCGTTCCGTGGTGGGGTTGAAGAGCTTCTTCGGTAGCTGTATGCGAAGCGGAGCGCTTCGCTGGGAAGTTTCAGACGTTTCGGCGTCGTCCACGCGTCGTTTACGGAGTCGCATGTGCTTCGGCGGCCTGCTTCGCCTACACGAAGCACAACGCATTGATTAGGTCACTGTTTCTGTAAAAGAGCATCCTTTCTGTGTAAGTAGCTGTGGATGTGTGCTTTGTCGTGATCGTTGGATGCAAAGTGCATAGGTGTGAGAGTGAGAGGAGATGCAATGGATGGCGTAGTAAACTTCGCACATGACGGAATATTTCTAATATTATACTTGAGTTCACTGGTGTTTGGATTAATATGTAGTGGAATTAGCTAAGCGGAATAGTCATTACCTTCCGTTTCCCGAGGATACAATTCTTTGGTCCCTCTGTCGCCTGTGGAAACATTCGTAGTCATTTTTAATGGTGGCAGCTGATCCTGTGATTGAAATTGAGGTTGAAGCTGAGGTCATAGTGTTGGACTCCGATTACGAAGTCGACAATCCCGGGAGTCTGAAGGCTGTGTTTTTGAATTATCTGCGCAGGCTTCGATTGTAGTGCATACACATAGTATTGGAGGTTTCTGTAGTGCAGGGCGCTTAGAAGTTAGTTGTGCAGGTTATCCTTAAGTAGAGTGTTTTCGCTTTGACGGTCTGAAGAATCTGTGCTCAAAATAATTATGTTGGGGTCTGTTTATTGAAAAGGGGTTTCGCAATAGGGGTGATCTACAGCAAGCAAGGCTTCCAGATTCCACACACAGCGACATCGTTCAACCGAAGACATCCTCTTTTGCATGATGGACACAAGCAGGCATGGGCAGGCGCCGCAGCAGGGACAAGAGGGTGCAGAAGCCACGACGCAGAAAACTGCCGACCTGACTGCCTTCGTGCAGAACCTACTGCAGCAAATGCAATGTCGGTTCCAGACCATGTCGGACTCTATCATCCTGAAAATCGATGAAATGGGGTCGCGTATAGATGACCTGGAGCGGAGCATCGGCGAGTTAGTTAAGGAGACGGGGCACCCGGATGCTATTCCGACATCGCCCGCAAACTCTTATCAAGAGCTTCGAGGAGGCTCGGGAAAGTAAGTTGGTGCCTCTTGGAAAGACGTTCTTATCTATTTAAGAGAAGGGAGGGCATGCAAATTAGCGTTTCAGCTGGCGAGCATTGCAGGCTTGCAACTTGTTTATTCTTGAACAGCGACTTTGGAAGGCTGCATGTGGAAATGGCATTTTGAACCTTGCATATTGTTGCGTCTGCTCGCTCGCACTCGAAGATAGGTTCTCTGGTAGTCACTGGTGTTTGCAATAAAACCTTACGTGGTATGTGTAATGCTACCTCTGATAGTTGTCTTTATAGTATCCGGATAAGGAAAATTGGTACGTAGAGAAGCTAGCAAAATACTTAATTGAGTTCTATTGAATATTGAAAGTGTAGTACTCTGGATAAAGGATGCAAGGATGTGAAGTGGACATTAAGCTCTCTAGAGCCTAGGTGTTATCAAAATCTTTGCTTGCATTAGGTCCGTGTCCAGAGCAACCCCTTTGGTATTTGATTGTTATGATCAGTCATTCATGAGGAGGTGTCTTGTTGTGTATTTAGCTGCGCTCCGCGAGAAAGTAACAATGGTGTTCTTACTGGTCGACAATCATGGTTATCCATTCCTAGTTTTCCTTGTTGGTCACTGGTTGATAGGATACTTATAAACATGAAGCCAAGGAAATTCATGGAAGGTTCTCGATCATGCTAGATTTTATGATAAACTACCTGTTTGCTCTTATATCAAGATTCACTTGCATGCGGAAGATAGTTTTGGGAATACCATCTACCTGGAAGGTGCTATGCCTAATAATATCTTATCTGTTTGATTTTCATACGTTCGAGGGCTGAAGAGTTTGGGCAATGGACCTTTGGAATTTTTTTAAAGCTCTTAGGGTCTTTTGAAGAATTGGTACATATATTGTGCTAAAGTTGGCCATGCTAATATGCTCATGTTGCACATAGAAAAGTTTAAAGATGCAAAGTAGATAGAAGTTGCTGGAGTTTCCCACCCATGTCTGCATCTCCAGCCACTTCTATTATCCTTGCAGAAATCGTGAGTTGCTGAGAACATTGGGGAGTTGCATTGGCAACATCTTGAAGAGCTGAATCTTTACTTTTGATAGGGAAATCAGTATTGGAAGCAAGCATTCATCTTGAGATGTTGCATAGATGTCTTCTCACCGATGTGGCGTTTTTGTAATTTTTACAGAGCTTGAGACTGAACCCTTACCTTCACAATTCCTTGTCTTCCTAAGGGTATGAATACTTTGGGGTTCAGTAAGGTTGTAATATGGGCGAGTTTCCTTGGAGTTTGCAGTTCTCTTTGCAGCAGCTGTTTGATTGATCTGTTTTGAAGGATAAAAAGATTGTGGAAAAGTTTCCTTCTGGATTCATTTAAATGTTTCAGACTTTTATCTTCCGTACATATTGATGTTGAGCAACCAAAGATACGTGTCACATTTATTGTTGGCACTCTTGGTTCTGGAGATGAAATGCTAACTTCCGAGATGGTTGGCTCTGCACAATATGAAGTGATCAGGTTGCTAGATAATATTTGTCCAGGGAACATGGCGGGAACATGGAATTTGGATAAATGGTTGTCCAATATGACACCAGCAGATTTATATAGAGATAGATTATGACTGTGTGATAGTTTCTTTGTAACTGTGTGATAGTACTTTTCAAGCATACTCCTATATAAAGTGGACCTCGTGTCTTCACCGTGGCTATGCTTAGAAAGTTATGAAAGTTGTCATTCAGGAGCACTTCTACCACTCTCAAATCACAATCCATTCTCCCATACTCTATGGTTGACAAAATGATCCATTGAATTGGCACAATTTATCAACCCATGTAAATCGTAAGCCCTTTTCATGTCACACATGCCACCTACTTTATTTTCAAATATTTTACAAACTATCACTACCAGGTGTGTGCAATGGTATGGAATATGAGTGTAATACTTACATAAAATTAAGTAGCAATACTAGTGGGGTACCCGTTTGAGTACCCGCAATAAGTTATATCCTCAACAAGAAGGGAAGAGCTTGCAAAGCAAGGGTGAATGAAAGAAAAATTAATCAAAGTATTGAAAAGGTTTCCAATGCTGGTATTAGGAGGTTTTTTGAAAACGTACAACTACCATTTTGACCTCACCAACTTTTCCCATTGCTTTATAGCTATGTACATTTGTTTAAATGTAATTTAGCCTACATTAGAACCTTTAATGCCACTTGGCCTTAGTTTTGTACTAGAAACTACCATAATTCACTCTAAGTGTTGAAAGTAACTACACTAGATAAGATATTTAGTGTTTGATTATATATAATGTTGTTACCACCCTACCTTGCTCAACATTAATTTTCAATTCCTTGACAATTAAGGTTTTTGTCTACCTGTCGCTCCATCAACCTGCTTGCTTACAATTTTGTGCGTTGACATCACTAGTTAATCTCTTCTATTTGTACAATTACAAAGCTGACATTGGATTATAATAGATAGACACAACAAAGTCGATGTAGAAGTTAGGTTTGTCCATTGACGTAGCAACCCCCCAAGGCAGAAGAACCTAACAGGTGTTGCTCACATAACTCAAAACACATCACTCGAGCAGCACACCATACCTCCACACAACACATCGCAAGTCAAAAACAAAGGAACAAGTGCCCACCCCAACAACAACAATGAATCACCCTAAAATTACAAGGTATACACAGAACCCTCACACCATCACTCCGAACATCTCATACTGGACTCCGAATTTATCTATCAAGTTGGCCTATACAAACCACCAAAAAGAGATGAAACCTCCAAAGAAATCATGTCGAGCCGAACCTGGCGCAACCCTTGCTAACTTCCCTTAACTATCTTAACCATTTTCATTTCTAGTGAGGGTCACTTTGCATTCCGCCATGATAATGGTTAGCTCTTCCTACCCCAGACCATATAGTTCATAGGAGGGGAACCAACCCTCCTATTTGCTTTCGGTACTCACCCCTTAATCGGTAATGAATTATGAAATGTGGACTTCAATCCACAGAAGTCCAATCTTATGTTGATCATCGCATTGCCAGAGCAACACTACAACAACCCGAACCATACTAGGCAACTATGTCCTTACATTGGGCCACAACCCATGGAGGCCGTGCCGTTCGGCCTCGGGTGGGTGAGGCCACACCACCTCACCCATATAAGCCTCTAGGACTTTTGGTAAGGCCCCTACACCACCGTCAAGAAACCTTTTGTCTCTCTACCAAGAGTTGGGGCTAGAAACCCCCAACAACTTCAGACCACCATAACTTCCTTGTACCATCTCTTATGCTCACATTCATCCATTCCATCATCATCTACGTTTCACGTAAATCCCAATGGACTCCTCACTTGCCCCATTCAGGCAAGTATTGAGTAAGTTATACCTGTTCAAACCTTGGCAGTCCCGGGAATCACTCCTAGGCCACTGTTGTACCAGGGCGCTGTCCCAGGTCAGCGCCCCACTCAAATTGCCATATCTCTTAGCTCACACCTCCGATTGAGGTATTCTTGAGCAGTCTAGAATTCTCACGCTATAAACTATGCATAGCTCATGGCATTACCCTCGTGACTCCTAATCTCCGTGGGTAGGAGGCGTTCCCAACGCCCGGGGCCCTCACCCACAATAGGATCACTTGGGCCCTCTCACCAACGACGCCACTAGTCCCGGGTGTCACTCCGGGGTCCCCTTTGTGCCCATGGTGTTTCGGGCACTCCTCATGAAGAGGAGCGCGACATAACCACCTCAGACACTCCCCCCACCGCTAGCAACACCTAACAGAGAGGCTGACATATATCAGACCCGAAAACACACAACCAGGAGAAGGGCCAGGGAGAAGACGCACAACCCCTCAAGCATACAAGACAAAAACCACAACAAAGACCTGACCAAAACATTAGCAAAAAACCATCAATCAAGTAACCAAAACACAACACTAGCTAAGACGCAACTGGCCAACCCCTAATGGCGTTTTATCTCAGCAAGAGTTGTCTAGACTCCTGGACCTGACCCTCAACCATCATGGAACAAACCAACCATCAACCGCCACACAAACTAATCAACCAATGCGTGGAATTCCAACAAGAAGTCCAAGCCTAGCTGCCAACCTCCCACAATTAACAGCCATCACATCAACCAATTTGCTCTCATAAATTAGCCGCCGAGGAGGACCTTGACATGGACACCTAATTAGAGAACGTGTCACCGGAGTGAGGTTGAAGCTCCCTACAAATGTCATCCGAATGAAAATCCATCCAAGTTGCCCAAGTGACACCTCACAAATCTGTACACATTGCTGAGAGCACACCACAAATGTTATAATATTGCAACCCACGGCTTGAAGATGCCTCGGAGAGGAAAACCACGAAAAAACAAAAAGCCGACGACTACACTGCAACGTCCACACCCACAATACCAAGTAAGACCATATTGCCACCAATGCACACAAGATCAAAACGGGTAGCCACCCTAAGTATTGACATGATTGGCCAAATGTGGTTAGGATTCCAAATGCAAGAAGCACTTTCCGCAGAAAGAGGCAAGAAGGAATTGAAGATGAATTGCGTTGATGAGGAGTTCATCGCCCTTGGAACGCCTACCAACGACATCCAAGAATTCCGAATGATTCGGCGAGCATTCCCAAGAACCAAACAAATCCTCTACCCCTCCGAGCGATCGGACATGGTACCCAACCAACATTCACACTTCATACAAATCCCCATGTATAAGAAGATCTCACGACACGGGCTTCACTGAGGATTCCACGTCACCATAAGAGTCGATGGGGGTTACAAAAAACTTAGCCATAGAGAGGTTAAAGCTGCATGTATGGAGAGGCTAAGACTCATGAACATACCACTAGGGTATAGATATAGGCATCAACACTGTTATAAGAAATTGGGCCGACTTCATCAAAATCTATCTCCAACTCCCAAAGAAAGATGGATTGGCCTTCTTCCTAGGAGAATGTGCCTTTGTCAATACAATGGGGGACAAAGAACGAGTCATTGGTAAGGTGGAGAAAGACGTCAAACTCATTACAAAGGCCAAAAATATGAGGCTTCATCGCAAAAACAAAACCCTCCACAACAACACGGCCATGGACATATTTACGACCCTCATGCGAGAATCTTACTATGATGGGCGAGAGATGGAAATCCTATCACTCACCAAGTCAAAGGTGGAAAAGGACTTCGCATTCATCATCCTCATCACCAAAAAAATCTAGGGATGACATCCTTGGCAATGGCCTCATCTACAACTCCGAACGCCTCAAATGGAGCATCACCAAAGACAAAGACATGGGCGATCTTTTGGAACTTAAAATTAACACCACTCGTCGCCAATAACTTACCGCAAAGGGAATCTCAATCATCACAAAGGCCCTGAAGTAGCTATTTGGAACGACAACATCACTGACATAACCTTCGGACAAAAATCCAACCACGAGGACGACCGGCAAGCTGGATGGAGTAACATCCAATGTGTCAGCCCTAAGCCCCCACCCTTATTGTGTCCTAGTCCGGATGAGAGTTAAGGCCAACATGAACCTAATGGATGTGTCTAATTGGTATCACTAGATTTTGTTCACTTGGACTAAGCATTCATGAATCTCACAACTTTTATTTAGAGGACACAAGGTAATAAGTGTTTAAGAACACTTTGGCACCTTGTCATTGCCCATACCCACATTGCTATCATAAACCAACACCAGATATCACTTGAGTTACATCCATCACTTCAACTCAATCACTACCTTACTCCTCACTAAGGTACTAATGCCACTAGTACACCTTCAATCCCCCCTAAATCTAACTATTCTATAAATGAGCTCTCTTCTTCCTCACTACTCCTGAGCAACCTTTAAGCACAACCATCTTGGCAGCCTTCCATCCCCCTTAGCAACGGCAATGCCCAGTTAGCAATCCCTTGAGGCCAGCCCGTCATTGCCCGTCGGGTAGCCTCCAGCCTAGGATCCAGCCTCTTGAGGCTTCCAACCAAATGCAACCTTCTACAGCTGAGATCGCCTCACCCCTAGGTGCGCACTTGCCTAGGCTCCCAGTAAACCACTCTTACTCCCCTTCAGTCGGCTCCCGCCGCTCACGATTCTACACTGTTCGAGCTTGAGGCCAGCCCGTCATTGCCTGTCAGGCAGCCTCCGACCTCGGATCCAGCCTCTAGATGCTTCCAACCAAATGCAGCCTTCTGCAGGTAAGATCGCCTTACACCCTGGTGCGCACTTGCTTAAGCTCCCAATAAACCAATGTCAATTTAACCGTATCCTTTGATCCCCGCAAGCCTTTCCCTAGTTCAGTAGTTCCCTGGTTGCTCGTTCACATTCCTTTCTAGAAGTGGTAGCAAGCATTGAGCTTGCCTCAAGTGCCAGCAGCCTGTGAAGAGAATTGTGGCCCTTCTCCGAGGTCCTGATGCCGCCTCCTCCCCTTCGGCCGAGCTTGGGCTCAAGCAACATTCCGTTGCGCTCTCAGCCTTCCCCTATTGGTTTCGAGAGAGAGTTCCATTTTCGCACCCAGCACCTTACTGCTCGTCTTCCCCCTGCCGGGATTTACTAGGGCATAGTAGTGCCAGCCTTTGAAGGGCTAGCAACCCAGCCATAAATGAACACAAGCTCATCCTATCTTGGTCAATAAAAACCCAACCATGCTTACATTAAAGCCTTCCACTTCTTTGACTACCTCTCTTAAATCCAAGCCAACCCCAAAACTCACAAAGCACAACCTTCACTCTAAATCCAATCCAAACTCGACTTTCACCTTTTTTTATATTTTTACTAAATAATCCTAATGTCTAATACTAATACCAATAACTTCCAGAATATAAGGACACATGTGAGCCCTCAATTTGGGCTCATACAATGCCTCAATGCAGCGGTCTACATGCAATGCTTACGGAAATCCACGTACATCTTAGGGAAACACGTTGACTTCATTCCCCACAAAGGGAAGATCGATGGCACTGAACTCAACCAAACGGCCATACATCTAGGACACGCCCCGTACGCAAAGTTATAGCCCTAAAAACCCAAGCTATGAGCAACACCGCCGCATCCTTACCCCTCGTATTGGAAAAATTCTTCACCAAAATCATCAAGGAGCTAGTCGAGACGGTGGACGGTAAACTCATCACGCTTGCCAACAACATCAACCTCAACATGGACAAGCAGATCGAAGCCTCCATGGACTCACTTAAAACCCACGTAATTAACATCCACAACATCATGAGCGCTGTGGTGATGGAGTTCCAACAATCCAACAACCGCATCCACAACATCATGCAAACATGCAAACAAGGGGAACCCCGTAGTGACATCCGGGACTTGTGGCGCCGTTGGTGAGAGGCCCAAGTAATCCTAATGTGGGTGAGGGCCCTGGGTGTTGGGAACACTTCCTACTTACGGTAAGGTCATGAGTCACAAGGGTAAGGCCATGAGCTATGCGTAGCTTATAACATGTTGATTTTAAAATGTTTGGATTACCTTTATCGGAGGTGCGAGCTAGGAGATATGGCAATTTGAGTGGGGCGATGTTTTGGAACAACGCCCTGGTACAACAATGGAATGGTAATGAGACCTGGAACTGCTAAGGTTTGAACAAACATAACACCATCAAAACTTGCACAAATATGGAAAGTGAGGAATACATCGACATCTACGTGAAATGTAGATGACAATGGAATGGTTGGATGTTAGCATCAAAGATCATAAAAGGAAATTATACTATTCAAGAGTTGTTGGGGACTTGTAGCTCCAGCGGCTAAGGAAAAATGTCTACTTGGCCCCAACTCTTGGTAGAGAGACAAAAGCTTTCTTGACAATGAGTTAAGGGCCCTGCCTAGAATCCTAAAGGCTTATATGAGTGAGGCGGTGTGGTCGCAAAATCCACCCAAGGCCGAATGGCACGACGTCCATGGGCATTGGTCCATTGGGGGGCATAGTTGCCTAATATGATTTGGGTTGTTATAGTGTTGCTCCAGCAGTGCAATGATCAACTTAAGAATGGACTTTCATGGGTTACCGATTAAGGGGAGAGTCCCGAATGCAAGTGTAGGAGGGTCCATCCCCCTCTTATGGGCTAAAATGTCCGCGGTTTGGGGAGCTACCCATTAGCATGGCGGAATGCAAAGGGTTAGCGCTCGTGACCCTTGCTAGAATTGAAAAATGACCAAGATTATTAAAGACTGCTAGTAAGTGTTGCAACAATAATCACCAAAATGACAACAAAAAAATCCCACAAGTACTCCCGGGATCACATACCCCATATCCCCAATCAACCTCCAAAAACTGCACACTACATTCCTACACAAACAAAGCCTAGCAATAGCAAACCTCACAAAACACTACAAAACGAACAATTCAATCCCACACAATGGGAGGATGTCCAAAGCCAAGTCCAAGACATCATAAATTCTTTTAATCAATGCATTGAACAAAGTTGCATGACAACCCCCCGTACTACCCAATAGGGCCAAAATCCAAAGAGGGTTCCTACCCAGGGAACAACAAAAACTACGGAAACACCAACTAAAAATACACCACATTATTTGCAAAGCAATCCGAGCTGCATGCTAATAAGTACCACATGCACACCCACAACAACCTAGACATAAAAACCCTACAGTTAATTAAAAACATCAACATATCACCCCTCCTCACAAATCCCTGGGAATATATACAATGGATAGAAGCCCTGGCCAATATAGGCAAAACGCCAAAGCAAAAGCCCACAAAAACACTACCAAACAAATCGCAATAAATTGAAATATTTCCATTGCAAAGTATAGAGTCGTACGAAACATTAAACCCAAAACCATTCACAAAAAATATTCCACCCAACTAATTACAACTCCCTGGATTGTTTACAAAACTCTCAAATAAACATCCTAACCAACCCCACAGACATAAGCAATGAAATATACCACACCCAGCAAACATTTTTCCAAAGACAAACACTCCTTTGCGAAGATAACATAGATCATTCCAATACATGTATATTCACAATATGAAAATACCTCTGGCATACGCAAAATGGCTTCATACTAGACCAAAAAGGCCATCCACACACAACAATACACATCCAACCCACCAAAGATGTCTATGACAAATGCATCAAAATATTAACTCAAGGGAAAGTCCTTGGACCTGATAACATTTCCAATGACATAATCAAAACACTATCACCACATTGCCACGACCTGATATTCTTATTTTTCCAGCAGCGCTACAAACAAAGAGAAAACCCAAATTACAGGAAGCACAACAAGACCATTTTCGTACACAAAAAATGACACCATCCACCTAATTAGCTATAGACCAATTACACTGGCTAATACAATATACAAACTATACATTAGCACCTTAACTACCCTCCTCACGATAAACATATAACAACACATCCAACCACAAAAACTGAAGCTTCAAAAATTTGCAGATTCATCACACATGGATCTCAACCTCTCAAAATGTGGCATCACAGGCTGTCGCAACCCTTGCTAGCTCTCCTTGACCATCTTGATCAATTTTAGCAAGGATCCACACATTCACATTCCACCCATGCGAATAGTTTGCTCCCCATACCGCGGATTTTGTTAACTGGTGGAGAACCAACCCACTTACACATGCGTTTAGGATTCTTCCCTTAATCGGTAACCAATGGTTAAATGTGGATTTCCATCAATGAAAGTTCAACCTTGAGTTGATCATCGCGTTTTCGGATAAACACTACAGCAACCCGAACCATACCAGGCATTTATGCCCCCATATTGGGCCAATGCCCGTGGAGACCGTGCCGTTCGGCCTTGGGAGATTTTGATTGGCCACTCCGCCTCACTCATAGAAGCCTTTAGGACTTTAGATTTGGCCTTGACCCTACTGTTAAAAAACCTTTTGTCTCTCTACTAAGAGTTGGGGTCAAATAAATTTTTTTCCTTAGCCGTTGGGTTTAGAAACCCTATCGCGTACCTCTCCATGATGAGTGCCTGCAATACCATGGATACAAGAGGGACCCTGGAGTGACACCTGGGATTTGTGGTGTCATTGGTGAGAGGGCCCAAGTGATCCTAGTGTGGGTGAGGGCCTCGAGCGTTGATAAAGCCTCTCACCCACGGAGACTAGGAGTCGTGAGGGTAAGACCATAAGTTATGAGTAGCTTATGGTGGCCGAATTCTAGAATGCTAAAGAACACCTAAATCGGAGGTGTGAGCTAGGAGATATGGCAATTTGAGTGGGGCGCTGTCCCGGGACAGCAGTGGCCTGGGAGTGGCGCCCGGGACTGCCTACGTTTGAACAGCCATAACTTCCTCAATACTTGCCCAAATGGGGCAAGTGAGGGATCCATTTGTATCTACACAAGGATTAGATGACAATAAAGTGGTTTTTGTGAAGCATAAGACATCATATGTAGAAGTTATGATGGTCTGAAGCTGTTGGGGGGTTTCAATCCCAACGGCTAAGGGAAAATGTCTACTTGTCCCCAACCCTTGTAGAGAGACAAAAAAAATACTTGACGGTGGAGTAACGGCCCTGCCCAAAGTCCTAGAGGCTTATATGGGTTAGGCGGTTTAGCCGACCGACCCCCCCGGAGCATACTTGGCAATTTGCTCTGAGTAGTTGTAATGTGGTTTTGGCAACATAATGATCAACTCAAGAGTGGACTTTCATGGATGGAAGTCCACCTTAGCCATTGGCTACCTACTAAGGAAAGAGTCCCAAATGCATGTGTAGGAGGGTTTGGTGACCAAGCCATGAGCTTGAAGGTCTGCTGTATTGGGAGCTAACCCCCGGGTACGCAACTCCCATATTATACGCAGGGGGCATTGTATTAAAAACAGCTTAAAGGACGGCTTTTGTAAAACTTATATCAAATTATATCAAATTAAAATGATCAAAAAGTTGGGTGAAGACCAAATTAAATAAAATGAGATGAAAAAAAAGTTGGGTAAAGACCAAATTAAATAAAATGAGATGAAAAAAAATTGGGTTGCATATTTATTAAGCCTCCCATTAAAATTATAATTCATTCAAAATATTAAATTTTTATTAAAAAGTCCAAAAAGTTGGGTAGTTTGACCTATGGTATATGTATTAAAAAAATCATGTAATTAGGTTTTTAATGCAATTATATGCTTTAAAATATATTCATTTCCTATATGTAATTACATTTTTGGATTCCTTGTTAAAAGGACTACAAGGGTTTCCTACATTAAACAAATTGTATCACTCAATATTGGACTAAAACACATTATAAGTGATTATAATCAGGACCATATGATACGGGAGTTGCATATCCGGGAGCTAACCATGCATGTGCGTGGGATGTGCAGGTTAGCCCTCATGGCACTTGTTAGAGTTGGAAGGCGGTCAAGCTAAGTTAAGGAGAACTAGCAAGGGTCGTAACAACCCCTCAGTAGATTCAGACCACCATAACTTATTCCCATGGTTTTTGATGTTATTAAATGACTACTCTATTAAAATCTATTCATTGCGTTTATACAATAGATCTCACTTGTCCCATTCAACCAAATATTGAGGTAATTATAGTTGTTCAAACCTTGGTAGTCCCGGGAGCCACTCCTAGGTCATTTATGTCCCAAGGCATTTTCATAGGATAGTGTCCCATTCAAATTGCCATATTTTCTAGCTCACACCTTTGATTGAGGTGTTGTTGACCATCCTAGAATTTGCATGCTACACATAGCTTATGGCCTTACCCTCGTGACTCCTAGTCTCCGTGGGTGGGAGGCATTTCCAACGCCCTCACCCACACTATTATCACTTAGGCCTCTCACCAATGGCGCCACAAGTCTCGGGTATCACTTTGGGGTCCCTTTGTATCCATGGTGTTTCAGGCAATCATGGAAAAATACATAACACTCACCCCCACCAAATGGAATCGATGGCTCCATTGACTATACTCGTAGTTGGGATACCAATTCTCTAGTTGCCATTCTCTATGGTGGGACATGTGTTACCTAGGGGGCAATTCCAACAATGCATCCTTGAATTTGGCATAGTTGTGAGCCCAAAATCGTGCCCACATGTGTTCCTAATCTTAAAAGAACCACCAAAAATTAGTGTAGCTATGACAACGAACGTTAAAAAACATAAAAACAGGTGTTGTGTTCTTTAGTTATTATTTGAATTATATCTAGAGCTAGGATGTGGTGTGGAACGTGATTAAATAGAAAGGGGGAATTGGGTTAGTTTAAGTTAGTAGGGCCGTGAGGGGAGGTATCGGAAAGGCCGAGACCTTTTGAGTGCATTAGAACTCGTTGGTGTTCGTTTAGGGGTGGCCAGGGCGTGCCCTAGGAAAATCCGGATCCCTGGATGGGAAACGGTTGAGGTGGCTCCAGGGAGGAAGCTCGCTTGCTCTCGAACCAGAACACAAGGGGGGGGGGGGGGTAGAGAGCTTCTGCGGCTGCGGCGATGTGGCTCTAGCTCTCGGAAAGGAGAGTAGGCCGTAGGACAGGGATCACTGGCATGGCACAGAGGTGAGGCTATGCAGCCGAGGCTGCTGGAGTTGGGCCACAAGCTAGCTGCGAATGAAGGCGAAGTGACTTTGAGGTAAGAAACAAAGACTAAAAAACCATACCTTCACAGAGTGCACTAGAATCTTGTCTATCTGGAGGTCGGAGTCTCCCGCCTTCAAGGAGGTGGGTGAGGAATGGGTTGATTGAAGTGTATGCAGTGGAGGGAAGAAACAATGCCACGAAGTGAATCTGTAGCGGAAAAAGAATTGCACCAAAGAAAAAACTCTATTACACATGTAGGTGAGCTAAAATGCCAAAATTGACTGCGGTGATTGGAAAGTGTGGGATGGGGTAATGCTGAGGAGGTGCTGCAGCAACACATGTATCGCTCGGAAAGGAAGGAAGGGAACTGGGATTTCAAAAGGTTGTTGCTGAAGTGTGGCCGAGACTGTGGAATTGGGTGTTGTGTGGAGGAGGAAGCATAAATGCAGAAAAGGAGGTGGAGATTCAGTCCCTTAAGCTATGCGGTGAGGATCCACGAGAGAGTTTAGTATGCTGGGAAGGATTCCAGCTAAGGAGCGCAGTGAGAGGATCGGACAAGGATATGTGACGATAGGTGAATACACTGCTAGCTGCAATCTGTTGGTTCATCCTTAGGCTTTGAGAGCATGGCTGCTCTCTGAGTGGGCTCTGTATTCAAAATGCAGAGGAGGGGGAAGTGGAAGAGAAGGAGGCATTGAGGCTTGGCAGTTGAACCTCGGTGGGCTGGAACTGCCGATTGGCTGGTAATTGAGGGTCGAGATTGGGAGAAGACCTTGGCAGGCTCTGGTGGTCTGTCAGCCCTGAACCCCCTCCCCTTTGCGTCGTAGTCCGGGTGGGAGCCTCTGGCTCACATACATTCAATTAATGTCAACAATCGTTGGCCTTGAGCTCTGATTATCGCAATGGCAAGGAAGGAGTGGAGCCCCCAACTCTTTACTCAAGAGCAACCTGTGACAAATGTTTAAAAACACTTTGACTACCTATTATCATAGCCACACCCAACTCACAAGTCCTAACCTAAAACATTGAATTTAATTAATCAAATAACACCTTTTACTAATGGCCTAATGTGCTCCCGGTCACACACCAGGTTAACATCTACTCACTAATCCTTCAGCTCTTGCCCTGATCTAAGTCTAATTGACATCCTAATTAACGCTACATTTAACCATGGCCATTTAGGCTAATGAAGGTCGGTCCTAGCTTCAGAAGCCTCCAGCCACCTCCCTCTGGGCTCAGACAACCCACTCCCTCTTATCTCCTCTTTGTCCTGGTAATCTGGATTGGCTCCAGGGCCTGCTCGAACCACTGTTGCCCTCTGGTCACTGTTGGTTTTCGGACGTTGCTCGGCCATCCGAAGGAGCCTGACCAAATCTCGGTCTCTTTCCAGCTGCCGCTGCCCACTGTTATGAATGCCCACCTTCAGGACTCATGCTGGGAAATCCCTTGACTAATCCCGTGGCAGCTGGCTAAGAATAGCAGTCACAGATTTCCCCACTAGCAGTTGATTCACCCACTCAACCAGCTTCCCTCCGCATTAATCCTCTTTCTGCATTTGAGCATGAAGGATTTCTAGTATGTTCTAACACCTCCCTGGTCGCCTGCCTCGGACATAAGGGTCAGCACTTGGCATTCCACACACCCACCTATTCTCTCACTTCTCATGCCAGCACCCACATTGTGTTGCTCCCAACCTCCCAGTCGCCACCTTCCCCCCAAACTCGTGGCATTCTATACTCTGCCCCCTTTGGTCGAATTCCATCCCTTACCATTATTCCCTCAGCCTACATCATGTTTGCATGAATGGTCACCCTTCTCGAATCCAGCTACTCAAACTCCTCGGCTGAGTCGCCTACAGGAAACGACGTTGTTTGGGCTTGCCCACTTCCCCAGTACCCCATCGTCGTGTCATTCCCAACTCCACAATATTTTTGATTTTTCCTTAGTTCCCCCCTTCCATCTGCGCTAAATTCCAACGGCCTTCGCCAATCCTCTGCACTGAACCCATTCCTCTTTCCTGCCCCGCTCTCCGAAGCATTCAACACCTGTAGCCTTTCTCCCTCGTCGCCAGGAGCAGTGTCCAATCCCCTTCGCATTCCGCTCCTTGGTGCTCTATCTGTCTACCTCTCTGCCTCCGCCTCCAACCGTCTCGGTTCACCCAGCCCGGATTTCCCTAGGGCTAACAATGCCTCCCCCCCTGAATGGACAGCAACCAAACCTAACTGGGTCAATTGCAACCCGCTCACAAATCCTTACTCTAAGACTTCCCAGCTCACTACTACTACTCAATTAACCTTTCTAATCCCAACCGATAACACCGCCTACTAACTTAACTTTAACTCTTAACACAACCCCATGTCTTCACTCTTTTTATATTTTGAATAATTAATGGAGAATTTCAACCTGAGTTTTAATGCGTAACAAAGGTTAAGAGCACATGTGGGCACCGTATTGGGCTCACATGGTCGAACTTAGGAGATCAGTACTGGGTTAGGCATCATGCCAAAGGAAGTGCTTCATGGCACTGTGAGGGTGGGTAACCCATGAAGGCTCTTGTAGATCGGATAGGGTAGATTAGTGATTGATTAGCTGTGATGTAGGTAGTTGTTGAGCTTGATTACTTGTGATAGATTACATTGTGGATTAAAATTAGAATTGGTGTTAGTAAGGAGGGTTAGGTTAGGTTCTCACAGGTCAAGAAGAGAGGGGAAGTGATTGTTGTGTGGTGTGTGACCCAAGTGTTTATGAACACTGGTGGTCAAGGAAAATAATAAAGAAAAGGTGCCATGTGCGTCAATTCATCTGTTGAACTGGACACTGATCCCATTCATCATTAAGGCTAGTAGAGTTCATGTAAGCCATGGGCTCTCACCCGGATTACGACGCATAAGGCTGGGAGTTTGTGGCTGAAAATAGTCCCAAAGTTGTCGTTTCTAGGTGGTCCATTAGCGAACTTGGATTTTTTTTGCTAGGACCTAACCTACTCTACACCCACCTGCTTTGAGATTCACTTGGATTGCCCCTCCTATGGGGCCTCCCATGTTAGGCTCCACTAGCCTAACTCAACCTTTTGATACAACTAGGCTGGACCTCACTACTTTCACTAAGTTGTCTCGGTTGCAACTCCACGATGGCTTTCTATTGTTAAGTCATGCCTCGATCGCACGGGGTGATGCCAAGTCTGTCGCAACCCTTGCTAGCCCCCCTTGACAATCTTGCCAATTTTCATTTCTACCAAAGGTTACGAGCGCTAACCATTCGCATTCCGCCATGCTAATGGATAGCTCCTCTTACCCCGAACCATTAGTTCATAGGAGGGGAACCAACCCTCCTACTTTACTTTCGGGACTCGCCCCTTAATCGGTAACCCATTCCTAGATGTGGACTTCCATCCATGGAAGTCCAATCCCATGTTGATCATCGCGTTGCCGGAGCAACACTACAACAACCCGAAGCATACTAGGCAACTATGGCCTCACATTGGGCCAATGCCCATAGAGGCCATGCCGTTCGGCCTCGGGTGGGTGAGGCCACACCACCTCACCCATATAAGCCTCTAGGACTTCACGCGGGGCCCCTACCCCACCGTCAACCAACCTCTTGTCTCTCTACCAAGAGTTGGGGCCAAGTGGACATTTTCCTTTAGCTGCTGGACCTAGAACCCCCCAGCAGCTTCAGATCATCATAACTTCCTTGTATGATGTCCGATCATAACAACCAACCACTTCATCTTCATCTACGCTTCACGTAGATGCCGATGGACTCCTCACTTGCCCCATTCGCGCAAGTATTGAGGACGTTATGCCTGTTTGAACCTTGGCAGTCCCGGGAGTCACTCCCAGGCACTGCTGCACCAGGGCGCTGTCCCGGGACAGCGCTCCACTCAAATGGCCATAACTCCTAGCTCACACCTCCGATTGAGGTGTTCTTGAGCTTTCTAGAATCACCACGCCATGAGCTACGCATAACTCATGGCCTTACCCTTGTGCCTCTTAGTCTTCGTGGGTGGGAGGCGTTCCCAACGCCCGGGGCCCTCACCCACACTAGGATCACTTGGGCCCTCTCACCAACGGCGCCACAAGTCCCGGGTGTCACTCCGGGGTCCCCCTTGTGCCCATGGTGTTTCGGCCACTCCTCATGGAGAGGTGCGCGACAAAGTCCCACTCGACTCAGTTCCCACTTTGCTTGTATGAGACATGGGTTAATGATCTCCATGCGCCAATTCTTGTTAGATTGTACGTAGGATTTTTATGAGAATGCTCCATCACCTTGTCCCTGTTCACCATGTCTCTTGCCGCTACCCAAAGGGTTTATTTTCATGGAATCCTTGCCATTTCACCAAGTACTTCTTTGTTTTCTTCATTTGGGCTTCCTACACTTAAGGATGTTTTGTACCTTGTAATCCAAATGATCTCCTACAAGATCCGGAGGTGGTTTAATCACTTGATTGCAATCGGGCCACAAGGTGTCTTCTTTAAATGCCTTTAGTAATGAAACATGGAATGTGGGATGCACTTTGATCTTGGACGGTAGTTCCAATTTATACATGTCCTTGAACACTTGTTCCTCAATGGGAAATGGAGCTCCAACTTTGGAGTGAGGCCTTTGAGCAATGTGAAGTATTCCATATTCAATAACACCTTTTGGCCAACCTCATACTCCACTTTGTGTTTTCCGGCATTCATTTGCTCTTTGTAGGGCATTTGAGCTTTGTCTAGCAACAATTCGGTCATCTCTAAGACTTGTTTGCGCCCTTTGGACAAGCCCTTACCATCTTGGTTGAATTTAAGTGTTGAATGTGTCGCAAAACTCTTCATGAGGAGTGCCCAAAACATCATGGGCACAAGGGAGACCCCGGAGTGATACCTAGGACTTGTGGCACCATTGGTGAGAGGGCCCAAGTGATCATAATGCGAGTGAGGGCCCCAACCATTGGGAACGCCTTCCACACACGGAGACTAGAAGTCAAGAAGGTAAGGCCATAAGCTATGGATAGCTTATGGCATGCAGATTCTAAAATGCTCAAGAACACCTCAGTCGGAGGTGTGAGCTAGGAGATATGGCAATTTGAGCGGGGCGATGTCCCGTAACAATGCCCTGGTACAACAGTGGCCTGGGAATGGCCCCCAAGATTGCCAAGGTTTGAACGGGCATAACCTCCTAAATACCTTTCCAAATGGGGTATTAAGTAATCCATTGGCATCAACATGAAATGTAGATAAAGATGGAGTGGTCGCTTAAGAACATCAAATATCATAAAAAGAAGTTATGTGTGGCTACATTGTAACTTAATTCCACTCCACCCACATAGTCCATCCAATTTTGTTGGTGTCGCGACCCTTGCTAGCCCCCCTTGACAATCTTGCCAATTTTCAATTCTAGCAAAGGTTACGAGCGCTAACCATTCGCATTCCGCCATGCCAATGGTTAGCTCCTCCTACCCCGGACCATATAGCTCATAGGAGGGGAACCAACCCTCCTACTTTGCTTTCGGGACTCACCCTTTAATCGGTAACCCATTTCTTTGATGTGGACTTCCATCCATGGAAGTCCAATCCTATGTTGATCATCGCGTTGCCGGAGCAACACTACAACAACCCGAACCATACTAGGCAACTATGGCCTCACATTGGGCCAAAGCCCATGGAGGCCTTGCCGTTCGGCCTCGGGTGGGTGAGGCCACACCACCTCACCCATATAAGCCTCTAGGACTCTACGCGGGGCCCCTACCCCACCGTCAACCAACCTCTTGTCTCTCTACCAAGAGTTGGGGCCAAGTGGACATTCTCTTTTAGCTGCTGGGCCTAGAACCCCCCAGCAGCTTCAGACCATCATAACTTCCTTGTATGATGTCTGATCATAACAACCAACCACTCTGTCTTCATCTACGCTTCACGTAGATGCCGATGGACTCCTCACTTGCCCCATTTGGGCAAGTCCTAAGGAAGTTATGCCTGTTTGAACCTTGGCAGTCCCGGGAATCACTCCCAGGCACTGCTGTACCAGGGCGCTGTCCCGGGACAGCGCCCCACTCAAATGGCCATAACTCCTAGCTCACACCTCCGATTGAGGTGTTCTTGAGCATTCTAGAATCACCACGCTATGAGCTACGCATAGCTCATGGCCTTACCCTTGTGCCTCCTAGTCTCCGTGGGTGGGAGGCGTTCCCAACGCCCGGGCCCTCACCCACACTAGGATCACTTGGGCCCTCTCACCAATGGCGCCACAAGTCCCGGGTGTCACTCCGGGGTCCCCCTTGTGCCCATGGTGTCTCGGGCACTCCTCATGGAGAGGTGCACGACACTCACCCCCACCAAACGGAGTCGATGCCCTCATCGACTATACTCGTAGTCGGCACACCAATTCTCAAGTTGCCATCCTCTATGGTGCGGCATTGTGTTTACCTTAGGGCGCGACCCCCACAATGCATCTTCAAATTTGGCATAGTCCCAAAGGTGTCGTTCCTAGGTGGTCCGTTAGCGACCTTGGATCTCTCCTCCGAGGACCTAACCTACACTAGACCCACCTACTTTGGGACTCACTTGGGTTGCCCCTCCTTTGGGCCTCCCCCGTTAGGCTCCACTAGCCTAACATGACACATCTAGGCGAGACCTCAACGCTTCCACTAAGTTGTCTCGGTTGCAACTCCGAGATGGCTTTCCATTGTTAAGCCACGCCTCGATCGCACGGGAGTGATGCCAAGTCCCGCCCGACTCGGTTCCCACTTTGCTCTTTCGAGACATGGGTTCATGACTCCCATGCGCCAACTTTCGTTAGCTTGCGGGTAGCACTTTTATGAGCACGCGCCATCACCTTGCCCCCGCCCGGACAAGCCCACAACTAAGAAGTTTCTTGGTTTTATCCAAGGCCCCTCCAAGCCATGGCCCCCAATTACTCGGCTTACCCAACCTAGTTTGGCATGTCTATTCCCCCTCTTCCATTAACCAAGCACAAGTACAGGACTAGGACCTCATCTCATACTTTGCACCACTAAAGTTTGGACTTTATTCCCTCAAGCCAAAGATCAAGTTCATGTTGTGGAATAATTAGCCTCGAAGTTAAGTGTGCTACTAGCGTCTCTCCTCCACTAAAGGAGATTGATGTCCTCATCAATGCCTATGCTTCATTTTATTGGGATGTCTA
This sequence comes from Polytrichum commune, assembly GCA_950295325.1. Lineage (NCBI taxonomy): Eukaryota > Viridiplantae > Streptophyta > Polytrichopsida > Polytrichales > Polytrichaceae > Polytrichum > Polytrichum commune. Next base: position 42,014,414 of record OX485806.1, on the reverse strand, counting down.
GCCTTAGTTTCTTCAAAGTGCTTTACCAATTCCTTGGCGTTCATCATGTCTCTTGCCGCTACCCAAACGGCTTCTTTCTCATGGTATCCTCCCCATTTCACCAACTACTCCTTTGTACATTTTCTTTTCTTTTCACTTGGGCTTCCTACACTTGAGGATGCCCTCCTACCTCATGTTCCAAATGACGTCCACAAGGTCGGGAGGTGGCCTAATCACTTGCTTGTGATCGGGCCACAAGGTGTCGTCCTTAAATGGTTTTAGGAATAAGACATGAAATGTTGGATGCACTTTGATCTTGGGAGGTAATTCCAACTTATACATGTCCTTGAACATTTGTTCCATAACGGGAAGCGGAGTTCCAATTTTGGACATGAACTTTGGAGTGAGGCCTTTCGGCTAAGTGAAGTTGTTTACATTCAACAACACCTTTTGGCCCACCTCATTCTCCACTTCGCGTCTTCCGGCATTGACTTGCACTCCGTAGCACCTTCGGGCTTTCTCCACCAACAACTTGGTCATCTCCAAGACTTGTTTACCATCCTTGGCCAAGTCCTCACCATCTAGGTTGAACTCTAGTGTTAAATGTGCCCCTTCGAGACCTAGGTTAATAGGTTGGAGCACATCCACTCCATAAGCCACCACGAAAGACCACCCCTTGGTAGCCAAGTGTGTGGCTACATTGCAATTACACTCCGCTCGACCCACATAGTCCGCCCAATCTCCTTGGTCCGCCCCCACCAAGTTCCTCAAGTATTGCTTCAAGACTCCATTCACACGCTCCGCTTTCCCATCCATTTGGGAATGCAAGGCCGTGCTAAACCTTAGTTTCATTCCGACCTCCTTAGAGAAATGCATTGAAAATGCACTTGTGAACTTTGGATCTTGATCCCACACAATCACTCTTGGCAACCCGTGGTGCCTCAACCATCCTTTGACAAAAGGCTATGCGGTCTCCAACGCGGTGGCGGTTCCCACAATCGGCACCATGTGTGCCAACTTGGCCAACTTGGCCAACCGCTCTACCATCAACAAGATGGCATCATACCCATGTGACTCCGGCAAACTTGTGATCAAGTCCATGCACATACTATGCCATGGCCCCGACGGGATAGGCAATGGTTGCAAGAAACCGCCTTGCTTTTGGTAAGAGGCTCGGTTCACTTGGCACTTTATTCACGCCTTCACAAACTGGGCTATATCCTCCTTTATGCACTGCCAACGGTACCTCTTTGACACCATTCTATGGCGGTTGGTTCTTTCTCCTTTATGGCCGGCAATAGGACTATCATATTCCTCCTTCAAAACCGATAGCCTCAACTTGCCTTGTGGCACATATACCCCACTTTGCTTGCACTTGAACAATCCGTCCACCAACTTAACCTCTTTGAGCACCTTGCTCTTGCAAAGGTCACCTAAAAGCTTTTGTGCTTTGGGGTAGTTAATTTACCCCTCCCGTATCTTGCATCACAAGTTTCCTTCGCCGGCACACATTAGCCACAAGGTTTGGATGGTTCTCATTGCTTGGAACTCTTCCAGTCTACTTCGCGCATCCGGCACCACATTTCCATGGTCCGGTTTGTGGATCAAATCCACCTTCATAAACGCCAAACTATCATGCCACCACAATGACTTGGCGCTCACTTGCGCTTGAATGTCAAAATTCTTTTAGGACACATTGTCCATGTAGACCTTTGCTTTGTGCGATCCCAAATAGTGTCGTCACATCTTCAAGCAATGCACTACGGCAAAGAAGTTCTTGGTCATGAGTTGGTTGGCTTCTTTGAAAACCATCGAGCTTCATGCTCCCATATGCAATGGCCATCTTTCTTACATCAACAATCCGCCATTGGCAAAGTCATTCACCCCCGTATGCATCTCAAAAGGTTTGTCAAGCTCCGCGAACTTGAGTATGGGCGTCTAAGAACACTTGCTCTCAAGCTCCCCAAAGACGTGGTGACAAGGCTCATCCCACTCTTGGGATAGCCATTTCTTCCACAAGTCAGATAAGGTCGGATAACCATCAAGCTTAACGCTCTCATATGCAATGGCCATCCATCTTACATTAACCATCCGCCAATGGCAAAGTCACTCGCCCCCCCCCTCCCGTATGCACCTCAAAAGGTTTGTCAAGCTCCGCGAACTTGAACACGGGTGGCGAAGACAACTTTATATTAAGCTCCCCAAAGACTTTGGGGCAAGGCTCATCCCACTCTTGAGATAGCCATTTCTTTCACAAGTCGCACAAGGTTTGACAACCTTTAAGCTTAATGCTCCCATATGCAATGAGCATCCATCTTGGATCAACATCCGCCAATGGTAAAGTTACTCGCCCCCGTATGCACCTCAAAAGGTTTGTCAAATTTCGCAAACTTGAGCACAGGCGGCGAAGAGAACTTGGTCTTAAGCTCCCCAAAGACTTGGAGACACGGCTCATCCCACTCTTGGGATAGCCATGTATTGCACAAGCCGGACAAGGTTCGACAACCATGGAGCTTAATGCTCTCATAAGCAATGATCCTCCATCTTGGATGAACATCCGCCAATGGTAAAGTCCTTTGCCTCCATGTGCACCTCAAAATGCTTGTGAACGCCCGAGAATTTGACCACATCTTGTGAAGAGAACTTGCTCTTGAGTTTCCTTCTAGGCTTGGTGACAAGACTCATCCCACTCTTGGGATAGCCATTCTTTTTCAACAAGTTGAGGAAGGTCCTAGCAACCTTAGAAAAATCTCGAATGAAGTTGAGGTAGTAATTGGCTAGGCCAACAAATGACGTAAGCCCTTTTTTGAATGAAGGGCCAATTCTCCTCTTGGATTGCCGTGTCATTCGTCATGTTCGTCCACCAACTTCATTTGTCACCACATACCTCAAGAACTCGTTCTCTCTTTGAGCAAAGTTGCTATATTCACTCCTTGGCGGTAACATTTTGAGCAACACATTGGTGAATACATCATTGTATCTCACCAACATCCCACAAATGTGGTTTGGGGGAGGCCCATCTTTCCTAGCCTCCCTATACCTTCTTTGGAGTTGCTCCAATTGAACGACAACCATTATGTTTTCCATTTTTTATTTGGTCCATTAAGACCAAATTCAACTTGGTTCCTTCTTGTCAATTTGAACATCAAGTCATTGCTATTATGACACATTATAATGCACCGCAAGCACCCGGCTTGCACCTCACATCTATCATGTGAGTTTCAAAGAGGGCAGCCTTCACAATGACATGGATTTCATTTATTTCACATGGTGTGAAATTTTGACAAAAAACCAATGTCCCACATTGAAAGGTTACATGCATCGCGGCCTCCTTTGTCTCATGCGGTTTGCCTTTTCCAAACCGCACCTTGGTGGGCTTGCCCGCTCTATCAATCGCCAAGCCCCAACTCCCTTGTGAGTTTTTGGCTCAAGAAGGAATGGTAGCCTCTTTGTCAACCCATGAGACATTTCTCCCATTCATTTGAGCCTCAAGGTACAAAAGATTTGGCCTCGGCTTAAGGCTACTAGCCTTGGCCACAATGCCATCGTCTTACATTCGGTCCGCGGCATAAGTATTATTTGGCGTGGTACCTATCTCCCCTCAACGTCCATTGTTGTAAGGCACCGCCAAATTTCTTATTGGGGTCATCGGCCTTAATGCTTGTTGCAATTTTGATGATCCCCGCCACAACCTCAATAAACTTTTGGAAATTTGAACTTGGTATTCACCACCCGCTTCTGAAACCCCACCTAAAACGATGTACTTCTTAGAAAACTCGTTCATCTAAGATGTACAATTCATTTGGGTGTGAAATTTGCGCATATACGCCTTAAGAGGCCCGCACGCCTCATTTCCACCAAATTCATTCCAACATCAATACTTTCCAAGCATTTCGAGTTGGAATTTCAATCCAACATTAATGCCCTCCAAGGTTTGGGGTGCATTCGGTATTCTAGGCCCCAAATGTTTTTTGAGGTGTGCACGAGCCTTTTCAAAGCACTCCTTAATTTTCCTCACCAAATCCACCCTCATGCCCACCATTGTCATTAGAATCAATGGTATGGTCAAAATCCACTTGCACATGATCCTTGTTCCAATTTGAGCCTCACAACCTTTTGGAAACCCCGGGCTCACCATCATAACCCGCATTTTTGATAGCCATGTCTACCTCAAAGTGCTAGCTCAAAAATTGGAACCCTGCTCTGATACCACGTGTCGCGACCCTTGCTAGCCCCCCTTGACAATCTTGCCAATTTTCAATTCTAGCAAAGGTTACGAGCTTTAACCATTCGCATTCCGCCATGCCAATGGTTAGCTCCTCCTACCCCGGACCATATAGCTCATAGGAGGGGAACCAACCCTCCTACTTTGCTTTCGGGACTCACCCTTTAATCGGTAACCCATTTCTTTGATGTGGACTTCCATCCATGGAAGTCCAATCCTATGTTGATCATCGCGTTGCCGGAGCAACACTACAACAACCCGAACCATACTAGGCAACTATGGCCTCACATTGGGCCAAAGCCCATGGAGGCCTTGCCGTTCGGCCTCGGGTGGGTGAGGCCACACCACCTCACCCATATAAGCCTCTAGGACTCTACGCGGGGCCCCTACCCCACCGTCAACCAACCTCTTGTCTCTCTACCAAGAGTTGGGGCCAAGTGGACATTCTCTTTTAGCTGCTGGGCCTAGAACCCCCCAGCAGCTTCAGACCATCATAACTTCCTTGTATGATGTCTGATCATAACAACCAACCACTCTGTCTTCATCTACGCTTCACGTAGATGCCGATGGACTCCTCACTTGCCCCATTTGGGCAAGTCCTAAGGAAGTTATGCCTGTTTGAACCTTGGCAGTCCCGGGAATCACTCCCAGGCACTGCTGTACCAGGGCGCTGTCCCGGGACAGCGCCCCACTCAAATGGCCATAACTCCTAGCTCACACCTCCGATTGAGGTGTTCTTGAGCATTCTAGAATCACCACGCTATGAGCTACGCATAGCTCATGGCCTTACCCTTGTGCCTCCTAGTCTCCGTGGGTGGGAGGCGTTCCCAACGCCCGGGCCCTCACCCACACTAGGATCACTTGGGCCCTCTCACCAATGGCGCCACAAGTCCCGGGTGTCACTCCGGGGTCCCCCTTGTGCCCATGGTGTCTCGGGCACTCCTCATGGAGAGGTGCACGACAGTTGGTCCGCATCCACCATATTCCTCAAGTATTCGTTCGAGACTCCATTCACACGCTCCGTTTTCCCATCCATTTGGGAATGGAAGGTGATGCTTAACCTTAGTTCCGTTCCAACCTTCCTAAGGAAATGCTTCCAAAATGCACTTGTGACTTTGGATCTTGATCCGACATAATCACTCGGTGGGATAGGCAATGATTGGTAGAGGTCGGCTTACTTTTGGTAAGAGGCTCAGTTCACTTGGCATTTCATCCAAATCTTTACAATGTGGGCTATATCCTCCTTTATACACGGCCAATGGAACCTCCTTGATACCACTCTATGATTGTTTTCAATTTCTCCTCTATGGCCAGAAAAGGAACTATCATATTCATCCTTTAAAATAATAACCTCAACTTGTCTTGTGGCACATATACCCGACTTTGCTTATATTTGAGCAATTGGTCCACCAACTAGATTTTTTTAAGCGTTTTGCCCTTGCAAGGCTCACCTAGAAGCCTTTGTGCTTCGGGGTACTTAATGTACCATGTATCTTGCATCACATGTTTCCTTCATTAGTCAGCCACAAGATTTGGATGGTGTTCATTTCTTGAAACCCTTCCCGTCCACTTAATGTGTCCGACACCACATTGCTACAATTTGGTTCTAGACCAAATCCGCCTTCATAAGCGTTAGGGTATCGTGCCACCGCAATGGCTTAGCGGTCACTTGCGCTTGTATCTTAAAATACTTCAAAGAAATTTTGTCTATATACACCTTGGTCTTTGTGCAACCCCAAATATTGTTGTCATGTTTTCAAGCAATGTACTACAACGAAGAATTTTTTCTCATGGATTGGCCGTCTCCTTTGACAACCATTGAATTATTTGTTCTCATATGCAATGGCCGTCCATCTTGCATCAATACTCACCAATGTCAAAGTACCTTGCATCTGTATGTACCTCAAAAGGTTTTGAAAATCCATGAACTTAAGCATATGTGGCGAAAACAACTTGTTCTCGAGCTCCGCAAAGGCTTTGTGACAAGGCTCATTCCACCTTTGGGATAGCCCTTTCTTAAACAAATCAAACCAGATCTTAGTAACTTCACAAAAATCTCGAATGAAGTGGCAATAGTAATTGATATTGGATGATAGTGTCGCAACCCTTGCTAGCCCCCTTAACAACCTTGCCAATTTGCAATTCTAGCAAAGGTTACGAGTCGCTAACCCTTCGCATACCGCCATGCCAATGGTTAGCTCCTCTCACCCCGGACCTTATAGTTCATAGGAGGGGAACCAACCCTCCTACTTTGCTTTACTTCGGTACTCACCCCTTTAATCGGTAACCAACCCCTTTAATTGGTAACCAATCCTTAGATGTGGACTCCCATCCATGGAAGTCCAATCTTATGTTGATCATCGCGTTGCCGGAGCAACACTACAACAGCCCGAACCATACTAGGCAACTATGGCCTCACATTAGGCCAATGCCAATGGAGGCCGTGCCGTTCGGCCTCGGGTGGGTGAGGCCACACCACCTCACCCATATAAGCCTCTAGGACTTCACGCGGGGCCCCTACCCCACCGTCAACCAACCTCTTGTCTCTCTACCAAGAGTTGGGGCCAAGTGGACATTTTCCTTTAGCTGCTGGGCCTAGAACTCCCTAGCAGCTTCAGACCATCATAACTTCCTTGTATGATGTCTGATCATAACAACCAACCACTCCATCTTCATCTACGCTTCACGTAGATGCCGATGGACTCCTCACTTGCCCCATTCGGACAAGTATTGAGGACGTTATGCCTGTTTGAACCTTGGCAGTCCCGGGAATCACTCCCAGGCACTGCTGTACCAGGGCGCTGTCCCGGGACAGCGCCCCACTCAAATGGCCATAACTCCTAGCTCACACCTCCGATTGAGGTGTTCTTGAGCTTTCTAGAATCACCACGCCATGAGCTACGCATAGCTCATGGCCTTACCCTTGTGCCTCCTAATCTTCGTGGGTGGGAGGCGTTCCCAACGCCCGGGGCCCTCACCCACACTAGGATCACTTGGGCCCTCTCACCAACGGCGCCACAAGTCCCGGGTGTCACTCCGGGGTCCCCCTTGTGCCCATGGTGTTTCGGGCACTCCTCATGGAGAGGTGCGCGACAGATAGTGTTAGGTTGCATTGGTGACATTGTCCCATATGGGTTATCAACGCAGATCGTAACCTACATATATAAATAAAGGCATAAGGGGAAGAGCTAATCATTCTTTTTGTTGTATGCATTCCTTTTGCATTGTGTTCTACATTCCTAAGCTCATCTCCTTGTTTTTGTTTTTTCTCCAAGAGGTTATGGGCCCACTTTACTTTAGAGGAAAAAGATCATGTAAGGAATAACTAAGAGAGGGCCGAATCTATCGGAGGCAATTTGTAGGTGTTTGGAGCTTTTGGTGGAGTTTTGAAATTTTGCAGGACATATGAAGTACTTTAGACCATTTTAAGAGGTTTGGGCCATCGTGGAGCACTTTGTAGGAGTGTTGCCACATTGGAGGACCCATTTGGTAGAGGTCCATTCCATTTTAAATGCATGAATGTAGATCGATTTGTATTTTGAATGAAAAGGTGTTGACTTGAGAATTTTTTTTTCTATGCTTAGGCTAAGGCAATTTGAGTTCCAAGAGGCTTAGTTGTGCTTTCTAGATGGTTATTAAGTCAATTTGCATCCATTTTGAATGAGAAGGTGTTGACTTGAGATTTTTTTTTCTATGGTTATGCTAAGCCAATTTGAGTTCCAAGAGGCTTAGTTGTGCTTTCTAGATGGTTATTAAGTCATTTTGCATCCATTTTGAATGACAAGGTGTTGACTTGAAAAATCCCCCATTCAACGCTTAGTTTGAAGTAATTTGGGTTTCAAAGGCTTAATTCCGATTTTTTGATGGTTATTAAGTCATTTTGCATTTATTTGGAGTGGAAAAGTGCTGACTTGAGAGGTCTTTACTTTCTATGCTTAGTTTGAGGTGATTTGAATTCCAGAAGGCTTAGTTGTGCTCTCTGAATGGTTATTAAACCATTTTTCATCTATTTAAAGTGGAAAGGTGTTGAATTGAGAGATCTTTAATTTTTTGCTTAGTTTGAGGTGATTTGAGTTCCTAGAGGCTTATTTGTATTTTCTTGATGGTTATTAAGTCATTTTTCATCTATTTGGAGTGGAAAGGTCCTGACTTGACATATCTTCATTTTGTATGCTTAGTTTGACGCGATTTGAGTTCCAAGAGGCTTAGTTGTATTTTCTTGATGATTATTTAGTCATTTTGCATTGATTTTGATTGAGAAAGTGCTGACTTGAATGATCCCCTTTTCTACGTTTAGTATGAATTTATTTGAATTCTAAAAAACTTGGTTGTGCTCTTTTGATGGTATTGAATTATTTTGGGTCTTTTTGGAGTGGAAAAATTCTCGCTTGAGAGATTCCGATAATCCTAGAGTGTTTTGAGGAATTTTGATTTCCAAGGAGCTCCTATTGACTCAAATGTTTTGAGTGGTTTTAGACCAACTTCGAATGTTAAGGTGTTGATTTGAGTGTGGAAGAACCTTGAGTGATAAATTAAATCTATTCCACATTGTTTAGGCATACTCTAATTCCATTGGTTTTTTTAGCCCTTATGTTACATTGAGTGAGTGGGAGTTTGGATTCGGGGCAAAAATAACTTCTAGTGAGGGCGATGGACTTATAACGGTTGACAAGTTTCATGGCGACAACTTCAACCTCTACAATTCAAGTTGGATATGGTGTTGTCTACCAAAGACCTTTGGAAGATTGTGGAGGGTACGGAGTTGCCACCACCGTCCACCCCGAGTGAGGAAGTCAAGAAGGAGTACAAGCGAGGATGCAAGAAGGCCTTCGCCATCATTGCCACAAGTTTGGTGCCCAAGAAGTTGGTGCACATCAAAAGATACAAAGGACCCGCGGAAACGTGAAGGATGCTATGTAGCATCCACAAGACCAAAAGCTTGTCCAACATCTTGTTTATAAGGCATAAGTTCTTTACCATCAAGATGAACGAAGGTGACAACATCCTCTACCACATCAACAAGAAAAAACCCTTGCAAACCAGTTCACATGCTTGGAGGTGCTTATGAAAGACGAGGATGTCATGACCTTATTCGATAGTCTATTGCCCTTGTTCAACCATGTGATCATTGCAATGGAGATGCGTATGATGAAAGAGCTCACGTTGGATTTCATCACCGCACACCTCAAGCATGAGGTGTCCAAAAGGAAGGAAAATGAGCCTCAAGAAGATGATGTGGTCATGTTCGACGACACTTCTATGTAAGTCATGAGCAGAATGGAGAGCGGAGAATGAAGAGCGAATATATAATAAAAATAGTAAATTGATTAGTCTAATTTTAGATGTTTTGGGAAAGAAGAATCAAATATATCCACGAATATTCCAAATTCAAAAATAGTAAGAATGTGTGACCTATTTCCGTTGAATGTATAGGTCCAAAAAAACAAAGGGCCCTTGAATTTGAAATGGTCTCATTCAATTTGGAATCCAGAAAATGTTGAAATGATAGAAAATCTATGATATAATAGATAAATATATGATTGAAAGCGATGATGATCTCAATAAAGAATATATGAAAATGGTTTTTTGAGATTGGTATAATTGAAGATTAAATCAATCAAAATATAAAGTGTCGCGCACCTCTCCATGAGGAGTGCCCGAAACACCATGGGCACAAGGGGGACCCCGGAGTGACACCCGGGACTTGTGGCGCCGTTGGTGAGAGGGCCCAAGTGATCCTAGTGTGGGTGAGGGCCCCGGGCGTTGGGAACGCCTCCCACCCACGAAGATTAGGAGGCACAAGGGTAAGGCCATGAGTTATGCGTAGCTCATGGCGTGGTGATTCTAGAAAGCTCAAGAACACCTCAATCGGAGGTGTGAGCTAGGAGTTATGGCCATCGGACGGCGCCCTGGTACAGCAGTGCCTGGGAGTGATTCCCGGGACTGCCAAGGTTCAAACAGGCATAACTTCCCCAGAACTTGCCCAAATGGGGCAAGTGAGGAGTGCATCGGCATCTACGTGAAGCGTAGATGAAGATGGAGTGGTTGGTTGTTAAGATCAGACATCAAACAAGGAAGTTATGATGGTCTGAAGCTGCTAGGGGCTTCTAGGCCCAGCAGCTAAGGGAAAATGTCCACTTGGCCCCAACTCTTGGTAGAGAGACAAGAGGTTGGTTGACGGTGGGGTAGGGGTCCCGCGTAGAGTCCTAGAGGCTTATATGGGTGAGGTGGTGTGGCCTCACCCACCTGAGGTCGAACGGCACGGCCTCCATGGGCATTGGTCCAATGTGAGGCCATAGTTGCCTAGTATGGTTCGGGTTGTTGTAGTGTTGCTCCGGCAATGCGATGATCAACATAGGATTGGACTTCCATGGATGGAAGTCCACATCTAGGAATGGGTTACCGATTAAGGGTTGAGTCCCGAAAGCAAAGTAGGAGGTTTGGTTCCCTCCTATGAGCTATATGGTCCGGGGTAGGAGGAGCTAACCATTAGCATGGCGGAATGCGAATGGTTAGCGCTCGTAACCTTTGTTAGAATTGAAAATTGGCAAGATTGTCAAGGGGGGCTAGCAAGGGTTGCGACAAAGGGTGACCATCGCACATCTTGTCCATGCCGTCCATTGAACGACCATACGTACTTGGAGCTTTGAGTGCCACACGAGGCAAGAGAAACAAAGAATCACCATTAAAAGGAGATGGTAAGTACTTGACTTCACGAACATCTATACTGTCAAAATCAATGAATGCAAGATCGGACTTTGATATTTTTCTTGACTTTGTCAGCTTCAAGGCATCAACCATAGTCAACCCTGTAGATGAAGGTGAAGGGTGTAGTGGAGGACGTTGAGAAGGTGAGATTTGGGGAACCACCTTCTTGTATATAAGACCGCAACGGGATTTGGCTACATGTATAGGAAGTTGGGAAGGAGTAGAATGAACACTTCTAAATGGAAATGGCGATGTGTTTGAAAGATCAACAGATGCACAAATGTCATCTTCTGAATTTGATAGCACAAACACACTATCATCAAGGGGTTCCACCTTAACAAGTGCGATAGAGGGAATTTGAACTTTGGATGTACCGGATTCGTTTGTCAAAATGACAGTTGAAGCTTGCATCTGAGACTCAGAAAGTCCTATCATCCTAAATAAACCAGGTCCTAAGATCCACATAAAACCAACATCAGTTCTATTTTTTGGAACCAAAATCGTTTCATACACCTCTCCATCTGCAGAGTACATCTCATGCTCTAAATATATGATTCCTATCTGGAGGTTGAATCTCAAACTAAGTAAATCCTTTGAAACACTCACATGACCATCATCTTAGAGTGGCAAGATGAAGGGAACAAAAGATCCATGAGCTCTAATGGTAGCCATAGAAAATCAAAAGAACATATGAACAACACATCACAAAAATATGGGGTGAATGTTGCTTTTGTATAGAGTTGTGTGAGGAAATGAATGGAAATGAAAACGTGTGATACAATAATGGATGGAGATGAAAGCGTGTGATACATAGCATCTAATAATACAGAAGTGGACATTACACAATAATAGTCAGAGAATATTTACGAGCAGGATATACACAAAATGGCGTCAAATATTAAAAATATTGGTAGAAATTTAAAATATATATGTGTGGACTGACGTAGATGTAGAAAGAATTAAAATTGGTTGGAAAAATAAATTATTGATCATTATGAATAGAACAAAGTATGTGTCATAAAATTTTGGCGGATATAACAAAAATAAACACATAATGACAAACGGGTTGAAATATCTCGTTCATTGAATGCCAATTATAACATGTGATCGTAATATATCCCGGATTTTGCGAGATAAATACATTGGAAGAATAAATGATAGTACCTGATAGAAAACATATCATAGACGCCAACGATGGTGGACGATGTAGAGAGAACACCCGTGAGGCCGAAGAGAAGACGTAGGAAAGCTTTGTATTTCACTTCCGAGAAAAAGAGGTTCAGACTGAGTGTGGGAAAGAAGAATGCAAATAAGGAAGGGAAAATAAACTTGTTGAATACGGTAGAAGAAACTGTGAAGACATTGGATTTTGATGCGATGGCGGAGGATGAAGGTGCAAAGAGCAAAGAAGATTTAGACAATCGTATATCAGAGTCCGAATTGAAGACGGCTTCCAAGAAGATAACAAACAAAAAGGTAAGTTAGTTCAACGTTTACATAATTTGATAGTGTATAAGTTGTAAGTTATGACGGAGAACCTTGTACGTTCACTCACATGTCATGTAGTAGCAATTTATAGAGGTTATAAATTGGAGAAGAGAAACCCTATACGTTAATGCACATGGTATATAACAGAAATTTAGGAAGGCTAGAAGTCAGGAGGAGAACGCACAGGTTTTATAAGAGCAACTTAGGAGGCGAGAAGTTGGGAGCCAAAACCATGTACGTTAATGCATATGGTATATAACAGAAATTTAGGAAGGCTAGAAGTCAGGAGGAGAACGCACAGGTTTTATAAGAGCAACTTAGGAGGCGAGAAGTTGGGGGCCAAAACCATGTACGTTAACGTACAGGATTTATAAGAGCAACTTAGGAGGCGAGAAGTTGGAAGCCAAAACCATGTACGTTAACGTACAGGATTTATAAGAGCAACTTAGGAGGCGAGAAGTTGGAAGCCAAAACCATGTACGTTAACGTACAGGGTTTATAAGAGCAATTTAGGGAGGCCAAAAGTTGGGAGCTAAAACCCTGTGCGTTAACGCACAGGGTTTGTAAGAGCAACTTAGGAAGGCCAAAAGTTGGGAGGTAAAACGACTAAGAGAGCCTAAAAGTAAAACAAATATCTATTGTATGAATTTAAATCGATGTTCACAGCATAGGAGCAAGAAAACTATTCAAAACGGGGTTAGAATGCAAGAAATAAGAAATATGTCTACTCAAGTATTCATGCAATACGTTATAGGAACTAGAAAATGACACAAAATAGCATAATTTTTTTTTTGCCCCGAAACCCAAAATCTACGATGTGGCCCAAAACAAGGAAATAGATAGAAGAATGAAAAAAGAAAATGATTTCAAACCAAAACAAAATATAAGAAGAATTTGTAGCTACGAAGATTTTTGGACACCATTAGCATTTTTTCCAGATTTTACAAGTTTTGGCAAATATACGAATTCCAGATTCATGTCTCGGCCCTGTGCGTTAACGCACAGGCCTTATGCGCTAACGCACAGGGTGTATGCGCTAACACACAGGGTGTATGCGCTAACGCACAGTCGCCTCAAAGTTGCCAGCGTAAAGCCTGTGCGTTAACGCACAGGGTCTACGCTGGCAACTTTCTAGTGGCTATGCGGGGCCACGAAGAGCCACGCTAAATATGGATGCAGGGACGAGTAGTATAAATTGCCACACCTTCAAAGCATTCAGACTTTTTTCTCTCATGTGTCGGACCTGAGCTCGTCGCTGCAAGCTCTCTCATCTACATGTGCAGTACAAGGTTTGTTTGCACTTTCGTGATGACTGGTTAATTGCGCATAATCAGGCGTAAATTGCGGACAGTTTGGGCCGTTCGACCCAAACTGTCTACCTAGTGTGAGCATGGTTTGCGACGCTCGACCCAAACTGTGAGCGTGGTTTGGGTCGAACGATCCAAACTGTCTGCCTAATTTGGGTCGTTCGACCCAAACTGTGAGTATGGTTTGGGTCGCTCGACCTAGACTGTCTGCCTAGTTTGGGTCGAGCGACCCAAACTACGCGCAAAAACTTTGGGTCGTTCGACCCAATCTGGCTATAGGCGGTTTGGCTCGCTGGATCGAAACCACGTGGACAGTTTGGGTCGTTCGACCCAAACCTCGCGTCCAACTTTGGTAGACCTGTAGTTGGACTGTCGCAACCCTTGCTAGCACCCCTTGACAATCTTGCCAATTTTCAATTCTAGCAAAGGTTACGAGCGCTAACCATTCGCATTCCGCCATGCTAATGATTAGCTCCTCCTACCCCGGACCTTATAGTTCATAGGAGGGAACCAACCCTCCTACTTTGCTTTCGGGACTCACCCCTTAATCGGTAACCCATTCCTACATGTGGACTTCCATCCATGGAAGTCCAATCCCATGTTGATCATCGCATTGACGGAGCAACACTACAACAACCCGAAGCATACTAGGCAACTATGGCCTCACAATAGGCCAAAGCCCATGGAGGCCTTGCCGTTCAGCCTCGGGTGGGTGAGGCCACACCACCTCACCCATATAAGCCTCTAGGACTTCACACGGGGCCCCTACCCCACCGTCAACCAACCTCTTGTCTCTCTACCAAGAGTTGGGGCCAAGTGGACATTTTCCCTTAGCTGCTGGGCCTAGAACCCCCCCAGCAGCTTCAGACCATCATAACTTCCTTGTATGATGTCTGATCATAACAACCAACCACTCCATCTTCATCTACGCTTCACGTAGATGCCGATGGACTCCTCACTTGCCCCATTCGGGCAAGTCTTGAGGAAGTTATGCCTGTTTGAACCTTGGCAGTCCCGGGAATCACTCCCAGGCACTGCTGTACCAGGGCGCTGTCCCGGGACAGCACCCCACTCAAATGGCCATAACTCCTAGCTCACACCTCCGATTGAGGTGATCTTGAGCATTCTAGAATCACCACGCCATGAGCTACGCATAGCTCATGGCCTCACCCTCATGCCTCCTAGTCTTTGTGGGTGGGAGGCGTTCCCAACGCCCGGGGCCCTCACCCACACTAGGATCACTTGGGCCCTCTCACCAACGGCGCCACAAGTCCCGGGTGTCACTCCGGGGTCCCCCTTGTGCCCATGGTGTTTGGGGCACTCCTCATGGAGAGGTGCGCGACATGGACACACAGACCCTGTGCGTTTACGCACAGGGTCTGCCCTTGTAGTTTTGGGATGAGCGGCCACCCTAATCGTACAATATTTAAAGGTGCAAATGGCAGTGTCTAGAATAAATTTTGTCATTCTTCCCTGTGTTTGTGGTATTCTGTTGTTATAGTTGTTGCTATTGCTGTTGTTTTTATAATGTTATTGCTAATGTGTTGCTACTGGTTTTGAAATATTTATGAAACTTATTTCATTTGTTTTAGGACCAATTAATGAATTTGGAGAGAACGACTCCTATTTCTACTGATGATGATTCCACAATGCATTCAACTCAAAATCGTCCATCTCAACAAATTCATCATCATCAGGACATATCGTCAAATCTTCATAATAAGAAAAATAAAAAAATAAATGAATCCCTCGATAATTTTGACTCGGATGAAGATAATGATGGTGACAATAAAACTTATCAAGAGAAAGTGTGAGAACTTACGAACAAACGAAAGGTCAATTCCACTTCTACAATTTCTTCAATCCGTGCTGGACCTAATGCTCGCTTGCGTGTACCCTTATGTCGCATGGTTCTTATGCCGATTGTGCGTCCTGCTTTGAAGGGTGACATTACTAAATTGGAGGCTGATTTTTCAATGGTTATCGCGATGGTGACCGTGTGTTTTATATATCGGCCACCGATTCTAAGGGAGACTTTCAATTCGTGGATGATGAGGTTCGCGTATCATGGAGCCCAAATTGGGCTCAAGCCAATGCCCTGTTTGAATCTCAATTGGATACAGATTTGTCATTGATATCATACAAGAACAAGATGTTTTTTATATGGGATGGAAATCACAGATTTTTTGCTTGGACAATTTATATTGACCGCGTATATACCGAAGATTATGAACGTCATATCTTTGTGGATTCTATCATTTTGGCGCCCGAGCCTGACGACATTCCAAGTTTGTTGACTGCTATGTATGACATCAACAAGTAATGTTCTTACCTATTTTTTTACATTTATTTCTAGTTTATATTTTGTTTTCCAAATTATATCATCATGAATCTAATCAATTTAATGTTTTTTTTCAGATCAAAATTCTCACGTATCGACCAATTTGGTGCATACTTTATATCGGATGTAAAGTATTGGCACCATGCCTTTGACTTCCTTCAGAAAGCAACTGGATCCAAAGAGTTATAAACGATGTGAGGAAAAGTCTGTCGAAACTTGGTATTCTTTGACACGACCAATTTTTTTGGATTACATGTACAGTGTAAGTTCTTCTACCATTGCTAATATGTGCCTTATGTTTATTCATCTTCCTTTTATATTACATCTATATGTACTTATAAATATTGACTTTTGTTTGATTTTTCAGCAAGAACTTGCTGAGGCTAGCGATATTGCTCTCAACCAGTACAATGAAACTCATCCTCTTGAACGGACATCAGACGGAGTTTCAAAAGCAATGTCCGCAGCTGTCAACAAAAAACGCGCAATGTTATCTTCTAGTTTTACGAAACAACTAGCGATTGCCGATATCAACCTTACCTCTGCTTTCCTTGAAGAAGTTAAGCACCATTGGGGTTCATTTTCGGTGCTTGAAATGCTACAAGAGAAGCTTCATCGTGTTGCTGTCAGTAATGTGGATGCAGAAGTCAAAGTTGGATGGCTCAAGCTTTGGAATGGCAATAGATTTGACAAAGATGCATTGCATTTCCCGAAATCGCCCCTCTCTGATTTTACACTTGATGATTGGTTATCAAAGTCTACATATTGGGCACAGTTGGAAAAAAATGCTATCGAAGAGCTTCAAAGTATTCTTTCATCTCCTCTTCAGTTGCCTACAGATGTGCCTACTCTCTCCGAGTATATCCAAACCTGGAAGTTTGCGGCTTTCAATTCAATATTCTATCGTGAATTCCAAAGCGGAAAAGTTAAAAAACACAACGGTTGGGATGAGCAACCTAATATTGATCTTGCTATGAAACGTGTATTATACAGGTACAACCTAATCTTATTATTTTTTTGATTTTTTTTATTCCATTTGTCAAATTGTCATGGAATATTTGACTTACAATATTTTTGTGTGTAGGTATTTTCGATATGTTTTGATTCCACATAAATGCGTTATAGGGGAACCTCGTTTTTTCCTAAATTGGCGTGACACTGGTGCAGGAGATTCATGCATGTTCACTACTGAGATTTGTTTGGATTGGTCGCTCCCACACTATGAGGATTGTGGTTGGTATCTTGATTGTCCTAAGGATGCATGTCCGTCAAGTGAAAAGACAATCCGTCAGATAAATGATGCTAAAAATGTGGATCCTCGTGTTACTGCAATTTTGCAAGCACAAATTGTGCAGCTTAAACTTAGAGAACCAGAACCAAAAGAGACAAAACGTCGTAAGAGGAAACATGTTCCTGAAACCAAAATACAAGATCAATCGGAAATTTCACAACATGAAGAATTGCTTGTTCTTTCCAATGATTTGGATAAGAATCCACTTGAAGACGAAAGTTCAAAGTTTGGGTGCGATGTATTGGAATTTCATTACTCCAGCACCTATGACGCTATTCATCGTGCGCCAACGGATATTTTGAGAAAAAAATTATTCATACTGAAGAACTTTCTCACGCTCTTGTTTGCTCGATCTACTGCTGTTAAGAACAAGTCTGAAGGGGTGGATATAGGCCCTCCTGAGTGGATCCAATGGCGGGAATTTATTGAAAACGTAAGTATTATTGATTTGATATTTTCTCTAATGTTCTTACTTTCATTTGGGTTTTATTTTGTGTCTTATATTGTGATATGTTGTGGTATTTCAGTTCAATGACAATCGTGAATTTCATGTCATGGGAAGTCCGACTCCCTTTGCCGTTGAATTGGTTTTTCTCCAATTTTCCGACGGTCTTGACTTCAACCTCTCCAATAGACCTGCTGAAATTCCTTTTTGGAATAAATATGACAAGAACTGGATGATTGCAACAATGTCCTTGTGCAAGTCCATCTTGTCTGATGATGGCGTCCTCATAGTATTTTCTGCTATCGATATGCAAACCAAGAAGGTTTTGAATTCAACCTTACACAACGGCAACATGAAAGTTCTTAGGACTTTTATTTGCCTCAATTCGTACATGGTGTTCAAGGATCCGGAGTCTCCAACCTACACCGTAAGTATAACACATCACAATTGTTTCTATTTAATTATTTTGGTGGTATTTGCATTGTATGTAGTTTTAACACAATTTACATTTTTTTGTAGACTCTGGCATTTATGGCTCATGTCTTGGTAAGGGATTTTACTACCACAAAATCCACGAGACAACCAAATTCCACTTTTTTTGGCACTGGATTAAAAAGCAAAAACTTGCTTTTCAATTTTGTGGATGAAAAAAACATGCTTCTTCAAAAATCGGGAAGACTTTGGAGGGGGCCATATAAAAAATCGCCGCGTTTTTTTCAAGATCTTATTGAATTGTTTACACCATCGAATGGACACGTTGTTGATTTGACATGTTCCACTGGAGCTTCTATCCTAGCAACACGCGCATGTGGCAGACATCTTCTTGCATTTGAGGGTGATAATGACATGTTTGAGCACATATTGAAACCACTTTTGGAAAACGTTTTGAAAGAGCGGTCATCTAAGGAGAATATACAAGATCTCACAAAAGAAGATGATAACCTCTCGAATGAGGAGATGCTTGAATTTGAGTGTGAGTAAGTTTTAATACAATAAATTTTTATTCAATTCATTCGTTTCATTCAATTCATTGGTTCATTTTTATTTCTTCACATTATTTACATGTTTTATCGATTTGATTTCATGAATACGATTGGAAAGATGACATGTCTCCCGTTTTGGGCACATAGACAATTCCTACGAAGTCCAAGCCGTAGCCCGCATCTCCCATCATATGCCGAGAATGTTGCAATTGCAATGTTGAATCTCGAAGATTCGGATCCAAATGAAGAATCTTGCTATAGTTCCAAAATCAATTTACAATGCAAAGGTGCTCGAATATATATAGATGACGAGGCAAAAGATAGTTTCATGTCTAGTGCTACTACTAATGAATAAATTTTTGGACTTCATGTTGTTTATCCTTCTCAACCCTCTTATTACTAAACCCTAAAATCATCATTTTTAAGGCCACAATTCCACGGTTATAGGATATTGGTGGCCCTATTACCAAAATCTTCATCTTCCTCACTGCTCATAAGTTACCGCTCATCGCTCACCACTCATCACTCACCGCTCATCGCTCACCACTCATCGCTCACCGCTCATTGCTCACCGCTCATAAGATAGCACTCCCCCACGCAAACGCACCAGCCTTGGGATCAAGGCAACCTAACTGTGAGCCCAAATCATGTGCCCACATGTGTGTTTAAGTTTTGAACCTGTTGAAACTTGAGCTTGGGATCTCTATTAATTATATAAAACATCAAAAGAGTATCACATCAAAGTTTGATTTAAATTAAGCTATAGGCTAGAGTGTTAGTAGTTGGGTTACATTGGAGGGAAGTGGGATAACAAGTGTAAGACAATAGAGGTAGATGTGATTCAATTACCCTAGCTTTAGTTAGGATAAGAAGTGGTGGTTGTTTTGTGTTGAAGCCTTGTCCATTTTAGGTACGGTGGGCTAAGGTTGGGCCGAGGGCCAACCGCTCCTGGGGTGTCGGCTGAATTCTAGTTAGGTTTCGGTAGGGGGTCGAAGAGGCTAGGAGGGAAGTTGGCCATCTTTCTCTGGAACGCTCTCGACAGGAGCCGCACCGGCCGACAGCAGAAGGTAGTCAAAAAACCAAGGTGTGGCCTTGATTGTGCACTGTTCGGAGGCATCTACTGCCCGTCATCGCCCGTCATTTCCCCTCGTCACCCCAAGCGGTTGAGCTGGTCTGCTGGTCGCTCCGGTAGTTGCCTAAGCTCCCCTCGGTAACCAGCCAAGCTCCCAATGTGGCTAAGCTTCGACCCCTGAGGTGAGCCACCTCTCTGATTCACTCCCTTGAGCTCCTCGCTAAGGCCTCGTTAGCTTGAATCGATCAGCACTCAGATGCGCCCTCCCTTCGGCTGGGTTGCTGATGCTTCCAAATTCACAAATTCCGATCTCGGTGGAAATTATGATCCCTTCCTCATCCCCTGTTTCTCACCGAATGCTTCCCAGAATTCAAACTCTGTTTTTGAGCCTTATAAATCGACTTTGAATCCTCACCTCGTTCGGGGCAGAATGATTCTACCTCATACCGCAAACCCTCAACCTCCTATCCTCACATTAGTCAGCAGTCGCGATCACAACCTTGGAAGCCTCCAAGCGCAGCTATTTTCCCTCATTGCCTGATCCTACTTTCCTGAATTGCACCCCCAGCCTATCTAATGCCTTTGTCCATTAGTCTCCAACCTGTCGTGGCAGCAATCCCTTCGAAGCCCTTCATCAGATCTCCCCAGCCTCTGCTCGGGGCCTCCTTTCGGCCCAGCCGCAACCCCCTTCACTCACACTGAGAGAGAGCTCCCTTCCCCGACTCCCGACTCTCAACTGTCACCAGCCGAAAATCACTAGGGTACAGTCCCGTCTTACCCTTAACCACCAACCCCCCTACCTAATTCGAACAACCACTCGCCTTACTCGGCAGTTCAAGCCCAACTCTAATTCAACATAGTATTTCACCTTTCAATTCTAAATCCTAATTAACATCCAGCCTAATCCTTTGGTAATACAATACTTTGTCCTAGCTAACTAGCCTAAATCCAATCATCAACTTATACTCAAAGTTCACTTTGTTTATCTTTTGGATGTTTTAATAAAAAAATCAAATCCTACTTTAGTAACTTCTAAGCCTAAACACATATGTGAGCACCTCATTGGGGTCACATGATTTCTACCACACCTCTTGGAATGAAAAGATCTTTAAGAATCCACATGAAAACCAATAGATCCTTGGCTGCAGAGTTAGCCTTGTTCCATAACCCTTGAAATTGCTCTTGTGAAAGATGGGTTTTGTTTCTAATATCTGGAAGGCTGCTCCAATTGAGAATCATGGGTTTGTAGGCTTGGTAGTATTGAAAAATACTAATGGGTGGTGCCATATTTTTCATTGTGACAGTAATGGCATTCCCTGGATCCTCAATTTTGTCAAAACCTAAGAGGCGCTCCAAAACATAAGGTTCAGTTCTCTCTTCTTCTTCTTGTTCAATTTTGGTTTGAAGTTCATCTCTTTCTGTTGTCACTTGACATAGTTCCGTTTTGAGGTTTTTAAAAGTGTGGTATAATTTTGAGGTGACTCCGTGCAAGAGGGCCTGTGCCGAAATTTGGTTGTATGTTTCGGGACCTCTGTGTAGCCACATATCGAAAGCTTCGAGTTTGACCATTTCGGCAATCCTGCTGGTGTCTGTGATTGCATGCTGGGTGAAGTGGGTAAGTTGGGTTTTTTAGGCTTTGATCTCCCGCTGGAGCACCTGTAATCGTTCGGCGGTGTCTTGCCGAAGTTCGGAGAGACTTCTTCGAAGTAGGTTGGTTCGGTGTTCGGCGACAGCGGCGACTTCATTTCTCTGTGTAAGGTAAGTGTGCATTCGTTCCGACTGTATATGGGATCTCCTTTGCTCTGCTGCGGTAATCTGTTCATTCTGATTTACTGCTGCCTCGTACTGGCTTTGCAGGAGTTCCTGTTTTTGCCGGAATTTGACTATTTGTGCTTGAGAGGCTACTGCGGCCTGTACACTCTGGTCTTCTTTTGCGGTATATCGATTTTGTAAGAGAATGTATTGTTTGTGGATTTCCGCTTTTCAAGTTGATGGGCTGCAGCTATCCGGTGATTTTGTGCCTCTGCCGCGGCGTACTTGTCATTCAGACTTTGTATTTGTGATTTCAAAACTGAAATTTTAGTTTGTGTACTTGAATATGCTTTGTCGAAATCTGTGACGAGTGCCTATGCTCGTTGCATGCCATTAGTTGAGGCTTCTATGATCAAGTTCTGTAGCAGTTGGCATGTTTGATTAAATTTCTCATGAATGTCTTGCAATTCCGTTGGGTTGAACTCTGATGTACCAATTTCAGGTGTGCTTATAAGCACCTTTTTAGTGATTGTTGGTTCTATATTAGCAACCAGGATTTGTGGGTTTACTCCCTCTTTGGATGAGTTTCCTTTTGTGTGTTCCAATTCATGCTCAAATTGTCTTTTTTTGTTGGTTGGTTTCTCCTTTAATACTGAAGGCATAAGTATGCCTACTTCAATTTCTTGCGGGACTGTAAGCAAACCCTCACTAATTAGAAGCATTGTGAGTGGAGGTCCCACTAGTGTCCTTAAACTAGTAATCTTATCCTTGTATAGTGCCTCTTTGAGAGTGATGAGTTCCATTTTGATGTATCCATAGAACAATGCAGGCCAATCAACTTCTTTTCCATTTAGAGCATCTTGTATGTGCGCTACTGCTGTGCATGCTATTGTATTGGCACTGGTTCTTAGTAAAAACAATGAATTCAAAAACTTGAGAGGTTTTCTTGCTTCAAGAATTGTGCAGTCGTTAATCTTGCATGTTCCAATCTTGGTCTTCATTTTCCCCTTGATGTTGGGAAATATGTCCGCTGCATGTACCCTTGGCATCCCTGGCTCCCTCTTGGCGATGAATGTGTTGAGAAAAAATACATCCTTCATTGTCTGCCTCCACCCCTTGCTGAAAATCGGAATCGTGTGTCCATTGAGTTTGTTTCCATTGTTTCCACATCTAAATTGGTGATCACCTCCTGTATGAAACTTGCATTCATAATCTCCCATGTGACTCTTGTAATAAATTGATCTAACCCTATAAGCTGTAAGAAGGTTTCTTTTTCTCTACTCGGCTCGAAATCCAAGGCAGCCATCTCTGTGCTAAATGTAATATCTGTAGCTGATATTGTCACTACTGCCTTCCCCTTTTCTTTGGTATTTTATCCCATTGCGACACTCCTTAATCT
Source organism: Polytrichum commune (assembly GCA_950295325.1). Classification (NCBI taxonomy): domain Eukaryota; kingdom Viridiplantae; phylum Streptophyta; class Polytrichopsida; order Polytrichales; family Polytrichaceae; genus Polytrichum; species Polytrichum commune. The sequence goes on along the minus strand of OX485806.1, from coordinate 41,991,424 downwards.
GGTCCTCCAAAAGCTAATTCTTCCTATCAATTTCTCAGCTAAATATTCTGGCTCACTGGAATTAAGTTTGTTTCGCTCTTGATAAATGCCGTAGACTGAACTTCGTGACCTCACAAATCTCCCTAATTTTGTGCAACTGGTAGACTGAATCACTGTTTTAGTATGCCTGGATCAAGCTAAAAACCTCTTCAGTTCAGAGAGACCCCTCTCAAACTCCTCTCTAAGCACCTGTGAAAAAAAACTAAGACTGGGGAATCCCCCAAAAAGTAGTCCTGAGAATTCTGTTGTTAATGTCCTTGGGACAATCTGATTAATGATGTATTCGGGTAATTTTGTTACCCTTCTTGATGTTAGCTGGCTGATCCAGCTGGGCCTTTTAACCCTGTAATTTCTGACATGGCCTCTTGGTGGGGTTACCATTCTTTTACCCGTGTGATGACAAGGTATAGTTCCTTTATGCCTTTCTGACGTAATGCCTTCTTGTGATACCTCTTTTTGATTTGCGATTCCTTTCATGTGTATATGGGTGGATGTGGGTCCCTGAAGAATATTATCTTGAATCTTTGGAATGATAGTAATTCGATGTATTAGAACGTTAAGTGTAATTTCAGTTCCATTGAAAATTTCTGTAATATGCGTGGCTTTAAATTGGGTAATACCCTTTTGAATAGATGAATGTAGGGATGTTTTCCATTCTTGTGTAGGATTCCCATTATAGTGTGGTATCCTAATCATGAATAGTGCATAGATTATGCTCTATAAGAGTACCATTTTTCCACATGCGTGGTTTAAACTTCGCATGGTTGCCAATTCGTAATCTGAATAGTTTGTTACGTCCTCCGCACATGTCATGTTATCATAATGATGTTGTGGAATTTTGTAAACTTAACGTGTGTCTATCCCGTTGCGTGCGTATAGTTTGCACCTTTCTTCTTTTGAGAGGTAAAATTTCATAATCACCTTGGGTTTAATTTTTGAAATTGATTCATCACGAACCCCTATTGCCAATGGTTGTATGGAATAACATTCCAATAATTTATGGTGGACTTCTTCGTAATCCGGGGATGTTAAAATCTTCGTCCTATCTTGGTCAAGAGCGATGACTTGGTTGGAGTTAACCCAGTCATATGGTATAAATTTAATCGATCTCCATCGTCCCAATTCATTTTGATGTACGGTCTTAATCTCAATGGTGTCATCATCATGAATTTTTGTGATGGTGTATGGATCCATCCATTTTTGTTGTCCAAAGTGTGTCTTGATTTGATTGTGTGGTAGATATTTGCTTACTACCTTTTGTCCTTCATAAAATTTGCACGGTCGTAAATAACTTGATTATCCATTATGGTGGTTGGTGTTTTGAGATGAATATCCTTTTGTAGAAGATCGGATTGTTTCTCCTAGTGACGAGCTCATGGTGTCACCAACTTCCAAAACATATGCCTTTGCCTCTAAAGGTTCATAGTAAGGTTTAATCTTACTCATGTTTATCCTCCCGAGAGGTTCTCCTTGTAAAGTATTCACATCCACGGTATTGTTGTCGTAAATTTCTTTAATTTCGTAAGGTCCACTCCATCGAATTCTAAATTTTCCTGGACCAGGTTTGTTCATCCGTTGATGCCATAAAATATTTTGTCCTTTGTGAAATTTGGGAATTTTGTTTCCCTTTAATTTCTCCTTTGCTTGATGAATTCTCTCATTTTTTTCTTTATCGTCATAAGAGGTTTTCTTGCAATGTTTGCACTTCTTTCCTTCCAACAAAGTTTTGTCTTGTCTTTTTTTTTTCATGGTTTGAGCATGTTTCATATTCTCCTCTGCTTCGATACGGGTCAAGTCTAATGTTCTTAATTGCTCCATACTCCGTTTTAGAACAGGATGCCATTCTTGATTTTGTTGTAGATGAATGTTAATGGAAGTAATGCTTCCGTTCCAAATACCAATGAAAATGGTGTATGCTTGGTAGTGACTTTATACGCCGTTCTATACGCCCATAATGCCGCGTATAGTTTAGTGTCCCAATCCGTGCGATTAACATTTATCATCTTGGTAACTGTTGTTTTGATGACCTTGTTGGTGCTTTTGGCTTGGCCATTAGCTTGAGGGTAATAAGTTGTCGATTTGCGATGTAAGACCATGAATGTCTTAGTTAATATTTGGATTGTCTCATTTAGAAAGTGACTCCCTTGGTCACTAACTAGTTCGATCGGACATCCGAATTTGGTGATGATCTCTTCAAATATGAACCTTGCGGTAGATGTTGTGGTATTATCCTTAAGTGCTCTTGCTTCTACCCATTTGGTAGTATAGTCTGTGGCAGTAATGATATATTTGTTTTAAGTACCTTTGGCCGAGGGATTGATTGGTCCTATAAAATCCAACCCCCATCTCTGGAATACTTCCGTAGGCATAATTGGATGTACTGGTTGTGATGACTTGGATACTTTTGGTCCCACTCTTTGGCATATGTCGCATTGTTTGCAATACATATATAAGTCCCTTTTCATAGTGGGCCACCAATAAAGAACTGTCAATATCTTATGTAATGTAATGTTTACCGCAAAATGTCCTCCCGCAATGCCTTCATGTGCTTCGGCGATGATCGCCTCGGTTATCGGTCCGGAGACACATCGTCGTTTCATCCCATCGGCTCCTTCTTTGATTAATTGGTTCCCATTGACTAGTTGAAAAGGTCTACTTCTTATCGCTATTTGTTGTCTTTGAGAAACTGTCGCCGATGTTGTCAATCTCCCATGTGATAGGTAGTCATTAAATGGTTTTCTCCAATCTTCTTGTGGATCGGTAGTAATCGCCCCGCATTATATTTTAGTTGTTGTATTTTTTTTACATTTTTGGGCATTCTTCATTGATATAATCATCCGTATCTTGTACTATGGTAGGCCACCAATAAGGCCCGTTGAGTATATGTTGAATTGTATCGTTCGGGTTGAGGTGACAACCATTTTGCTCATGTACCCTTTTGATTAGATGCTTGATTTGGTCTCCCGCGATACATATTTTACTTTCTCCGTGGTTTACTTGCTTTTGTAATTCTTCTTCTTCCATAAAGTAAGTTCCATATTCTTGTTCAAATAGATCTCGATGTTCGGTTCTTCCATGGTTTAAATATTTCATTATTGGTTTTTTCCAATCTAATTTAGTTGAATTACTCCCTGGTTGAATTAGTGTAGTACCATTTCTTTGCTTGTAATTAGAATTTTGCTTGATAAAACTTCGAATGTCGTGAGTCATGGTAGGCCACCAATATGGTCCTTGTGCGGCCTATTTTATCATCTCTTTGCATGTTTGATGTTTCCCATGGAGTTCCTTTAAAAACTCTAGTATCCGATTCTCCGAGATGCATTCTTTGGGTATCTCGTTGGCGACAAATCGTCTCATTAGTTTCCCATTCATGATGGCGAAGAATTGGCTTCTATTAGCAATCCAATGTTTTTCTTATCTAGTTAAGATATCAATAATTACCTTACTGAATAACAAGTATTCGATGTAAGGTTTTCTCCAATCGGATGGTGACATCTCCTTTAATGTAGTAGTTTGTTTATCCTTTACATTCATCTCTTCTTGCTTCGCATCGAGTTTTAGCATACATTCTTCACATTCATACTCCGCATGATATTTGATGTCTTTGTCGATCGTAGGCCACCAATAAGGATTAAAAATATTAATTGTTTAGTCATGGATAAGGTCAAGTGCTTGCCCTTTCCGTTGTGGGTTCCTGCTATTATCTTTCCTCCTCGACTTCGTGTGATGCATATTCGCGTATCTCCGTTGGGTCGTAATCTTATCAAAGTTCCTCCGTTGAGAACAAACCGCTTGCATTTGTTTGCCCATTGAAGTTGTTTTTCATTGGTAATATTTTCTCCACGTATTTGTCCATTTCTTAGGTACTCAAAATAGGGTGTTCTCCAATCCGTCGCGTGGTTTTCTTTCGTGGTTGACTCGTCGTCGGATGTCGAATCTAGTACTAGAGTATTGTTTTCTTGTTCATGTACTCTTCCCTCAATTCGTCGTGAGCAGACCGGACATTCTTCGCAATAGCTTGATACGTTTTTTTTTCTTGTTGGCCACCAATAAGGTCCACTTAATATGGTGAACCAAGTATTTTCGAAGGTTTGATGATGGCCTTCTTGTTCATGCGCTAGGGTTTAGGGTTTAGGGTTAGAATTAGACATAGTTACACGTAGGAAGAAATTAGTTAAGACTAGGGAGGTTTTGGAAGAGGTGGAAGTTAGATTAGAAAGTTGTTTGAATGTCAAACCTATTGTTAGTCCATTGCAAGGAACATTAGAAGTAGGGGATCAACTTGTGGGAGAGGCAACTTCTTCCAAGTTGAGTGAGGAAACACCATTAGAAATCGCCACAATTGGGAAAGAGGTTCCGATAAAAATTGATAGGGAAAAAGGAGTGGACACACCAGTCACCATGGCTCAGGAGGGAGGTGGAATGGATCCACCACCCATACCACCCATTGATCCATTGGTTAGACCGCGAGGTCTACCAATTTTGGTCCCGCAAAACTTAGCGGCAGTGGACATGCCATCCCACCTCCCTAAGTTTTATGGAACCAAGGATAAAGATCCCTCTAGGCACATGGAGAGATACATGGAGAGGTTGGCTAGTTCTCTTGTCACTAATCCCGGATATTGGTTGGTCTGGTTTCCTACCACCCTAGAAGGTGAGGCATATGAGTGGTATAGAGATCATGCCGAGGGATACTTTAGAGAGTGGGATCAATTGCAAAGGAAATTTTTGAATGACTTTAGGCCGGAGGTGGATCAGAGTACATCTCTTAGAGCTCTACCATTGTTGAAGCAAGGAAGGGAAGAAGAGATTTCGGCATACATTAGGAAGTTTGATTTTGTGTGTACAAGGTTCATGGGCACAATGCTCAATGATGACACACTAAAACAATTCGTCATTCAAGGATTCTTTAAAGCGGGGACCATTAGGGGCGTCTTGGAGAGGAATCCTCAAACATTAGTGGTTGCTAAGGTGGCGGCCAGGGAGATGGAGCACATAAATAGGAATTATGAGAGGTTGTGGATGAGAGAAGATGAGTGAATCCTTCAATTCAATCCTATTCGTCCTAGGGGGCGGAGGGAGAGCCGTAAGCATGGGATTCAAGCCCCATATGCTCTCATTAACGCGGGCCCACGTCCTCTAGCGGTAAGAGAACCGGCACCACTCTTAGTATTGTCCGCTCCTCGAGTTGATACGCACGTTAAGAAGGTGGAGAGAAGATTAGGTGCTAATTAGTTGGGATTTCAGGAGGCTATGGTTAAGCAAATGCAGAGTCTTATGGATCAGATGTCATTGATGATTAGGAGTCAGCAGCCTGGTCCTCCTCCTCCAGTTGAGTCGGAACTATAATTACTTTAAATATCCAAGCAACTGGATCATTCCTCTTTTAGTTATGCACTTGCAAAATCAATACTTGTACTTTGAAAGGCAACTAAAACACCTTCATAAAAACATTCATAACTTTCATAAATCAAATTAGACTCTAGCATCCTTACACATTCTAAAAAACTAACAATAAAACCTATAATATCCTTAAATATAAAAGCAACCGAATGACTTTTCTTTTACTTATGCATTTGAAAAGTCAGCGCTTGTAATTTAAGAGGCAGTTGAGACACCTTCATTCAAACAATCATAACTTTTATTTCCTAACTTTGATTCTAATATTCTTAGGCTTTTTGAAAAGCTAACATAAAAAGTAACATTCACTGAAAATCAAAAAGCTAAATTATAATTTTTGTATCTACTACATTCGCTTGAAAGTGTCACAATTAATTAGGGGTGTGTTCAAAAACACACTACCTTCTCTCAAGACTTCCAACTATAAGAATTCTTACTTATGCCTATATTGAATGAATGAGAATATTTTTCTTATTCTGACTACAATTCTAAAGGGTTTCGTGGAGCAAAAAATGAAAATTTAAAGAAAGCATTGAAAGGGGAACTGGGGGTTTTTCCCAACTCTTCAAATGAAGAGTTGGGCACTTCTCCTTTCCGTTTACCGAGAGGTCCCGTTTCTTAAACGGTGGCAACCAAGCCCTCGGACTTGAATGTGGGGGAGAAATGTCATCTCGCACCCCACTTGCTTAAGCCCTTAGAAGGTTTTTTCATTTCCATTTGAACTTCATTTTTAGTTGGCAAAGGTGGCAATATGGCTCCCCTACCCTAGTTGGCAAGATCCTTTACGCTTGTAGTTGTCACTTTCTTTTCTTTTTTGGCCGTTTCCGGAATTAATCTTGTGTTTTGCCGCCGCTTGACTTTTGCTTGCTTGAATTGGTTGTTTCTAACTTAACCTACCTACTTAGTAGCCCACTACTTTCACAATTCCGATTCGGGTAAAGGGCATTTTCTTTTTATCCCTTTGCTTTGTAATTTCTACTTGCCTAAGAGTTTTATCCCAAGGGTAAAACACCTCTAGCCAACCTACGTTAATCTAAATGGTTTTTTGCTAAATTTCCCTATTACTAATCTAATGATTTTGCTAAAACACCTTAATTGTGAGCCAAATTGCCGTTGGGGCCAATTTTGACGCTCACAAACACAATCACTCTTGGCATCCCGTGGTGCCTCAACCATCTTTTAAGAAAAGGCTATGCGGTCTCCAGTGCGGTTGCGGTTCCTACAATCGGCACCATGTGTGCCAACTTCGCAAGCCGCTCTAGCATCACCAATATGGCATCATACCCATGCCATATTGGTATGATGCCAACTTGTGATAAAGTCCAAATCTGCAAACTTGTGATCAAGTCCATGCACATACTATGGCTCCGGCATGATAGGCAACGGTTGCAAGAGGTTGCCTTGCTTTTGGTAAGGGGCTCGGTTTATTTGGCACTTCATCCAAGCCTTCACAAAGTAGGTTATATCCTCCTTTATGCACCAACGATGGTACCTCCTTGACACCATTCTATGGCGGCTATTTGTTTTTCCTTTATGGCCGACAATGTGACTATCATATTCTTCTTTCAAAACCGCTAACCTTAACTTGCCGTGTGGCACATACACTCGACTTTGCTTATACTTGAATAATCCGTCCACCAACTTAACCTCTTTGAGCACCTTGCTCTTGCAAAGCTCACCTACACGCTTTTGTGCTTTGGGGTAGTTAATGTACCCCTCCTATATCTTACATCACAAGTTTCCTTCACCGGCAAACATTAGCCACAAGGTTTGGATGGTTCTCATTGCTTGGAACTCTTCCCATCTATTCAGCACATCCGGCACCGAATTGCCTTTGTCCGGTTGTGGATGAAATCCACCTTTATAAGTGTCAAACTATCATCCCACCCCTATGACTTGGCGTTCATTTGCGCTTGGGTTTGAAAATACTTCAAGAACACATGGTCCGTGTAAACCTTTGCTTTGTGCAACCCCATATAGTGTTGTCATGTCTTCAAGCAATGCACCATGGTAAATAGGTTCTTTCTCATGAGTTTGATGTCTCCTTTCACAACCATCATGCTTCATGCTCCCATATGCAATGACCATCAATAATCCGCCAATGGCAAAGTCATTCGCCCCCATATGCAATTCAAAAGGTTTGTCAAACTCCATGAACTTGAGCACGGGCAGCGAAGACAACTTGCTCATAAGATCCCCAAAGACTTGGTGACAAGGCTCATCCCAATCTTGGGATGGCCATTATTTCAACAAATCGGACAAGGTCGGACAACCATCGAGCTTCATGCTCTCATATGCAATGGCCATCCATCTTGTATCAACATCCACTAATGGTAAAGTCCCTCGCCTCCATATGCATCTCAAAATGCTTTGGAAAACCCAAGAACCTGACCACATCTTTGCAAAAAGAACTTGCTCTTAAGCTCCCCAAAGGCTTGGTGACAAAGCTCATCCCACTCTTGGGATAGCCATTGTTTAACAAGTTGAGTAAGGTGCTCGGAACATCAAAAAAATCTCGAATGAAACGGTGATACTAGTTAGCTAGGCCAACCAATGACCTAGGCATTTTTTGAATCAAAGACCATTTCTCTTTTTGGATTGCCTTGACCTTCATCATATTCGTCCCCCAACTTCATTTGTCACTCTCTCGTTGAACAAAGTTGTTTTCCAGTCCTTGGCGGTAACGTTTTGAGCAACACATTGGTGAATACATCCTTGTACATCACCAACATCCCATGAATGTAATTTGGGAAAGGCCCATCTTTCCTAGCATCCCCATGAGTTCATTGGAATTGCTTTAATTGAGTCATAACCTTTATTTTTTCATTATTCATTTGGTCCATTAAGATCAAATTCAACTTGGTTCCTCCTACCACATGAGTTCTTGTCAATTTAAAATTCAACTATGTGCCATTATGACACATCACAATGCACCGCAAACACACTGGTTTGCGCCTCACATCTACCATGTAAGTCTCAAAGAAGGTGACCTTGACAATGACAATGACATGCACCTCACCTATTTCACATAGTGTGAAATCTTCACAAAAATCTAATGTTTTACATTAGAAGGTTACATGCCTAGCCACCTCATTTGTTTCATGCAGTTTGACCTTTGCAGACCGCACCTTGATGGGTTTACCCGCTTTACACGTCGGCAATCCCCAAATCCCTTATGAGCTTTAGGCTCATGAAGGAGTGCGTTGCCTCTTTGTCAATCCATGAGACATGTCTACCATTGATTGGGCCATGATGTACAAAAAACTTGGCCTAGGCTTAAGGCTATTAGCCTTGGCGACAAATTCTCTATCTACATTCGACCTGCAACACGAACATGATTTGTCTTGATACCACATAGCCAATGTTTAACATTTCATTTGCGGCACAAATATGATTTGGCGCAGTACTACCAAGCTAGCTTCTAACATTCCATCTGCGGTACAAACATGATTGGCTTAGTACCACAAAGCCAAATTATAACATTCCGTTCGCGGTTAAACATGATTTGGCTTGGTACCACAATATGAACTTCTAACATTTTGTCCGCAAGACAAACATAATTTGGTTTGGTCCGCAAAGACAACTTTTAACATTTGGTGTGCGGCACGAGGATGATTTGTCTTGGTAACACAAGCCACCTTTCAACATTTCGTTTGTGGTACGAGCATGATTTGCCTCGGGACCTATTTCCCCTCAAGCCCTTTGTTGTGAAACACTAGCCAACTTTCTTTCGGAATCATCAGTTTCAATGCTCTCGACAATTTTGGTGATACCCGCCATGACCTCATAATCTTTGGAAATTTGAACAAAACATCCAACACCCGTTTTTGCAACCCCATCTTAAACAATGAGTTTCTTAACCAGTAATCTGTACTGGTTGTACCATTCATTTGGGTGTTAATTCGTGCACATAGGGCTTAACTGATCTCGGGTGCCTTACATGCTATCGCGCACCTCTCCATGATGAGTGCCCGAAACACCATGGGCACAAAAGGGACCCTGGAGTGACACCTGGGACTTGTGGCGCCGTTGGTAAGAGCGCCCAAATGATCTTAATGTGGGTGAAGGCCCCGGGCGTTGGGAACGCCTCCTGCCCACAAAGACTAGGAGGCACGAGGGTAAAGCCATTAGCTATGCGTAGCTTATGGCGTGTAGATTTTATAAAGCTTAAGAACACCTCAATCGGATGTGTGAGCTAGGAGATATGGCAATTTGAGTGGGGTGTTGTCCCGGGACAATGCTCTGGTACAGCAGTGGCGTGGGAGTGGCTCCCGGGACTGCCAAGCTTTGAACATGCATAACTTCCTTGATACTTGCCCAACAGGGCAAGTGAGGAGTTAATCAGCATATCCGTGAAACGTAGACGAGGATAGAGTGGTCGTTTGTTAGCAACAGACATCACACAAGGAAGTTATGGTGCTCTGAAGCTGCTGGGGGCTTCTAGTCCCAACGGCTAAGGGAAAATATCTACTTGACCCGAACTCTTGGTAGAGAGACAAAATGTTGGTTGATGGTGGGATAGGGGCCCCGCCTAGAATCCTAAATGCTTATATGGATGAGGCAATGCGATGTGATGATCAACATAAGATTGGACTTTCATAGATGGAAATCCACATCTAAGAATGTGAAACTGATAAAAGGTTGACTTCCAAAAGCAAAATAGGAGGGATGGTTCCCTCTTATGAACTATAAGGTCCAGGGTAGGAAGAGCTAACCATTAGCATGGCGGAATGCAAAGGGTTAGCGCTCGTAACTTTTGCAAGAAATAAAAATTGGCAAGATCATTAAGGGGCTAGCAAAGGTTGCGACATGTTGTATCATAGCAAGGTTCCAATTTTTAAGCTCGCAATTTGAGGGAAATATAGTGTGGTACTTTTGGGCCACCCCCTTTCGAGGGAGCCTAAAAGTATCACACAAGCCCTTCGGTGAAGGTGGCCTGCATTTGCAGGCGTCCAAGCCGAACCCGGATGATAGGTGTATAACGTGAGTAGTTAGATTTTTAAGGGAGATTAAATATGCGTCGTAGTACCTCCGGAGGTTAGGCCTTAGTTTTTTACTAGTGTGGCTTTAAACTCCACTAACCAATTTCATATCTAGTTCTAACCTTAACCTACAACCTATTCTACGCGCAGACGCACCAGCCTTGAAACCAAGGCAATCCTAATTTGTGAATTGGGATGGTTCTGATACACCCAACCGGGTGTGACTTATACCACCCCAACTCAACGAACGGAATAACGACAATTTGATGGACCATTCAATTCTTCCTATTTCTTTATTTATTTCTATTTAGTTTTCTAAGCGGGGCAACTTGGCCTAAGTCCCACCCTTCACACAAATTCCTTCTTAATTACTTACTTTTGTTTGCACGTCCTAACTTACTACATTAACATATTAGGCATCACCCCTTACCTCGGGTCTCTTGCCAACAAGGGTTTACGATTTATTTTGTATGTTTTGATTGTTAAATGTGTTTACACTGGATAGACCACGAAATGCAACTCAATGGGACCAGGGTGACGGGCGACCTGTAGGTTCAACCTGTTGCGCAATCTTCATAAATTGGGGCCATTACTCCCAATCTATGGGGCCAACAACATAATAGTGGATTCGCGGGTCATTAATCCCACCTTTCCACCAACAACATTCAGAGTGGTCGTGTCGGTGATTAATCCGACTTACCACACACGAAACTTGCTAATAAATGAAGCTACTACCACAAAACATACCAAGGGCCCCGAAAACAATGGAATTGGGTACTCCCTTGGCGGTCAAGTGGTCAAGCCACTTGACCTTACGAGATAGGTGAGTGGGTTTAGAGATGCGTACCTTAGCCGCGCTCCCTCCAACCCTAAATGGAAGGTTAGCGTTAGTAAATTTACCTCAATTCTCCTCGGTTGATTTGGGCTTGATGTAGGCCGAGCCGCTACCTCCTTCCTTGCTCCACTTTCCGAGCGTCGACCTTGCCTCCTTCTTTGTAACTAGTTTGGTAGTAAGCGTACCTTAGTTAACAATTAAAATATAAAGTGTTATTCTGCCCTGTAATTTAATCCTAAGCATAATATTTATACTTAGTGCACCAAATTATCTTTCCAATGATCTAAAAATCACTCTAATCGGATAAGAAATGCAAAAGTTATGAGGGTTGGAAGTGTGAGGTCGATTCAACCGACCCTTCCAACCCACCTATCTACCTTCTAACTTCAAAAATTCATAGCACATTCCTTACTACTTTGGTCTAGGCTTTCCTTATACCATTGGAAAGCTATGAACAAGCTCTAACTAGAAAAAATTATGACATCAGCAGGTTAAGCTAATAGAAATTCAGCGGACTCCTTGTAACACAGCAGTCAATCAAGAAGGCTTAAACTATGTATCTCGCCTTCAACAATTCATATCTAATTCAAATCTTAGTCAAATCAAACGTTCTATATGACCCTGGAGAGATATTAAAAATATGTATTTGATAAAAATATGTGATTAGAAAGGTAAGCCGAAGTGAACCCAGCAGGTCCTCTGTAATGCAGCAGTCAACCAAAAGTTCTCAAACTATGTGTCCCATCTTGCACAATTCATATCTAATTCAAATCATGCTCAAATCAAATGTTCTAAGCCATTTTGGAAAGCTACACAAAACTTCTACTTGGGAAAAATATAATTTCTTGGAATTAAAATTCCTATTGGGCTCGCAGGTCTGATCCAGCAGCCGCTACCCACAAGACCACCCAGTTTTTCTACTCCATCTTTGAAAATCCATAACTAATTGTCATCTCAACCAAATCACAAATGGGAAACGGCTATGGATAGCTATATGAAATCTCTCTAAGAGAAAAATGATAAGTATCTTGTTCTAGCTTTTGAACTAAGCCTTCAGGGCATTGGCAGATGAGGTCTATAATGCCTTTATTCAAAACTCTACCATCCAACCTACCTCTACAAAAGAAGGAATAATTTTGTTGGTGTGTTAATAAACACACAACCTAACTAGGAGAGAGAGAGTAGAGGAGGTTCTCAAGCCTTTCTTCTAGACCATTGAGAATACATGCTAAAGGATTTTTTTCCTAACTACATTGAAGCAGGGCTTCGCCCAAAAACTAGAGAAAGAGAGAGAGCTACAAGGTGGAAGGAGGGGTTTTTAAACCCTCTCACAAAAGGGTTGGACCCCTCCTCCACCGGATCCATTTTTCAAACCCTTTCCCGAAATTTTGGCTCGGGGGTTTTCCCGGTTGAGGTTGCCACCCTCTCGCCGAGGTGGCTCCGACAAAAAACCTTTAGAAATCTTTCTAATTTTTCCGCCATCGAGTTGGCAAGGGGGCAAGTGGGCAAGTATCCCCCTTGCTCTCTTTCTTTTTTGTCTTCAAAATTCTTCACGCCGATTTTATCTTCTTACCTAAACCACCTCTAATAGTCTTGTGTGCCTCACACTACTAATAAACTAACACTTGCTTAGCTAGCATTTACTAACATTTGCTTAATAGCTAGCATCTACTAATATTTGCTTAGCTAGTTGTTTTTACTAGCTAGCATATTTTTTCTACTTTGCTATCTTCTAGCACTACTTAGTTTCATTTTGACCTTCCTTCTTCTAGGCTAAATACTAAATGAACTAATTTTCCCTAAATTCCCTATCAATTCTAACTTTTAATGCTAACATTCTAACTAAAAGTGATCCCGCAGAGTGGTGGACCACTCAAAGGGTTCACATATAGCTTTCAAATGTACGGGTTATGACGGTGAGCCTTGGGTTTCCAAAAGGTTGTGATGCTCAAATTGTATTAATGATCATGTACAAGTCGATTTTTACTATACCATTGATTATAATGTCAATGGTGGATTTGGTGAGGAAAATGGAGAAAGCCTATGGAAGGGCTCCTGCAAACCTCGAATACCAAATATCGAAGTATTCGGGGCTAGAATACCGAATGTATATGAAAGCTTGGATTGAAATTCCAATTCAAATTGCTCAGAAGGTGGTGATGTTGGAATGAACTTGGTGCAAATGAGGCACTCGGGGTCTTCTAAGGCCTGAATGGTACATCTAAGATGGACGAGCTTTCTAAGAAATGCATCGTTTTAGGCAGGGTTACAAAAACGGGTGGTGAACACCATGTTCAAATTTACAAGGTTTATTGAGGTCGTGGCGGGGATTATCAAAATTGCCAAGAGCATTGAAACTGTGACCCCGAAAAGAAGTTTGGCGGTGCCTTACAACAATGGGCAAAGAGGGGAGATAGGTCCCAAGGCAAATCATGCTTATGCCGCAGACGAAATGTTGGAAGGTGGTTTTATGCTACCAAGGCAAATCATGCTCGTGCCGCAGACGGAATGTTGAAAGGTGGTTGTGTACTACAAAGGCAAATCATGCTCGTGCCATGGATGGAATGTTGAAAGGTGGTTTTATGCTCCTGAGGCAAATCATGTTTGTTTCGCGGACAAACTATTAGAAATTAGATATGTGGTACCAAGCCAAATCATGTTTGTGCCATGGGTGGAATGTTAGAAATTGGCTTTATGGTACTAAGCCAAATCATATTTGTGCCACATACGGAATGTTAAAAGTTGGCTTGGTGATACCAAACCAACTCATATTTGTGCCGCGACTGGAATGTTTAAAGTTGGCTTTGCGACCAAGCCAAATCATGTTGTTGCCGCGGACTGAATGCTAGATGTAGGATTTGTGGCCAAGGCTAGTAGCCTTAAGCCAAGGCCAAGTATTTCATACCTTGAAACTCAAATGAATGGGAGATATGTCTCATGGATTGAGAAAGAGGCAACGCACTCCTTCATGAGCCCAAAACTTAGAACTTGATTGGGGCTTCCTAACGCGTAAAAGGGGCAAGCCTGGGAAACTTAGTAGTGTGAGCGTAGAGCAGAGAGCGGAAATTGGAGAGCGGAAAATTTTGACTTTGTTGGGTAAAAATAGGACAAGCAGTGCCTATTTCCGTGGAATCTATAGATAGTTTGAATTCAATTTGTTGGAAAGGCACCCCAATCTCGTGGAGATATTAACCCAACCTAGGTCGAGGAACAAACGGAACCTAAAGGCGTGGAAGAATGTATTTGTTATCAAAGATCTTATAGTCTAGGTTTCAAATGGTTTCATATTAAATTAGGGCTGACGTCAGCAATTGAAATCAAACATCAAAACATATGATGAAGAAGAAGTTGAATGGTACGGTACTTTTTCCAAGAACTCTTAGATGTCCAGAATTCCCATACACAAAATATTTGATTGGCCGAGATAATGTAGGTGAAGTTAGGTGCCAAAATCAAGACTTACAAAAATGTGTATCCAGTTCAATTTGCTATAAACAGTTTACTCTAGAATAAATAAAAAGGTGTGCGCAAAAAAATCCATTTGGCTCCTCCACGTGTCTACACCCTATCGGCCGGGCATGTCCAATACGGTGCACCTGGATGAAAACTCATCCCATACAACTCCATTGCAGAGAATGACATCTCCAATTCATCCCTTAGCTTAGCCAATTTCCGCAATTTTAAATCCCCCAAGTCCGACATAAGAATCCTCCGCGAAATCCGTGAGCTGGCGTGGCGGCTATGTGAGAACCACATCAAGTTTATCTGAAATTGAGTGATAGTATTGGCATTGAGTGATAGCCTGGCAAACAAACCTTTATGATAGCATTGGGACCCATCACGTATTCATATTGAGCCAAACGAAGAGCATTGAACTCCACACTTTTATCCACAATCATTTTCCATGCTTTGCAAGATAGCCTCAAACTATGGATTAGCAACAAACGGAGTTGGGTGTCCAATGCCGTCTCTGCACCCATATCCACGTTTGCAGCACCCACCAACAAGTTTGGGACCAAGACCATCAATTGTACATCTTTGTCTAAATACAATACAAGTGGCTCCATTACGTGGGATTGGCACGATTTTCCCCACCCTGATACGTCGTCCAAACCACAAACATTCATCATATGAATGAAAGTTGAGAATCTGGCCTACGCATATAGTCTCTTGGAAATGAGAGCATCCAAAAAACCACAAACATTCATCACATGATTGAAAGTTGAGAATCTGGCCTACCCATCTAGACCTATTTCGGAAGTGAGAGCATCAAAAACACACAAACATTCATCACATGAATCAAAGTTGAGAATTTGGCCTACACATCTAGTCTCATTTCCAAAGTGAAAGCATCCAAAAAAACACAAACATTCATCTTATGATTCAAAGTTGAGAATGTGGCCAAAAAATAAAGAAGAATCACTATGATGAAGAGTATGAACACTCACCAGGATGGAGTAGCATAATATTTGTGCTTGGAAATCTTTCATTGTGCTTGGAGTGCATGTGCTTGGAGCGCTCACATGTGAAAAAGATGTACAGGGATGTGACCATAATTGGTAGGATATATGCTTTGAATGCATTAGATTAATGGGCTCAATCCTAACTTGATTAGGGGATCCTAGCTAGTACACCACATAATGACCGGGGATGCAAAATATAACATTATGGCTATAATGCCCAACCCCCAACCCCCAACCCATGGACCCTCTCGGAACCGAGAGGGTCCCTACATAGTCCAACCCCTTAACTTGACAAATATCAACCCAACAAAAAAAGGTTCAACCCGTCAACCCCAACTTGTTTAGACACCCAAAAATGTGGTGCAAACCCCCAACCCCTGGACCTTCTCAGAACCGAGAGGGTCCTTACATAGTCCAACCCCTTAACTTGACAAATATCAACCCAACAAAAAAAAATTCAACCCGTCAAACCCAACTTGTTTAGACACCCAAAAATGTGGTGTAAACCCCCAACCCCTGGACCCTCTCGGAACCGAGAGGGCCCTACATTGCACAACACCTTAACATGAGAAATATGAACCCAACCAAAAAAAATACAACCCCATCCACCCGAACCTATCTTAAATCTCGTTCTTGATTCCTACACTAAGACCCTCTCGGTTCCGAGAAGGTCAAATTCCAGCCAAAAAACAAACTAGTTGAACCTATCAACCAACTACTTGAACATATGTACAAATACAAGCTGTGAACCTTCAAGAGCAATTGAAATCAAACAACAAAATAAGATGAAGGAGGAGTTGAATGTGGTTTGAAAAAAGGAAATGAAAATTCAACAAATGAAATTATAAAAAACTTAAACATAAACAATACATAGGAGATGGAGGTTCCAAATGCACGAGGCATAGTCAAGAACTTGGACTACCATGTCTATCACTATCCTCACCATGGTCGGCCTTTATGTCTAGGAAATCCAAAACTAGCTTGTTGAAAGGGCGGGTGCGACTAGGAGGTGGGGACGGTACTTCATCCAAAATATGGGCAAGGTCAGCAGGATACGAAAGGAGCTTAAATGTTGTCGAAGGGGTTGTAAACATGTCCGCATTAAGGACACGAATCGGGCTCTCAATATGAACTCAGAAAACATAGAACTAGAAAACAAAAAAAAATAGCACATGCCAAAAATCCGGAATCGAGAAGATAGAAATGCAAGCAAGCAAGTTAGAAGCCAAGAACAAACTTACGCACATAACAAATGAAAATTGTGCATTGCCATCTTCCGGGGAGGAGGAGCAAAAACCGACCCTCGTTTTGGGGTAGCATCCTGAGAAGTGTGTTCTTGCTCAGTCTCATGCATGGGGAGGAGGATGGACTTGAAGATGTCGATATCCGATTCAAGCGCCACAATATGGCGTTGAATGGATCGACATGCAATGATGGAACCTCCTAGAAGAACAAAATGCGAGAAGGTAAGCATAAGGGAATGATTGGGAAATAGAAAGAACATAAAAGAAAGCAAAACATAAAAAAACTAAGACATGAAGAAGAAGGAGATTGAAAACCAACCAACGCCATATTACCAATCCATGATAATATCGTCCTTGTCAGTGAAGGAGGAGAAAATGATGGAGAAAAACTCGGGGCGTTTTTCAGGAGCACCTCTCCAAGGCACCCCGTCTTTCCTCATCGACTGGTTCTTCGAATCGGCGAAGCTATTGAGCCAACCATCTCTTTTGAGATTGTAACCCATGTCTTCGAAGTCCGAGGTCCGGACATTCAAAACAGATTCCTTACACACGAGCACCTTGATGAAGAACTTGCGAGTTTGCAAGAAATGAAAAGGGTAGAATTAGGAATACAAAAATGCAAGGAAAAAAAAGATAAGAATAGAAAATGATGAGGCAAGAAAGAAATTACCAAATCAGATGGATTAATGGGCGATTAGAGGTCAAGGTCATTCATGCCAAACCAATCTTCGGCAACATAGAAGTCCTCTGTATGTGCCTAGTTATGTATGGATCTAGACACATCAGGATCAGAGGCGTGTGCAAAGACAAGAACGCCGTTGTCATGGAGGTTGGCGTTTGCAAAGGCAAACAAAACCTCAAAGTAAGTCGAAGAACGTTTGTTCCATTGAGGAACATCCGACGATGATGACGAGATGCTCAGCATAGAAAGGTTCTCCAACACATCTACGAAGAGTATATTAAACCCAGTGTGCACCTTAGGCTTGCTATTAGGACGAGTACAACCCGCTCCAACCTGCAAATTAAAAATCCAAAGAAAAATATAAGAAAACAAGTGTTGAATTAGAATGAAAGAACGGGTAAACAGAATAATGTCGCACTGACCTTAGTAAGGAATTCTTGGATGTGGCGGTAAACCGGAGGGGGAACCTTAGACCGCATGAGATCCTCTATGAGGTCCCCCATGTCGACATTCTCAATCAAAAAGACAGAAAACGACTTCTTAGAAGAAGTTGGGGAGGTATCAGGGGCAACGGCCTTCTTCTTGCGCGGCACGGAGGGAATGGTGACACCGCTATGGAAATGAGCTGGAACATGGTCCCGAGCAAGGGCAGAAGGAGTTGCCGTTGGACTTCCGACAACCGTGGTAGCTGGAGCTGTAGTGCGCTAAACGGAGGCCTTGGTGAAAAAACGGGTGGAAACTTGATTGGAGGCCACCCTCTTGCCTTTGCCCTTAGCCTTCACCAATTCAACCTCCTTGTCATTGGTGGGAGGAGCCGGATTTTCATCTTCTTCCAGCTCTTCTTCCAATTCAATTACCTTAGGGGCAGAGGAAGTGAGGCTGTCGTAGAGGGGTTCTTCTACATCGGGAACGAATCCACGAGAACAATCCAAGTACCAACCACCAGACACCAAATGCACGCATGGAAATTTTACAAATTATATGGTCGTGTACATACAAAGATTTGAGTTGTCATTGATCCAGTCGTCAAGGAATGACGGTAAGGACAAAGAAAGTATAGCATTCTTTACGACAAGCTCACGATTAATGTACTTACACATTGGAGAACATGAGAACAAATAAATGGAGTTAAAAAAATGAAAACAAACAAAGGAAGAAGAAGAAAAATGATTACCGGTAAGTAACGCGTTTGATAGCTATGGGACCTTCCTCGAACTCCATGAGATCGAGTCCTTTGGTGAATTTCAAGACTCCCTTGTCATCAAAATACACCCGAAAAGCCTTGTCCCACAAAATGAGCCTCCAATGCTCGACAAAATGAGCAGGTTGCAAAAGATCTTCCGTAGAAACCCAGGCGATGTCGATGGAGCATTCATTTTCAAATGAGGCGATCTCACCCTCAACCCCTTTCTCCAACTAAAATGAGACAAACATGAAGTTAGAATTCTGGTCAAAATCTGGTCCTAATGCCTAACTAAACATACAAAGTATCCAACATAGAAGGCAAAATCTGGTCCTCATGCCCTCAACAAAAGACCCTCTTGGATATGAGAGGGTCGTCCTCTAGAACACACCAAACTATTTCAACATCACAACCCAACTAGGCCACCCAAGTTGAACCTATATACACACTCTAGGCACCCAACCTTGGAATCAAAATCTGGTCTAAATACTCTCAACAAAAGACCCTCTTGGATCCGAGAAGGTCGTTCTCTAGTGCACACCCAACTATTTCAACATCACAACCAAACTAGTCCACACAACATGACCCTAACTACACACTCAATGTACCCAACCTTGAAGTCAAAATATGGTCCTAATGTCCTACCCAACACTATCAACCGTACTAGTCCACAACAAATTCACGTTATATACACATATAATTTTCATAACCTTGAGGCCAAAATCTGGTCTTAATGCCCTACCCTCACACTATCAACCAAACTAGTCCACTGAAATTGAACCAATTTACACATCAAACCTTCCCAACCTTGAAGTCAAAATCTAGTCCTATTGTTATGAACGAAGACCCTCTCAGATCCAAGAGGGTCGAGGTCATGTGCATACCCAACTAATACAACATATCAAAAAAACTACTACGTACAAGTTGAGCCTATCTACCCTTACAAGCTTTACAACCTTGAGGTCAAAATATAGTCATAATGCCCTCGAGGTTGAAATGAGGCAATGTCACCCTCAACAAACATACAGTTAGAAATGACAAAGAGTGAAAGAGAACAAATTAAAAAGTATAAGGTATTGGAGCACATGTGCCCAAAAAGAAGCTTTGTGAAGCCAGTCATCGAGGGCTTTCTCGCGAAGAGGAAGAGAAGAGGGGAACTTGTTTATGGTTTTGACCTCGGCGGGGGAATTCCACCACCGAAGCCATCTAGCCTTAAAGGAAGCATCCACATGTGTAGTTGCCACCTTTTGCAGTTTCTCAATAGTCATATCCGGGACGAGGAAGGTGGAAAAATGACGGTCAATCTGCAAAAATGAATAGTGTAATGTAAGGGAATATACATAAAGCACAAGTAGAAAAGCACGAAGGTGGAAGCAAACAAAAATTAAAGAGGTGCAGGGAGTACCTCTTGGAAGAAGTCATCGCCATTGTCCTTGTGGGCGACGGAGTTGAATTTTTCAAAGCTCCAAGATCGAATACTTTTGATCAATCTATCCTGGGCTTTTGTCATAGCATCCCAAATCCCATGAGCAGATCTTAGAGTCTCAGGAGTGGCCTCACGGTATAACCGTGCAGCAGTATCCGCCGAATTGGAGATCTCTCTCTAAAACAAACATAAATGTGTGTAAGGATAAATGCACAAAACATGAGAAAGGAAAAAACTAGAGCGAGAAGAAAAATTACCTTGTATAAAAACTTGACGAAGATGTCCAATGTGAGGGGATACCAAGTAAGATTTTTCTCCATCTTAGCCTCGCACATCTTGTAGTCGTCAACAAAAATGAAGTCCTTGAAATCCTCAAGCTTCATTTTTGCAAATGTATGAATGCGAAGCAATTTGGCGGGGAGGTTGTCCTTAACATGATCGTGCTCCGTGGACCTAAAAATAATAATAATGAGGGTCCCAAAAACAATGAAACATAAAAGGAAAACAGAAAAGGAAAAGAAACAAGGGAAAGAAACCTGAACTTACCAATTGATGTCATTCATGGCATTCAAGAAGACGGCGGTGCAATTTCTTGGATCCACGACAATACAGTCAACAGAGATATGCCAACCTTTATCTAGTGAATGATGCTTATTAGTGTGCCTCCACCAAGCCGACAAACGGTGATTACCCTCCCACACATAGAACACCTTGCCACAAAGGTGTTCAAGGTCAGGGTCAGTTTGGAGCATGGCGTCGAATTCCTCATTAGCATCTTGCCATAAGGAACTCCAAGAATTGTGGATGTCATCGGAGACATCGAGTACCTCATTGAGGTTGTTGTAGGGAGAGACAACAAGGTTCTAAACCCTAAACCCTACAAGGCTCGGTCACCGTCACGGTAACCCATGACGGACTCATTTTCCAACCAAGCGACATCAACCTCGTTGATGGGACGAACAAGTGGAAGACATCACAAGCGGCACAATGGGATAGAGAAACGCGACTTATGAAGAGGTTTCATTCGAAGCCAGTGAATCACAACATTAGAGTCTTGTTTTTGCGATCTCCGAATCAAGAGCTCAGTCTCCTCTGGGTTGGACTCATCAAGAGGACACAAAAAGTCGGTTGCAACTTGTGCATCATTCTACAAGGGTAACCACCAAAATATTAGGCAACGACTAAAATTACAAGGAACAACAAAGAAGGGAACTCGAATAAATGAAACATCTATTGACAAAAGAGATGAAGCAATGCCCCATTTCATACCATAGGAACCGCCAATGGAACATTATGGTTCTCCATTGAGGGCTCCTCCGAAAGAATGAGATCTATGGATGGTGATCCCTGCAAAATTTCAACACATTCAAGCTTTAGAACCTTGCAGTCAAATGTGGTCAACATGCTTTAAAGAAAAGACTTCTCGGATCCGAGAGGGTCATTTTGTAGTCTACACCAAAATATTTCAACATCCCAACCCAACTACTCCACACAAGTTGACCCTAACTACACACATAAAGTGCCAACCTTGAAGTCAATATCTAGTCTTAATGCCCTCAAACTAGAACAACCAAACCAGTCCAAACAAGTTGAACCCAACTACACAATCAATATACACAACATTCAAGTCAAAATCTGGTCCTCAAGCCCTCAACTGAAGACCCTTTCGGGTCCGAGAGGGTCCTTCTCTAGTCCATACCCAATTATTTCACCATCACAACCGAACCAGTCCAAACAAGTTGAACCCAACTACACTAACAATATACACAACATTCAAGTCAAAATCTAGTCCTCATGTCCTACCCGACACTATCAGGAGAACTAGTCCACACAAGTTTACCCTATCTACTCATACAACATACACAACCTTGAATTCAAAATCTGGTCCTTATGTCCTACCCGGCACTATCAACCGAACTAGTGCACACAAGTTGTACCTATCTACACATAAAACATACACAACCTTGAATTCAAAATATGGTCCTTATGTCCTACCCGACACTATCAACCGAACTAGTCCACACAACTTTGCCTTATCTACACATTGAACATATACAACCTTGAATTCAAAATCTTATCCTCAATCCCTCAATGAAAGACCCTCTCGAATCCGAGAGGGTCGTTCTTTAGTCCATAACCAACTAAGGTTTTTTGCTATAATGCAGGCAGGTGGGTGTCAAACCCACCCAGGTGCATGTCTCCCACTCAAGGTTCCTTTTTGTTTCCTTAGCCCTATCCATATATTGTTTGCCCTATTCTTTGCAAGTTCTCTCCCATATTTAGATAATTGAATTTCATGTGTCATATTCCCATAAACCTAAATCTTGAAGTACCCCTTGTGCATATAAGCTTTACGACAAACTTACGGTATTCATCGAATTCTCCCTTCTCCCCTCGCGGGACCTGCTCTGATTGAAACTGTTGCGATGCACGCTCTCTGCCATAGATGGTGTTTGTGAACCACTGTCTTCCCCTTCTTCGTCTATTGACTGCAGATTCAACCCTCCCTTATCCACTGCACACGTAGTCTGCGAGTCTAATGGGGTCCCTCTTCCTTCTATGCACGTTTCCTTCTTCTTCTTTAGTTCTCTCCGTCTCCTCTGTTTCGAATTGCTGAAACTCGTCCTTCTCTTTATCTTTTTACGCTTCTTTCATGGATCGATTATGGAGACTGTATTTTGGTCTGGTTCATTCATGTGTGCGTTCCAGTTCCCTTTTCTTCCTCTCTTTCGTGCTCTCTACTCTTTGGGCATCCCTTTACTTTACTCACAAAATGACCCTTCACCGACCTTCTCTTACCTTTATAGTACCACTGTTCAACGTTAAGGGTTTACAATTCTTTGGTAGCCGTGCCTCATTTTCCTTATTTGGATTTTTCTATTATTTGTCCCTCTCTTTGTCCATGGCTTCTTCATCCACAATGCCATGTGTATGAGAAATGGTTGAGTTCCGTGCCAATGGCATCGGGATCCCCCTTCTTCCCCCCATTCATGCGAACGGATTTGCATCTGTCTTTTCCCTTCACCTTAGTATCAGGTTTTGTTGCAAAATAGTACAATATGGGTGGGAAAAGCTATTTTGCGAGCAGTGAGCGGTGAGCGGTAAGTTTTCTAGAATATTGAAATTTTGTGTGGTGAAACATGCCCTATGACCGCGGTGTAGAGCTAAATATTGAAATATTTTGACAATATTTTTGACAAAAATAACCTATAACCGTGGTTGAGGAACCTATAACCATGGTTATAAATTTGACCTCAAATCATTGGTTTTAATTTGGGTCTCGACATGCCCAACGGCTTAGATTTCATGTTCGGTCTCGGCATATATGGCCACTTTGGACAAGGCCTAGGGATTTTAAATTTGATTTGAGGTCAAGTTGATAGCTTCAGGTTGAATGAGGGCATGCAATGTTTGGGTTTCATGCTTAGCTACATTCAACCTGAATTTATAAATTTGACCTCAAATCATTGGTTTCAGGTTGAGTCTCGGCATGCCAAATGGTTCATATTTCATATGGGAGTGGCCACTTTGGATATGGCCCCGGATTTCTTGGGGTTTGATGTTTGATTTGAACCTAAAACATAGGATGATGTCCATAATTTATGCACAAGCCTTTTTTGGGTTATTCCATTCTTCGTCCAGTCTATCTTCTCATTTTTTAATTCTTCCATTCTTCTTCCAATGTATCTTCTTATTATTTGTAATTCTAAAAAACGTATTGATATTCTATACTTATCATCTTTAATTTTTTGGTTTAGTTTTTCGGTTTAGTTTTCCTTAGTCTTTGTTTCATGTTTTGATCTATATGTTTACAACTATATTTCTTTATCTTTTTTAGTTAACCTCTATGTCTTATTGAGTAATAGAGTGGAAGGAGGGTTTAGGGTACACTTTTCGTTGGTGTACACTTTAGTCAACTTGTAGACCATTGTGTAATATAGGTGTGCATCTCATATCATTGTTGAACATACTCATTCAGAGGTATTAGAAAAGACACTTTGTCGCAACCCTTGCTAGTCCCCTTTAAAATCTTGCCAATTTTGCTTTCTAGCAAAGGTTACGAGCGCTAACCCTTCGCATACCCCCATGCTAATGGTTAGCTTCTCTTACCCCGGACCATATAGTTCATAGAAGGGAACCAACCCTCCTACTTTGATTTCGGGACTCACCCCTTAATCGGTAACCCATTCCTAGATGTGGACTTCCATCCATGGAAGTCCAATCCCATGTTGATCATCGCGTTGCCGGAGCAACACTACAACAACCCGAACCATACTAGGCAACTATGGCTTCACAATGGGCCAATGCCCACGTACGCCTTGCCGTTCGGCCTCGGGTGGGTGAGGCCACACCACCTCACCCATATAAGCCTCTAGGACTTTACACGGGGCCCCTACCCCACCGTCAACCAACCTCTTCTCTCTCTACCAAGAGTTGGGGCCAAGTGGACATTCTCCCTTAGCCGCTGGGCTAAGAAGCCTCTAGCAGCTTCAGACCATCATAACTTCCTTGTATGATGTCCATTGCTAGCAATCAACCACTACATCTTCATCTACGTTTCACGTAGATGCCGATGGACTCCTCACTTGCCCCATTTGGGCAAGTTATGAGGACGTTATGCCTCTTTGAACCTTAGCAGTCCCGGGAGTCACTCCCAGGCACTGCTGCACCAGGGCGCTGTCCCGGGACAGCGCCCCACTCAAATGGCCATAACTCCTAGCTCACACCTCCGATTGAGGTGTTCTTGAGCATTCTAGAATCACCACGCCATGAGCTACGCATAGCTCATGGCCTTACCCTTGTGCCTCCTAGTCTTTGTGGGTGGGAGGCGTTCCCAACGCCCGGGGCCCTCACCCACACTAGGATCACTTGGGCCCTCTCACCAACGGCGTCACAAGTCCCGGGTGTCACTCCGGGGTCCCCCTTGTGCCCATGGTGTTTCGGGCACTCCTCATGGAGAGGTGCGCGACACACTTGAATGCCAAGTTACATGAGGTGACACTAATGGTTTAGGGTCATTTATTCAACACAACATTCGCCTAAAATCGCAATCAATCATTGAAAAAGTGTACGAATGCGTTCACTCCTCCTCATCACACTGAACAACTTCTAGATCTAGAAAACTCAAGCCTCTACGAGACAGAGAACGGGAGCGCGAAGTGGGATTCCGTATGTCCTCACTTGCAAATCAAAAAGCAATTTCTTCGGCATATGTAGGCAACTCAAAGGGTTTAGGAGGGCTTGGGAAAAATGTCGGCCTACAAAAAAAAGGTCGATGATGTGGAGAAATCAAGATCTCGCACCTGCAAAATGAAAGGCTTCAATAAGAAGTGACAACAAAAAGAAGTAACATAAATCAACATGATCTCAATAGAAATGCATACTTGACCGTTTAGACTTACTTACTGAATCGGGATTTCTTCACGATCCGCTCAACTTCAATTTCCTCGCCATCAATGTCATCCACGATGGTGAGTGGATCCAGGTGAGGAGGCGAAAGAGTAGGTGAAGCCCGGATGAGGGGTGCCAGTAAGGCCTTGAAGATTTCCTCATCCGGCTCCAACGCAGCAATATGTCGGTTGATATTGCGACAAGCGTGTATGGACGACCCTAGAGAAGTGAACATGATTTAGGTGATAAGTGAATGTACAAATAAACTGAGACTGAGTAGGGTTTAGGTTGAAAAAACGAACCAGTGGCTGCAGTGCAGTCAACCACGAGATCCCCAGGAAAGGTAGATGCTTCTATAAGCATCTGCCTGAGCAAGACGGACTTCTCCCGAGGGCCTCGCCAAGGTAAATTGCCATTCATGAGCTGATCATCTTTCGTGACCAGGTTCATGAGGATGTCATCTCTGGCAAAGTCTACTCCGTGGTGGTCAAGAGCAGGGATTGGCTGAAAAGAAAATGTAGACTTGGGAACCCCTGGAAGACTCCTCACCGCCAAACAGATGCCAAATCTCATGGTCTGGCATTCGAACAAGAAGATTAGACAAGATTGACAATGTCCATGGAGAATCAAATAATGTGTGAAGATCCAAACTGGGCATGCTGGACAAGAACAAAGGGCAAAGATTACAATCAAAAATAATAACAAATATATGACAAACAAAAACATATGCATTTCAAGATCAAATCACTTACAGTGGATGTCGGATATACTGCTGATGTCAAATGCAGACGGTTCATCCCTCACCACTCCTTGCGGATTTCAAAACCGTATGACTTGCAGTATCCGAGTATGTTTGACTTTGTGCTCAATCGAAACGGATGAAGGATGATGAATGCACCATCATCCTGGAGGTGTTGGTCGGCAAAATAAAAAATGGGCTCCAGCCATTCCTTAGAATCCTGGTTCCATAAGGGCACAGATGAAATAGGGTTCGAAATACCTGGAATTGGGAGACCTTCTGGTTGGTCCACAAGGATCAAATCCACACAAGGGTGGTTTCCAGAAGATCCTTTGTGCGCACGCCTTTTATCAGATGAATGTTGCTCAATGAGCAATTCAATGCATGTAAGAAACGTAACAATTTCAAAAGCAAACAGAATTGGACAAGTAATACTAGCAGTTGCAAAAGAGAACCACATCAGATGGGCAAATAAAAACAAAAATACCTTAGACATAAAAGCTTTGAGGTCATCGTAGAGGGGTGACAAACTGCCCGATTCACCGCCAAGGACCTCAAACAATGAAGAGTTTAGAATGAACTCATCATTCATGCAATTGGTGTCCTCTGTGAGATCAACAATCGGCAACTGGGAAAGAAGCTCATATGAGGTGTCCCTCTTAGTACCCCTAGCTGAAACTGAGCGAATCTGGGAACCAGAGTCCACGGTTGGACTAGGCTGCACATGACTTATCATTTCTACCTCTCCAGGAGTAGTCACCTTCTTCTTGCCTTTCTTCGTCGATTTTGCAGTTGCTTTCTGCTGCCTCTCCAACTCCTTCAGGTGAGCCTTTTCTTCTGCCTCCTTGACCTTGAGGGTTTTTTTGCGGTCCTCTTCAATCCACCTCTTGAGTGCCTTAGCCCTGTCGTTGTCATCATGGATGCCCTTCAAGTCCTCCATCTCCTCTCCAGACTCTCCAATAGCCTCGCGTGATTTCCTCAATTCCATCTCAAAAGGTGGGGTGTAATGTGTAGCACAATCGAGATACCACGCGCCAGAAGTAAGGTGCGAAGTCGTCCATGTCCTCTTCTGGGCAGCTGTGAACATGCATGAAGCGTTGGACCGGTCCAACCAAGTACTCAAGAAAACCGGCAAGTCCTCTTTCAGAATCGCTTTCTTTGGGAGGAGCTCATACTTGAAGAACCTGGAAAATAATGATGGCCATAAGAATATGAAAAAGTTGGAATTGATAAAGAGGGAAATAGAAGTATCAAATCAAAGGATGAAAGGAAAACAGAGCAAACACCTGAATAGGACTCTTCTCACAACAAGGTTCGTTCCCTTGTATCCCTGGAAATCATCAATTTTCTTAAAGCAGTCGTGACTGCGAAACACCGAGACAAATGCATGGTCCCAAAGCATGATCCTGCATTCCTCAATATATGCAACCAAAGTTAGAGGCTCCGAAAACACAGACATGTCGATGGGGATGCGATCCTGTTGAACTATGTCTTCAAACATGTTTGTCGCATGATTGGAAATCTGAATGAAAACAAATTACACAATATCAACGAGTTGATAAATGAGTTGGATTAAAATTACCAAATGAAATGAAAAATTAGTAATGAAAAACAAGGAAACGAATTAATGGTCAAGGACGAGGTCAAATTGATTATGCAATAGAGGATGTATCGGCCCCGATACAAGCAAAGCAAAGACATATTATTCAACTTGGAAAAAAAAAAAAAGGATTTGCACGTATCAGCCCCGATACACACACTGCGGCGGCGGAATGTTAAGGAGCACTCAGCTGAGTCCGGTTAGTTCCAGAATATCACGATACCTTCTCAAGGGTTATGTGTTGAGGTTGCAATTAGTGTTTAGGTTCAAAAGGGCACCAACTAGGCCTATCATAATCCAAAGCAACCATTGGAGGTCAAGCTTTGGGCAAAGGTGTTTGCTTAATTTTCCAAATTCTCAAACTTCTACTGATATGATCCATATAACAAATTTATGTAGTATTTCAAAATTAACACATGAGTTAGAATGCAGCAAGAACATTGTAAACTTTGTTGGAAAACACTGAAGTGTCAAGATATTCATACCCCAGCCCACCAACATGCCTTTGCTAGGAAAATTGAAAGTTTTTCTTCGGTAACGCGCTTCGCAGGAACTCTTCTTGCCTCTCGAGTTGCGGCAGAGGCGTTTATGTATTGAAGCCACTTGATTTTGGAAATCGGGGATGCTCTTGACGTAGCAATTAGCTGAAGTTTTTCTAAGTTGAGCTCTGGAGATATTGAATTATTGGTATAATGCCGCTCAATCTAGACAATTGCCAACGTCCTCATTAAAAATAGACAAAGTAGATATTTTGAAATCAAATTTAGAATGACTAACATGATAAATCACTGGATTCAAGGAATGCAAATAACCTCATCAAACCAACCATCAGTGAGGTCTGGATTTGCAACCGCGACCAGTTTTCCCATCTTCTGGCGCAATGCAATACATTGTTTCTCCACTGCGGATTTCATCGCGGCCGCTTTTTGAGGAGGAGATACAACCCCATCAGACTGCTCAATAAGCTAGCGGACACCTTCGTCAACAGCCATGCTTATTTCATGCTGCCAATTATCAACAAGTTAGTTCATGCTGCAAACAATACACAGGCATGTTACAAAAAAATCCTTAAACAAAAGAATTCAGTAACGTCAACGAACTATACATTCAATCAAAATGACTGAAGCTTAGTAATGACTTGAAATGACTTGAAATGAAAAGGAACAAGTGCACAAACCTGAAAGATGAAGGAGGTGAAAACATTCAATGGTAAGGTGTACCATGTTTTCTTTTGACCACGCTTACAACGCATAAAGTCAGTTGCTGACAATATGTCCTTCAGTTTCTCAAGATCCATTTGTCCATATTTTCTAACTCTGAATAACATGTGGACTGTGTTCGTTTTGACATGGAAGTCCTCGGTGTGCCTGAAACACAACAATACATATATGAAAATGTATCGAATACAGGTACATGTTCAAAGACAATAAAAACGCTGAAAATCACACTTACTTGTTTATGTTGTGCATCACTTGCATAACCAAGCCGATTTTGTCTTTCGTGTTGAGGATAATGGTGTCGCGCACCTCTCCATGAGGAGTGCCCGAAACACCATGGGCACAAGGGGGATCCCGGAGTGACACCCGGGACTTGTGGCGCCGTTGGTGAGAGGGCCCAAGTGATCCTAGTGTGGGTGAGGGCCCCGGGCGTTGGGAACGCCTCCCACCCACGGAGACTAGGAGGCACAAGGGTAAGGCCATGAGCTATGCATAGCTCATGGCGTGGTGATTCTAGAATGCTCAAGAACACCTCAATCGGAGGTGTGAGCTAGGAGTTATGGCCATTTGAGTGGGGCGCTGTCCCGGGACAGCGCCCTGGTACAGCAGTGCCTGGGAGTGATTCCCGGGACTGCCAAGGTCCAAACAGGAATAACTTCCTCACCACTTGCCCCAATGGGGCAAGTGAGGAGTCCATCGGCATCTACGTGAAGCGTAGATAAAGATGGAGTGGTCGCTTGTTTGTATCAGACATCATACAAGGAAGTTATGATGGTCTGAAGCTGCTGGGGGCTTCTAGGCCCAGCGGCTAAAGGAAAGTGTCCACTTGGCCCCAACTCTTGGTGGAGAGACAAGAGGTTGGTTGACGGTGGGGTAGGGGCCCCGCGTAAAGTCCTAGAGGCTTATATGGGTGAGGTGGTGTGGCCTCACCCACCCGAGGCCGAACGGCAAGGCCTCCATGGGCTTTGGCCTATTGTGAGGCCATAGTTGCCTAGTATGCTTCGGGTTGTTGTAGTGTTGCTCCGGCAACGCGATGATCAACATAGGATTGGACTTCCATGGATGGAAGTCCACATTGGGAAAATGGGTTACCGATTAAGGGGTGAGTCCCGAAAGCAAAGTAGGAGGGTTGGTTCCCTCCTATGAACTATTGGTCCGGGGTTAGAGGAGCTAACCATTAGCATGGCGGTATGCGAAGGGTTAGCCACTCGTAGCCTTTGCTAGAATTGAAAATTGGCAAGATGGTCAAGGGGGGGCTAGCAAAGGTTGCGACACTTGGTATCAGAGCAGGGTTCCAATATTTGAGCTAGCACTTTGAGGTAGACATGGCTATCAAAAATGCGGGTGTCGCAACCCTTGCTAACCCCCTTAGCAATCTTGTCAATTTTCAATTCTAGCAAAGGTTACGAGCGCTAACCATTCGCATTCCGCCATGCTAATGGTTAGCTCCTCCTACCCCGGACCTTATAGTTCATAGGAGGGAACCAACCCTCCTACTTTGCTTTAGGGACTCACCCCTTAATCGGTAACCCATTCCTAGATGTGGACTTCCATCCATGGAAGTCCAATCCCATGTTGATCATCGCGTTGCCGGAGCAACACTACAACAACCCGAACCATACTAGGCAACTATGGCCTCACATTGGGCCAATGCCCATGGAGGCCTTGCCGTTTGGCCTCGGGTGGGTGAGGCCACACCACCTCACCCATATAAGCCTCTAGGACTTCACGCGGG
Organism: Polytrichum commune; assembly: GCA_950295325.1. NCBI lineage: Eukaryota > Viridiplantae > Streptophyta > Polytrichopsida > Polytrichales > Polytrichaceae > Polytrichum > Polytrichum commune. The sequence continues at coordinate 41,960,488 of OX485806.1, read as the reverse complement.
GCCCCTACCCCACCGTCAACCAACCTCTTGTCTCTCTACCAAGAGTTGGGGCCAAGTGGACATTTTCCTTTAGCTGCTGGGCCTAGAACCGCCCAGCAGCTTCAGACCATCATAACTTCCTTGTATGATGTCTGATCATAACAACCAACTACTCCATCTTCATCTACGCTTCACGTAGATGCCGATGGACTCCTCACTTGCCCCATTCGGGCAAGTATTGAGGAAGTTATGCCTGTTTGGACCTTGGCAGTCCTGGGAATCGCTCCCAGGCACTGCTGTAACAGGGCGCTGTCCCGGGACAGCGCCCCACTCAAATGGCCATAACTCCTAGCTCACACCTCCGATTGAGGTGTTCTTGAGCTTTCTAGAATCACCACGCCATGAGCTACGCATAACTCATGGCCTTACCCTTGTGCCTCCTAGTCTTCGTGGGTGGGAGGCGTTCCCAACGCCCGGGGCCCTCACCCACACTAGGATCACTTGGGCCCTCTCACCAACGGCGCCACAAGTCCCGGGTGTCACTCCGGGGTCCCCCTTGTGCCCATGGTGTTTCGGGCACTCCTCATGGAGAGGTGCGCGACAGCGGGTTATGATGGTGAGCCCGTGGTTTCCAAAAGGTTGTGAGGCTTAAATTGGAACAAGGATCATGTGCAAGTGGAGTTTGACCATACCATTGGTTCTAATGACAATGGTGGGCACTAAGGTGGATTCGGTAAGGAAAATGAAGGAGTGCTTTGAAAAGGGCTCCCACAAACCTCCAAAAGTATTTGGGGCCTAGAATACCGAATGCACCTAAAACCTTGGAGGGTATTAATTTTGGATTGAAATTCCAATTTGAAATGCTTAAAAGGTGGTGATGTTGGAATTGGTGCAAATGAGGCACCCGGGGCTTCTTAAGGCCTATGTGCGCTATTCAAACGCACAAATGAAGGATACACCTAAAACGGACGAGCTTTCTAAGAAATGCATCCTTTTAGGTGGGGTTTTAAAAGCGGGTGGTGGATGCCTTGTTTAAGTCCCCAAGGCTTCTTGAGGACATGGTGGGGACCATCAAATTTGCAAGAGCATTGAAGCCGATGGTCCCAAAGAGAAGTTTGGCGGCGCATCACTACAAGTGGCTTTAGCCAAATTAGGTCCCAAAGAAATGAGTGCAAATTGTTTGGTCCATTTTACTTACGCAAAACATGTTGGTGCCGCGGACGGAATGTTGAAAGGTGGCTTTATGCTTCCAAAGCAAATCATACTTGTGCCGCGGACGGAATGTTGGGAGGTGGGTTTGTCCTACCAAGGCAATTCATGTTCGTGCCGCGGACGGAGTGTGGGAATGTGGCTTTGTGCTACCAAGGCAAAACATGTTTGTTTTGCGGACAAACTATTAGAAATTGGTTTTGTGGCACCAAACCAATTTGTTCCGCGGACGAAATGTTTAAAGTTGGCTTTGCGGACCAAGCCAAGCCAAGTTGCCGAGGACCGAATGTAAGACGATGGCATTGTGGCCAAGGCTAGTAGCCTTAAGCCAAGGCCAAATCTTTTGTACCTTGAGGCTCAATGAATGGGAGAAATGTCTCATGTGTTGACAAAGAGGCTACCACTCCTTCTTGAGCCCAAAATTCACAAGGGAGTTGGGGCTTGCCGATTGATAGAGAAAACAAGCCCACCAAGGTGCGGTTTGGAAAGGGCGAACCGCATGAGACAAAGGAGGCCGCGATGCATGTAACCTTTCAATGTGGGACATTGGATTTTTGTCAAAATTTCACACCATGTGAAATAGATGAAATGCATGTCATTGTGAAGGCCGCCTACTTTGAAACTCACATGATAGATATGAGGTGCAAGCCGGTGAGCTTGTGGTGCATTATGATGTGTCATAATGGCAAAGAACTGAAGTTCAAATTGACAAAGACTCCTATGGTAGGAGGACCCAAGTTGAATTTGGTCTTAATGGACCAACTGAAAAATAGAAAACATAATGGTCGTGGTTCCATTGGAGCAACTCCAAGGAATGTATGGAGAGGCTAAGAAAGATAGGCCTCCTCCAAATCACATTGGTGGGATGTTGGTGAGATACAAGGATGTATTCACCAATGTGTTGCCCAAAAAGTTACCGCCAAGGAGTGAAAAACAACTTTGCTCAACAAGATATTGAGTTTTTGAGGTATGTGGTGACAAAGGAAGTTGGTGGAAGAACATGAAAAATGTCAATGCAATCCAAGAGGAGAATTGGTCTTTGACTAAAAAAAAAAAACGGCTAAGTTAGGTCATTTGTTAGCCTAGCCAACTGCTACCACCATTTCATTCAAGGTTTTTCTAAGGTTGCTAGGACCTTAGTCAATTTGTTGAAAAAAAAATGGCTATCCCAATAGTGGGATGAGCCTTTTCACCAATTCTTTTGGGGAGCTTAAGACGAAGTTCTCTTCGCCGCCCGTGATCAAGTTCGCGGAGCTTGACAAATCTTTTGAGGTGCATACGGGAGCGAGTGATTTTACCATTGGTGGATGTTGATCCAAGATGGATGCCCATTGCATATGGGAGTATTAAGCTTAATGGTTGTCGAACCTTGTGCGACTTGTGAAAGAAATGGCTAACCCAAGAGTGGGATGAACCTTTTCACCAAGTCTTTGAAGGAGCTTATGACGACGTTCTCTTCGCCGCCCGTGGTCAAGTTCCCGGAGCTTGACAAACCTTTTGAGGTACATATGGGGGCGAGTGACTTTACTATTAGTGGATGTTGATGTAAAAAAAAATGGCCATTTAATATGGGAGCATGAAGCTCGATGGTTGTCCGACCTTGTCCGACTTGTGAAAGAAATGGCTATCCCAAGAGTGGGACTAGCTTTGTCACCAAGTCTTTAGGGAGCTTAAGAGCAAGTTCTCTTCGCCGCCCATGCTCAAGTTCGTGGAGTTTGACAAACCTTTTGAGGTGCATACGGGGCCAAGTAACTTTGCCAATGGTGGATTGTTAATGTAAGATGGATGGCCATTGCATATGGGGGCTTGAGGCTCGATGGTTGTCAAAAAAGACAACCAACTCATGACAAAGAACTTCTTTGCCGTAGTGCATTGCTTGAAGATGTGGCGACATTATTTAGGGTCGCACAAAGTAAAGGTCTACATGGACATTGTGTCCTAAAAGAATTTTGACATACAAGCGCAAGTGAGCGCCAAGTCATTGCGGTGGCATGATAGTTTGGCGCTTATGAAGGTGGATTTGATCCACAAACCGGACCGTAGAAATGTGGTGCCGGATGCGCGAAGTAGACCGGAAGAGTTCCAAGCAATGAGAACCATCCAAACCTTGTGGCTAATGTGTGCCGGCAAAAGAAACTTGTGATGCAAGATACGGGAGGGATAAATTAACTACCCCAAAGCACAAAAACTTTTAGGTGAGCTTCGCAAGAGCAAGGTGCTTAAAAGATGTTAAGTTGGTGGACGGATTGTTCAAGTGCAAACAAAGTTGGGTGTATGTGCCACAAGGCAAGTTGAGACTATCGGTTTTGAAGGAGGAATATGATAGTCCTATTGCCAGCCATAGAAGAGAAAGAAAAAAAACCGCCATAGAATGGCATCAAGGAGGTTCCATTGGCGGTGCATAAAGTAGGATATAACCCACTTTGTGAAGGCTTGGATGAAGTGCCAAGTGAACCGAGCCTCTTACCAAAAACAAGGCGGTTTCTTGCAACCGTTGCCTATCCTGTCGGGGCCATGGCATAGTATGTGCATGGACTTGATCACAAGTTTGCCGGAGTCACATGTGTATGATGCCATCTTGTTGATGGTAGAGCGGTTGGCCAAGTTGGCACACATGGTGCCGAATGTGGGAATCGCGACCGCGTTAGAGACCGCATAGCCTTTTGTCAAAGGATGGTTGAAGCACCACGGGTTGCCAAGAGTGATTGTGTGGGATCAAGATCCAAAGTTTACAATTGCATTTACAATGCATTTATCTAAAGAGGTTGTATTGAAATTAAGGCTTAGCATGGCCTTACATTCCCAAATGAATGGAAAGCGGAGTGTGTGAATGGAGTCTTGAAGCAATACTTAAGGAACTTGGTGGGGGCGGACCAAGGAGATTGGGCGGACTATGTGGGTCGAGCGGAGTGTAATTGCAATGTAGCCACGCACTTGGCCACCAAGGGGTGGTCTTTCGTGGTGGCTTATGGAGTGGATGTGCTCCAACCTATTAACCTAGCTCTCGAGGGGGCACATTCAACACTAGAGTTCAACCAAGATGGTGAGGACTTGGCCAAGGATGGTAAACAAGTCTTGGAGATGACCACGTTGTTGGTGGAGAAAGCCCGAAGGTGCTACGGAGTGCTAGTAAATGCCGGAAGACGCGAAGTGGAGTATGAGGTGGGCCAAAAGGTGTTGTTGAATGTGAACAACTTCACTTAGCCGGAAGGCCTCGCTCCAAAAGTTCATGTCCAAAATTGGAGCTTCGTTTTCCATTGTGGAACAAGTGTTCAAGGACATGTATAAGTTGGAATTACCGCCGGACATCAAAGTGCATCCGACATTTCATGTCTCATTACGAAAGTCATTTTAGGACGACACCTTGTGGCCCGATCACAAGCAAGTGATTAGGCCACGTCCCGACCTTGTGGAGGTCATTTGGAACATGAGGTAAGAGGGCATCCTCAAGTGTAGGAAGCCCAAATGAAAAGGAAAGAAAATGTACAAAGAAGTACTTGGTGAAATGGTAGAAAGAAACCGCTTGGGTAGCGGCAAGAGACATGATGAACGCCAAGGAATTGGTAAAGCACTTTGAAGAAACTAAGGCTAGACATTCCAATAAAATGAAGCGTAGGCATTGATGAGGACATCAATCTCCTTTAGTGGGGGAGAGACGCTAGTAGCACACTTAACTTCGAGGCTAATTACTCCACAACATGAACTTGTGCTTTGGCTTGAGGGAATAAAGTCCAAACTTTAGTGGTGCAAAGAGAAAAGTATGAGATGAGGTCCTAGTCTTGTACTTGTGCTTGGTTAATGGAAGAGGGGGAATAGATATGCCAAACTAGGTTGGATAAGCCGAGTAATTGGGGGCCATGGCTTGGAGGGGCCTTGGATAAAACCAAGAAACTTCTTAGTTGTGGGCTTGTCCGGGCGGGGACAAGGTGATGGCGCGTGCTCATAAAAGTGCTACCCGCGAGCTAACGAGAGTTGGCGCATGGGAGTCATGAACCCATGTCTCGAAAGAACAAAGTAGGAACCGAGTCGGGCGGGACTTGGCATCACCCCCGTGCGATCGAGGCGTGGCTTAACAATGGAAAGCCATCTCGGAGTTGCAACCGAGACAACTTAGTGGAAGCGTTGAGGTCTCGCCTAGATGTGTCATGTTAGGCTAGTGGAGCCTAACGGGGGGAGGCCCCAAAGGAGGGGAAACCCAAGTGAGTCCCAAAGTAGGTGGGTCCAGTATAGGTTAGGTCCTTGGAGGAGAGATCCAAGGTCGCTAACGGACCACCTAAGAACGACACCTTTGGGACTATGCCAAATTTGAAGATGCATTGTGGGCGTCGCGCCCTAAGGTAAACATAATGCCGCACCATAGAGGATGGCAACTTGAGAATTGGTGTGCCGACTACGAGTATAGTCGATGAGGGCATCGACTCCGTTTGGTGGGGATGAGTGTCGCGCACCTCTCCATGAGGAGTGCCCAAAACACCATGGGCACAAGGGGGACCCCGGAGTGACACCCGGGACTTGTGGCGCCGTTGGTGAGAGGGCCCAAGTGATCCTAGTGTGGGTGAGGGCCCCGGGCGTTGGGAACGCCTCCCACCCACGGAGACTAGGAGGCACAAGGGTAAGGCCATGAGCTATGCATAGCTCATGGCGTGGTGATTCTAGAATGCTCAAGAACACCTCAATCGGAGGTGTGAGCTAGGAGTTATGGCCATTTGAGTGGGGCGCTGTCCCGGGACAGCGCCCTGGTACAGCAGTGCCTGGGAGTGATTCCCGGGACTGCCAAGGTCCAAACAGGAATAACTTCCTCACCACTTGCCCCAATGGGGCAAGTGAGGAGTCCATCGGCATCTACGTGAAGCGTAGATAAAGATGGAGTGGTCGCTTGTTTGTATCAGACATCATACAAGGAAGTTATGATGGTCTGAAGCTGCTGGGGGCTTCTAGGCCCAGCGGCTAAAGGAAAGTGTCCACTTGGCCCCAACTCTTGGTGGAGAGACAAGAGGTTGGTTGACGGTGGGGTTGGGGCCCCGCGTAAAGTCCTAGAGGCTTATATGGGTGAGGTGGTGTGGCCTCACCCACCCGAGGCCGAACGGCAAGGCCTCCATGGGCTTTGGCCTATTGTGAGGCCATAGTTGCCTAGTATGCTTCGGGTTGTTGTAGTGTTGCTCCGGCAACGCGATGATCAACATAGGATTGGACTTCCATGGATGGAAGTCCACATTGGGAAAATGGGTTACCGATTAAGGGGTGAGTCCCGAAAGCAAAGTAGGAGGGTTGGTTCCCTCCTATGAACTATTGGTCCGGGGTTAGAGGAGCTAACCATTAGCATGGCGGTATGCGAAGGGTTAGCCACTCGTAGCCTTTGCTAGAATTGAAAATTGGCAAGATGGTCAAGGGGGACTAGCAAGGGTTGCGACAAATGGAGTCCACTCTAAAATGCCAGGAATGATCATTCTTATGAAGGCGGTCAATATGGTTGAGCCATGCTTGGCGTCTGTGATTACCATCACAGACAAAAAACATTAGATTCTCCATATGTGAAAGTTCAGGTACTGATAGGAGATACCTGTTGAATTCCTCATTTTGCGCATTCCAGATGGTTCCCCACTTGTCATTCACCGCAGATGTAACCTCATGAATACTTCCATGTTCATTAGTCAATGTAACGTAGAACACTGCAGCCCCGTCGCGATAGCCATGAACAAACTCTTGTTCAAGCTTATCGAGGTCACTCTAGAGGGTAGGCCTCACCAAATGTCGCAACCCTTGCTAGCCCCCCCTTGACAATCTTGCCAATTTTCAATTCTAGCAAAGGTTACGAGCGCTAACCATTCGCATCCCACCATGCTAATGGTTAGTTCCTCCTACCCCGGACCATATAGCTCATAAGAGGGAACCAACCCTCCTACTTTGCTTTCGGGACTCACCCCTTAATCGGTAGCCCATTCCTAGATGTGGACTTCCATCCATGGAAGTCCAATCCCATGTTGATCATCGCGTTGCCGGAGCAACACTACAACAACCCGAACCATACTAGGCAACTATGGCCTCACATTGGGCCAATGCCCATGGAGGCCGTGCCGTTTGGCCTCGGGTGGGTGAGGCCACACCACCTCACCCATATAAGCCTCTAGGACTCTACACAGGGCCCCTACCCCACCGTCAACCAACCTCTTGTCTCTCTACCAAGAGCTGGGGCCAATTGGACATTTTCCCTTAGCCGCTGGTCCTAGAAGCCCCCAAGCAGCTTCAGACCATCATAACTTCCTTGTATGTTGTCTGATTCCAACAGTCAACCACTCCATCTGCATCTACGCTTCACGTAGATGCCGATGGACTCCTCACTTGCCCCATTCGGGCAAGTATTCACGAAGTTATGCCTGTTTGAACCTTGGCAGTCCCGGGAATCACTCCCAGGCACTGCTGGACCAGGGCGCTGTCCCGGGACAGCGCCCCACTCAAATGGCCATAACTCCTAGCTCACTCCTCCGATTGAGGTGTTCTTGAGCGTTCTACAATCACCACGCCATGAGCTACGCATAGCTCTTGGCGATACCCTCATGCCTCCTAGTCTCGGTGGGTGGGAGGCGTTCCCAACGCCCGGGGCCCTCACCCACACTAGGATCACTTGGGCCCTCTCACGAACGGCGCCATAAGTCCCGGGTGTCACTCCGGGGTCCCCCTTGTGCCCATGGTGTTTCGGGCACTCCTCATGGAGAGTTGCGCAACACCAAAGGCATGGCAACCAAGTTTCTATGGACTCTCTAAAGGCAAGAAGTTTGATATATACGCCAAAATTGAAAATCTAAAATCAATATGAATATAACCCCCCCCCCATAACCTTATGACCTTAATGCCCTTGAACCTGAATTGACTTGAATTCTAACTTCAAACTGAAATCCCTAGATACTGTGCTCGGCCCCGAATGGACTCTCTAAAGGCAAGAAGTTTGATATATCAGCCAAAATTGAAAATCTAAAATCAATATGAATATTACCCCCCCCCCCTAGCCTTATGACCTTAATGCCCTTGAACCTGAATTGACTTGAATTCTAACTTCAAACTGAAATCCCTACAGACTATGCTCGGCCCCGAATGGACTCTCTAAAGGTTGCACGTTTGATATATAAGCCAAAATTGAAAATCTAAAATCAATATGAATATGACCCCCCTCTTAACCTTATGACCTTAATGCCCTTGAACCTGAATTGACTTGAATTCTAACTTCAAACTGAAATCCCTAGATACTATGCTCGGCCCCGAATGGACTCTCTAAAGGCTGCAAGTTTGATATATCAGCCAAAATTGAAAATTGAAAATCATTATGAATATGACCCACTAACCCTATGACCTTGAAACCCTTGAATCTGAATTGACTTGAATTCTACCTTCAAACTGAAATCCCGAGCCTTGCTCCTTTACGTGCTCCTAGTTCATCACAAATCCACATCACGTCGTCTTTCCCCGGTTTTGCAGACGTCGACAACATGAAGAGTCTAAACCCACCTGACTGCTCAGTTACTCCGGCGGTCGCAGTTCAGAGTCCACATCCCCGGATTCCATCTTTGCAGACGGATGTTGCAACGTTGATAGAGAACAAGTCTACTTTACAGACTCATGCCTATTCTAGAGTAAGAGTTATTAGACCGGGCACTTACTCTAGATCTCTATTAGGGAGTGTCCCACATCCCCAAGGTCAAGGACTCGGATGCGCAGGATGCACTGCAGTTCATAGTTTAGGGATTGACCATTATCATAAACATGAGTGTGACAAAAATGGCAAAGGGCCCCATAAGCGTATTCGTCGTTAATCTCAATTGTTTAGGATTTATTATTGTATGCCTATTATCATGCTCTCCACATTATTCGTGGCAGCCGTCATTCTTATGACCTTATTTGCCAATATATATTATAATCATCAATGTTTAGAATGTATGTCTGTTGTTGGATTAAACTATTTGATATGTTTGCATGTTATAGGATTCTACTATTCAGTATCTTGCATATCTCGCACTTGCATCTAAAATTGGTTTTTCAGCCGTCTTTCATCTTCCTATGCATGACTCTCTATTAACATCTGTAATTCCGCTTGCTGGTACATAAGTTGCCAGTTGGCTTTGTAATTCCTTTCCTGTTATATATTATCGCCATTTCAATGTTCAGAGGACTTGTTTTGATCAAAGTTCTGTCGTACACTATGGCCCTGCTTCGTGCTGAATCTCATTCTGTTCCGGTCCTCTTTCCATTAGGTGAAGACGGTCATGCTATAGTCACTTGTGCAACTTTGAGTTTGAGGTTTCAGTATCGTGAGGTCACTATCTTTGTCGAAGAAGAAGTTTTTGACGATCATACCGGTCTAGTTTCACATGCAGTTCGTCAGACTAGAGTTGAGAATGATGACGGTTCGTTCTGGTTGCTGAAGCCTGGAAAATATCGCGTATATGGAGTCTCTGAGTCTATGTTTGATTGTTCGACTGAACTTTTAACACCTAGGGAGTCGTCCACTATTAGCATTGAGAGACCGTTGTTGTCCAAGGTCAAAATTGAGTCCGGTCTAAATACAATTTATGAGTTGAGTGATGATTCCGACAGCAATGTAGAAGTTTTAAAGTCAGATAGTGAAGTCCGACCTTTGCTCTCTACAGAAGCAGTTCGCCAGGAAAAAACTCCTCCTGTTAGTCCCTCTAGTCATCCTGGTCAGGCCAAGGTTGTGGCAAGTCCTGCTCTAAGTATCATTCATTCCTTGATGCGTCTTGGAGCTCGTAAGCGGTCCAAAAGTGTGTTGTCTCGAATTAACTTTGATGCGATCAGACTCCAGCAGGTTGATTACCTTCCCCCTCATTACGATGGGGACGTTATCTTCGAATTTCCACCTGTAGGTGACCATGGGCAGATTACAAAGGCCAAGCAGCTCCGAGGAATGGACAGAAGGTACGATGGCCATGCTTGGTCTCGCACAATTACATCCAATATTCAGAATGATCTCAAGCTTTTGTTTCGTACATCTTCTTGTTTGGGCCACCTCCGTTGCGACAATCATGCCTGTGAGTATCTTCAGCGAGACCACAGGACTTCCAAAGTGAATGAAACAGAGTGGGAAGGATTATCCGAGAAATTGTTTGAAGTAGGGTCCAAACCTCCCGATGGTTCCACAGTTGTTTGCAAATCCTGTAATGTCCCTCCCACCTGTGTAGCTGTCTGCACTGCCAAGATCTACTATGTTATTGGGACACCTCACATGACGAGGGCTTGTGTGCACTTGGGATCTCATGACCATCCCGTGAAGTCAAGTGAACATCGGGACTTCATCGATTTGACAGACAGCTTGATTGGGGATCAAGTTGAACGCACCCCCTCAGCCACTCGCTCTGCTATTGTGCTTGAAACTGTAAAGGAAGTACTGGGTCCACTCCTCCTTGCTAAAGAAGGTGACCCACAGAAGATCTTGGAGTTGGACGAGCTGCAAGTATTTTCGATCGGTGTAAGCACCTAACCTCGCCCAACATTCGTAACGCAGTTACCACGTTTAGGACTATGCGTCGCTTTGGAGTCATGGACAGTATTACCAAGTTACGCGGTGCTAGCAATTGGAGGTTCGTGCAGCAGAATAGGTTTCCAGGGCAAGGAGCGGACATGGACAAGGTCTTTGTCTTCAAGATGTCTGAAGTTGGGCCGGGCAGCGGCGTCGACATCGTCAAACGAATGCAGCCCGGTGGTGACCTGGAGAACTCGTGGATAATGTTTGACCATGTCAAACGGGTCAGGTCGTGGACCACAATGGCTTGCCATGTGTACGATTCCACATATTGCCGTGTCATGACCATCGCAGTATGCAACATGCAGTCTGAAGATGTTGCTGCCCAGTCAGTCGTGTGGAAGTACTTGAACGCTCTCATGGCTCAACATGGAGTGCACAAAGTAAATTTTAAGGGTTTCATGGCCGACAGTGCCCAAGCAAACTGGAATGCTGTTCGAATCATATACGGAAGTGGAGATGCGTCTGAGAAGATGGTGGACAGAGAGAGGACTTGTCTTTTCCATTGGACGCAGTCCTTGGATAAACATACCAAGGCCGATATCCGTTAAGACCTGCAATATCAACATCGAATACTATGCCAGCAATACAAGAATGCGAAATCGATGGCGGAGGCACAGACAAAGTTTCTGGCAATTCGGTCATGGTGGATGCCATCCGGTGCAGCAACTGAACAAGCTCTACCTCGACTGGAGCTCTGGCTGGCCTTCTGGCATTTCCGTTACCGCCAATGGCGTGGATTTATGGAGTTGGTAAGTCTCTACTTGCCAAATCCTTTCTTGTATATTTCACTCTTTATAGTTCAACTACATTGATATCCCCTAAAACCTAAATCGAACTCTATGGGCATTGCAGGATCTAAGTGAAGCTGAACTAGCGGAAATGCCATCCTGTAACCTTGCTGAATCTATCCATAACAAGTGGAAGCAACAATCCGGCGATCGAGGCAGCGACCTTTATGTGGCAACAGTCGATGATTTCGTGCGTGCTTTCATGCAGTGCTCAGCATATTCCCAATTCCTAAAGGGAGACAACCCTGGAACTAGACCCTCGAAGGAGGAATTGAAGCTGAGGCGTGCTCAGAGGTCTGCCGCAAAAACAGGAATATCGAAACCGCTGCATGAGGCCATCTTGAAGATGCCTGGCGGTGACGAGTGGTACACCACGACTCCCTACCTTGAAGGGGAAGAGGTATTTGTTTCTATGAAGCGTAAACCAGACACTGCTTTCGGTGACGAACATGAATCTCACAGGCCATACAAAATCAGTATATCCTAACCTCGCGTCCAAACCTGATATGCCCGACTTGACGATTCTCCACCTCCTGTGACAATTCCAGATTCTCCCACAACTCCACATTCTCCCACAAACGCAGATGAAGAGCAGCCGCAACTTCCAACACACGTAGCTCCGCAGCAGGTGGATCGACACCACGTCACCGCGATTGAGGAGACATTATGCAACCCTGCCCAGTGGCACATCGCACGGCTGCCCAAAACATCTGCAAAGGCTTGCTTTGCTCTACAAGCAATCACCAAAAAGAAGTGCGTCGCTCGGATTGTACAAGACGGGAAGAGCACCGCTGCACCTACCTACTCAGGCCTCATGGATAACTTTCGGAAGAAGAAATTGGACCCTCAAGACTTCTTTTTCTGCAATGACGACATTGAGAGATGCGTTAAGGGGACAAAAAGAAGATGGGTGGTCTCAGTCCCGAACGTTCCGGAGGTATGGCCGGTTAAGTTGGGGACCAACTTAACCTGCAAAGAGATCTTCTCCTTAGAAAACGCAGGATTTAGACTGCCCCAGCGGAAGGAAATGACACCTTCCAGAAATTTTCAGGACCACCCGTTACCTTTGGACTTAACAAGCTACACGACACCTGCATATCCGGATGAGTTTCCCACCCGGCGTTCAGGGAAGTTGATTAGGCGCAACAAGAAGGCCCCGTCAACAAAACACGCCAATAATTGTGCCTCAGCCCTATCACTGAAAGCCAAAGTGCACAAATTGTGCATGCTTCCAGCCCCTGCCTTAGGATGCATAGTCTCGTTGGATTCCGGCACGCCCCCAAAGGTTCAGCAATACTACTTGACGATTTCGCAGCTGCCAGCATGCACTTGTCCTAACTTCAAGGAGATGGCAACTAAGGCAATTGGAAAACGGGGTCAATGGGCCAACTGTAAGCATTTGTACTATTTGTTTACTGTACTGTGTGGTTTGGACTCAGATTCAGACACGTTCATTCATGCAGCTAGTTTTAGCTTCAACGAAGTGAAGCGAGTTTTGCAGGCTGGTTTATTGAAGTACCTTGACTCTTAAAGTTTTCCGTTTCTTTGAAGAAACATATGTATGCAAGATTTTTTATAATCATAATGTAGTGAGACTAAAAGGGCCACTACAAGACATTTGATGCACCACATGTATTTCTCTTTTCCAAAGTTGCGTGACCCTTTTGGAGTACCACTATTTCTTATTATACTGAAACAGTACGTGTTTGACTTGACCTAAACCCATATTTATTATTGATATTAGTTCCAAATGTTCAATTTAACACCCTAAACCATATTTCTCACTGATACAATAATGTTTTTTCCTGTATCAGAGCCCTTAATTGCCCACGGTCATAGGTCCCACTGTTCACTAAGTTTACAAGAAAAAAATTACTAAAAATATATGTAGTCCAAAAATACCCTGAACTTACTACTTAAAATAACATTTTCATCAAAATATCTCGGAAGTTACCGCTCACCGCTCACCGCTTGCAAAATAGCTTCGTCCCAATATGGGTCGAACGTGAGATTTATGATAGTGCTACTTCCTTGTTGTCATTGACCATGCGTGAAAATCCTAGGGTTGCCGACAACGGATCTTCAATGTGGGGACTTTGCGCTGGTAAATACAGGGTGTACGGACTCCCAGTTCCTTGCACGAATGTATCCACGGAAATCCGTACCCCTCCCCATTCTTGTGCTTCCACTTTCAACACTCCTCCCCTGGTCAAAGCTAAGAGTGGGCCTGGTATGCACACTATCATACATCTTTCCGATTCCTCCGATGGTGATGAGCCCCCCGTATCCACTCCCATTCACAAGCCATTTCCATCCTCCTTCCGTTCCACCTTTCTTACCCCGTCTCTTCTGTCTCTTCTTTGTCCTTCCCCTGCCAAACCCCCCATTTCCATTCTTCAATGTCTACATACTTTTGCCTCCATGCTCGGTAGGAAAACCATCCTCAAGAAGCTGGATTATGACACCTTACAAATAGAAGAGGTGAATTTCCTGCCGCCTCACTTTGATGGGAATCGGATGTTTGTCTTCCCCCCAGTAGGCATCTCGTCCTCTCATACGAAGGCCAAATCCATGGATGGCATGGACAAACGCTACGACGGCCATGTTTGGACCAAAACCCAGACCACCAATATCACCAATGACATGGGCATTGCTTTTCGCTCCTCCAGTTGCGTTGGCCACCTCCAATGCCAAAATCCTCTTTGCGACTACCTCCAACGTGCTCATCGCACCTCCCCGGTCAATGATACTCATTTCGACGGCTTCACAAAGGAGCCCTTTCCCATTGGTGGTCCCTTCCCTTTGGGCTCCACTCTAATGTGCAGGATCTGTAAGGAGCCCCCCACGTGCATTGCACCATGCCACGCCAAAATTTTCTACTTCCACGGCAATGACACCACTCAGCATGCGTGCATTCATCTGGGCAACCATCGCCACCCAGTCAAGGTCGGAAACTGCAGAGATAGCCGCCAGCGTATCGACGCCCTAATCGAGGAGCACGTCGAGCAAACGCCCCAAGCCACTCATAGCAAAATTGTCCTTGAAGCCAAGAAGGACCTTGTGGGTGAGTTCCTCCTTCGCAATGATAGTGATCCTCATCAACTTCTTTCCTTGGAAGAACTTGAGCCCGTTTTTTATCGTTGCAAGGAGTTGAATTCCCCCCACCTCTGAAACAAGGTTACCACTTTCAAATACTTACGTAGGTTAGGGGTTATGGATGGCATCGCCAAGCTTCGAGGTGTCAGCACCTGGGCCTATGTCTAGCGTTATCAAATCCCAGGCCAGGGTGACGAGACGGACAAAGTTTTTGTTTTCAAGATGTCTGAGGTCGGCCCTGGTAGTGGGGTCGACCTGGTTAAGCGCATGCAACTTGGTGGGGATCTCGAGCATGCTTGGATCATGTCCGACCATGTCAAACGCGTCGCCAAGTGAACCACCATGGCCAACTACGTATACGACGGAACCTACCAGCGCGTCATGACCATCGTTTGCTGCAACTTTCAATCCGAGGACAAGGATGCTCAAGTGTTTTTCTCGCACAACCTCAACCACGTCATGGCTAGGCATGAAATTCCCAAGCCTCACTTAAAAGGATTCATGGCGGACAGTGCGCAAGCCAATTGGAATGCCGTGAGGATTGTCTACGGGTCCAGAGATCCAAAGGTTCCCATCGATGGGCGCGAGAGAACCTGCTACTTCCATTGGACCCAGTCTTTGGAGAAACACACCAAACTCTATATCAAGCACAACTTGCAAGACCAACATAAACGTCTTTGCCTCCAGTATCGCGACACATCCTCTATGCTTGAGGCAGAGACGAGGTACCTCGCCATCAAGGCCTGGTGGCTTCATCTAACTGCACCTCCGAAGAGGGGCTGAAACACCTTCAACTTTGGCTGGCCTTCTGGCACTATCGATATCAACAATGGGGTGGCTTCATGAAATTGGTGCGTTTGTTTTGTTTTATCTTGTTTGTTTTATCCTTTTTTCCAAGCTTTGCTTATTCTTTACAGTGCCTTTCCATTTTGCAGGAGAAAATCATGACCGCCGAGGAATTCGCACAAATGCCCAATTGCAACCTTGCCAAATCCATTCACAACAAATGGCTTCAAGCGTCCGGCAACAAGGGTGGCAATCTTTACGTGGCCACTGTGGATGACTATATTCGAGCGTTCCTCCAAGTTGTCGCGTACCATCAGTTTTTAAAGGGTGGCGTTGGGGGCGATGGCCCTAGCAAAGAAAAACTCAAGCTTTGATGCGCTCAACGTTGTGCTCAACGTACTGGTGACCCCGCTGTCCTACAGAAGGTTCTCCTCGACATGCTTGGCGGAGACGAATTCTGTACTCGTAGTCCCCACCTCGAGGGTTGTCAGCCTTAAAACCCCACCCTTATGCGTCGTGATCCGGGTGAGGGCCTCAGGCTCACATGCACTCGTATGAAGTCTTTCAATCCTTGAGAGTGACTTTTTGACACTCCGACACTTTCAACATGAATCGCACACTTTTATTTCAAGAAGAACACAAGGTTGTAAGTATTGAACAAATACTCCAACCCCATTAGTTTTCACCACACTTACTAATCTACTCCACTCTACTACCTAATCTCCAATCCCTACTCTGCATTGCGGTGTGAACACTATTCCAGCGCCTACTCATCCCTTTCTGTTCTGCTAGCCATTGGCCTTCATTGACCCGGATCCTCAAAGCTTGGTTGTCTTGCCTCTCAGTCCACCCAGTCCCCTGGCCAGGTTCCCAGTTGGATTTGCCGCCCACATTTGGCCAGGCTGCTCAAGCCCAGTGCCGCCCTTGAACTCCACGGTGCAGCCTCGGTTTTGAGCTGGTAGCTCCCCTGTCTGAGTATTGCCTGACCCTTCCCACCTCCAACTCTAGTCTCCGACCCACATTCCCTCAATGCCGTGGTCAGCTTTGGCGCGTACCCGCCAGAATTCCCCTTTGGCGAATTCGTCAAATGCCCTAGTAAAAGCTTCGATCCTGGTTTTCTCACCGAGCCCCTTGTTCCTCCCAGATCGCCGCTTGTCTCCACTCAAACACCCCTTATCCAGGTTTTTGACTCGCCTCCTGCTAGATCTAATGAAGCTCAAAATTCAATTGTTGGCCTTCACCTCTCTTGCAAGCTGCTTGCTCTGACTCCCAGTCTGGAGACAACTGAATTCAGCTGCTCCCCACCTCGAAGGCGTTTCTCTCCTTTAATCAGCTCTGTAACATCAAAATTCATCTCAGACCCCCTTCCAGTCAGTTGTTTTTTCTTCAGCCATCGTTCCACAACATCAAGCTAGCTGTTTACTGAGCTTCTCGAATCCACCTCTAGCTCGCTCCCCTCACATTACCCTATTTGGCCAGGGGCTCATCCCGGAGCCTTTTCCTTGGCTAACCAAACAGAACAGAGAGAGTTTCTTCCTGGCCGCCCGCAACTGTCACCAACTTCCAAATTCCGGAAAATCCTAGGGTAAATAGTGCTCCCCTCCCCTGTTTGGTTTGGCCCGCATCCTTTTTTGGACACCAAAACCCAGCTCACAATCCTAAGCCCAGTTCTACCTTCTTTAAGGCAGAATTCCAACTTTTGACAACACATTACTACTAAATCAATAATTCTAAAACACCCTCAACTACGCTTAATCTCAAGCTTAGCACTTAACCGTTAGTCGATTAATCGTTAATTCAATCCCACAACTCCTACTTCCACTTCATAGCCTAGAGAGGTCCCTAATCCTAACTTCACCCAACACACACAACTTCACTCTTTTTATACTATTTTTGAATGTTTAATTAATTGAAAAAAATCTAAATTCTATTGGTCATTAAAATTCACACCAAATGTGGGCACCATATTGGGCTCACAAGGGTGCCGATGTATTCGGCTCGCAGAAACGCAAGCCCGACACCCCCATTGGAGCTGACAATGAAACCCACCGGCCCGACACCGTCAACTTCTCTCGCCCTCGTGTCACTCAGAGAACCACAAGATCTCATGCTTCACTTTTGCCTACCATTGTCGAGGAGTCCTCCCCGACCGTGATCGAGGTTCCACCACCCCTTCCTACTGGTTTGGATTTTCGCCGTGTCAATACTGTACAAGAATCCAAAGTGGATGAGAAGCTCTGGCATATTTCTCGCGTTCCTTACAATTCCTCCAAGGCATGTTGGGCCATGCATGCTGTCACCAAGGAGAAATGCACTGCCAAAATACTCTCCAACTCCAAGAGCACCCATGCACCGGCATACCTTAGAGTTTAGAACTATTACAAATTTACAACACCTAAAGTCGAGAAGTTTTTTTTTTGCCCCGACAACATTAAACGTTGTGTCAAAGGATCACGTTGCAAGTGGGTCGACAAATTCTCTACAGACCAAGAACGACCTCCTATCCCGCCCGTGTGGCCTATCAAGCTTGGTACCAACCTCACTTGTCTAGAGATCTTGAAGCTGGAGAATGCCGGTTTTCATCTCCCTAAAAAAGAACGCATCACGCCCACTCGCCTCTTCAACACATCGGGTCCTCCCCTCGACGGGAAAGTTAGTATGCGAGCGGAGAGCGGAGAGCAGAAAACACAATTTGAGACATGAATTGAGAGGAAAAATGCACCTATATCCGCGGGATTTAGGGAATATATTTGAACTATTTTTAGAAAAAATTAGGATTAAGGTACTCTATTACCGTGTAGATAGGCCAACATTTTCCCATTCATAACATTTATAGGTTTTTGAAACATAGAAATATTTTAATGAAATACAAAATTAGGGTTTACATCAGCATGACATCATCAATACAATATCCAATCACGTGTACTAACATTCAGAAAACATAGTGACTTCAGAATACATTAAAAAACTATATAGAGGGTAGGGTACCTCAATAAACACAATGTCTATGGTCATAATCAGAAAGTAAAGAGAATAACCTTGAATAGGGGCCTCTTAAGGTGGCCACTTAACTGGTGAATAACCCTAAAAGGTTGTTGATTTAGTTAAAATATTAATATTGTGGCATGTACTCTAGCTCACATGATGAAATACGTACTGACACTAATCAAAATCCACACTTAATTGATATATGGAAAGAATTTAATTCTAGAGATCACAATGCTATTGCATTATATCTGCAATTCTATCAATGAAGTAATTAGGTTAAATTCTGAATTATGATAACGTTGCAATTACTTTAACTATCCGATTAGATTAATCCCTTCGTTTACATTAACAATGTAATATGTTTAACTATGAATGTGGTGTCACTCTCTAAGTGGATTCCTTGAACTTTGTATTTAAGTTGGATCATGCATTTAAATTCGTTTAAATGGACGACATCATATTATACAATGATTATCTTCAATTTGGGTGTTTTAATAAAAACGGTGCTTCGTATTTAATAATCATGTGCCATCATCTTAAATAAACTAGATTCAAATGCAAAGGAGTACATATCATAGAATAATAAAATCCAATACAAAATGGAGGTCAGGGAATAAATTCATCCTCACTCTCCGAAGCACTCTGATCTATGAATCTGAGTACTCTAGGATCGTATCTCAGACGTGGACTAGAAGAGGCACTAGAACTAGGGGAGGAGTTATTGGCATAAGCTACTGCCATATCCTCTGCATAACAAGGAAGTCGCATGCTAGGAGGTGAATCGTAGTCTAGTGAGCGTCGGCCTTGAACCATCAGACTGCACCAACAGAGGACAAATGACGATTGTTAGAATCCTTCAAATTAAATGCAACATATTCGAAAAATAAGTTTAAAATGACAAAAGACTTACTCACATAAATTAACTGCACCATGTTGAGGGAGGGTATCATCGTCATCGTCAAGGTCTACAAAATGGGTTGGATCAACCCCCTGAGAGTCCGACCCTGCGACCTGAAGTGGCTGCAGGAGTTCTTCGTACAATTCCTTGTCTCCCTCAAGTGCCACTATTGCCCTGTTAGAAGATTGTGCTGCAAGAATCGAGGCACCTACAAAGACCGAAATAAATGAATTAGTCGCATGTGATTGAATTGCCTAAGTCTTGAGAGATAAGAATGTTGAACAAAATACTCATACCAGTTCCAGGAGTGAGGTCACATATAATCCCCCCTGGAGGGCTAAGGCCACTGATTAGAAGCTGAAGCAAGGACATTGCCTTCTCTTTAGGGCCCCTCCAGAATTTGTCACCGTCCTTGCGCTTGAGTGCAATATCAGCGGTGATAATGTTGAAAAGAACATCATCACTTGCAAGGTCAACATCCTCAAACTCGTCACTAGAAGAAATGACAAACTCCTTCGGTTGCCTAACCAAAGGTGTGGATAAAGACCGAACCAGCACAATCGCTTTGAATTTCAGAGTCTGGACAACAACCATTTGCCCGAATTGTTAGCAATGTGATTCTAGTCATGAAGGACTGAGAACTTGAAGAGCAGATTCACATCAATATACAGTCTAACCTCAAATAAAAAACCACAATATTTGCCCCTAATCTAAGGCTGCCTTCCCCTTAACTCATCACATTCACATACATATGCTACCGAAGCACATATCAGAAACCACAACATCTGCCCCTAATATATGGCTGCCTTAACAAAACCCAACAAATACACATACATATGCTGAAAATGGTTAAAATTACGGACCCACTTGGAGTTATGTATAGGGTGAATGAGGTGGAGAGAATTAACGACAGTCCATTTCTCCTTGACCTCTAGATTGTTGTTGTAGAGAAAGCTCAAGACCTCCTTCTTGATTTGCACGCTGTCATGATAAAATAGAAGTAGAGCCCCGTCGTCATAAAGATAGCCTTGACAAAACCCAATGATGAACTTGATGAAGTTTGGAACTTGCTTATTCCAATTTGGAACTTGCCCTGGGAATTCGGAAACGCCAGGGACAGGCAAACCATCGGGATACTATGCAATAATGAGGTCCACCGCACCCTTCTGCACCACCTTGCCTGAAAAGAAGAATTCCCTGGATGCTCCAACCTTTGTTTCAAAACAACCATAGCGTTTAGTAGAGAATTAATTGGTGATTAGGGGCATGCTAGCTAAATTGAATAGGAATGAAGCTGGATATGTACCTCACTTAGAAAAGCAACCATGTCATCGTACGTGGAAGGGAATTTGTTGTTTTTCGCCTTATAATCCAACATTCCATGGAACGAGTCATTGAGTATGAGAACCCGAGAAGAAGCAGAGGAGGAGGTCCATGCCTGGGAGGACAACATTGCCTTCACCGCAGGTGGGACAAACCTGATCGTCTTGGCTTGACTAGGAACTCCGAGGTGAATACGCTTCGGAGCAGGTGCACGTGGAGGATGAGAGCTGAGAGGCTCTGCAAGTTCAATATCTGGAACACTGATATCACTACCTGTTGCACGAATATCTTCATCCATTGGCTCCTCAACCAACTCAACAACCTTCCGCTTGGATCCCCGAGGCCTACTCCTTTTAGTGGCCGTTTTGCTTCTGGAGGAGCCACCTTTGGGGGCTGTGGGAGACTGTGAGGCTGGAACTGAGGCAGCGGGAGATGGTAAGAGAGGTTGGATTGAGTCCCTCAGTGCAATGTCAAAGGGAGGAGGTTTTTTCAACGGGCAGTCCAAATACCACCCGCATTGGTGAAAGTGAATTGGATCCCATATTTTTAGAATTGCAGGAGTGAACATGGATATCCAAATAGTTAGGGAAAAAAAGTGGTACCTTAGAGATGGCCTTCATGGGTAGGAGAACGTACCGAAAATACCTGTAAAGAACCCTGCGGACAGCCTGAACAAAAAAATGTTGTTTCTCCGGGGGGTTGTTCTTGTGAGCACCGTTATCTCCACCCAACTCAATGAATAAGGCAAACTCCCAAAGCTGACACCTCATCGCTTCGACGTAATCGAAGATCGTCAAGATCGGATCTTCGCCATCGGGATTGTAGTCAATAATTTCTCCAAGGTCAGTGAGAACACCTGAAAAGAGCTCTTCAGCCTCCACTGCTATCTGAGGCCATGCACAAAAAAATGTTGTCTTATTGGTTGCAATCAAATGAACTCATTACGGGTCAATCAAATGACAACATGAAATGTGAGATGAATACTAACCTGCGCCCACCATGTTGCCCGATTGAGCCAATCCGGAAACTTGAAGTCGGTGAAGCTAGCCTTCGGAAAGCAATGCGCATCCCGAATTGCCGTAGAGGAGTTCCACCTTTGGAGCCACTTCACCATCATCCTAGGAGGCATCGCGGAAGTAGCTAGTATATACAACTTTTCATGGAGCATCTCAAGTTCATCGAACTTTTCATAATGAGCCTTTATTTCCTCTAGAAAAACAGGAGTTAGCCTAGGATCCGCAACAGATAAATGCTTCCTGAGCTCAGCGACAAGCTTATCCTCGACCTTCTTCACGGCCTTCGTAACCCAATCCTCTGCATTACGATCCGTCCAATTGCTAGAGTCTGGATTTTTCATCTTGTACTTATCTTTAGCAACATGTGCAGCGTCCGCAATCTCTTACTATAGTTCAAACAATTAATGATATGAGTTTCATGAATTCCCCATTGAAAATGAAATGACACGATAACATTTTAGTTAGACATTACCTGATAAAGGACCGCATTGAGACCTTCAACGGTGAGGGTGAACCAAGTGCGATTCTTTCCACCCTGCTTCTTTCTTGCAGCCTCCAAAATAGTTGAAGAGACCAAACCCTCGAAGTACGACAGCGGCTGTGAAGGAAGATTTTGGATGCGAAATAACTTGTGTACTAGGTTTGTGGTAACGTGAGATTTCTGATTCTTCTTGCAACGCCAAAATGTATATAAGAATGCTACATATATTTAAACATTCATGAGTACTTCAAACATTCACAGCAAAGATAAGGATCTTACCAATTCACTTCGTGCAGAGCGGGTATCACTGAGGGTATGTCTCCCTTTGGGTTAAGAATTACAACCTCAACACAGAAATGCCAATTGATATCATGAGTATGAAACTGCTTAATGATGGACATCCATGCCTGGAGCCGATGGTTCCCATCCCAAACCATGAACATCTTATTAGAAAAAAACCTTCAAGTCATTATCTGATAGAAGTTTCTTCTCGAATTCCTCATTCACCTCCTTCCACTCTGGTGACCACTTCGCCACCACACTCGGGGTAACGTCATTGGTGCGGCCATGATTGTCCTCAAGTGCAACATAAAAGAATCCATTCCCCTCCATGTAGCCATCGGTCATAAAATGTGTTGCAAGCTGGAATACATCGTTCTTGAGGGAATATCTCACTACCGGAAGAGACGTCATGCGGCAGAGGGGAAGAAAAAAACCACCCTTCTATTTTGGTTGTCATTTTAGCTTCTCCAACCGAGAAGTTGTTGGAACGCTCTCCTTAATGGCGAGGTCGTGAAGCTTCAGCTTTAACTCAACATCCATAAGGCGGACTGCATCAAAGAGAAGCTGTATAAGTACAATATCATCCAAACGGCATATCCTCCGAACTCCCGTTTACATGAATGAGGAGGTCTTTACATCATTAGAAAGCCTACTTTAGCATCAGCAATGTCCAAGAACTTCAATCCAAACCAAAACACTGCCTAGAAATTATGGGTTAGAAACCTAGTGCCGTCAACGGCATGCCTCCCAGCTCACCACCCTGTATTGCAGAGTCCATAACTTTGACATGCCAACTCTGAATGAGAAGGTCTTTACATCGTTAGAAAGCCTACTTCAGCATCTGCAATGTTGCAAAATGTCACACCAAACCAAAACACTGCCTAGAAATTATGGGTTAGAAACCTAGTACCGTCAACGGCATTCCTCCCAGCTCACCCCCCTATATTGCAGAGTCCATAACTTTGACATGCCAACTCTGAATGAGAAGGTCTTTACATCATTGGAAAGCCTACTCTAGCATCTACAATGTCCTAGAATTTCAATCCAAACCAAAGCACTTCCTAGAATATATGGGTTAGAAACCTAATGCCGTCAACGGCATACCTCCCAGTTGACCACCCTCCATAGCAGAGCCCATAACTTCTACATCCCAAGGAAGAGGTTCTGGACTTTATGGAGAACTTACATAAATATCTATAATGTCTAAAAATATTAAAGCAAACCAAAGAAATGGCTAGAAGATATGGCTTAAGAAAGCATTGCATGGCTTCCCCCTAAACCTTAAACCCCACAACCCCACAACCCTAAAATCTAAACCCAAACACCTCCTAGACCATTTCGGAGAGAACACTTGCATTTGAGGGGACTAAATCTAAAAAACATTACACCCAAAGAGGCTATTGTTGCAGGCACCTCCTGCATGCAGTCCCACAACATAGCAGCCTCACTGAAAAGACAAATGTCACGAACATAATAGAGCCTCGTGCAGCCTCACAATGGTATTTAGACCCAAAAAAATAAATGCATCGTACACCATATCGAAGATAACACCTGCATTTCAAGGTACTGAACCTAAAAACAAAAAGGCCCCCAAGGGGCTGCCGTTGCAGGCACCTTCAAGCAGCCTCACTTAGACATGGTACTTAGACGTGGAAAACACCTTAAACAACCAAAACCCAAAACCTTAAACCCATTACCGTCGCCTCCTCCGTGGCAGTCCCTAAATCTTGTCTACCCTACTCGAATGATCATTCACACGAAGTTGTTGTAGCACTGCGGCACATAGTCTGAGGCGAACACAATAATCGAGTAGATGTTTCATAAACTTACCATCCGGTTCCATCAAGCTCGTCTCTTCAACCTCGTCCTCCGCACTTTGCTCCTCCGATGCGGGATTGGATGCAGGGTTGGACTGTGTTCCATATCTTTCGATGTTCCTCGAGATTGAGATCCTCGCCCCCGGGATGTTGACGGACCTTCAGATTCTTCTACCGTCGACAATGTTGCGTTCTCCCCTATGTCTTCAAAATCTAATTTTTTTTTAATTCCAGTTGTCTTGTATTTTTCAGGGGCAACCTTCTTTCTGCCCATTCTGCTCGTTTTCAATGCCTTAGTGCTACTGAAATACAACTTCCCTTTCTTATTTCTTCTCTTGATATGGTTTTGTATGTCAGGTATTACCCTTTTAGAGCATGTCTACTCCAACACTCCCAACACATCTTATGGCACTTGAGAGCCCATAACTTATGATACTAAAACAAATGAGATGAGTATCACGAGATCGTATATAGGTGTTTGTATGAGGGATAACCCTATATTTATTGCCCAATTAGATCTTCGTCATTCGTTCTATTCCTGTCCTGAAATGTCAAATCTATCTCTAGACTTAGTTATGAATCATGCTTTCAGTCGGCGCCAAATAATCACATTTAATTGTTTGTCGAGTAAAATGTATACCATGACTTCCACGCTATATTTATATATAGCGTGACAACGTTATTCATCATTTTCAGATTTAAGGACAACTGTTACTAATTTGAAAATATTATTGAGGCTTTTGTTCAGAGTTCATCCATCATATCGATCATGTTCATCACATGTTTGTCGTTGGCAGCACATTAGTAATAAATAGATGGCCCAAAATGTTGAGAATCTTCTTTCATATTTTCCTCTTAGTGCAAGTCCTCATTCCACTCATCATGGCTCATATTCCATCTAAAGGAGAGTTGGGGATGGTTGTCCTCTATGCACATGGAGTAAGAATTCCACTTACCTTTCGGATGGAAGAGGACGGACTAGCTTACGTGACGTCACAACGTCTAAGTCTTCGGTTCAACTTCAGAGCGGACACTATTAGTGTTGAGGAAGATATTTTTGACGATTTGACGTCAGATGTTACACACACGATTGATCGGTTATCACATCGAGATGAGAACAATAATTTGTTTTGGAGTCTTAATCCAGGTAGTTACCGTGTGTATGGCCTCACTGATTCTCAGATGGCTGTGTCTACTGAGATCCTCACTCCTCGTTGTTCCTCTACCTGCACCATTCAAACTCTTTTGCCCCGTGATGTGAAGGTCAAGCTCGAGCCCGGGCTCGAGACGCCAATTGTAGAAAATGTTAGAGTTAAGTCTGTAATTACACTTTCTTCAGATGAAGAGGGCAGTCCCACCAAGCCCCCGCCTCACGTTATAGTTAGTGGGAATGCTCCTAAAGTATATCCTTTGTCGCAAGAGACTGTTAGCATATTTCCATTGATAAAACGACTTGCAGGAAGGCCGGGAAAAAAACAATTCTTAAAAAATTAGATTACTCAGTGATTAGACACGAGAAAGTACAATATCTTCCTATTGTGTTCGATGGGGCCGTCATATTTGAGTTGCCACCCCCTGGTGACACGGCCGCACGGTCACAGGCCAAGTCAATGCAGGGAATGGACAAGCGTTACGACGGCCATGTGTGGACGAAGACCATCACCACCAACATCACAAATGACTTTGGTTTGTCCTTCCGTTATTCCGCCTGCGTTGGACACCTGCACTGCAACAACCAGGAGTGCGACTATCTGAACCGCCGACCTCGCACCTTCCAAGTCAACGAGACAGAGTTTGAAGGTTGTACCCTCCAAGCCTTTGTAGTGGATCAAACACCCCCAACTGAGTCTACGTTTGTTTGCAAGGTATGTAAAGAACCCCTTGCATGTATTGCTACATGTGGAGCTAAGATTTATTATGTGGTTGCCAAAAGCAACCAAACAAGAGCATGTATCCACCTAGGAACTCATGATCACCCAGTCAAGGTGGGCGACTACAGAGACACTAAGGCTGAGATCAGTGGCCTAATTGAAGAGCATATCGATAAGATTCCCCAAGCTACCAAGAGCGCAGTGGTGTTGGAGGCTAGCAAGGTTCTAATTGGCAACTTTCTTCTTCAACCCGAGGACGCGCCACCAAAGAAGCTGACTCTTGAGGAGTTTGTTCCTGTATTTGACCGATGCAAGGACATGGCTTCTCCAAACATCCGCAACAAGGTCATGAGCTTCCGTTTCCTGAGAAGGTATGGTGTCATGGACTCTATCACCAAACTTCGTGGAATCAGTTTATGGGCCTTTGTTCAGGAGAACAAATTTCCAGGTCAAGGTGTTGATCTTGACAAGGTTTTTGTCTTCAAGATGTCGGAAGTCGGACCTGGTAGTGGGGTACACTTGGTGAAGCGTATGCAGCCCGGCGAAGATTTGGAGAATGCGTGGATGATGTTCGACCATGTCAAATGGGTAAGACAATGGACCACAATGTCATGCCACGTGTATGACTCCACGTATTGCCGTGTTATGACCATTGCAAGCTGTGATATGCAATCCGAGGACTTTGAGGCCCAGATCGTTTTCTGGAAGAATCTCAATGTTGTCATGGTGAGGAATGGCGTCGTCGAGCCCAATTTCAAGGGTTTCATGGCCGACAGCGCCTAGGCCAACTGGAATGCAGTTCGGGTTGTATATGACAACGGGAAAAAAGAGGACCGCATGGACGACCGGGAGAGAACTTGTCAGTTTCATTGGACCCAGTCTATGGTTAAGTATACCGAGAAGCACATTCCCGAAGAACTCAAGCTCACTGAAATTCTTGCCCTTGAAGCGGCTGGATTCCAACTCCCGCATAAGAAACCGGTCTCTCCAAGACGCCTCTTCTCTTCTGCCCCGCCGGCTACAAATCTTAGTGCGGTGCCCATTCCTGCAGAAGCAGACCGCTACCCTGGCAAGAGAGACGGCAAGATGGTCAAACGCACTGCCACTCGCCCAAATCCGGCGCAGCGACTCTCCATGGCCTCCTCTGACTCCCTCAAAGCTTGCCTCCGTTCCATCACTATGATACCTCATCCAGGCCATGGTTGCATCATCGGGCTGGATTCGGGTGTTCCTCCTGCCATCACACAGTACCAGGTTACCATTAGCTCTTTCCTGGGTTGCACTTGCCCTGCATTCAGGAAGACGATGACTAAGTTTCGAGGGAGGACCCAATTCTCTTATTGCAAGCATGTTTACTTCATCCTTTTGAAGTTTTGCCACTGTGATCCCGAGGCCGACCTTTTCATTCACGCGCCTACCTTTAGCTTCAACGAGGCCAAGCTAGTCCTAGAAAGCGGACTCTTGACTCACCCTTTGGTTAAAAAGTAGGAGGCAAACTACAAAGAGCCTAGACTCTTGTCAATGGACGGTGGCCACTCAAAATTCCCTTGTCATTACATGTACTGAGTCAGCAATACAAGATTCATATTGTCTTTTTCAATTTAAATGCTTAGAAATGGTGTTGTCAAAATTTCTGTATAGGCTCCCATGGCATCGAGTTGTAATTAGCCGAACGTAGAATTAGGTTATTTTGTAAAGAGACAACCACAACTATTGTATGTAATTTCTTGCAAAAATACATAACTCATGCATGTTTCATGCGAGGGTTTAGGGTATGGATGTACCATAGGCAAAGATTGATGATAGTTGTAATTCAGTGGTAAAAATGAGAGTAACATAGTTTGAAAACATAAAAGTAGCCATTACAATGGCTCTCCAAATTGGAGATATGATTAACTGGTTGAGAAAAAAAGAACTGAGGTCTATTCACTAATAGCCTCATCATCCACATAAATCAAACCGTTACCAACAAAGCTGGTGGATAGAGAAATATAACCACCAACAAATAAGTCATATAAGATTTGCACTCAATAATATAAGATTATCAGTTTGTCTCCACCCTGGTCAGATTGAGCATCTAAATCTTGGTAGCAGTTCAATATATGTTGTGAGCCACTCAAACCGCTCGCGGTTCGAGCTAAGGCCCACGGTCTACAAAATCAAAGAAGTTAGTTATTAGGATTAGTTAATATATAGATAGTCACTAGGTTTTTGCACATCCGCCTGTGGATGCGAGTTGTCTGTAAGAGACTGTATTAAGGTCTGGACCAACTCAGGTTCGAATCCAGTTGGCTTCATTGACTGGTGTTATCCTACAATGAGCTAGTGGTAAAAGCAAGAATACTCTATAGGCGGATACAGAGAATAAGTTACTACAAATGTGTACGTAGAACCTTCTCAATTGCTTTTTATATTCTATAAGCATTTTACTATTTACTCACCAATTATATCACAATATTTATATCATTCTAACCCTTTCCCGTATCCAAATTTAATGAGACCATTTCAAATTTAGGGCCTTTTAATTTATTTTTGGACCTATATTTTCCACGGAAATAGGTCATAAAATTTCAGTATTTTTGGAAGATTCTAGAATATTCACATCGTATCTAAATTTAGTATGGTATTTTTACTATTTTTACATCATTTCCGCTCTCCGCTCTCCACATCTCTGCTCTCCGCTCTCCGCTCTCTACTCACCGCTCACATACAAGTGTCGTCCTCCCTTTGACCCCTCCGGAGTGGACGTTCCAGCCAACCCAGACTCTTATCATTCTTCCAGGCAGTCCAAGACTACGAGACGATCTGCCACCGCACCATCAACAAAACAAATGCAAATGGTGGCATCTGCACGAGCTATGGACGGGACCATATTGAAGGTCACCATGATTCCACGCCCTGGATTTGGTTGCGTTATCACGTTGCAGTCCAAACCTGCACCTACACAATCAATTTACCAACTCACACTAAGTTTCCTGCCTGAGTGTAATTGCCCGGCCTTCAAGGATATGATATCAAAGTTTGGCTGCAAACAAAATTCGTTCCTGCATTGTAAGCACCTCTACTTCATATTTGTCAAGGTCTCTAATGTAGACCCCGAAGTTGACTTGTTCATTCACGCCCCTATATTTAGCTTCAATGAGGTCAAACTCATCATCGAAGGGGGCCTCTTGATATAATCTACTTCCTAGAATTTCTCTCATCCTAGCACTACATTTTGTCCTAATGGATGTGATCATTTCTGGACCTCATGTGAACTCATAATTGTTTGCTATAATAAATAAAATATCATGGATTTTTTTTATTCCCTTCAAAATGTTGTATTACAATATTCATTTGTGCCATGTGTCTCTCTCCCGGTTGAACATTTCATGTTCAATTTGAGGTGTTTCCTATGTCTATCAAATCTACTTCCGTGTTGCCAACCTCCTAGATGTTTCATCGTCCCTTCTTGATGGAGGTGGACCTGGTCGAAGCAAATCAACGTACAAAACCGTTTTATCCCTCATTTGATCCTTCAAAGGACGATGATGCGGAGATAATCCTTTCATTTTCTCACGAAAAGACAAAGGCCTCGAAGATTTGCCTACCACCTTGACCTCCCTGTCGTTCGACTTCTCTTCATTCAACTCAGTTGCATCATCTGCCTCACTATTCATGCACCTTGTGGCGTCCTTTTCAAGCACATCCGCTCGCCTCTTTTCATTTTTTGCGTATTTTTTCTGCTCCTCCTGCATCCCCCACCTCCATGCTTGTGTGGACTGTAAAAATGAAGTCAGCGCGTAGTCATCACTATATTGATTTCCAGCACCTATGTCATGTTCCGGCAATGGATTAAAGGGAACATGAGGATCTCCTAGAGTTCTAATCTCCTTCTCCCATTCTAGGCGAGCGAACATGTCTCTCTCCTCTCCCATTGTGTGCATATGTCTCTACATCTGTATTGGATACGAGTCTAACTTATGTCCTCATATATATTTAGCTGAAGATAATCTCTTCGAGCACAAACAATAATTGTTGAAGTCCAAGCTCTAGAGTTGACTCACACATAGGACAAACACAAAAGTGATGGAATAAAAACAAAGCAAGTTGGTCGCCCTTTGTATTTTGATTGACTCATTCTTCAATATACCAATCTCGATAAAATCATATTCATTTAAACATTTTTTGGGATCACCCTTGGTTTTAATCATATACTTATCTATTTTATCATAAATTTTATATCATTTTAGCACTTCCTGGTTTCCAAATTTAATGAGACCATTTCAAATTCAGGTCGTTTTAATTTATTTTTGGACCTATACATTCCACGGAAATATGTCAAACATTTTTACTATTTTTGGAAGATTTAAAAAGATTCTAGGTATATTTGACTCTATTTAAAAATATTGCTAAATTTAATCTCACAAGTTTGTTCTTTTTACTTCCTCTCCGCTCACCGCTCACATAGGAGTGTCGTCCGAGCAAGCCCATGAAGGTGCGGTTTGTAAAGGGCAAACCACATAACGCAAAGGAGGTGGCGATGCATATAACCTTTTAATGTGGGACATTGGTTTTTTGTCAAGATTTCACACTATGGGAAATAAATGATGTTAATGTCATTGTAAAGATCATCTTTTTTGAGACTCACATGGTAGATGTGAGGCGTAAGTCGATGCGCTTGCGTTGCATTTGTGATGTGTCATGATGGCAAAGAATTGAACTTCAAATTGATAAGGACTCCTATAGTAGGAGGAACCAATTTGAATTTGGCCTTAATGGACCAGATAAATAAAGGAAAATAAATAAATAATGGTCGTCATTCAATTGGAGCAATTCCAAGGAACTCATGGGAAAGATGGGCCTCCCCCAAACCACATTTGTGGAATGTTGGTGAGGTACAAGGATGTATTCACCAATGTGTTGCTCAAAAAATTACCGCCAAAAGCTTCTAGGTGAGCTTTGCAAGAGCAAGGTGCTCGAAGAGGTTAAGTTGGTGGACAGATTGTTCAAGTATAAGCAAAGTAGGGAGTATGTGCCACAAGGGAAATTGAAGCTATCGGGTTTAAAGAAAAAATATGATACTCCCATTGCCAGCCATAGAGGTGAAAGAAGAAGCCACTATAGAATGGTATCAAGGAGTAACCATTGGCGGTGCAGAAAGGAAGAGATAGCCCACTTTGTGAAGGCTTGGATGAAGTGCCGAGTGAACCGAGCCTCTTACCAAAAGCAAGGCGGCCTCTTGCAGCCGTTGCCTATCCCGCCGGGGCCATGGCATAGTATGTGCATGGACTTGATCACAAGTTTGCCGGAGTTAGAAGGGTATGATGCCATCTTGTTGATGGTGCGTTCCGATGGGACCTTGCATTCTTTGGAGCTTTGGCACAAGAGGTTGGGGCATCTCAATGCGAATAGCATGAAAATGCTTCAAAATATGGTGAGCGGGATGGACGTGGGAGCGGCGCAAGGCGATGTGCATTCCTTCGCATGGGAAGGATGTGTGGAGGGCAAACAAGCGAGGCGACCATTCCCCATGGATGGAGATACCCGCGCCACCAAGATCTTGGAGCTCGTGCATTCCGACGTATGCAAGCCGATGAAAACGCAGTCCATAGAAGGCGCAAGGTATTTTCTCACCTTCATTGATGATTTTTCACGCAAGATTTGGCTGTACATGGCTAAGTCCAAAAGCGAGGTGTTGGCAAGGTTCAAAGAATGGAAAACCTTGGTGGAGAGGCAATCAGAGCACACAGTGAAGGTTCTTAGGACAGACAACGGCGGGGAATATGTGTCAAAAACGTTTGACAATTTTTTGAGCAAACATGGCATTGCACGGCAAACCTCGTCACCTTACACGCCGCAACAAAACGGCGTGGTGGAGCGAGCCCACCGAACCATCGTGGAGATGGTGCGGCCCAAGATTCATGCCTAACACCTCTGCCATGAATTTTTGGCAGAGGCGGTGTGCAACGCGGTGCACATGTGCAACCGGTGTCCAACCAAGGCCGTCGAAGGAATGACACCTGAGGAGGCATGAAGCGGGAGGATGCCGCACGTCTCGCACATGTGGGTGTTCAGTTGTGTGGCTTATGCAAAGGTGCCAAATCAAAGTCAAACAAAGTTGGATGCAAAGGGCATCAAGTGTTTGTTTCTTGGATATTGCAAGGGCATGAAGGCGTATCGCCTCATTTGCTTGGAGACAAAGAAAATCATCAAAAGTCTGGACGTGGTGTTTTTTGAAGACAAAACGCATTTGGAGGATTGTCCAAGTGGGAGAGTTGACGAAGCACCTGCGGTCAAGGTGGACATATCCCCCAAATCGGACGTGGAAGACTCGCACGCGTGCGGCAACATTTCGGAGCAAGACGAGGAGCCCAACATGGAGGAGGATGCGGAGGCCGACGTACCGGCCGCAAATCCACTCGTAGCGGGGAGGAAACGAAACTTAACCACGGTAAGAAACCCGCAACCAAACCACCCCCACCACCGCAATATGGCAATGAAACCATGGGCAATTCTAGGTACCCGGATAGGCCTTGCAAATCGCTTGGGGAATGGTGGAAGAACCACATTCCGCAACCCAAGACAAAAAACATGCAAACATGAGAATCATTGGTGAACCTAGAAACTTGAGAGAGGCAATTGCATCAAGTGATCCGAGCAAGTGGGAGTTGGCTATGCAAGAGCAATACAAATCTCTTATAGCCAATGCCATGTGGGAGTTGACTCCATTACCCAAGGGCCGCAAGGCCGTAAAGTGTAAATGGGTGTTTTGTACGAAGAAGGATGCCAACATCGTGGTGGTGCGTTTCAAAGCAAGGTTGGTGGCCAAGGGATGCTCGCAAGTGAAAGGTGTGGATTTTGGCAAATCATTTGCACCCGTGGCCAAATTCAACACCATGCGAGTCATCCTCGCAATCGGGGCCGCCATGGGGTTGGAAATGCATCAAATGGATGTCAAAACCGCATTATCGAATGGCGAATTGGACGTGGTCATCTACATGAAGAAACTGGAAGGGTTTGTACAAAAGGGCCGTGAGCATCTTGTATGCAACTTGAAGAAATCACTCTACGGATTGCAACAATCTGGACGAGCATGGTACGAGTGGATTCACATTTTTTTGTGAATAGAGGTTTTACGAGGAGCCATGCGGACCACTTGTTGTGTATTCTACAAACTTGCGGCTACATTGTGATTGTAATCATATATGTAGATGACCTCATCATCTTGGCAAGCAACGTGGACACCATCAACGAGTTGAAGTCTAGCCTTGAGCGCGAATTCAAGATGAGCGACCTCGGCGAGTTGTATTTCTTCCTCGGAGTTCATTTCGAGTGGAATAGGAAGACACGCACCATTACCATGCATCAACAAAGCTACATCGAAACTATTTTGGAGCGAATCAGCATAGGTGATTGCAAGCCCATCGCAACCCCGCTCGACACCAAGACCTCATTGGCGAAGCTTTCGGAGGAGGAATACGTGGAGCAATCACACAAAATGAAAGACATTCCGTATCAAGAAGCGGTGGGGTCGTTGATGTATGCAATGATGGCTACAAAACCGGACCTCGTATTTGTGGTAAGCGTGGTAAGTCGATTTATGTCGAACCGGGTCTGATGCATTGGATGGCGGTCAAACAAATGATGCGATACTTAAAAGGCATCATTGATATGAGGTTGCTAATTGGAGGCCAATACATAAACCTTAAAGGTTATTCAGATGCGGATTGGACGGGCAACGTGGAGAACCGTAGGTCTACATCCAGATTTGTTTTCTTTGTTGGAGAGGGAGTCATTTTGTGGAATAGCAAATGGCAACAAACGGTGGCATAATCTACAATGGAGGTGGAGTATATGGCTATGAACGGATGCACGAGGGAGGCCATTTGGCTTAGGCAACTAATGGACGACATAGGTTGTGTACAAGAGGAGGCCACGACCATCATGTGCGACAACCAAGGTTTTATGGCACTCGCCAAAAACCCCACCAACCATGATAGGTCGAAACATATAGATGTGCAACATCATTTTATTAGAGAAAAAGTTGAAAACAAATTATAGAGCTAGAATATTGTCCAATGCAATATATGGTAGCAGATATTCTAACAAAGGCATTAGCGAATAATAGGCAAGAGTTGTTAAGTAAGATAATGGGAACACTATATTCGTTAAATTGAGACTTTTTGGGCATTTTGAGACATTCACATAAATAAGAACAAGGATAAATGGAACACATATTGGAGAAAGTTGTAAGATGCGAACACTTTGTGTCGGGTATTTAGAACAAAAACCCCATTAATAACTCATATTTGGGATTGTTTAGGATGCGCAATCCAAACCTTAGGCCAAATTGAAGGGGAAATCTTAAAACATTCATATTATCGCACACAAAATATGAGATCTTGTATGAATATGTTTTAGGTAGGGCACTCCAAACCCTTAGACCATATTGAAGGGGAACTATGTGAACCAATATAATATAACATACAAAATATTCCAAACTCATATTTGTGATGGTTTAATTAGGGCAATCCAAACCTTGGACCATATTGAAGGGGAAATCATGTGACACTTATATTATTGCAAAAAAAACATACAAAGTATGGCATGTAAAATGCATAGCATGCTAACACCACACATACATTGGATAGTGCGACCCAAAATGATGTTGCCTATGGCCCAAAACCCTACGCCTACTATGGCCTATCTAGCCTCGGAGATTGCCTCTTTTTCTTTTGCTTTTTTATCTTTTGCCTCTTTTTCTTTTGCCTCTTTTTCTTTTGCTGCGGCTTCTTTTGCTCGCATTGCTTCAACATTCCTGAAAATCTCCGCCCCGCGACTATAGCCATTCTTGGGGTGACCGCCATCCATAAGACATTTTGGAGTCCGTCGGCCGCCCGAAATATACGTCGAAGAATTCGAATACGATGAAGTGGATTGTCTCGCATTTCTGGTCATGGCGTACATACGCTCGAACTCGATGGACGCACTAGACCGCATAGGTTTACGGGTGGGAGCAACCTGCAACGCGTCATTGCAAGACCACATGTGTTAGTTTAGGGAGGAAGACCCAAACGTGTCACACGATCATTTTTTAAGTGCAAAATGATTGTAATGCGCGGTTAACCATGTTTTAGAGAGGGGGGGGGGGTTCACCTTGTCACCGGGGGCGTTCCCATCGGAGTTGGCAAGGAGGGGCAAGGCGTCCCGCAAAGGAATAGGAAGGGTTCCACTCTTCGTTGGCCGTGCGTCCATCCGCAGCCGCCGTTGAGGTGTAATACTTCCGCCGGGCCGAGAGGGGGATGTCCGGACGCATTTGCGATTTATGCCCTTGAGCGGCGACGGGGACGGAGATCGCCGTAAGATTTGCTTGGGTGGGGGGCTATCGACGACGCCGGCGTCAATAGGCTCCTTGGAGTAGTCAATGGTTGACGCGGCGTCGTAAACGGTCTCGTAGAAGAAGCTCCCCAACTCTGACTCGCTGACGATGTCAATCGAGGGCTCCAAACGCTGGCGCAAAAAAGGAAACGAAACAAAACCCAAAGGAAGAGGGTTTGCTAGAGCGCGTGAAAATCAAGATACATATGAAGCATATATTACACAAAGTGGGCGGGCGCATACACACACACACACACACACACACACACACACGTGCTGCCTCAAATGAGCTTGTTAAATTTCGCGTGAGAGAACAACTCTCTGTACAAATGGTCTCGTGGATCGAAGTATCTCTCGCCTATCGGATTATTCCTAACAAAATTGTTTACAGGTAGTCCGCTTCCCCTGAGCGCCTGGAGGTATTTACTAAGGTCTAACAAAAATCGGTCCCGGACCTTCTCGACCGTCCACGTAGGGCAAACTATTAAGTTCGCCGTCGGGTTCAACATGTTCTTTGCGGCGCTGTCGTCCACCATGAGCGTGTTCTCCCGGGTGGGACGGACGTCGTAGGGGACACCTATCAATGACGGACGCTGGTCCCAAAAAATGGGCTTCAAGACCTTGAGGTATTGGGGGGAAGCGGGGTTGTTTGGTTTTTTGACGACTTTGCCGTCCGGTGTGTACAATATTCTACAGGCTTCCTGTGCTAGGACCATGCAGGGGGGCTCGATGCCCTTGAAGATGAACTCCACGACTGCATTGGTGTTCTCGGCCTTCATGGAGCTCCACACGACCACCCACCATCGTTGTTGGGCGATCTGGAGGAAGGTCCGAAGCCACGGGCGGAGGTGAACTAGCTTGCTCTTTATGAACGTGGGCGGCCCGTCGTAATTCGCGTCCTCGGGTTTGCAAAAGGCCACCGTGGGGGTCCTCGGGCAATGAACGCATTGGACGAGGACCCCGTTGAGGTCTAACACCAGGAACCGGGTCTTAGGCGGCAAAGGTGGAACGGGTAAAATGGGGGGGACCATCGCGCTACCTTCCTCGCTTCTTGGAGAGGCCCGGCGGGGAGCCGCGACGCTATGCTCCGATCCCTGTGGAGACGAGCGACATAAGGCGGGGGAAGACTATGTCATGCTATGTCCACTTAAAGTGAATACAATATTTTCTGTGAAAAATACAAGAACCACTATGCATAGGCGGCCATACAAATGCAAGAGGGGGCAAGAGGAAAAAATATACATTTGAACACGAAAACAAACATAAGGGCACAAAATAATAATTTTATTGTTTGCAATGCTCTATGTACAAAATGCCTAGGGGTGCGAAGCCGCGTTGAACGATCCGTTCAAACTATCCTAATTCAACATCTACAAAATTGTGTGCACGCCTCCAAGTTCGAGTAAAATCGTGGGACGGGCGACGTTAGTGATCGTCGGGGGGGGGGGCTGAAGGGATGCGAGAGCGGATGGACGGGGTGGGGGCAGTTCCTCCTAGCTAGGGGGGACACGACCACGGCAACAAGACAATAGACCAGGAGTTTGGGTCGAGCGACCCAAACTGAGGAGGTCTCAGTGTATTACCTCTCCCTGGTCATGCCTGGACGCCATGGAAGCCTCCACCGCCTCCGCTTGTCGTTCTCTCTTGCCACCGCCTTCTCCGACGATGTCAGCACCCCTCTCCTGCAAGCGCTCAGTGTCAGGACCTTCTCCTAACCCAACCTCCGCATGTGCATCATGCATAGGTTCATCGATTGGGATAGGAGTAGAGGTATCACCAGGCCCTCGAGGACCTTCAACATCAGGCATGGGTGTGTCTTTTTCAGACCCATGCTGGTCCATTGAAGACTGAGCGGTAACGGGGTTTGGGTCGGCCGACCCAAACATGTGGGGGTCGTCCTGCTGATGGGGCGGGGGGATCACTAGGGGCGGCCGAAGTGGTGGGGGGGTCACAGGTCTAGAAGACCCGGGAAGGCGCCATATATTGGGGTCATCCGCTTGTTGAACCGGCGGATACGGACGGACGTGGGGGGAACCATGTGCTGAAAGCTGAAGGAGGATTGCGGCACGGGCTGCGGAGGAATGTTCTGGGGAGGGAAGCCGGGGGGCAAGTGTGGAAATGAGCCCGGGGGAGCCACCACCAAACCCTGCGCCCACATGCCTCGAATCACTTGCGTGATCAAGTCCGCACTAGTTGGAGGTTGCGCCAATGCCCGCAGTCGCTCTTGCTCCAATAGGAGAGCCCTTAGCTCTGCCACTTCGTTCCGCACTGAGGGTTCTTCAGCAGCGGCCTTTTGCAAGCGGACGCGTTGTTCTTCGTCCCTTAACATCTTCTCGTTGGCTTCTTGCACGGTGAGGACTTCCGGCTTCACCTTCACCATCCCTGCGAAGGCACCTGGAGAGGGAGGGTCCGACCTGAGCCGTTTCGCGAGCTCCATGTCGTCCTCGTCTTCGCTGCTAATGGCAATTGTCTCCTCGATGGCATATTCGCCATAGAGTTTCTTGCCTTTTAGTTTCCTCCTCTCCCTGAACGCGGCAGTCGCATCCCTGGAGTACATGTCGCGGGCATCATCAACCGTCAGGACGGGCACCAACTTACTTTGTGGAGTTGCTACCCGCATTGCCTTCTTTCGTTGAGGGGCTTCAGATTCCTGAGTGAAGCCTGTTCCCCCTTCTTCGACCTCGCCCTCCACTTTAGCCTCTTCTTCCTCCTCTTCCACCTCCTCATCCTCCTCCTCCTCCTCCCCCTCCTCGTCACGCGGTCGCCGAGAGGATGTGCCTGGATGCACTTGGACCAGAGGCTCTGGTACAGCAACTGGAACCTTTATGGCCAATTCTTCAGGGTTGACACGCCTCGCCTTATCCAGCGGGCTCTCACCCCCTTCAACAGTCTCCTCGGCGTAGCTCCCAGGGATCCAGTCTAGTATATCCATCTTCTTCGCCAATGATTTTTGGGCCTTGTAGAATTGGATGTCATTAAGGTCTACATAGCTGTACACGTTCAGCCCCAGCATCTGCAGAAATCCCACCAGATGTTATTATATGGCATAACATGTGATTCCACCGAAAAGGGGAAGTACATACAAGACCTAATATCAATTGCAAAGGTTATAGTTTGGGTCGAGCGACCCAAACTAGCATCAGTGTTAGTTTGGGTCGAGCGACCCAAACTAGCATCGGTGTTAGTTTGGGTCGAGCGACCCAAACTAGCATCGGTGTTAGTTTGGGTCGCTCGACCCAAACTATGAAAACAATTATGGTAAGGAGCTTACCATGCCAGCGAAGACGGGCTTGGTGCCGCCGAAGACGTTGAATATACAGTCCCCTCTTCTCGTCAAGGCCCTCATTATTCGGAGATAGAATTCCATCCGCAACTCGTCCGAATGGTATATGGCATATTTTGCCTCGTCGTAGAGGGACTTACTTGCGCCCAGGCCTTCTGGAACTTGGAATAGTTTCTGCATCCGGGTTATGGGGTGGTTCTCCACCTTCAGCAAGGTTGCTTTGAACACAAAGTACAAGCACAACAAATTCATGACTTTGGTTTTCTTGTCCTTTAGTGTCGTGTACACCCCCTCCGCCGGTGCAGCAATGTAGTGAGACTTAGACACCGCATACTCAGGCTGCAATTTCCTCACAATTTCATACACCTACTCTGCTCTCCTATCCTCTACTATCCACAGCCACATATCGACCTCCCTAAGCTTAGGGCTTGCATACTCCACGAACTTCGACATGAAGGGCTCGTAGAAGGGTGTACCCATTGTGCCCTCAAACGTACTCCCAGGAATGCTCCGGAAGTCTATTATACCAAAGGGGAACCGGTCCGCTGCTCTTACTCGTATTTCTTTCCTGGAATCAAGGCCGGGCCATCCCTGGATTTTAATAGGGTCAAAAGCGACAAGGTTGAAATGCGCATCCCCTTCAAAACTTACAATCTTCTTCTCCTTTATAAAGTTTGAGAAGGCACGCGTCGAGTGTTCTGGAAGAGCCAGGTTCTTCCCACCCTTCACCAGTTTTGACTTTAGAAAGTCTTCTCCTGCCTCCCTGATCAGAGCTGCCATGGATGCACTGGTGAAGTTGTATTCAGCCTTGAACGCTCTCCAGTTCACCTCGTTCACCTCGTCATCGACAAAAATGTTCTTTTCCGGGATTAGCTTCTGCAGCTCCTGGACGATCGTTGTTTTCTTCTTCCTATTCTCCGCCCATTCCTTCATTGTGTAGCATGAAGGAACAAAGGATTTCGGCTTGGTGAAGACTATTTTGGGGTACACCCAAAATCTCTTAGGGGTCGGGTTGTTGTGCAAGATGTGCGTTGCCGCCTTCCCCATTTCCGCCTCCGAAAGACCTTGCAGACTTCTAAAGAATTCTCTCATGAGAGGCTTCATCGCCTTGAATCGAGAGGACGAGTTGAAGAGGTTGCATGTGTCAGGATCCATGAGATCCCCTGTCTCATGTTTCTCAAACACTGTCTTCCACTTCTGCCAAACCATGTCGGATGATGTAATCAAGTAGATCTCTCCTCTTAGCTCATTGTACTTCTTTTGCTTGTGACTTGAATTGTCAATTGAGGAGAACTTGTTTATCATTTGGTATTTGAAAAGCTGCACAAGAGCATAGAATGCGTGTTAATTCTCAATATGTTGTTTCCAAACAAAGAAGAAAAATAATGAACAACAAACTGCGTAGACAAACACAAACTAAAACACAAGGTTTGGGTCGAGCGACCCAAACTGTATGAAGAAACACAAGGTTTGGGTCGAGCGACCCAAACTGTATGAAGAAACACAAGGTTTGGGTCGAGCGACCCAAACTGTATGAAGAAACGCAAAGTTTGGGTCGAGCGACCCAAACTGTATGAAGAAACGCAAAGTTTGGGTCGAGCGACCCAAACTGTATGAAGAAACCCAAAGTTTGGGTCGAGCGACCCAAACTCTGTTTGAGAAACAATGCTCACCTCCCACTTTGGATTCTTGTCTTTTGCATTCTCCCTTTCCTTGGGAGGCCGGCCGTAGAACTCCCACACATCCCGCGATGCCATGATGTTCCTAATCCAAGAAGCTTGATATGCCCGCTTCTTGTTATTCATGTTGAAATAGCGGGAGATATCGCTCAGCCGGGTTTCGTCGTCCGACCACACGACCAATGCCTTCCATACCTTCAATTTTTCCTTTAGACCATTAGGATCATTCCACTCCGTCATCAGTTGAAGTTTCTTTGAAGCTTCAACACTGTGCTGACCGTCAATCAGCCAAAAATCGCCTTTCTCTATAGAAGGCCACATATCCGGTGTAGGCATTCTTTTGTGTCCCTGAGGCATGACAACAATAGTCTGCCTATCATGTTTAAACTGGTCGCTCACCATCTGGGCGATTAACCAATCAACATACGCATCTTCCTTTGCCCGAACGCACTTCTCTGGTGGCGCTAGGTGGCATTGTGCGATGTTGACATCAAACTTGAATTCTCTGCCCATGAAAAAACAATGTAAACACTTGGTGTCGAAATTGTTGAGTATTTTCTGGATCTCCGATGGCTCCACTCCTTCCCCGGGCTTGGGCATACGTAGCTCCGGTGAAACAGGCTCATCTGTCATGGCAGATACTGACTCTCTCGGCCTCTTAGATGGTGTCGTCTGCCGGCTTTGTGATGGCGTCGGTGTTTCACTATCAACAGGAGTTGCCGTAGGTGTTGTTCTCCTCGAGTCAGCTGGAACCGGTCGGGGCTTCCTCACTGTTTGAGGTCTTGACGACCCTGCGCCCTCTTCAGCAGTCGCCTTGCGCCTCACAGCTTGTTGAGATTTTGACTTGCTTTGCTGGGTCTTGTTTATTGCGTTGATTGCCTGCTTAAGTTTAGTGAACCTGGTTGCAACCTTCGTGTTTGAAATGATCGCATCTATGAAGATTGTATCCGGTTTAACAATGTCTGGCTCAGCGCAGGATTCCTTCACGTATACCGGATCGAATGGCTCGGCTTGCTCATGCATGAACATGTGCACATTTTCCA
Source organism: Polytrichum commune (assembly GCA_950295325.1). NCBI lineage: Eukaryota > Viridiplantae > Streptophyta > Polytrichopsida > Polytrichales > Polytrichaceae > Polytrichum > Polytrichum commune. The sequence continues at coordinate 41,919,057 of OX485806.1, read as the reverse complement.
GAGAAGAGTTTTCCAGGATGACGTCAACGTGCTCTCCTAGAGCATGAACTGATGCCACCTCCCATCCCGTCAAAGCATCCCATGTGTGTTGCTCCTCCGTGCCAACCTTCAAAACAAGGAGGATTTTGAATTGAGCTGCCTTTACTACAAGAAAAGACCATGCAATTACAAGGTCTTCTTTTGCTACGTAGGATTGGTTTTTAGGAGTTTCGTGCTCCTGCCAGATCGCGTCTGGTGCCGGCTTGAACCATCGTTCTCCAGGTCTTTTCTTGGGGGGCATCTGCAAGTAGAAATACATATGTTAGTTTCGGTCGGGCGACCCAAACTCTTTCAAATCATATAGGCTTATGTCTGGGTTTAGTAACATTTATATATGGGGTTACTTTTCACAGGTTTGGGTCGAACGACCCAAACCTGTGCCTACAATGGCTAATGAATAATATATTATTTGGCTACGAAAACCAATCTTTAAGTTCATGGATACAACAATCATCACGAGCTACTGTTCTAGTTGTGGGTCATTTCATTATTGCTTGGGTGTTTGAGTTGTTGTTTATAAGTGTAAGTATTGTTCGTAAGCAGTAAAAATTTACGCAAAGTTTGGGTCGTTCGACCCAAACTTTGTAGCGGTATGGAATGATCGGCTATGGCCTTAGATCATACCCAAGATGATAATTACCTAAATTATGAATTACCATTTCATGCGCTGTTTGGGTCGAACGACCCAAACTCTGCAGATGGATTGGGTCGAGCGACCCAAAGCATGTGCTAGTTTGGGTCGAGCGACCCAAACTCTGCAGATGGATTGGGTCGATAGGGTTAGATATTCACCCAAGATGATGATTAAATTAATTATAAATGAACATTTGATGCGGAGTTTGGCTAAACCCTAGACCCAAACAATGCTTATGGTTTGGGTCGAGCGACCCAAACTCTGCAGATGGATTGGCGCCCACGACCCAGAGCATCTGCTAGTTTGGGTCGAACGACCCAAACCATCTTTAGAGTTTGGGTCGAACGATCCAAACCAGCTGGAGAGTTTGGGTCGCTCTACCCAAACCAGCTGCAGAGTTTAGTGTTTTAGGGTTTCAAACTGAAGTTTGGGTCGTCTCTCGAAACACTTTTGATTCCAGAGACCTTTATAATGTGTTTACGCAGCATATACAATGCTTATGCATTGTAGATGCTGCGAAACTCTAAAGAAATTGACACACATAAAGAAGTTGAAGAAATCACCTTGCTTTGCAAACTACACAACAAGCTGCTGTTGGAAGCAGTTCTAACAAGCTAGTCTTGGAAGCTGATTCTAGAAAGGATTGGATATCAGAAAACTAAGAACGCCTCACAAACATTCACTCTGAATGTAACAAGTGTTTACAAACATGAACAAAGAAGCTATCTGAAGGCCACACATGCATCCTGATTTTCGAACAATCATTCTAATTCCGAAATCACTCTACACTCACACATGAATGTTTCTAAGACCAGGAGGAACTGACACAACCACTTTGAAACAACACTCACACTCCAAAACAACAAAGACGTTCTGAAATGGCTAAAATGTATAGACTTTAATACAAAAACAAACCCTAAACTCATACTACACTCAGAACTCGGTCAATGCGCACTCAATGAACAACAAAATAGATCAAAAGAAGAGGAGGAGTGAAAGAGAGAATGAGATAATGATGAAGAGGGAAGGAGAGAGGGAATGCGAGTTCGACAAGGAGAGAGAGAATGCAAGGGAGGAGGCGGCGCTTTCAAGAGCGGCGGCGCCTCCAGAAAGTATGAGGAACGTACAAAGGAGGAGGAGCTTGGAGCGGAGGAGAGAGAAGGAGAAAGTGCGGAGGGGAGAGTGAAAGGGGGAAGGTCACTCAAGGGCGGGACCCATTCGGGCCGGCGCCTTTCGTGTCCGTTCGGCTCATGGCCGCCACGTGTCACGGGGCGCTCCATGGCCCAAACGAATACACAATCTGAGCCATTGGAGAGCCCCAGGCCCATCGACGGTCGATAGGCCTCGCAGGTGGGTATCCTTTAGCCACCTATCCCATACCATCCTTGAGGATACTAAAAAACCTTTATAGCCTAAGGTTTTTAATTTAATGGTCCCCCGATGGATTTGCTAATATCAAATAATGAAACTGTATTGGTTTTGTAATTTTAGTAATCTACACATATGCATGAATCGAGAATGATAGATACTAGACTAAGAGGAGTATTTAATAATTATATTGCAATCCTCGTAGGCAATTACATAATGGAATAATATAACTATGGTAACCATTTACACAATGAATGGTTTCGAGTTATATATTGTAATTATCTATGAAGGTTGTTGGTAAAGGACAATGCTATAGCCTACGATGGATCCGTTAACACATACCATTGAACTAAATCTAATTATACAAGTTTATGTAGTGTCATTCATTATAATATGGAATTATGCAATATTAAGTGTTGACAACTTAATATCATTGTTGTTTGCGAAAAGCAACAAAGATGTTGTTTGATTTATAGCATGATGGAACATTAACATACTTATTTACAAGTTTACATATTTATGAGATACAAATATATTGAAGCGGGTGTTTTTGCTAAAGAACCCAATTAAGAACTCATATGAAGATGGTTTAGGTAGGACGACCCAAACATTAGACAATGTTGTTGTTGTTCATATATTTAGTTGAGACAAGATAAAGTCTACAAATATTGAATATAGTGATAGTAAATGAAAGAAGCACCATGTATACAAATATGAAGCTATCAAATACTAATATGTGGAGTTCAACATTATATGAAGCCATTTAAGCAATCACTTTGTTGTTGGATGATCCCTCCACATATATTAAACAACATATCTTATTAGGAAATGAGGCACAAATTACAGTAGATGGTGTTCTATATGGAAGCCACACGGGTAGGTCACTCTAAGGCATTTTTGTGCACCACGTGCGGCTCAGGGTTTTTTGTTTTGGGGCTATTTACCTTCAAGGGTTGAATTAAAGCCTCCCTATAATTACTTGAATTTCAAAAATGGCCCATTTGTTTGCACCCTTCCATTACTTATATTGTCCAAGTCACTGCAATTTTTTGTACTCTATATTCCTTTTAAGTAATAAAAGCTAATCTACTTCCTGTTAAGGGAAACCATGGAAACAAAGAAGGGTGCAAACAATAATATCATTGCAAACAAAGTTATGAAGAAAACACATAGGAGACCATAGCAAACATTATACTAAACATACCTTCTAGGAACCTTATCTTCAGCCCCTATATTAATTTTACAAAAAAATAATGGCCCACATTTTATGTCCATCTAACTTACTTATAATGGGATTGTCTACATTTAATGGCCCCTTCATTATTTGGAATTCCTTTATAATTTTTATTTCAAATGATTTCAATCCTCTCTATATTATGCCGCACGTCGTTTTTAAAATGCACTAAGTGACCTACCCGTGGGAAGCAACCCTGAACAACTACGAGGGTGTAGGGTGTAGGGTTTAGGGTTTAGGGTATATAAATGTGTCTTGTTGCACTCGAAGCCATAAATGAATGGCGCATAGGTCAAATGAGGGGGCCAAGTCGCTTGTGGTTCTAAAAACAAATGTATATAGATATCACAATAGTCTAATTCATGAACATGAACGTTGGTTACATTTCATGTTATGTTTGTTATGTATGTTATGTTACGTCGTAGATGCGTTCATATTTAGTGTATAAATCTCTAAATATCTTATTTAGTGTAGTGACACTAGAACACACCAACATGTATTTAAGGACATGTTCTGCTCAACTTGCATTGAATAGATACAACTATATATGTTTAGATTTTTCATCAAACATTTGTTAAAACAAATAAAGTTGATTACATTTTTTTTGGCAAGCCAAATCAATAAAAACTATAGGTACAAAACACAACTACAATAAGTATGATATTTAGTGTTTGATACACTAAATACAAGTGAATACACAATATATCAATAACCATATGAAAGTAATAAACATTAAATATAAGCTATAGTAATATGTGGCATTGACATGTTTGAATTTAGTGTTAGTAAGGATGTGAAAAGAAGAAATATACGTGAGAGTAGAAGGTAGCAACACATTTACTTCTAACACTAACTGTCATAGGATTGAAAATTAATGTTGAGCATGTAAGGGTGGTAACCATAGTCCGCCAAGAGCCTAAGGCTAGTGTAAATGCAGCCTACAAAATTTGTGACTTAGCCTATAAAATTTTGAAAGTGTAGGACAAAGAGCCTATGGACAATTTTAAAACATAGGATATCAACCTATGTGGTAAAAAACATGTAGGAAATTTTGCCTACAAAGTTTTTAAAAGAGCGGATTTTAGCCATTCATCCTTCTTCAAATTGGGAAATTAGTTGGCCTAAGTACATATCTTTAGGCTAATACTCGGGGCTCTTGAGTGGCACATAGGCGGATATCAATAATAGCCCTGACTCCCTCCCCGTCGATCTTTACAAATACCACAGCCCAAGCCCCATCACCGCATAGAGGTTGAATCAGAAGATGGTGAGGACTTTCACCCTTAAACTCATTTGAATTTTAGCAACCTTTCATAACTTATAATCAACTCTTTAAAAAGGAGTTGGTTAATCCTTGGCCTTCAAACGTGGTGAAGGGCTTAGCCAGGTTCAATTCCTGCCAAGGATACCACTTAGTACTCAAATTTTGAATTTAAAGCCTACAACATTAAAAGATATGAAGGATTTTAACCTACTAAAAATTAGTTTTAAAGGCAATTGGCAGGTAACTTAAAAACTCAAAAGGTTTTCAACTTACAAAAATTTGATATTGTAGGATGCAACCTATGCCATGAGGGAAATAGCCTATGCCCTTTTAAAGAGGTAGGCAATTAACCTCAATAACTTCAAAAACTTTTCGGACACTGGTGGTAACAACACTACATATAATCAAATCCACACATCATATTTTGTGTAGTTATTTAATAGCGGAATTAGGAGGTTAGTTGTCCAAGGTCATTTGATGGTTGGCGCCACGAAGAGGCAAGCTAAATATGGATGCTCTATTACCAACAAGAAGCGGGAAATTCTGTCAGAAGGTTTGAACTTAGGTTTAGGGTTTACGTTCAGGCTGGAAAGGGATCCAAAGAGGAAGGCCAAGGCGGAGGCGGGTAGTATAAAGTACCAAACCCCCCAAACTTTGCTCTTTTTTTCTCATCTCTCCATTCTGAAATGGTTGCAAGCTCTCTCAAGTAGTGGTGGAGTGCAAGGTTCGTGTATGCATCCGTTGATGAGTAGCTAATTACAACAGCCATGCACGGCCTGAATTCTTCCAATTAGTATCCACGTAGCTGAATATGGAAGATTACCGCAATTTAAGGCGGAATTTGCGGAATGTTTGGGTCGCTCGACCCAAACCCACCCCCATAGTGAGGTTTGGGTCGCTCGACCCAAACCCACCCCCATAGTGAGGTTTGGGTCGAGCGACCCAAACCCACCCCTATCACGGGCTGGGCCTGGATTAGCAAGCCCATCCTGTCACGAGGTTTGGGTCGCTCGACCCAAACCCACCCCCTCTCACGGGTTGGGCCTGGATTAGCAGGCCCATCCTGTAACAAGGTTTGGGTCGCTCGACCCAAACACACCTCCATTGTGAGGTTTGGGTCGAGCGACCCAAACCCACCCCTGTCACGGGTTGGGCCTGGATTAGCAGGCCCATCCTGTCACGAGGTTTGGGTCGCTCGACCCAAACCCACCTCCATTATGAGGTTTGGGTCGAGCGACCCAAACCCACCGCTATCACGCGCTGGGCCTGGATTGCCAGGCCCATCCTGTCATGAGGTTTGGGTCGCACGACCCAAACACACCTCCATTGTGAGGTTTGGGGCGAGCGACCCAAACCCACCCCTGTCAGGGGTTGGGCCTGGATTAGCAGGCCCATCCTGTCACGAGGTTTGGGTCGAGCGACCCAAACCCACCCCTATCAAGGGCTGGGTCTGGATTACCAGGCCCATCCTGTCACGAGGTTTGGGTCGAGCAACCCAAACCCACCCCTATCAAGGGCTGGGTCTGGATTACCAGGCCCATCCTGTCACGAGGTTTGGGTCGCTCGACCCAAACACACCTCCATTGTGAGGTTTGGGTCGAGCGACCCAAACCCACCTCCATTGTGAGGTTTGGGTCGAGCGACCCAAACCCACCCCTGTCACGGGTTGGGCCTGGATTAGCAGGCCCATCCTATCACGAGGTTTGGGTTGCTCGACCCAAACCCACCCTCATGCACACAATGGGGATGTGCATAGACGGATCCTGAATAAACTGTTGTGCGCTCCATCTTTTTGGAACCCATCGATATAATATTCATACAACAAATTGTTGAGTATTTTCTGGATATCGAAATTGATAAGGTTTCTGTGTTTTTCTATTGGACCCTATAGCTTTTGTCAATTCTTTACAAGGTTCCATGTTCATGTGTGTAGGCAAAATGGATGGGTATACTGGAAGAGGGTATTCGTCTGGAGAAGACATGGCCACTTGGCCATCTGCATCTGAGGAAGAGCTAGACATTGTCGGGGAGGCTACTATGGATGAGAGTTCAGATGAAGAGCATTTCGATATACCTTCGCGTTCCATATACATATACTGTCCCATTCCAGAGTGTGCCGTGCTTTCAAGAGCTTCATGGGTGAATTTGGATGTGTTACTTCTTAATGACAATGGGGTTGTTGTGGCGGAGGGTATCTGTCGTAACACCCATCCACAAGATTGCATTGATCAAAATCTGCTTGGCACCGAGGACGTTGGGATTGTCATATTGGAGTCACTCGTTTCTTCTGAGGTGGATCCCACTCATAGGTTCTCCCTCCGCAGGTGGCCATTGAGGAATGTCACGACTGATGGAGTTAGCTTGCGTGAACATGAGCAACGACACATGCAACTCGAAAAGGAAATGCAATCAAACATGCGGCCACGCAAGGGTCAAAGAAAGTACGATACTGTGGCACGTCCTTCTCCATCTGCAACTGATTGTAAACGTCAAAGGCTGCTTGGGGAGGAGTCCATAAGAGAAGTTGCCACAAAGGATTGTTGTGTGCATTGTTGTTGCCAATTGTTTCCAAGGGATAAATTGAAGGCCATCCGTGAAGAAATGTGGCTTGGAGATTTTCGTCTAAGATCCACAAAAAAACTTGATGTCCATAGGGCAATACATGTGAATGGGACGGGTCGCAAGGTAATCACCATTGAAAGCATAGACGTGTGTTGTAAGGCATGGTACACCATTTACGGTGTGTCGAAGGCGGACTTCTATAGACAAGCTGCTTATGCCAAGGAAGGCCGCCGGTCCCGTCACCATGGGAACGTGGGTTTAAAGAAACCTAGGGAAGCAACAAGGCAAGCAACGGCAACTCTAGCAACCATCATTGTCCCCCTTGCTGATGCAATGCCGCACAAAACACGCACACTCACAACCGGTGAAAAGGTTGTGGAGAAAGTTCTTCCCACAGGCACAAAATGGAAAGACATATTGTTGGACGTTAATGCAGTTGGCGAGAAGATTGGGTTGGAGCCAATTTCATTGTCAAAATTAAGTGCAATCAAGAAACAAAACTTTAGCGAATACATTACAAAAAGACGAGGGGACAAATTTGCCAGGTGCTCTAATTGCGAGAAGTTGAAGCGCCACCGGGATGCACACACGATGGGTACCGAGTCATATGCAGCGCATCAATTGAACTATTTCAAGCACGTAAACATGCAAGAGGCACACCGTAATGATTACTACACAAATAGAGCTTTGTCCATCTCCAGGCCCTTAGAGGTTCTTACGGTCATCCATGACAAAATGGACCATGCCAAAACAGCCTCCCCATGTTTTGCAAATCGAATCAAGGCCACGGATGGGTTTTTTAAGTTGCCTGTATCGGTTACAGGTGAACTTCGAAACAATGTCATGACATACCCTAAATGTTGTGGTTTTTTATTCCGTGATGTACTGGAGAACATGGATTCCTTCATAATGGTTTATTCATACATAGATGCTAATCACGTTGGGTTGGCATTGCAGGAATGATTGCACATGGACACGGTGATGTCAAGTTTGCTCATTATGCTCTTGATTTGTATCCAGCGGATTCAAACCACACGATAGGATCATTTGCAAGGCTTTTACGTGATTTAGAGAAACCACCAGCCTATTCTTCAGGATTGTTATTTGAGAACACGGGTTCAACACCTTTATATGAAGTGGTGTTGGATGGAAAAGATGTATGCTTGCATTCGTTGCCCGAGCCACCCAATGAACCCGTGATTGCCAAGAAGTTGCCTCCAACTTTGCGTGTCCAATTGGACAATTGTGCCAAGGACAATAAAAGCAGATATGTATTTGCATATTGGTCGTTGTTGGTTGCGAAAGGCATTTTCAAGGAGGTTTTTGTGTCCTTCCTATTGGTAGGCCACACGCACGATGATATTGATGCATCTTTTGGGCGGTGGAGCATGAAGTTGCGGGAGGAGGATTTTCCTACAATCCCATTATTGATGAAGTCGTACATGGATTTGGAGAACGTTCCCGTCATCCCCCATATGATTGAGGAGGTGCCAGACTTCAAGGCATTTATAGAACCTTATATTCGAAGTGGAGCTCACCAATTGATCGGGCATACGAAGGCACAACAATTCCGGTTCTACATGCGTGACGATGGTGTCCCGGCCATGCAATACAAGTTGTTGTGCACGACACAAGACTGGAGCCCGCCGGAGGGTCTTCTTGTGTGGCGCGTGGATGCGGATGGGAAGACCATGTTACCGGATGGGGAGCCTAGCCCTTGTAAGCCAATAGCCATGAAGAATTTGGAGGATATTTTGAAAGGTATATCAGGCTTCATACAATATTGGGAGAGTTTGAAGATAGCGGATGTTGGCGGATCATGTTGGCATCGTTATGGGAGTTGGATACATTATTGGACACGTGTTCGTGCCGCCTTGGTAGACCTCCACCAAGATAGCCCTCATACTTTGAGGCATGGATTTTGGCCACAAACACGAGTCGATGTACAAGCTTCAAAGGCTAGTCTTTTGGGAAATGGAGAGGTTCGAGAGGAGTTTGATGTGGACGACCATTACGTGGGGCCTGCTAGTAGTCGTCCGCCACCATCTTTCCGCATTGCAGTGGATTGTCATGAAGGATATATGCTCATTTTGCGTCCTGGAGACGAGACATATGTGAAGCCAGTGTGGGTGGCAAGAGCTTTGTCCAAACCCAATTTTGTAACTTCCAGCCCTCATTTTCGACAAATACAAGTGGAGTACTACCGACCGACGGCAAGGAATGAAGATGTGATTCGGCATTATACAGGCTGGGATACAAACCCTAACTTTCGGTGGAAGGTGGATTCTGAGCACGGTCCATCTTGGGTAGATACAGATTCCATATTCATAGCATGGAAACCACGGAAAAATCATAGTGGATCAGTGTCCATCCCTCAAAAGTACATAACTTTTGCAAAAGACAACCTTGCTCGGATCGCAGAAGAAGCAACCCACGTTGAATGAGAAGTTGGTAGGATTGTGTTAGCATGATTATAGTGTAAACAGTAATTCTACGAACATATATTACTCATATGTGTGCTCTTCAAAATTGGGGCAGAGTTTGGGTAGAACTTACGAATACTATATTGTTTTGGAGTTGGATGAATATCCATTTACTATATTTCAATACAAATGTGAAGTTCATTTTTTTATTAAGTTTGGGACTAAATTGTCCATTGAAAAAATATGCATTTATTACATGCACTTTGTATGTTGCAATGTCTATATTCTATGGAGCATGCTAATAATAGAAATCATTATATATATATTTTTGGGTGAAACTTGTTTGGAGTGCTCTACCCAATGTGTTTTTGTTAATGAAATTGGTGTTGAGTGCTCTACCATATGTGCTTATGTCTGCACATCATAGGTGTGGGATATTAGAACATTTAATATATTTGAGATTGTTGACAATATAGTTTCAGGCATCTTCATGTTGTTTGATCCATATATTAATTTGAGACTAGAGAAAGTCTCAATTTAACGAATATAGTGTTTGGGGTTGAACTACAATGCCACCTCGCAAAGTGGGAGTATTGGAGGATAGTGTTAGGTTGCATCGGCGACATTGTTTCATATGGGTTGTCAACGCTCGTCCTAATCCATACATATAAATAAAGGTATAAGGGGAGGAGCTAATCACTCTCTCTATTGTATGCAATCCTAGTGTATTGTGTTCTTGCTTCCTACGCTGATCTCTTTGTTTTCTTCTCTCATTTCCCAATAGTTGGTTCCTTCTAATGAACTATAAGGTCTGCAGTAGGAAGAGCTAACCATTAGCATGGCACAATGCAAAGGATTAGTGTTTGTAACCTTTGCTAGAAATGAAAATTGACAAGATTATGAAGGGGGATAGCAAGGGTTGCAACATTTGCACCAAGGTCATCACCGTCAAAGCATTTTTGAATTGGAATTTCAATCCAACATTACCACCATCCAAGGTAATGGGTGCATTTAGTACTTTAGCCCTCAAATATTTTTCAAGGTTTGCGAGGATTTTTCCATGTTTTTTACCAAATCCACCATAATCCCCACCATTGTCATATAATCAATGGTATGGTAAAAATTCACTTGTACATGATCCTTGTTATAATTTGAGCGTCACAACCTTTCCCGGACTCACCATCATAACTCGTACATTTAATAGCCATTTCTTCCTCCAAGTGTTAGCTCAAATATTGAACCCATGCCCTGATACCGCGTATTGCAACCCTGGCTAGCTCTTTTTAGCCATCCTGACCATTTTCATTTCTAACAAGGTTGATGAATGTTAACCCATTGCATTCCACCATGCCAATGATTAGCTATTTATCCCTCGGACCTTATAAAATCATAGGATGGGAACCAACCCTCTTAGTTTGCTTTTGGTATTCATCCCTTCATCGATAATAAATTCTTAGATATGGACTTTCATTCATGGAAATTCAATCTTATGTTGATCATCGCGTAGCCGGAGCACCACTACGACAACCCAAATCACACTAGGCAATTATGCCCTCACATTGGGCCAAAGCCCATGAAGGCGGTGCCGTTCATCTTCGGGTGCGTGAGGCCACACCACCTTACTCATATAAGCCTCTTGGACACTAGGCGGGGCCCCTACACCACTGTCAAGAAACCTTTTGTCTCTCTACCAAGAGTTGGGGCCAAATAGACATTTTCCCCTTAGCCGTTGGGGCTAGAAGCCCCACTAGCTTCAGAACACCATAACTTCCTTATATGATTTCTATTGCTAACAAGCTACCACTGCATCCTCATGTATGTGCCACATAGATGATAATGGACCCATCACTTTCCCTATTTGGGCAAGTATTGAGGAAGTTATGCCTATTCAAACCTTGGCAGTCCCGGGAGCCACCGCCAGGCCACTGATGTAGTCCCGGGACAACGCCCCACTCAAATTGCCAAAGTTGTATGCAAGTTGAAGAAAACGCTCTACAAATTGAAGTGAATCGGAGAAGCATGGTACGAGGGCATTCACATATTTTTGTGAATAAAGGCTTTACGAGGAGCCATGTGGACCTCTCATTGTATGTTTTACAAACTTGCGACTATACTGTGATTGTAATCATATATGTAAACGACTTCATCATTTTGGCAAGCAATGTAGACTTGAACAACGAGTTGAAATCTAGCCTCGAGCGTGAAATCAAGATGAGTGACCTTGGCGAGTTTTGGTAAGCATTTTTTTTTTGGAATTCATTTTGAGAGGAATAGGGGGACCCGCATCATTACCATGCATCAATGAAGCTACATTGAAACCATTTTGGAACGATTTGGCATAGGTGATTACAAATGCATCGAAACCCCCACCAACCATGATCGGTCAAAACATATCGATGTGCAACATCATTTTATTAGAGAGAATACTGAAAACAAGGTTATAGGACTAGAACATTGTCCAACACAATATATGATAGCGGATATTCTAACAAAGGCTTTAGCGAGAGATAGGCATGAGTTGTTAAATGAAATAATTAGGTTGGACTACAATGTCACCTCGCAAAAGAGGAGTATTGGAAAATAGTGTTAGGTTACATTGGTGACATTGTCCTATATGGGTTGTCAACACTGGTCATAATCTACACATATAAATAAAGGCATAAGAGGAGGAGCTAATCACTCTCTCCAATATATGCATTCCTTGTGCATTGTGTTTTACCTTCCTATGTTGGTCTCTTTGTTTCCTACTCTCATTTTCCAATAATTGGCTAGGCCAAGCAAGTTGAAGACATTGTTCTACGGATTTAAACAATTTGGAAGAACGTGGTATAAATGCATTTCACATATTTTTGTAAGAAAATGTTTAATAAAAAACCATATGGATCATTTGTAGTATGATTTGCAAACTTGCCATTACATTGTATTTATAATCATATATGTAAACAACCTCAATATTTTTGGCATGTAATTTGGACATGATCAACGAGTTGAAATCTAGCCTCAAGCACAAATTCAAAATGAGTGACCTTGGCGAGTTGCATTTTTTTCTCGGAGTACATTTTGAAAGGGATAGGAGGACCTGCACCATTACCATGCATCAATGAAGCTACATCAAAAGTATATTAGAGCAATTTGGCATGGGTAATTGCAAATCTCTCGAAACCCTGCTCAATGCGAAGACCTCGTTGCCAAAGGTTTTGGAGCAATATCACAATGGGCATTTGTACGAAATGAGGGAAATTTTGTACCAATAGGCGTTGGGTCATTGATGTACGCAATGGTGCCACAAAACCGGATGTTGCATTTGTGATAGGTGTGGTAGCCGGTTTATGTCGAAACTAGGTTCGATGCATTAGATAGCGGTCAAGCAAATTATACAATACTTGAAAGGCACCTTAGATATAAGGTTGCACATCAGCGGCAAACATATGAACATAAAATATTATTCCGATGTTGTCAGCCATAAACCCCCACCCTTATATGTCGTAGTCCAGGTGAGAGCCCATGGTTCGCATGTACTCGCTTAACTCCCTTAGCCTTGTGCCCCAACTCCCAATGCTCCCAAAATATGAACATTTAACACACAACCTTTTATTCAATATCCTAAAGGTTCAAGTATTCATAAATACTCCACTACTCTATGGTCAGTCTTACACACAATTACCCATTAGGAATCCATGTTGCTCTTGAGCCTCATAACTTACCCTACCAATCTAATCACTCACTCACACAGTACCCTAATGGCCTTGAACCAATGTTAATTACACATTAGCTTGTTCATGCCGTTTATATCAATCTCACTAATTGTTGAATTATCAACTAAGTAATTTTCTACCTAGCACACATCACCCTGGTCCTCATTCCTACCCTAATTCTCAATCCACGTTGATAGGTGTTGTCTTGGGACAACACTGGCCTGGGAGTGGCGCCCGGGACTGCCTAGGTTTGAACAGCCATAACTTCCTCAATACTTGCGCAAATGAGGGGTTTATCGGCATCTATGTAAAGAATAGATGGCAATAGAATGATTGCTTGATAGTATCTTACATCATATGTAGAAGTTATGATGGTCTGAAGCTGCTGGGGGGTTTTAGCCCCAGCGACTAAGGGAAAATGTCTAGTTGGCCCCAATCGTTGTAGAGAAACAAAAGGGTATTTGACGGTTGAATAGGGGCCCCTCACAAAGTCCTCGATGCTTATATGAGTGAGGTGGCTTAGCTGACCGCCCCCCCCCCGGAGCATACTTAACAATTTGCTCTGGATAGTTGTAGTGTTATTTTGGCAACACAATGATCAACTCAAGAATGAACCTCCATGGAGGGAAGTCCACCTTAGCCATTGGCTACCTACTAAGGGGGGAGTCCCGAATGCATGTGTAGGAGTGTTTGGTCACCAAGCTATGAGCTTGAAGGTCCGCGGTATTGGGAGCTAACCATGTATGTGCATGGAATGTGCAGGTTAGCGTTCGTGGCACTTGCTAGAGTTGGGAGGTGGTCAAGCTAAGTTAAAGAAAATTAGCAAGGGTCGCGACACAACGACGCTACCGTGTGAGCGGTGGGACGCGAGCGGTGAGCGGTGAGCAGAAAAAAATCAACACTTTCCAATTATATGAATATAATTTCTAAATTTGGAATTTAAAATAGAGAAAATCGTGGGACATTTTTTTTTAGTAAAAAAGCTAGACCTATTTCCGTGCAAATTTTGGGGGCTTTAAGGACAGAGACTTGGTTATAGGGTTCCTTTCAGAGCGACTAGTTCACATGATCTAATCAAACCAGGAAACTTTTGACTATCCATATTATGGTAACAACCGCTTAATCATAGGCTAAGGTCACAACGTGAGAGAAAACTCTAAGTCATAAGATTCAAGCATTCAAGCAAAGTAGCAAGACTCGTACCATTCAATAACATCTAAAACTACCGTTGGAAGAAGAGACCCATAAATATTTATAAACCTTTATAAATATTTATAAACGAATACAATTCAAATCGTGTAGATAATGATAGGCCTGATATATCAATGATATTTTCAGAGCGAACTCGTACTATGGTATACTCAACGCAATAGAAAATACTTAGCGTGAACTTATAAATAAGGGGGGGGGGGCAGCCTAGCTCCTCTAGGGATCCACGCTAAGGTCCCACATGCTTCATGATGCCACTTTCGAGGAGGTGCTTCACTTCATTGAAACTAAGGCTCGGAGCATGGATGAAAGTTTCTTGGTATTGGTCCAAGTTGCAGGTAACACGAAAAATGAAGTACAAGTGCTTGCAGTTTACCCAAGTGCGCCGCTTCCCAAGTGCTCTTGCTGACATCTCCACGAAATCCGGGCATGTACAAGATGGGAAGGTGCTGATAGTGATACGGTACTCCTCAATCTTAGCCTACTTCCGAGACTGGAAGAGAATGATGCACCCGATCCCTGGGTGGGGTATCATTGTGACGGAGGTGATTTGTCCGTCCACGTTGAGGGCGGACTCCCACTTGTTGCGTTGTTGGACGCATGGTCCGTTGTTGCTGCGCCGAATCTTCTTTCCAAACTTGAGAGTAGGGTATTGATCGGCTTGGGCCGGGGTAGGGAGTTCGGCCATGGATGAGGCAACATTGGAGGAGTCACTGAAGAGTCTTCTGGGTGACACATCTTCACGCTGTTGAAGTTGGAATCCCGCTTCTTCAAGGGCCAGAACCTCCTGAAGAGTGAGGTTTGTCCCAATGAGGACGCCAGACGTCCGGGACATCCGGACGATGCTGCACCCACTTCCTCCTAGTGCCTTTGACACATCTCTCAATGTCGTCGTTGCAGAAGAAGAACTGTGTCAAGAATTCCTTGTTCTTCTTGTAGTCGCGCATGTAGCCAGCGTACGTAGGGGCTGGAGTATTTTTACCATGCCGAACGATCTTCTGGGTGCACTTGGTCTTTGTGTGAGCTTGCATGGCAAAGCAGGCCTTGGCGGAAGTCTTGGGCAGTCTAGAAATGTGCCACTTGGAGACATCGCAGTGGGTCTCCTGAATGTTATTGACGTGGGTGACCCGTTGTGGAATCGATTTCTCCAGTGATTGTGTTAGGGGCTGGTCTGATGGTGTGGCAGAATCGGTATGTGCCTTAGTTGACCTAGTGTTCACTCGTGGATGAGAGAAGCTGACCTTGTCAGGTCTATGTGAATCCTGATCAGAACCAGGGGACATATCAAGTTTGCGCTTGGCGGTGCCAAAGACCTCCTCTCCTTCGAGTTGGGGTTTGCGGGTGCACCAATGCTCTGCTCCAGGCATGTGCTCGAGGGCTGCAACAATTCTCTTGGCGTCACCGGATCGTTGTGCAGCACGAAGGCGGAGTTCTTATTTTCCTGGGCCAGTACCAGAGGGATCACCCTTCAAGTAGGCGTAGTAGTTCATACATTGCATGAACGCCCTCACGAAATCATCCACGGTCGCAACATATAGATCATAGCCACGGTTTCCAGACTGCTGAAGCCATTTGTTATGGACTGTCTCAGAGAGGTTGCAAGATGGCATCTCTGCGAACTCAAAATCTGTGAAATTCTGAGAGAAGTCAATGAAATATAGTGAGTACGCTTTGCACAAAATATGGGTAAAAGCCCAATATGATAGCAAAAACACCAAAAAAAACCAAAAAAAAATTGACATAAAAAAACAAAGCAGAAAGTGGATGGTATACTCACTAGTTGCATGAAACCACCCCATTGACGGTAACGAAAGTGCCAGAATGCAAGCCATGTATCAAGGTCCCTGATTCCTTCCTTGGATGCAGCTCCGGATGAAAGCCACCAAGCCCGGATGGCAAGATAACAGGACTCGGACTGCTCGGGAGTCTTGGCATCTTTGTACTGCTTGCATAACAACTTGTGTTGTTGTTGGAGGTCGGGCTTGATGTGGGTGGCGGTGTGGCGCTCCATAGACACTGTCCAGTGCAATAGACATGTCCTCTCGCGAGACTCCATAGGAACCTTGGGATCACCACTTGCATAGATAATCCTAACTGCATTCCAATTGGCTTGTGCACTGTCCGCCATGAACCCTTTGAAGTTAACTTTAGCAATGCCATGTCTGTCCATAACTTCATTGAGCCCATGCCAAAGAAGGCTCTGCGCCGTGACATCCTCAGACTGCATATCACATACTGCAATAGTCATAACTCGGCAGTAGGCCAAGTCATAGACATGACAAGCCATGGTTGTCCACCCCTTGACACGCTTGACATGGTCGAACATGACCCAAGCATCGTGCAAGTCACCGTGTGGTTGCATTCTCATGACAAGGTCAACTCCAGACCCAGGGCCCACCTCGGACATCTTGAACACGTAGACTTTCTCCAACAGCTTTCCCTGGCCTGGGAATTTGTTTTCTTGCACATAGGACCAACTGCTATGACCTCTGAGTCCGGTGATGCTGTCAATGATCCCCCCTTGCCCAATGCGCTTGAAGGAAGTGACCGTGTTTCGAATACTCGGGGTGTTGAGGTGTTGGTACCTGTCCATGACAAACTTCATGGACTCGAGGTCCATAACCTTATTGGGCTCAGATCCCGTGCATAGAAGGTACTTGGCCAAGAACTCTTTACTTACAGCCAATGCAATGGCAGAGTTGGTGGCGGTGGGAGTCCTCTCAACTTCCCTACCAATGAGATCATGAATTTCAACCTTAGACTCTCTACAGACACCTTGCGAAACGGGGTGATGGTGATGACCCATATGGATGCATGCACGGGTCATATCACCTTTGCCAAGAACATAGTACATCTTGGGTTGGCAAGTATCAAGACAGTAGGGTGGTGTCTTACAGACCTTACAAACGAGAGATGACCCAGCTGGGGGATCAACATCTGCGGTGAAGGGTGAGGCGGTACACCATTTTTTTCCTTCTATCAAAGGTCTGTGGGTGTGTCTAGAGGGTCTGAAATGGGGTCCAGGAATGTTATGTTGGTTCATTGTGTGGTGGATGTTTTGCTTAATGGGTCCTCTATAAGGGTGTTCAATTGACTGCTTCTAATGTTTGCAAATAATTGCTAATCTGCAGATCGTTGAGATGGGTGCGGATGGAGAGTCATTGGATGTTGGGGTTAGTGTTGAAGAGCATAGGGAGCAAGAGTCTCCGTTGTCATGTGCTGAAAACACTAGTCTTGCACCATGAAGTAGCGAACCGCAGACACCCGTCATGCCACTAGGTGGTTCACCTCCAGAGTTGGATGTGGGTGTCCGTGCAATGGAGTATTGCATTCGCCATAATTTAAAGAAAGATAGCTTTTCAGTTGTTGAGGGCATGAAAATACAACCGGCCGAAAAGTCCTCTATGAGAATCCCCCTCTGCACGCTGGTTCACATGCCATTGGTTCGCCCAACGCTCCGAAGCGACGTTAAAAACTAATGGCGGCATTTCAATTTGGATACCGTGCTGGGTCTGCCACTTTGTATGTGTCTACTGCAAATGAGAGTGGAGAGAATCGATTCATTTCTGGCAAAGACAAAAGTGAATGGGGAGAGTTTTGGAATGCAGAAAATGATAAGTTTGAGTCTTTTTTGCGCGCGGATAAGGACTTGATGAGCCTCAGTGGATGTATGTTCTTTGTGTATGATGGTAACCACCGCTTGCTAGCATGGAAGGAGTGTATTGAAACAGATCACAAGGACGATGCACTCTGGTACGAGAAGCATGGTTGCCCCGAATGTGTCATCTTGGACATAACGGGTGGGCGTGGGGACGTCCTTAACGCAATGCACGACATCAACAAGTGAGTATGATGGTTTTTCAATTCGTTGTTTTCTTTATTTTTTAATTTGCATCTAATGGCATTTGTGTCAACCGCAACAAGGCTAACCAAACCGCGCACGTTAAAACTAGCCTTGTTCACACTCTACACCGCATCCAAAAATACGGTTCGTATGATCTTAGCTACTACCAGCCATTATTGACCGAGGAGCAATTCCAATTGTACAAGAGCAGAGGCCCCAAGCTCCCTTGGTACCCGCTGACCTAGGATCTTATGGTGTCCTTCATTTTCAATGTAAGCCCCTAAACCCAAATTCTTTAACCTTTATTTCGTTTTCATTGCTTTTAGTCATAATCTAACAATTTAGAATATATGTTCAGCAAGAGATAGGTGATGCAGTAGATGAGGCAGCCCAAATCTACAAGGAGGAAGTGCCTCTAGATGAGTAGTCATGGAAGGGGTTGAGTGATGTATTGGACTCTGTGATTAAGAAGACGACTGAGGAACTTGGGCACAAGTTCAACAAACAACAATCGATCGCAAACCCTGCCATTGGAAAACAGTTCCTAAAGGAGGTAATTTCCTTGTCATCCCATTTGGAATTATACTTTTCGTATTGCTTGCATTCTTTGCAGCATTTTTTCAGAAAACATTCTCGAATTTACTTGGCCTTCTATTTTGATTGCATTTGTTTCAGATTACTAGGCATTATAGCGTCCACCATTCTCAAAAGATTGAGATGACATTGGAGAAATTGCAACTCATTGCCACTGCCGCTGTCGAGCCAGAGTATAAAATCCGTTGGCTTAAGTGGTGGAACAGTGGAAGTTTCAATCGTGAAGCTATCCGGTTTCCCAAAAGTCCTGCAAGCGAGGACATCTTGACTCAATAAAGCAACGTTCTGGGCAGGGGTACGTCTATCATTTTTTCTTTACTTACCTTTCAATTCTTCATTTTGTGCCAATTCTCATGTTCGCCTTGAATTTTTTCACAGCTAGAGGATGTTGCGGTCAAGGAGTTACCGGATATACTTAGTGCATTGGGTGGGCTTGACGGAGACGTGGAAGTTGATTCGTTGCCTGATTACTTGGAGAAGTGGCGAATTTGCCTTTGGGATAAGGCGTTCATTGGTCATTTTTCAGGGTCAGATATCTATGGAAAAGGGACGTTGTGGAAGGATGTCAAAGGCGCTGACAACATTGTCAAGCGCTTGATTTTTTGGTAAGTTAGTTGGGACATCTTTTGTTCTCATTTACATCAAACTATTTGTTCTCTAAGTTGCTTATAGGCTATCTAAAGCTATCTTCTGCTATCAAAGCTTTATGGGTGTGTCTAGAGGTCGGAAATGGGGTCCATGAATGTTATGTTGGTTCATTTTTAGGGGTCTGTAATGGGTCCAGGGTGCTAGTTACATGTTTGGTTAATGAATGTTGGACAATTTTAAGGGGTTTGAAATGGATCCAGGGTGCTAGTTACATGTTTGGTTAATGAATGTTGGACAATTTTAAGGGGTCTGAAATGAGTCCAGTGTGCTAGTTGCATGTTTGTTTAATGAATGTTGGATCAATTTAAGGGGTCTGAAATGGGCCCAAGAAGCTAATTACATGGTTGGTTAATGAATGTTGGTTCATTTTAAGGGGTCTGAAATAGGTCCAGGAAGCTAATTACTTGTTTGGTTAATGAATATTGGATCATTTTATGGGGTCTGAAATGGGCTCAAGAAGCTAGTTACATGTTTGGTTGATGAATGTTGGTTCATTTTTAAGGGGTTTGAATATGAGTTTAGAGATTAGGTGTGATTTTGTTAGGTCTGGTTGGAGGGCCTAGGGGCGTTGTTGGATCCAACAGCCCCTGCGTCTCTCAAACCAGAAATTCTCAAACCATTTTGTTTTTGCTATCAAAGCTCTATGGGTGTGTCTAGAGGGTCTGAAATGGGGTTCAGGAATGCTATGTTGGTTCATTTTGAGGGGTCTGTAATGGGTCCAGGATGCTAGTTACTTGTTTGGTTAGTGAATGTTGGTTCACGTTAAGGGGTTTGAAATGGGCCCAAGAAGCTAGTTACATGTTTGGTTAATGAATGTTGGATCAATATGAGGGGTCTGCATATGAGTTTAGAGATGAGGTGTGCTTTTGTGAGGTCTGGTTGGAGGGCCTAGGGGCGTTGTCGGATCCGACAGCCCTGGGGCTCTCAATCCACAAATTCTCTAACCATTTTTTTATGCTATCAAAGCTCTATGGGTGTGTCTAGAGGGTCAGAAATGGGGTCCATGAATGCTATGTTGGTTCATTTTAAGGGGTCTGAAATGGGTCAAGGGTGCTAGTTACATGTTTGGTTAATGAATGTTGGATCAATTTAAGGGGTCTAAATAGGTCTAGGAAGCTAATTACTTGTTTGGTTAATGAATATTGGTTCATTTAAGGGGTCTGAAATGGGTCCAGGAAGCTAGTTACATGTTTGCTTAATGAATGTTGGTTCATTTTTAAGGGGTTTGAAATAGGCCCAAGAAGCTAGTTACATGTTTGGTTCATGAATGTTGGTTCATTTAAAGGGTCTGAAATGACTCCAGGTAGCTAGTTGCATGTTTGGTTAATGAATGTTGGTTCATTTAAGGGGTCTGAAATGGGTCCAGGAAGCTAGTTACATGTTTGCTTAATGAATGTTGGTTCATTTTTAAGGGGTCTGAAATGGGCCCAAGAAGCTAGTTACATGGTTGGTTAATGAATGTTGGTTCATATTTAAGGGGTCTGAAATGGGCCCAGGAAGCTAGTTACATGTTTGGTCAATGAATGTTGGTTCATTTTAACGGGTCTGAAATAGGCCCAAGAAGCTAGTTACATGTTTGGTTCATGAATATTGGTTCATTTAAGGGGTCTGAAATGGGTCCAGGAAGCTAGTTACATGTTTGCTTAATGAATGTTGGTTCATTTTTTTTAAGGGGTCTGAAATGGGCCCAGGAAGTTAGTTACTTGTTTGGTTTATGAATGTTGGTTCATTTTAACGGGTTTGTAATGGGTCCAGGAAGCTAGTTACTTGTTTGGTTAATGAATGTTGGTTCATTTAAGGGGTCCGAAATGGGTCCAGGAAGCTAGTTACTTGTTTGGTTAATGAATATTGCATCATTTTATGGGGTCTGAATATGAGTTTAGAGATTAGGTGTGTTGTTTGTGAGGTCTGGTTGGAGGGCCTAGGGGCGTTGTCGGAACCGACAGCCCCTAGGTCTCTCAATCCAGAAATTCTTAAACCTTTTTTTTTGGCTATCAAAGCTCTATGGGTGTCAAGCGCTTGATTTTCCGGTAAGTTAGTTGAGACATCTTTTGTTCTCATTTATATCATACTCTTTGTTTTCTAAGTTTCTTATAGGCCTCACTCCTTGGTTGTGAAGGTACATCAAGCACGAGTTTTTCAAGAAGAAGGCTTTGAAGAAGCTTCCTCCCTTTCTAGATGCATGGTCGGATTCCTCTTCGCCCACCTTCATTTTTTCGCCGGCTAAAAGCGCAACTTCTCCCTCCCGCATCTCCGCGAGTGTTGCTGGTACTTGGAGTGTAAGAGGACGTGGCAGCCGGATGAGGAGGCGGCCTTGAAGATTCGGCTCTCCGGTGGAGAGCCACCTTCTCAAAGCGATGAGGTTGTTCTTCTAGAGAGTCAGCTTCAGGAGGTGGATGAGGTTGTTGCGACTCTCGATGAGCCCAACACTCAGAAGTCCAAGAGGAGGAAGCATGCGACTCAAGACGAGTCATCACTAAAGAAGCGCGCGAGGAAGCTCAAGACTGTGGAGGATGATCCCCCGGCTTCACATGAGGCGGCAGTTGCATCTACTCCAACTTTTAGTCAAATTCCTACTCTATCCAGGCTGCCTCCTCGGCCCATTCCTTCATCTGCTAGGCGTCCTCCCGTTGTTTTAGAATTCATGTTGAATGCCTCCATTATCCATCAACGTCGTCATTTTCAAGAGGTTTCAAACTTCATTCTTTCTCTTCCACCCTCCCATCCTAAGAGAGCTCTAGGCGTTGCGAGGTCATATGTGGGCATGGCTCATCTTGTCATTGCCGACATCCCGGAGAACCTGCCCGTACCCAATGTCTCCGATCCTTCCTATAGTGTACCTTCCTGGAATGCTTTGGATACCGATTTTCTAGGTGAGCTCTTCGATTTCGCGGATGAGATCCTACATGACGATGGAGCTCTCCTCCTCTTTCATCCGGATGACAATGGTGACTTCAGGGAGAGCATTGAAGACCACTTCGTTCCTTTTGGGTTCACGATCTTCAAGGAGTGGCTGGGAGTCAACCGTCTTTGCCTACATTCAGCTAAGCATAAGGACAAGACCACCAACCTCTTCCAGGTTGTACTACTTGTTCGTGCCACGAAAACAATTGGATCCGACCTTGATAAGCGGCCCCGGCACTCGTCATTTCGCCAAGGCTCTTGGCATTGAGCTCGACATGGATGATGCGATTATGAATTATACCGCAACTCCTCTCATGGACGGCTCCAAAGCTTGGCGTGGTCCCCGGGAGAAAGATATTTCTTTCATGTCCTCCTTGATAATGGCCACTACAGACATTGGACAGGTTGTGGTGGACGTTAATGTAGGCGTTGGTATGTCCTACTTCACTTGCCATCATATCCTAATTTTCAATTTCTAAGTTTTTTTTTCTTTCCCTTTGCTAAGATTTCCTCCGCAACAGGGACTTCTATCCATGCATGCAGGCAGCTTGGGTGCCATATCGTTGCTCTTGAGGAGGATGAGGACACCTTCAACCGTGTCCTTAAGCCACTTAAGAGTGTTAAGCCTGCGGTGAAGGCTCCATCCATTGTTGTTGCTTCCACGCAGGCTTCACAAGGCACGCAGAAGAGGCAGCCGGCCTTGAAGCGATCGAGGCCAGAGCCCTCGCAGTAAGTGAGTATGATGACCTTCTTCGCTTATTTTCCTTGTCCATTCAGCTTTTACACTTTCCATCCTCTTTCTTACAATTTTCGTGCTTATTTTCAGACTTGGTGTTGGAGCGGATGTGTTGGGTACTCCCACCATGGGATTCACATTGCCTATCTATGCCCATGATATGGCGATGGTACTAGTGGCACAACCTTCTCCTACCGAAGCTAGTACCCATCTCCACGTTATGACCCCCGTGCTTTAGATTTTTTCGACCATTCTGCGGAGGTGGAGAATGAGTGCCATAGCTTAGATTCCACTTCCGATGAGGGCGGCCATGAGGGTAGTATCTTTGGAAGTAGGGAATCTAGTAGTGACAACCTCATGGTTGATTGAATTTTGGTTTGATTGGTTTTTGGTTTGATTGGTCGGTATTTGGATTAATAAAGTGTGATGTGGTTTTCAATATTCCAATTGTCTCATTGAATGCAAGTTTTCGTTGTTCTCAAATCACACTACACGTGGTGGTCGTCATACTCCAAAGAGAATTTAGTCCACCATCTTCTCACAGTCTTAACCGCTACTCACAAAACAATGTAGCATCCACCCATTCCAATAAAAAGTTGTTGCCTCACACACCTCCTCCTTGTTTCATTGAATCATAAGTATTCAATAATACTTGTTGCATACCACCCAACACACTCCAATTCATACTACCCGCATTGCATTCTTCATTTTTGTTCACCCTCTATAATGTTAACCCTCAAATGTTCACCCTCTATAAATATTAACCCTCGAGAGTGGATCAAAGTTAAAATTTATAAAGGTGTTAATAGTTAACAATTATAAAATTACATCTTTGAGCAATATACAAATCTTAACATGTTCTAACTATAAGCAATTGTGAACATTACTTGTGAGAGAATACCATTCACAAAATTGCAAACCCAATCAAATTTTTTTTCAATATCAAGTTTACAAATCATGGGTGAAGTATGAATGTATTTCATTCGTTAACATTTATAGAGTCAAATTTACAAAAAAGGGAACACCATTTTGTTAACAATTAACACGTTTAACATTTAGAAATGGTTAACACTTAGAGGTGTAACATTAATAGAGGGTGGACTGTATGTGGAGAATTTTTTTACGCCAACCTCCTTCGTGTTTCCTTCAAATAGTAAATATTATTTAATATACCGTAATATAAACTATAGTTCACAAGTTTGGTAATTGTAATTTTGACGTCATAGTGATGTAAGCCCTAATTTTGTATTTTATTAAAATATTTCTATGGTTCAATAATCTATTAACTTTATGAATAGGGAAATGTTGGCCTATTTCCACGGTAATAGAGTCCATAACTCTCAAAACATTCAAAATCAAGCTTGGAATATGTGCAAAATCCACGGTTATAAGGGTCCTAACTTTCCAACAATAGAGTTTTAAACTAACATTTTCTGCTCACGAGATCTGTTCACCGCTCACCGCTCACATCGTAGCATTCCTGGGTCGCGACAACAAGTTCCAAGTGTCACTCTAAGGTCCATTTTGTGCTCATGGTGTTGTAGGCAGTCCTCATGGAGAGGTGCGTCACAAATCCTATGTGTGTGGACTTCTATCACTTTCATTCCATCCTTTAATTTAATCATGGAATCCAAAAATTTGGCAAATTGTCCATAATTAATCGTCGGAATAAAATCTAAAATAATGTCATTTGAATATATGCATCATCTTTGAATAGCATGAATTATGTTTTGCAATAATATCAAATTCAATCATCTATATTTAACTTACAATCATTCAACCATTTATCGAAGACTATAATTGCCATCTTCATTCTTGGTTAATCTAGAAACTTATCACAACAAATATCCATAGAGTCATATGAAATTAATGCATCAACAACTAGGCCATATATTTTCATTAAAGCCTTAGTCCACTTTAGTCTCAAGTTGAATTGTTTTTGTTAAAATTTTACTCCAATCAAGTAATTTTTGGGGGGATGGTTTTGCCTCTTAAAACTTATAGCTTGATGCTAAGTATGTCCATTGCATGCATTCGTATCATTAGCCTCGTGGTGGTAAAGTGACTAAAGTCCAATTATTGCTCCCATGCTATAATTGCTCAGAGTTGTCTCTTTGTCCTTACTCTAATAGTGGAGACATTTTCCATGCTTATGGCTTGCTAGACTCTTAGTCTTATGACTCTACTCATATCAAATATTTTTGTTTTTTTGCATTTCACTCAAGCTAATGACATTTCTTAATTTCTATTGATTTTCAATTTTTAATCGCCCATTCGCATGCCTCGTTCCCTTTTGCTTCACACTTGAAAATTCTTTCTCCTCACAAGCTATGGCATTTCTAAAGGACCTCGGCTCCTTTTCCCTTAATAAAAAATCGTCTCATCCTAACAAACTATTTTCTTGAATAATTATGGATTATTGTCCTCTTGGTTAATTCTCTCGACACTACTGCCTATGCTTATCTTTCTTAGGCTAAGTGTCTTACTACAAGATTATTGCCTAATAATTGAATTTGATGTTTTTCCATGTATTTTTATAAATCAAAAGTTTCCTTATATAGCTCACTCAAACTTATTCTCCGATTTCACATTCTACTAGCATTTTGCCAAGGACTACTTGCCTTCACTAAATTCATGTTTTGACAAACTTCAATTATTTATTTGATCAATTGGCATTCAATTGTTCATTTTTCACAAGATTAATGATGAACTAAACATTTGATCTACAATTAAGAAGATGGATGTTGCAACCCTTGCTAGCCCCTTTAACAATCTTGCCCATTTTCCTTTCTAGCAAAGGTTACGAGCGCTAACCCTTCGCATTCCGCCATGCTAATGGTTAATTCGTCCTACCCCGGACCTTATAATTCAGAAGAGGGGAACCAACCCTCCTACTTTGCTTTCGGGACTCACCACTTAATTGGTAACCAATTCTTAGATGTGGACTTTCATCCATGGAAGTCCAATCTTATGTTGATCATCGCGTTGCCGGAGCAACACTCCAACAACCCGAAGCGTACTAGGCAACTATGGCCTCACATTGGGCCAATGTGAATAAAATGATGTTGAATTAAACATCAATCCATATTGATAATGTGAATAATTTAGAGAAAATATATTATATTTTTCAAAGAAATAATACTTATGATTGAAAAATAATGTTGAAAATTGATCAATACAAAACTATAACTTGACATGTATTGTGAATGAGATTAATGTTAAATTCTTAAGTATGATAACTAATATTTACGATTATGTTAATTATCACATGCACTTATAAGAATTGCATTAATATCTCAAGTGTTAATACTTGACTTCAAAGAAGAAGAAAAAAAACATGCAAAATATTAATATTTAAATATTTTTTAATATTACTACCATAATTTATAAAGAAAACAATTTGGTATTAGGATAGCTTACATACTATTCTATTGATATCAATAATTGTTTATGTGTATTCATAAAAATATCTATATGAATGATTTGACGTTTATGTTTTTATGGAGAATTATAGAACAAACCAAAAGTTTGACCTTCTTTGGAAAATTTAATCAAGACCTTGGAGAGATATTTTGTTGTCAATAGTTGATAAAAAAATATCATAGTAACTTAACTTGATATCATATGTATACGCTTTAAGATATTGATACGCATCCAAAAATTTGTATCCTTTAATTTTTTCAAAATTAATAAACCTTACATCAAGAGTGAAGACAATTGAGATTGAAATTTGTTAAAACATCTAGATTCAAATCAAAATAAGTAAGGAATATTAATAATTTAATAGAGGACATTAATCTAAATCAACGCTCATGGCCATTATCAACAATCACACCAAACATTATTCTTACTTCCAAGAATATTGCAATGACAATTCCACTTCAATTTCAAAGATACCAAAACAATTGCCTGAGGACATTAAAAATGTAAAAACACGTTAAAAAAATACCAAACCACACGTATGAATGCATATTATGGACATATATAATTTTTTTGTTTGTAGAAGAATATTGGCCATTTCGCGTATATAGCCAAAAATTTGAATTTTGAAAAAGAAACATGCAAATTCCAACACATTTCATGAGCAACTTACTAAGATAATCACCACCTCAAGAATTTGCAACCAAAATCTTAAGGCTTATCCAAATATATATCACTGTCATCCCTTGAAAAACATAACCCACACAACAATCATCACACATTACCTCCAACTCTAGTGTCGCAACCCTCGCTAGCTCCCCTTAACTATATTGACCATTTTTATTTCTAGCAAAGGTCACGAGCGCTAAGCCTTCGCATTCCGCCATGCTAATGATTAGCTCCTCCTACCTTGGACCTTATAATTCATAAGAGGGGAACTAACCCTTCTACTTTGCTTTCGTGATTCACCCCTTAATTGGTAACCAATTCTTAGATGTGGATTTCCATCCATGAAAGTCCAATCTTATGTTGATCATCGCGTTGCCGGAGCAACACTCCAACAACCCGAAGCGTACTAGGCAACTATGGCCTCACATTGGGCCAATGCCCTTGGAGGCCATGTCATTCGGCCTCGAGTGGGTGAGGCCACACCACCTCACCCATATAAGCCTCTAGCATTCTAGTCGGGGCCCCTACCCTACCGTCAAAAAACCTTTTGTTTCTCTACCAAGAGTTGGGGCCAAGTAGACATTTTCCCTTAGCCGTTGGGCCTCAAAGCCCCTAGTAGCTTCAGATCATTATAACTTCCTAATGTGATCTTTGACATGAACAAGCAACCACTTCATCTTCATCTACGCTTCACATAGATGCCGATAGACTCCTCACTTGCCCCATTCAGACAAGTATTGAGGAAGTTATGCCTGTTCAAACCTTGGCAGTCCCAGGAGCCACTCCCAGGCCACTGCTGTACCAGGGCGTTGTCCTGGGACAGCGCCCCACTCAAATTGGCATATCTATTAGCTCACACCTCTGATTGAGGTGTTCTTGAGCACTCTAGAATTTACACGCCATAAGCTACACATAGCTCATGGCCTTACCCTTGTGCCTTCCAGTTTCCGTGGGAGGGAGGCGTTTCCAACGCCCGGGGCCCTCACCCACACTAGGATCACTTGGGCCCTCTCACCAACGGCGCCACAAGTCTCGGGTGTCACTCTGGGGTCCCCTTTGTGCCCATGGTGTTTCAAGCACTCTTCATGGAGAGGTGCGCAACATCTAGAGCTCAATTACCTCCACTTGTTGTTAGTGTTGACCTTATCGTAGTGACTTAGAGCCTTGTCTAGATTATGATGATTACCCTACCTATCATCCTTGTGATTTGTGGTTTTTCTCTTGGTTGTTTTCCCTATTGTGTTGGTAGATCGTTCGTCTTTTGAAAACTCCTCTACCTTGTATTCATCATGATGGTTTTCTAAGTATAACTTTAAAAAAATCCTTATTTGTTGTAATGAACTTCTTCTCTTGATGATATTTCTTCAACGCATTATGTTGCTTCTAATCTATAAACTTATTTGTTTGTAAGTTTCATTTTGTATCAAACTTCTTCATGTACCGTAGTTGTTTCCTCTTCTTTCTAAGTGTTTCAAGTTGTACGTATTTTTTTTCAATTAACCAAGTGGCCTTTCTTCAAGTACTAGATAACTTTTCTTTAATATGCCGGGTTGCTAAGTGGCTTGTAACAAGCCATCTTTTCTTCAAGTGACCAAGTAGCATTTTTTCAAGTATCAATTACTTTCTCTTTAATTTACCAAATAACCATGAATCTAGGATCAAGCAACCTTTCTTCAAATGACAAAATAACTCCTTCAAGTAACCGAGTATCTTCCGATGGAAGCTATCTTATGAGCGATGAGCAATGAGCAATGAGCAGTGAGCAGTATGACATGAGTAATGAGCGCTAACACATGCGCAATGAGCGGTAACACATGAGTAATGAATTCAAAATTAGTAAAGGTGCATGGGTTTAGGTTTCATGAACTAAATATAGTACTACATGAACTGAATATTTTCAATTGTAAAGATTTTAAATGAAATAAGAAGGAAGGAAACGTATTACCATGGATTATTTGAAATACTTTCAATCCCTAGCTTATTTTTATTATAATAATCCAAACAAAAACATGTCATTTATTGACATTCAAATATATGTTGCTTAATAAAACACTTGCAATACTACTCACATTCCACAATACCAGCAAGTTCAAGTAGTTGCATGACCTCATTATAGGTATATGTAGGTGCATGAATGAATTTGTCACTCTTGTAATCCACCTTGCACAAAAATCTTAACACATAATAAAAATGTTTACAATACACCCATTTTCTTTTATTTCCCAATGCATAAGAGGATATTTTAGTGAAATCCGGGCATGTGCAATGTGGGATGTCGCCAATTGTGACATGATATGTGATATCCTACTTGGAGACAATGTTGATTATCACTCCAAAGCCCGGATATGGAATGGCAGTGACCCCAATCACATAGTAACCTTGCATGAGTCCGGCGCTCTCCCATTTGTTTTGTGATCCGCCTGCGGTGCTGTGGGATTGCGGTGCTGTGGGATTGCGACGCATTGTTTTCCCAAACTTGAATGTAGGGTGGGCGTCCAGGTTTGGTGGCATACAAAAATGCAAGCAAGGGATAGGGAGAATTGTGATTGTTGAAAGCCTACGACGGGGGGACAATGCCTCCTTCTGCTTTAGTTGAAATCCAACATCTTCAAGTGCCAAAATCTCCTCTATCGATAGATTGGTATCTATCTTCACCGGCCACGTGTTGGGTACTATAAGCCAATCCAATACATATTTCTTCTTACTGCCACTCACACAACGTTTGATATCATCAGGGCAAAACCAAAATTCATACTCCACATTGTTGGGAGAGCAAAATTCCTTCCTGAGCCCTTTGTATATTGAAGCAGGTGTGCCATGTTTCCCAGTCCCGACTTTGGCATTGCACATAGTCCCTGTAATGGCGTGCAGTGTCCAACATCGTTTGGCTGAGTTGGGTGGTAATCTTACAATGTGCCACTTGGAAGCAAGACAAATAGATTCTAACATGGATGTAGTATAAACCATACCATGAATTACAGAACTCAACGATTCCTCTATGCGTTGACAAGTTGCTCAGGTGTTGGGACGAGGAATGAAATAGTTCACTTTGTCGGGTCGATGAGAGTCACAATCAGCACCCGGTGGTAGGTTTGGTGGAACCAAAGAGCTCTAAACTTTCTGTGAGCCAAATTTTTGGTCAATTAGTTTAAGTATAGGCTTATAGTAGAGTCTCGGATGAAGTCCATCCGAGAAGATGAACATAGTTAAACTGTTGGCAGGTAGTTATAACTATAGGCACGGGTTTAGGTGCCCTTAGGTGGTTACAATAACTATCGTCTTCCCCCGCCGAGCTAAGAGGGCTGGCGAGGGAGAAACAAGCAGGCATTCTTTGATTATCTTTGAGCGAATAGTTAAACTATAGGTTTGTCTCCCTCATCACACCAATATGTGAGATTTATTGTAAAACTATCTTCTACGTAAATTCAGGATCACGGCACTGATTGCAGGCACTGATTTCTATTGAAGTATATTGTTAATTGAATTTTGAGTTATTGAAGGGCCAAAGTGAGTCGAACTGCTTTATGATTTGGATGAGTTGAATTCAAAACTATCATCCATTGTCGAGGTCACTATGGACTAAGAGGTTAACAATGAACATAGATAGTTGTTGGTTGAGTGAGTTAGAGCAAGAATGCAAGCACAACCAAGTTAGCTGTAACATTAAGTTGAATTGCTGAGAGGGATGTGATAAATGATTGTCTGTATCGAGACCGCAATTAATAAAGAGAGAAGTTGTGAATGTAGTTGAATGAATGAGAATTGAGAATTTGAGGTATGAAGATTGAGGGATAAGAGAAAGAATGTATGAATGAACGATCTATTTCATCAAAGAGACAATGACTAAAGAATAAAAATAATGCGAATGAGAAAGTGGAATGATAAATGAGAATGTGAGTGATATTTGAGCAACCTGAGTGGAAGAAGATTGTGGCAGAAGAAAACTATCATCTGCGTGAGGAAATATATTATGTTTAAGAGATAGATGTTGAGCGAGAACCGCATTAAGGGTGACGAGTCAAATCGCACTATTTGCATAGGAGGTTGACCCAAAACAGAGATCGAGGGGGTAGAACTATCGTCGAGAGAGATCATTGTTATACAAAGAGCATGGTTGAACGATAGTCAGGATAACCTTGTGAGAGGGCGAACTGAGAGCTACCTGAGAGTCGTGAGAAATGATAAGACCTGTGATAGGCAATGTTAGGAAGATGAATGGCCAAGTGTCAGCCTGTGAATAAAACTATGGACTATCGTTAGCCTGTGTCGAACAGAGTGAGGAAGTCTAAAGGTCCAGAGTTTGTGAATGACATAATGGACGATTGTTAAGACCTGTGAGAGGAAGTGAGGAAGAAGCAAGAGCAAATAGTTCAGCCGTATAAGACTATTGTTGAAATCAACATGCTAGGCTGATAGAAGTTAAGTGTGTCAAGTCAGTTAAATGAGGGATTCTTCAATCAATTGAAGTGATGAGAAATCACTTCTGATCGGTTAATCAATAGGAGAAATGAGAGATTAAGTTGATTAAGTGTATTTGAATTAGGATAAACTTTGGATTATCAATGAAATTTAAGCATAAGTTATCCTAGAATTATGAAAAGTTTTATATAAATACCTAGTCTAGAGACGAGATCTTTGAATAGAAAGTGCAAGCTAACCCGATCAACTATTGTCTTGTGTGTTACCCTGGTTGTTGTTACAGGATTGCAGGGCAATCAAGATTATAGCTTGACCTTGATGTTCGTGTTAGTAATGATTAAATCTAGAGTTAAGGAATAAAAAAATTGTCTGGTATTGGAATTAACATTGACCAATTAATGAAGGAATTGTTCTGACTTGAAGATGCATTGGCCAATGGTTACCAAAGACAATTGTGATACTCAAAGACTATTCTTATACAAAATCTCATGGCGAGATGGAAACTACAGCTTACTGACACACATACCCCACTGAATGAGACACAGTGAGAGGAGACCAAGAGAAAAAAGGAGAATAAAAGTCATACCAGTAATAATTTAGAATGAAGATAGCAACCCTATTGTCTAATTAATGAACTATAATATGACAAATGCCTGTAATAGACACTAGTTAAGCCTTCTTTGAGAGTTTGTCCCTTAGGTTTTGGGTTATTTAAACTGAGAGCAAAAACTTACTACACCTTCCAATGCAAAATCTCTAGTGTTGATGTCTTCTGCCCCTGGGTAAGACTTCATGGCATTAGCCAACATTTTTGGATCTCCACACCTGGCAGCCGCTTTGAGTTTCAAGGATCTTGAATTATAACCTTTACCATCAGACCCCCTTTCAACCATGTCCGGTAATTTGCAATTTGCATAAAAGCACGGATCATGTCGTCCACTATAGCTTCATATAAACAAGTCATCTTATTGTCGAACTGTTGGAGCCATTTGTTGTGTACAGTCTCTGCAAGGTTGCATGTTGGCATTTCTACATGTTCTTCTATTGTCAAATCCTATGAACTATACAAAAATATGAGGATAAAAAAAAAATATAATATATATAACAATGGAAAAAAATTGAATGACATTGAATAATAAATTTTGATATGTACTTACAAATAACATATGACCATCACATTGTCTGTAACAAAAATGCCAAAAAACCAACCATTCTGAAAGGCCAAGGATGCCTTATTCCG
The DNA here is from genome assembly GCA_950295325.1 of Polytrichum commune. Classification (NCBI taxonomy): domain Eukaryota; kingdom Viridiplantae; phylum Streptophyta; class Polytrichopsida; order Polytrichales; family Polytrichaceae; genus Polytrichum; species Polytrichum commune. Next base: position 41,886,155 of record OX485806.1, on the reverse strand, counting down.
AGGCAGCTTCGGATGACAACCACCAAAAACAAATCATATAATATTTAGTGTCGGCGGCGTCCATTGTTTTTGCGTCTTTGTAATCCTTGCATATTTGCTTGTATTGAAACTGCAAGGATGGTTTGATGTATTTTTGGGTCACCTTATTCAAGCTCGCATATCAATGGAAAAGACATGTACGCTCACGTGCAACCATGGATAGAATTGGGTCATCATCCCCGTAAATCGGCCTCACCACATTCCAATTAGCTTGAGCACTATCAGCCATAAACCCTTTGAAGTTTACGTTTGGTACACCATTTTCTGCCATGACAGAATTCAAATTTTTCCAAAAGAGAATTTATAGTGCACCATCTTCAGATTGCATGTCACAACACGCAATGGTTAACACTTTACAGTATCGACTGTCGTAGACATGGCAAGCCATTGTCGTCCAGTCTTTCAAACGTTTCACATGGTCAAACATAATCCATGAATTCTCCATCTTCCCCCCCCCCCCGACTTGCATCTTCTTCACCAGTTCCACACCACTACGTAGAAGGTCTACAAACATCTTGAAAACAAACACTTTATGTTTTGTTTGCCCTGAGAACCGACTACCATGGATGAACTTAAAAGCAGAGTGTTCTTTAAGTGCCATAATACTATCCATAATTCTCATTTCATTACGCAAAAAATGCTCTGATCCAGATACAAAGTTACGATAATTTGGGGACGCAAGAGTGTTGAATTTATCCATGACCACCTCTAAAGATGAACCAACCAAGTGATGGTTTTCGCCACTAATGAGAGATTTGAAAAGGTAATCGGCCAGAAATTGTTTCCTCGCTGCCATAACTATGGCTGATTTTTTTTGCTGTGGGTGTTTTCAATACTTCATTTGCAACGCACTGGTATGCTATGTCCAATGATTCACGGCATATGGCATTGGCCACATGATGATCATGTACACCAAGATGAATGCAAGCCCTAAACATTCCAACAGATGTGGAGTGGATGTATATTATTTGAGCATGATACAAAGCAATATACACAGGTGTGGAACGACATACCTTACAGTCAATAGTGGACTTAGTAGAGGAAACATTACCCACAACAAATGAAAGAGGAGTTGAACCAACCCATTCAATGTTGTTCTGGAGACCCCCATTACGATGCATGTATTCACAATAGTCATTAGGACATTGGATATGACCTGCACAAGTAGACCGCCAGAAGGATAATCCAAAATCATTTTGGATATTTATGGTTTTGGCGGTGCACCAAGGGCGACCGTCGCACATGTAGTCCATGCCGTCCATTAAGCGGCCATACGTACTTTAAATGGAACTCTAAGTGCCACAGGGGACAAGAAAAACAAAACATTGTCATTTAAAAAAAATTGTAAGTACTTGCATCACGAACATCTATATTGTCAAAATCAATGGATACGAGATCTGACTTTGATATTTTTCTTGATTTTCTAAGCTTTAAGGCATCAACGATAGTCAACCCTATAGATGAAGGTGAAGGGTGTAGTGGAGGACGTTGAGAATGTGAGATATGGAAAACCAACCTCTTGTACATAGGACCGCATAGGAATTTGGCTACATGTATAGGAAGTTGTGAAAGAGTGGAATAAAAATTTTAAAATGAAAACGGCGATGTGTTTGAAAGATCAACAGATGTACAAATGTCATGTTTTGAATATGATAGCACAAACACATTGTCATCAGTGGGTTCTAATTTAATAGGTGCGATAGAGGGAATTTGAACTGTGGATGTACTGGATTCGTTTGTCAATATGACAATTTAAGCTTGCATCTGAGACTCATAAAGATCTATAACTCTAAATGAACCAAGTCCTAAAATCCACATAAAACAAACCTCAGTTCTGTTTTTTTGAACCAAAATCGTTTCATACACCTCTTCATCTACAGAGTACATCTCTTGCTCTAAATACATGGTTCCTATCTTGAAGTTGAATTTCAAACTAAGCAAATCCTCTGAGACGTCCAGATGACCATCATCTTGAAGTGGCAAAATGAAGGGAACAAAAAATCCGTGAGTTCTAATGGTAGCCATGGAGAATAAGAAATAGATGAACAACACATCACAATAATCTTGGATCAATGTCGCTTTTGTACAATATAATAATGGATGTAAATAAAAACATGTCATACCATAGCATCTAATAATACAAAACGAGACAAATCATAATAGTTGTCAGAGAATATTTGCAAGCAAGGCACAAAATCCTAAACCAGAGCTTAAAAAATATCTCCTTTGGAAACTAAGCTATAGGAAATTCGAACCCACAAAGGAATTGTGTAATATAAGATTACCACATGGGAGAAATGCGGGTACGGATATCATAGAGAAAACGGTGTCAAATAGTAAACAAATTGGCAAAGTTTTAAAATGTGACTGTGTAGGCTAGATGTAGATGCAGGAACAATTAAATTTGGCCAGAAAAATAAATAATTGGCCATTATAAATTGAACGAAGTGAATGTGGAAGGTTGGGATATCAAAGAAATCTGGTAGATATAATAAAAATAAAAGTAGAATGAAAGACACGTTGAAATAACTCGGTCATTGGATGCCAATTACAACACAATGGACCGTAATATACGGCAGGTTTATGTGAGATAGAAACACTAGAAGAACATATCATGATTGTGCAATGATGGTGGAGGATGTAGAGAGAACACCAGTGAGGCGTAGAGCTTTGTATTTTGTTTCTTAGAAAAAGAGGTTCAGACTGAGTGTAGGAAAGAAGAATGCAACTAGGGAAGGGAAAATGTAAAGACATTGGATTTTGATACAATATTGACTCCGACGATGGAAGACAATGATGGTGCAAAGAACAAAGAGTATGCATGCAATCGTATATCAAAATCCGAAATGAAGACGAGTTCAAAAAACAGAACAAACAAAAATGTAAATCAACATCACTTTCATATAATTTGATAGTGCATTGAATGAAAATAAGGTAGATTATGACATTTACATTTAAATACAAATTGTTGAACGGATTAAAATGATGGGAATGTTACCGAAGTGAACCATGTGTGTTAACGCATAGGGTCTGCGCTGGCAACTTTCAAAACATATGTAGCCAGGCGAATAGACCCTTTACGTTAGCGCAGAGGATCTATGTGCGCAACTTTGCCAGGCCTCCAGTTGCGCACATAGACCCTGTGCGTTAACGCACAGGGTCTGCCCTAGTTGTTTAGGGTGAACCGCCACCCTAATCATACAATACTTAAGCTACCAAAGTCACACCTTAGGATTCTTTTTCCCTTCTTCTTGTGTGTTGTTGTAGTTGTTGCTACTATTGTTGTTTCTCTTGTATTGTTCTTGCTCATGTGTTGCTACTGGTGTTGCTACTAATTCTAGTGTTGTTGGTGTTACTAGGTCTGGTTACTAATATTTTGTTGTTGCTACTACTAGTAGTGTTAGTCTTACTGGTTTAGTTACTTCTCTGTTGTTGTTATTGGTGTTGTTTTTAACATGGTGTTGGTGCAAAGTTACTACTGTTGGTGTTGTTATTTTGTTGCTGGTGTTGCTGTTGTTCTGGCTCTGTATCTACTATTGATGTTGTTGCTGGAGTTATTGTTGTTATTGTTGCTTTGATTCGGTTTTGGTGTTGGAATTGTTGTTGCTACATGTATTATTCTTTCTCTACATCCTCTTTTTCTAAGCATGTTCACTTTTGCAATCTTTAATTTCAAATATTTATTGACATTTCTAAAACTTAGTTCATCAAAATGATTTCTAAAACTTATTTCATTGTTTGCATTTAGGACCAAAAGAATGTATATGGAGAAAATAATACTTCATTGCACAAATTCAACTCAAGATCGTCCATCTGTACAAGTTTATCATAATCATGATATCTCATCAAATCTTCATAATAATAAAAAATTACATGAACCCCTTAATAATTTTGACTCCGATGAAGCCAATGATGGTGATAATAAAACCTATGAAGAAAAAGTGTGGGAGCTTACGAACAAATGAAAAATGAATTCTACTGCCATAATATCTTCAATCCGTGCTGGACCCAAATTACGCTTGTTTGTACCTTTATGTCGCATGGTTCCTATGCCTATTGTGTGTCCTGCTTTAAAGGGTGACATTACTAAATTGGAGGCTGATTTTCTCAATAGTTATTGTGATGGTAATTGTGTGTTTTACATATCGGCCACTGATTCTAAAATAGACTATTAATTTGTGAATGATGAGGTTCGTGCATCTTGAAGCCCAAATTGAACTCAAGCCAATGTAGTGTTAAAATCTCAATTGTATTTAGACCCTCCATTTACATCATACAAAAAAAATGTTCTTTATATGGGATGGTAATCACAAATTTTGTTCTTGGAAAAATTACATTGACCGCATCATGTCTTTGTGAATTTTTACATTTTGACGCCCCAATTTGACGACATTCCAAATTTGTTGACTACTATACACAACATCAACAAGTTTTTTTCAATTATTTCTAATATATAATTTAATATTTTTTCAAGTCAACTGAGAACTTTCATATTTCCACCAATTTTGTGCATATTTTTGTATCGGATGCAAAGCATTGGCACCATGTCTTTGACTTCTTTTAAAAAACAACTGGATCCAAAAAGTTATAAACAATGTGAGGAAAAGTCCGTCAAAACTTGGTATTATTTGACGCGGCCACTTTTTTAGATTACATATACAGTGTAAGTTCATATAATTTTTCCTATTGTGTTCTTTATGTTTATTCATCTTTATTTTTTATTATATCTATATGTATTTATAAATTTTGAATTTTTTTTCCCAGCAAGAATTTGCTGAGGCTAGTGATATTGCTCTCAACCATTACAATGAAATTCATCCCTTTAAAAGAACATCAGAAGGAATTTCAAAAGGAATGTCCATAGCTGTCAATAAAAAATGCATAATATTCTCTTCTGTTTTTATAAAACAACTAGTGATTACCGATATCAGCCTCATACATGCTTTCTTTGAAGAAGTTAAGCACCATTGGGGTTCATTCTCGGTGCCTAAAATATTACAAAATAAACCTCATTGTGTTGTTGTCAGTAATGTGCATGCAGAACTCAAGGTCGGATGGCTCAAACTTTGGAATGGCAATAGGATTGACACAGATGCATTACATTTTTTGAAATCGCCCTTCTTTGAATCTGCACTTAATGTTTGGTTATCAAAATCTACATATTAGGCATAGTTGGAAAAAAAATCTATTGAGGAGCTTCATAGTATTCTTTCCTCTCCTCCTCAATTGCCAGCAGATGTGCCTACTTTCTCTGAGTATATCCAAACTTAGAAGTTTGCGGCTTTCAATTCAATATTTATCGTAAATTCAAAAGTGGGAAAAAAACGCTTGGGATGAGCACCTAATATTGATCTTGCTATGAAACATGTATTATACAGGTACAACCTAATCTTTACTACTTGTTTAATTTTTTTCATTACATATGTTAAATTGTTATTCAATATTTGGCTCATAATATTTTTGTATGTAGGTATTTTTGATATGTTTTGATTCCGCACAAGTGCGTTATAGGGGAACCTCGTTTCTTTCGGAATTGGCGTGTAACTTGTGCAAGAGATTCATGCATGTACACTGCTGAGATTTATTAAAGATTATTACAATGTCGTAGAAAAAAACCTGTTTATGAAAACAAATACAAGGTCAATTAGAAATTTCACAACTTGAAGTATTGCTTGTTTTTTCCAATGATTTGGATTAAAATACATTCGGAGGCGAAAGTTCAAAATTTGGGTGCGATGTATTGGAATTTCATTACTCTAGCACTTATGACGTTATTCATTGTGCCCCAACGAATGTTATAAAAAAAGATTTATTCATACTGAAAAACTTTCTCACGCTCTCTTTTGTTTGATCTACTGTTGTCAAGAACAAGTCTGAAGGGGTGGATGTAGGCCCTTCTGAGTGGATCCAATGGCGGGCATTTATTGAAAACGTAAATAATTTTGATTTTGTATTTTTTCTTTTAATTTTATTTTTGTTTTGATTTAATTTTATTTTTTATTCTTATATTATGATGTGTTGTGGTATTTTAGTTCAAGAACACTCGAAAATTTTATGTCATGGGAAATCCGACTTCCTTTGTCGTTGACTTGGTTTTTCTTTAATATCCCGATGGTCTTGACTTCAACCTTTCCAATAGACCTGCTGAAATTCCTCTATGAAATAAGTATGACAAAAATTGGATGATTCCAACAATGTTCTTGTGTAAGTCTATCTTATATGACGATAGCATCCTCATAGTATTTTCTTCTATCAATATGCAAATCAAGAAGGTTTTGCATTCAACCTTACACAACGGCAACATAAAAATTCTTAGGACTTTTATTTGCCTGAATTTGTACATGATTTTCAAGGATCCGGAGTGTCCAACCTATACCATAAGTATAACACATCACAATTGATTTTTTGTAATTATTTTGGTGTTATTTGTATTGTATGTAGTTTTGAGACAATTTATATTTTTTTATAGACTACGGCATTTATGACTTATGTCTTGGTAAGGGATTTTACTACCACAAAATCCACGAGACAACCAAAATCCACGTTTTATGGCACTGAATTGAAAAGCAAAAACTTGCTTTTCAATTTTGTGGATGAAAAAAACATGTTTCTTCATAAATCGGGAAGACCTTGGAGAGGGCCATATAAAACATCGCCGCGTTTTTTTCAAAACCTTATTGAATTGCTTACACCGACAAATGGACGCGTTGTTGATTTGACATGTTCCACTGGATCTTTTATCCTGGCAACACGCGCATGTGGCAGACATCTTCTTGCATTTGAGGGTGATAATGACATGTTTGAGCACATATTGAAACATTTTTTGGAAAATGATTTGAAATAGGGGTCATCTAAGGAGAATATTCAAGATCATTTTCCAATTTCTTATCAACTCTTGAGGAGGCATCCTTGAATCATGCACTCAACTTAGTAATTCCGTTTAATCTTCTATAATAATTTTCTTCTCTTCAAGCGTCCTTAGGTTTCACAATTATATGGATTGCAATCTAATATTAGCATTTTTATAATAATTGTATTGCATTCTTTGCTATAATTGAAAGACCTTTTATTTTTAGAGTAGCTTCTTAATTAAGGTTAGCCTAGCTATAATTAGCCTCACTCCAATTATAATATAGGTAATGTATTACAACACTAGTAACAAATAGAACATAGCCTACTTTTAGCGATCGAGACGTGGTTTCACAATGGCAAGCCATCTTGGAGTTGCAACCGAGACAACTTAGTGGAAGCATTGAGGTCCGGCCTAGATGCGTCAAGTTAGGCTAGTGGAGCCTAACAGGGGAGGCCCCAAAGCAAGGGCAACCCAAATGAGTCCCAAAGTAGGTGGGTCTAATGTAGGTTAGGTCCCGGGAAGAGAGATCCAAGGTCGCTAACGGACCACTGTGAGGTCAAACCACCCATCCTTAAGCGCCCTAGTCCGGGTGAGGGAATGGATATCACATTCATGTTTCCATAACTCCATCTTACCAAATTCGTGAGAATCCATTACATTTCCCATCAAATCTTGCACACCAATTTATTCCATAATAACAGTATAAGCATTGAAAAATGTTCTTCTCTATTTATCCCCTCCTCTCTACACTAATTCACACTCCAACCCTCAACTCATTACCCAAATCTCATCGCCCTAGTCCACCCTCTAATTTAGGTGAAAACTAAATCCCCTAATACTCTTAGCCATTACCCGGCTTATGCCCGGTCTTCGACTTATTCCGATAATCGGGTCTTCGGCCAAGCTCGGCCACACCAGCAGCCTTCAACTCTTTAGCAGTTGCCAACTCGGCCACACCAGCAGCCTTCAAACTCTGTAGCAGTTGCTAACTCGGCCACCCAGCAGCCTTCAAACTTTGTAGTAGTTGGCCAATTCGGCCACACCAGCAACCTTCAAACTTTGTAACAGTTGCCAACTCGGCCACACTAGCAACCTTCAAACTCTGTAGCAGTTGCTAGCTCGGCCACCCAACACCCTTCAAACTCTGTAGCAGTTGTTAACTCGGCCACCCAGCAGCCTTCAAACTCTGTAGTAGTTGGCCATTTCGGCCACACCAGCAGCCTTCAAACTCTGTAACAGTTGCCAACTCGGCCACACTAGCAACCTTCAAACTTTGTAGCAGTTGCTAGCTCGACCACCAGCAGCCTTCAAACTCTGTAGCAGTTGCTAACTCGGCCCCACCGTAGCTAATTAAGCCCCAACCTTAGAACTTATAACCCCTAACTAATTCCCTCTACCTAATTCCACTAATCTCATTAATTCCCTAACTAATTTCCCTACCTAATTCCACTAATTCCACTAATTCCACTAAGTCCCCTCCTAAGTCCCGCATTCGTCCGAGCTCTAAAAACTTAAAATCCTAGAGAAAAGAGAGAGAGAGAGAGAGAGAGAGGAAGAAGAGAGAAAAGAAGAGAGGAGAGGAGGAGGAGGAGAGGGCACCCAAGACCACAAACCCCTTAACCTTCTCCTACTTAGTAGGACCTTATCCTATCCACTAAACCCTCACCCCCTAAACCAACACAAACATGTTCTAAATCAAACATTTAAATCCAATGCACTTCTCTTTGCCTCACCAACACTACTCACTCAACCAAAACTCTTCCTAATGCCACTAAGCTTCTAATTAATCACACAAAATAGGCTTAAGGCCTAAAACATAATCACACCAAACCTCACTCTTTTTATACTTTTAATTGTTTAAATAACAACTTCAAATGCAATTCTAAATAAATTCTAAACATAAAACAAATATGAGCAACCATTTTGGGCTCATAACCACCTAGGAACGACACCTTTGGGACTATGCCAAATATGAAGATACATTGTGGGGCTCGTGCCCTAAAGTAAACACAATGCCGCACCATTGAGGATGGCAACTTGAGAATTGGTGTGCCGATTACGAGTATAGTCAATGAGAGCATCAACTTTGTTTGGTAGGGGTGAATGTCCCACACCTCTCCATGAAGAGTGCCCGAAACACCACAGGCACAAGGGGCACCCCTGAGTGACAGTCGAAATTGTGGCGTTGTTGGTGAGAGGGCCCAAGTGATCCTAGTGTGGGTGACAATCCCTTGAGTTGGCAACGCCTTTCATCGACGAAGACTAAGAGGCACGAGGATAAGGCCATCAGCTTTGCATAGCTTATGGCGTGTGGACTTTAGAATGCTTAAGAACACCTCAATCGGAGGTGTAAGCTCAAATTAGACCCCAAATTGCGTGAATTGAGTGAGTTGAATTTGCGCTAATTAACTAAATGGACCTAAAATTGCCATACCCATGGGCATAGGCTCAATGTGAGGGCATAGTTGTCTAATATGGTTCGGGTTGTTATAGTGCTACTCTGGCAACACAATGATCAACATAAGATTGGACTTTCATGGATGGAAGTCCACATCTAAGAATTGGTTATCAATTAAGGGGTGAGTAGGAGGGTTGGTTCCCTTCCTATGAACTATAAGGTCCGCGGTATAGGGACCTAACCATTAGCATGGCAGAATGTGAAGGGTTAGCGCTTGTGACCCTTGGTAGAATTTTAAAAATAACCAAGTTAGTTAAGGGGGACTAGCAAGGGTTGCAACATGTGGCGTTGTGCTATCAAGGCAAAACATGTTTGTGCCACGGAAGCAATATTGAAAGGTGGCTTAACGCTACCAAGACAAATCATGTTTATGCTGCGGACAAAATGTTAAAACGTGACCTTATTGTCACGCACTTCTCTAAGAGGCTGAAACACCATGGGCACAAGGGGGACCCCGGAGTGGCATCCGAGACTTGTTGCGCCCATAGTGAGAAGGCCCAAAAGATCCTAATGTAAATGAGGATCTCGGGCGTTGGGAACGCCTCCCACTCACGGAGATTAGTATTGACAAGGGTAAGGCCATGAATCATGCGCAGCTTATGGCGTGCGCATTCTAGAATGTTAAAGAACATTTCAAACGGAGGTGTGAGCTACGAGATATGGAAAATTTGCGTGGGGCGTTGTCCCGAAATAATGCCTTGGGACAATATTGGCTTGGAAGTGGATCCCGGGACTGCAGAGGTTTGAACAAGTATAATTGTCGCGCGCCTCTCCATGACGAGTGCCCGAAACACCATGGGCACAAGGGGGACCTCGGAGTGACACCCGGGACTTGTGGCGCCGTTGGTGAGAGGGCCCAAGTGATCCTAGTGTGGACGAGGGCCCCGGGCGTTGAGAACGCCTCCCACCCATGAAGACTAGGAGGCACAAGGGTAAGGCCATGAATTATGCGTACCTCATGGCGTGGTGATTCTAGAATGCTCAAGATCACCTCAATCGCAGGTGTGAGCTAAGAGTTATGCCAAATTGAGTGGGGCGTTGTTTGTCCCGGGACAGCGCCCTGGTACAGAAGTGGCCTGGGAGGGATTCGCGGGACTGCCAAGATTTGAACAGGCATAACTTCCTCCATACTTGCCCGAATGGGGCAAGTGAGGAATCCATCGGCATCTACATAAAGCGTAGATGAAGATGGAGTGGTCGCTTGGTAGCATCAATGTGAGGCCAAACCCCCCACCCTTAAGCGTCCGTAGTCCGAGTAGTGGGTTTGGGCTCACATTCCTCCGCGGTATTGGATTTGGACTTGGATGAGTCCATAGTGCAAGGTTCACCCTTCAAGTGGTCTTGGATTTAACTGGAATTTCACTTTTAACAACTCAATGTACAATTTCAATACGTATGTGGAGAATGCACAAGTTAACTATGTTATTTTAACCTCCTTATGCTCGGGTGCTATTTTGTCTTTGTTTGCTTCTAACGTCCATCCGGCCGCTTTAGCTACACAAGCCCTTAAGGATATCCCTCTCCTAAATGGAGTCCGTGCCGTTGACTCTATACTACCACTTGAACTATCACTTGTGTATTCCGTATCGCTACTATAAGAGGTCTCACTTGGTGTCTCCATACCGTACATAAGCCTTTAAGTATTAAGAAATACTTATGTGACTTATGTCAATCTCTCCCTCGCACCTTTGGTCTTTGCTTCCTTTGTCTTGCCATCGCGAGAGTGCTCCACATTCTCCATTAATTTGTGCACGTGGTTTATTTTTAAAGAGAGGATGCAAGTGTTAAAAAAAAACACTATTCTCTATAGTCAATCTCAAATACATTTACTTGTGAAAGCCACCATAACACTAACTAGCATAATGTAACTAACTACTTGTCTATGAGCTAATTAGGTAGGCTATCTACTAAGCTCCTTCATGAACCCATCTCTTTACTTTCTAATTACATAAACCTAGCTCCTTCATAAACCCAGCTTCTTAGCTTCTAACTAAACAAACCCAGCTCCTTCATAAACCCAGCTCCTTCATGAACCCAGCTCCTTAGCTTCTAACTAAACAAACCCAGGTCCTTCATAAACCCAGCTCTTTACTTTCTAACTAAACAAACCCAGCTCCTTCATAAACCCAGCTCCTTCATGAACCCACAACTTTGTAGTTGTAATCCCCAACTACCTCACTAATTATTCAAGCCCTTAACTAATCTTCCTACCTAATTTCCCTAATTCTACTAACAACCCCTTTCTAATCACACAATTCTTCTCTAATCCTAAAATCCTAAAATCCTAGAGAGGAGAGGGGGAGAGAGAATTTCCTAACTTCACTAAGACTAACTAATCCACACAAGTATATTTTTGCACCCATCACAACATCAAGTGCTCAACTCTTAAACATGGAACTTGCAACCACGTGTATTCAAAACATGAACTTTAAGTACCACAAATTGGAATCATGAATTAACTTTAAAAATCCTTCACGTCAACACTAATTCTACCAAGAGGTCAAGCCCTCTTCAAGGCTAACAAGCCTTGGCTCTCAAACTAAAAACTAAGCACACACATGTGCTCCAATATGGCTTCCCACACCTACACTTATAACTCGTGGGGTGCCTTGGAGCACAAAGGAAAGAGAGGATGAGTGAGGGAAGAATGAGGGATTATATAGTAAGCTTGAGGGGGTGAGCACCCTCAAGGCTCACGATAAGCCCTTGAGATTTCCTCCTACTTAGTAGGCGCCAATCCTATCTTCTAAGCCTTCCTCCCTCAAATGATCAACAAGGATCCTAATTCGAACATTTAACTAGCCTTGGCTTTCTACCTACCACACTTTACCAAACTTGGGATGCTTCAACCCAAACTTAGCCTCCTTCGCTTTCCGCCGCCATAACTTTCTCCCCTTACTTTCCCAAATCGTCGCTCACCACTTAATTCAAACCACGATGCTTAACTCGTGATTTGATTGGTGCTTTGAGAATTTGCTTATCCTCCACCTTGCATTCTTCCTTGGGCCTTCCCCATTAAGTGGCCATGATGAGGTGGTCCACTTGTGCGCTCCATGTGATCCTCCATTCATCCCAATTCGAATGCACTTGCCTCTTGAGTCACTTTGGTTGTCTCCATCCATTTGTACTAGCCTACTCACTAACTACTCAATCCAAGTTCTCCTTACCTATCCTCATTCACTCAAATCCTTCCGAAGGTAAAAACACAATAACAACTCACATCCTAGCCTCTTACAACATGGTACTTCTAAGACTAACATTTCACTCTTTTTATATTTTTATGAAGTAACATGCTACTTCAAAGTGCATCAACTAACGTTTCAAGGGTCTAAGACTAAATGTGGGCACCCTTTTGGGCTCACACATTGGCTTTGCATATGTCTCATCTCTAATATGCAAAACAACATATAACCTTCATGACAATCCACTACAATACGGAAAGATGGTGGGGGACAGTTACTAACATGCTTGACGTAATGGTTGTCCATATCAAACTCCTCACGAACTTTTCCATTTCCCCAAAAACTAGCCTCCAAAGTTTGTACATCGATACAAATTTGTTTTCCAAAATCCATGCCTCAAAGTAAGGGTATCTTGGTAAAGGTGTGCCAAGGCAACACAAACTATATTGTATCCAACTTTTGTGACGATGCCAACATGATCTGCCAACATCCGCTACCCTCAAACTCTCCCAATATCATATGCAGTCTAATATGTCTTTTACAATATCCTCTAAATTCTTCATGGGTATTGGTTTGCAAGGCTTAGGCTCCTTATTTAGTAATATTGTCCTTCCATCCGCATCAACGTGCCGTACAAGGAGACCCTCCGGCAGGCTCTAATCTTATGTGATGCACAACAATTTGTATTACATGGCTGGGACACCATCGTCACGCATGTGGAACTGGAATTGTTATGCCTTCATATGCCCGATCAATCGGTGAGTTTCACTTTGAATATACGGGCCTTAAAGTCGGGCACCTCCTTGATCATATGGGTTTTGACGGGAACATTTTCCAAATCCATTAATAACTTCACGCTCCACCGACCGAAAGATGCATCAATATCATCGTGCATGTGGCCTACCAGAAGAAAAAACACAAACATATCTATTTTTATTGTCTTTGGTATAATTGTCCAATTGGGGGCATATTTTGGGGCAAATTCATGGCAATCACACGTTCATTAGGTGGCTCTGGCAATGAATGGAAGCATACATTTTTTCCATCCAATACCACTTCATATAGAGGTGTTGACCCCGTGTTTTCAAATAACAATCTTGAATAATAGGACGGCGGTATCTCCAAATCACATAAAAACCTTGCAAATGACCCTATCAAATTGAGAGCATAATGAGCAAACTTGACATCATGGTGTCCATGTGCAATCATTCCGGCAATGCCAACCTAAGGGTTTAATAATCATCTATAAATATTCCATATCATGTACATATATATCCCCAAATACAACCTTACAAACCCAAAGTTACATTTAGGTAATATGATGCAATTGTTTCCAAATTTACTTGTAAATTTTGGCATGGTCCATTTTGGCATGGATGACTGTAAGGACCTCTAAAGGCTTGAAGATGAACAAAGCTCTATTTGCATAGTAATCATTACGGTGCGCCTCTTGCATGTTCACATGCTTGAGATAGTTTAATTGATGTGCTACATAGGACTTTTCTCCATCGTGTGTGCAACCAGAAGGCGCTTCAACTTCTTGCGTTTGGAATACCAGGCAAATTTGTCACTTTATTATTTTATGATGTATTCGCTAAAGTTTGTTTTTTTATTGCACTCAATTTTGACAACAAAATTGGCTCCAAACTGGCCTTGTCGCCAATTGCATGTACGTCCACACAATATGTCATTCCATTTTTTGCATGTGGAAAGAACCTTCACCACAATCTTTTCACTAGTTGCGAATGTGCGTGTTTTGTGCAGCATTGCATCGGCAAGTAGGACAATGATGGTTGCTAGAGTGGCAATAGCCTGCCTTGTTGCTTCACTAGGTTTTTTTTAAGCCCATGTGTTATGATGACGGGACCAGCGGCCATCCTTGGCATAAGCAGTTTGTCTATAGAATTATGCTTTTGATACACCATGAATGGTGTATCATGCTGTCAGCCCTAAACTCCCACCCTTATGCGTTGTAGTCCAGGTGGAAGCCTATGGCTTACATGTCCTATCTTACTGCATCACTACTCACTCTTCCGCATACTACACCAGTAAATGGGGTTCTCACAAGCATACACTTTGATAATGTAATTGGGTGATACATTAGCTTTCACAAGTATTTGATTTCCCTAACTGCCCAATTAAATACCCCACCTAAGGACCTTTTGGCCACATATCACAACCCCCTTGGAATATCCATCATTCCAACCCCAATTGGCCCACGGCCTTAGACCCATCAACTTACACTAATTTCCCCTCACTCCTAACTCCTACACTAGTGAAACCATATTCTAGTGGCTTCCTGATCTACCCTGCTCTACCCACAGCCCTTCCTCACACTATCCCCATTCAGTTGAGACGGAGGAGGTTGATGCCTCCCTGTTCCGCTTAACCCCCTAGTCGTAATGCTTGCTGTCTTGCTACTGTGCCCTCTCCTGATCGGTGAAGTGTGCTGGTAGTCCCGGAATCCCAGCCAGGTTAGTGGGTCTGAAGCCTAGCTCAAGGGTGGATTCCTGGTACAGAACCTTCGAATCGCCGAACAACACCTTTCAACCTCCCCGGACCGGTGGGTGGTCTCCTCCTCACGTCATCCGTCGGCAGCTGAGTTACCTGTATCGGTGCCCTACATCTCCATCTCAAATTCAGCCCAACAACCCACCCTGATTGATTTTTGATGCCCTCAGAGGCACCTCCGCCTCGCTTCCCCTTCCATGTGAGTTAACACCGACTCCTAAGTAATGCCCTCAACAACCTTAGGCAGCGCCACCTGCCTTGCCTGGTTGCAGGCTTCCGCTCTTGCATTTCCCCTTGCCCCTCAGGAGCGTCCTCTGATATGTTTTTTATGGCTGGAGATAGCAATGGAGATTTTAGTGCGCGGACAGTATTACCCAGATTTTTCTGATGCCGCTTCCGCATTCGTAGCCTATTCGAATCGTTGCTGCCCAAAGCGCAATCGCTCTCAAACCAGAGTGTCGTGATTCCTGCATTATCTCAATCAATGTGCATACACCCAAGGTCACTGACCTTCGGCTCTTTCCCTGTCTCCCCGCTATCTCTACAGCAGCTCCCATTCATGGAGCTGCTCACCCTCCTTGCAGTTCCCAGTAACCATCGAATTCAATGAGGAGAGAATTCTCCTGATGCCGCATTCGGCCGTGAGTGCGACGACCTTCCCTTCAGCCAAGCCACCAAGTCAGAGTTTCTGCTAGTCCCCTGCTAGCTGAGCCAGCCGTGCTTCCATGGCTGCAACCCAAAATCACACACTACTACGATGCCACATTCCTCCAGCCGTGCAGCCTCGCCCCCCCCCCCCCCGCTCGCACTCGTTCAACCAGTTTCGTTACAAAGAGAGAGAGAGAGAGACCAGGAGCCGACAGAGGCCCTCAACTGCCTCCCGCTTCCTGGTCCCGGGAATTCCTAGGTCACAGTGACCATCACCCTCAACAAATACTAACCAAACCTTATTCGGTCATTAAACTTCTACCCCCCTTAAGCCTAGTGGCCATTCCTCCTAACCTCAACGATTAATTACCACCCTAACTATTGTCCCATTAGGAGTTGAGCACTATTTCTCTCTCCTGTACTTAATTCCAATCAAAATTCAATGCACCAGTCTTTTTATGTTTTATACTAACTGATGAAAAATCAAAGTCTGAATTCTAATATCTTTTAAGGGTTAAAAACACATGTGGGCTTGTGAGGCCAAACCACCCACCCTTATGCGTCCTAGTTCGGGTGAGGGCATGGGGATCACATTCATGTTCACATAACTCCCTCTTGCCAACTTTGTAAAAATCCAGTACATCTCCCATCAACTTTGGCACACCGATTTATTTCATGACATGAGTATAAGCGTTGACAAACGTTATTCTCTATTATCACAATCCTAACACCCCCTATCGCGACCCCACAATCACTCACATCAAAGTTCACCCCCTAATCCCACCATCTAATGCCTCCTGGTCCCTTAACCTGCTATTGAACTAATTATCTAAATTAATATTATGTAATAACCTAATTGACTAAACTATAACATAATCTAGTGTAACCAGATAAGCTCCCCCCCTTATATCACTTCGGTCTCAACCCCTTAGGTAGCCGCTGAATCCTTCAACCAGCATTCCCAGCCTGGCCTAGCTGCCGCAATCCTTCAACCAACATTCTCAACTGGCCTAGCTGCCAAAATCCTTCAACCAACATTCTCAATTGGCCTAGCTGCCGAATCCTTCAACCAACATTCTCAACCTGGCCTAGCTGCTGCACTCCTTCAACCATCATTCTCAACTGGCCTAGCTGCCGAAGCCTTCAACCAGCATTCTCAGCCTGCCTAGCTGTCGCAATCCTTCAACCAGCATTCTCAACCTGGCCTAGCTGCCGAATCCAGAGGGAGAGAGGGAGGGGGAGAGAAAGAAAGAAAGAGAAAGAGCACCCCAAAACCACACATCCCTTAACCCCTTTCTAACTAAAAATAACTCAAGCCTATCCACTAAACCCTCAACTCCTAAACCAACGCGGGAAGGCCTCAATTCAAGCAATTAAACTCCAAGGCCCTTCCCCTTTCTTAATACACACACTCTCCACTTAATTCAACCAACCCCCTAATGCCGCTAATCCTCTAATTAACCATCCCGCCTAAACCTAAGGCCTAAAATATAATTCCACACCAAGCCTCACTCTTTTTAATATTTTTTGTTGTTTCAATAACAATGTCAAATGAAACTTCAAGTGAATTCTAAGCATAAAATAAATATGAGCAACCATTTTGGGCTCATAGGGCTCAACTTTGGGCTCACATAATTGGCGACCATTAGGGGATGGATCCTGAATTTTTTGCTCGCGGCCAAGTGCCTTCATGCCCTGTATTCCTTGCACCGACTGCCGGCCGTGCGTGTCGGGAAGCTCTCGCCGTTTAACGTCTCCAATTGCATGGAGTTGTTAGGAAACACCTCTCGAACAAGATAAGGCCCCAACCAACATGCATCAGACTTACCCGGGAAGTCAAGCTTCCTAGCATCATGAATCATCACCATCATACCTGGCATCAATGTCTTTTTCTTGTGTCGTTTGTCGAAGGTGATCTTTCTTCGCCTCTAGATGGCCTTGATATGTTGAGCGCTCATTCTCCTCCTTTCGTCGAGTTCCTCCAAGATTGTCAATAGATTCCTCAAGGACTGACTATCTGTGAGACGCGATTGCACCGCAACTCGTAGTGACTCGACTTCGAATTCAATGGGTAGTGTAGCCTCTAATCCATACACCAAGGAAAATGAAGTCGTTTGTGTTGTCACTTTGAAGGTTGTTCGATAAGCCCACAATGCTACTATTAACTTGACATCCCAATCCCTCTTTGAATCAAACACTGTCTTACGAAGGATGCTCACCAAAGTCCCGTTAACACGCTCCGTTTGACCATTGGTCTGCGGATGATAAGGAGTTGTCTTCCTATGGTCTATCTTAAATCTAGTTGTAAGGTCTTGGAACATCTCGTTCAAAAAATGGGTGCCTCTATCACTAACTAGAATCTTAGGACACCCAAACCTTGAGATAATGTTTTCGTACATGAATGTGGCGGCATGGGCGGCCGTGTTCGTCTTTACAGCTTTAGCTTCCGCCCACTTAGTCAAGTACTCGGTTGCAACTATGATGTAAGCCATATCCTAGGAAGAATAGGGGTGAACCTCACCAACATCATCGATCCCCCATTTTTCAAAAGGAACTAGAGGTAAAGGACACATGAAGAGGCATCTCCATGCGGAGATCATTCCTCGCATACCTCTGGCAAGCATCACACTTCCTAACATATTCTTTAGCATCCTTGAACAAATTCAATGCACCAATCTTTTTATGTTTTATACAAACTGATAAAAAATCAAAGTCTGAATTCTAATATCTTTTAAGGGTTAAAAACACATGTGGGCTCAACTTTGGGCTCACACATGCCATACAACATATTGTTCACCACAAATCTTGAACAACAACTGGAAATGAAAATGGAAGCTCGGACATCAACAGGCCGTAGCGGGGATCAAACCACCTTAGCTGTAGAACGAAACGGTTACCAATCAACATAATAAGATACTATGTAAGGTTAATTGGCCATGATTAATAAACCAATTTAGACTTATAGGTATGTAAGGGGCAAGTAAATATTAGTGGAACTATTAGAAAATTACTAAGTCACATAGCAAGCCACTTAGGATTAGTGGGCTTCAAGGTGGCAAGTAAATGCCTAAGCCACATAGGTGAGGTAAACGGAGGTGGAAATAAATAAGGGCCAAGAAATGATTTCTTGGTTAGCCTTAGGAATCTTCCCATATATAGATAGATTTTAGGCTACAATCTACCACATTCTGAATCATAAAAATGATGACAATTATATGTGTTGTATTTGAGGATCTCCGAAAAAACCATCTATGTCTTCTTAGGAAAATTAAAAATATAGGGATAAAGGAAGGAGGCATATGTTAGGCGTTTCCTCCTACTATATAAAGATTTAGGATTAGAGTTAATATATCTTATCTTATTCACGTCCATAGGCTACACAAAAACTAGGTCCTTTGTATCTTTACCATTTTGGAATATACGTGCTTCAAGCTCAACCCTTCATCTTAGTTATTCAAGGTAGAAACATAATAACTGATAGCTTAGACTTATCAATTCATTATGTTTGAGAGAATTTATGAGTGTCATGCATTCAAAACTCACAAAAGGTGAGATAGATATATGTGTCAGAAATTGAGTATGATATAATTATATAGAACTTCCAAGAAGTGAGAACATTATAGGAATTGAGGGGCAATTGTGTAAGGAATGAATATGAAGTTATACATGTGATGAGAGAATTGTAATAATGAAGAGTAATTGTGTAAGTAAAACCCATATGAGGTGAGGGTAGTTGTAATGCATAGTTATGAGTGAAGGGGGGTACCAAGAATGGCTTGTAAAAATTTAACATTCACATGAGAGAGAGAGAATATCTAATGAAGATTGTATGATTTGCATACAAGAACGTTGATAATTGAGTTGTATATCTTCCTAAATTAATGATTGTCATGAGTCTAAGAGGTTTCAAGATATTAACCTAAAATCAAAATTATTTCTTGCATATCTAATTCATTCCACTATTTTTTATCATTATAAGTTTTGAGCCTTTATTATCACGAGCATGATTGATTACCTAAGGAAATCAAATATGATGAGTAACATGATTATGATATAAGCTTTAACATAATAAGTTGAACATATGAATGTCTACCAAGATTATTATTACATTATTTCTCCTCTAAAAATAAATTGTGGATGTTAGAGTTGATGCTTTAATAAAACTAAAATATTTCCTTTAAATAGATTGCATTCTATTTATAAGTAAGGGCTGTAATACATCAACTCCACTATAATTGGACTGAGGTTGATTATAGCTAGACTAACATATATTAAGACATTGTGGTAGAAATAGAATGTATCACTTATACTTACGATTCAAAGTATTGTTGTAATGAGAAGAATGTTCTTATAAAAATGGATTGAAAATTAAGAAGAAATATTAAATTGAAAAAGATTGACTCAAGAATGTCTCCTCAAGAATTAATAAGGAAGTGGAAGATTAGTTGAGGAATTACTACACATGTAAAGAGGAAATCTCTTTTACATGGAAAAAAATTAATAACAACTTCATTATTGTTAAGTTGTTATCTACATTTGTTTTAATGGAAAAAAGATCCAGTAATAGTACCTAGCAATGAGGAGAAAGTCTTGCTAGCCCTCTTAACAATCTTGCCAATTTTCATTTTTAGCAAAGGTTACGAGCGCTAACCTTTCGCATTCCGCCATGCTAATGGTTAGCTCCTCATACCCTGGACCTTATAGTTCATAGGAGGGCAACTGTGCCCTCACATTGGGCCAATGTCCATGGAGGCCGTGATGTTGGGCCTCGGGTGGGTAAGGCCACACCACCTCACCCATATAAGCTTCTAGGACTTTTGGTAGGGCCCCTACCCCACCATCAAGAAATGTTTTGTCTCTCTACCAAGAGTTGGGGCCAAGTAGATATTTTCCCTTAGCCGTAGGGCCTAGAAGCCCCTAGCAGCTTCAGACCATGCTAACTTCCTCATGTGGTCTTTGATGCTAACAAGCGACCACTCCATCTTGAGCTACGCTTCACATAGATGCTGATGAACCCCTCATTTGCCTCATTCGGGAAAGTATTGAGGAAGTTATGCTGTTCAAACCCTGGCAGTCCCGGGAGCCACTCCCAGGCCACTGCTGTACCAGGGCGCTGTCCCGGGACAGCGCCCCACTCAAATTGCCATATCTCCTAGCTCACACCTCCGATTGAGGTGTTCTTGAGCATTCTAGAATCTACACACCATAAGCTATGCATAGCTCATGGCCTTACCCTCGTGCCTCCTAGTCTCATGGGTGGGAGGTGTTGCCAACGCCCCGGGCCTTCTCACCAATGGCACCACAAGTTCCCGGGTGTCACTCCGGGGTCCCCCTTGTGCCCATGATATTTCGGGCACTCCTCATGGAGAGGTGCGCAACATATTTGATAATTTGAAGTAAATTTACTTATTATAAGAAGAAAGGTCATTTGTTACTTGAAGGTCCCGCGCAACTTGGATACGTGTAGTAGGTTGCTTGGATACATTGAAGACGGCCACTTGGTCACTTGAAGAAGGTTACTTTGACATTTGAAGAATGTTATATGTTACTTGGATACTTGACAATTGATGAAGGAATTACGCGTTATTTTGGTACTCGATGACTTGAAAAACTTCCAATCATTTGGATACTTATAAGAAATTACTTAAGAGAGGTTTATTAAGTAATTGAAGAAGGCTACTTGGACATGAGAAGATGGTTACTAGACTAATCAGTGATTTGGAGGAAAAATAAACTAGTTATTTAAAGACAAATATGACCTTTTAAAAGATGAATAAAGACACCTATCAACACAACAAGGAACACAACCAAGATAGAAAACAACCAACGACAAGGAGATGTGGTAGTTTAGTCATCACAATCTGGATGACGCTCGCAGTCACTACGATACGGTCAACCCTAGGAACAAGTGGAGGTAGTTGAGCTCTACAGATACGTCGATGCTTTCAAAGGTGATGACCTTGCAACCCGCCTGGTCGCATGTATTGCCGTGTGAACATCAAGTTTTATTGGTGGATCTTAGACAGAAATCTCCAAGCCACTTTTTTTTACAGATGGCCTTCATTCTATCCCTTGGCAACAATTGGCAACATCGATGCGCACAACAATCCTTTGTGACAACTTCTCTAATGGATTCTTTATTAAACAACCTTTGACGTTTACACTCATTTGTAGATGGAGTAGGATGTGCCAATATCTTGTATTTTCATAGACCTTTACATGGCCAGATATTTGTTTGAAGCTCCTTTTGGATTTGCATGTATCGTCGCTCATGTTCATGCAAACTAACTTCCTCAATCATGACATATTTCAATGGCCACCTATGGAGGTAGAACCTATGAATGGAATTCACTTTGGAATGAACGAGTGACTTCAAGATGACAACCCCAACTTCCTTGGTGCCAAACGGGTTTTCATCAATGCAATCTTGTAGATGGGTGTTACAACAAATACCCATCCGCTACAACAATTCCACTGTCATTAGCAAACAAAACTTCCAAATTCACCCACGAAGCTCTTGCAAGCCCCGTACATTCAACAATGGGGCATAACAGTACGGAAGGCGAGGAACCCCCAAATGATTTTTTTCTACACTGTCATTAATAGTAGCCTCCCCGACAATATCTTGCTCATCCTCAAATGTAGATAGCCAAGTGGCCATTTCTTCAAAGGATTTATTTCTTCCAATAAATCCTTCTACCGTACCTACATATATGAACACTGAACCTTGTCAAAGATGGATACAAGTTTTAGGACTCGTGTCCTAAAATACATCACTTAATGACCATTGGGAACACTATGTCCTCACACATGTCGATATAACTTCTATGTCATTGCGATTCGTAAGGATTGGGTCATGTGATGGATACACCATCATCATAGTGTGGCAATAGTATGGATGATGGGTTTGAGTCGACCGATCCAAACCTTGTGGCATGATGGGTTCAAGGTCATACTTAGTTTGCTTACACTGTGGGGATGGGTTTTAGTTAACCGATTCATACCTTGTGGCATGATGGGTTTATGGTCATTCACATTTTGTCCACACTCTAGGAGGGGGTTTGGGTCAACTGACCCATATCTTGTGGCATGATGGGTTTAGGGTCATACTCAATTTGCCTATACTATGGGAAGGGGATTGGGTCGACCGACCCAAACCTTGTGGCAATATGAATTCAAGGTCATACTCAAGTTGCCGACATTGTGGAAAGGGGTTTGGTGCGACCGACCCTAACCTTGTAGTAGGACGGGTTTAGGGTCATCCACATTTTGTCCACACTGTGGGGAGGGGTTTGGGTCGACCGACGTAAACCTTGTGGCATGATGGGTTCAAAGTCATCCACATTTTGTCCACATTGTGGGAAGGGGTTTGGGTCGACCAACCCAAACCTTGTGGCAAGAACGGTTCAAAGTCATCCTCAGTACGTCCCCACTATGGAAAGGGGTTTGGGTCGACCGACTCAAAAAATCCTCAAAACCTACCATTTGATGTGGCGGGTGTCGAGGTCACCTTCAAACCCTTAGCAACTTAGACGGTATAACCCGTTGTTGACCGGTTTACATGGAAATTACTCCCACCAAAATTAGGTCCTCTTAGATTCCAATACTTGTGAAGGTGTCCGTAACTCTTAGTTGTCTTAATTTTGTAACCCATGATTTTAATGCTTTTTGAATCCTCATGAAGTCATTGACCTAAGATTACAAGTTTATGTTCCCTGAAATCCTATATTAAGGTGTTCCTAAGAACCTAGTTCCTAATCACCTATTATATCTTGCATCTTTCATGGTTTGAATGACTAGCAAGATATTCTTATCCCAAATCCGGAATGTTGTATTAAAGTCTCTTTCTAAATCTCTAAGGAGAAAGTAGCCTAAGCTTTCAAGCTTATGTTCCCCGAAATCCTAATGTCGAGGTTAAGTGTTATGAACATAAAGAGTGTTTTTGCAATCAATGTAATGGTATCAAAACATTCTTCAATTCCATTTCCAATTCTAATATCCTCAAACAAAGTTCACAATCTTGAATATTTTATCAATCATGTTTATTGATATATCTAGATTGTAATAACTTAATCGTGAGATTGGACTACTTGATCGTCTTCAATTCTCCTATTCTCGAATGATGATTTGAATCCCTCTCAATGTCTTCAATCTCTAATGATGAAAGTTTAATTCTCCGGTCTCGAGAAATTCCTTTAGACTTCACTCTTCAAGAGAATCTTCTTAGTATTTGTAAAATCTTCTTAGCCATCACAAGTATCCCAAGTCTTGACTTTAAAACGCCTTAGTCTTTAGCTTCGAGAACCTCCTTGGTCTTCGACCCGCAAAATCTCCTTAGTCTTTTGTCTTCTCGGTCCTCCAGTCACATGGGCCCTCAGACTTGTGGTCCTTTAGTTTTTCATGTTCTCCCGGTCTTCAAAAGTCTTCAATCAAGTTTTCAAGTACTTCATAGGTCTTTAGTCTTCGCTCCTACGGTCTCGTGGTCTCTCAGTAACTTGGGCCCTCAATCTTCAAGGTACACCCAAAAGGGGTCTTCATATCTCCGAGTCTTCGGATTCGTTAAGAATCAGTCTTCAAGTCTCGGAAACTCGCCGTCCGGTTCCACGGTCCTCCAGTCACGGTCTCCAGTCCGCGGGCCTTCAGTATCGTGGGCTCTCAGTCTAAATTCGGTCTTCAAACTCGAAGCCGTTCGTCTTCGAGTATCTTCAAATGTCGCTAAGTCTTGAGAGAGCTTGCTACGATATCAAAAGTGGAAGAAGAGCAAAAATGACTGACGTTTGGAGGGTTTGGCTTTTTGAAGTGTCCACTTCCCCAACTTCCTCTTTGGATGTTTTTCCCGCTTGGTGCTGCTTTGGACGTTACTTCAAACCTTCTGACAAATTTTCCCGCTTCATAGTTATTATAGAAAATGCGCATTAAGCCTGACTCTTCGATGCCCCAATCATCAATTGATTTAAATTGGCATATATTATGTATATTGAAGAAATGTGTATTGACATTAGTTTGGATATTGACTCCATTTATGATTAGTTTATGTGAAGATGACATGCACCTTTGGGAGGAAAGGTGATGGCCACATTTATTTTTGCAAGTATAATAAGGGAAATGGGCATCTAATAAGTAATTTAGAAAAACCATCCTTTACAAGTTCATTTTCATGCATCACATACATAATAAATCATGTTCCAAATATTCCTCTACTTGACCTCAAACATTATGGTATATTTTAAACAATACATTGACAAAAAACATGGCAACACTGTGTAACTCCATACAGTGAGAGTCATTAAATACATATGTCATTTGTAATGTATGCATATAACGTTGCTCCATTCTTAAGCATGCAAGTGTGGCAATGACTAACGTATGTGGAAGTCATTAATGGGAGTCATTAATCACAACTAGCATTTTTAGGTTCACTCTTTCAAGGATGTTGAGCATATCCTCAAGTCCACTTTAACTCTAGGAATGTGAGTGAGAAAAATACGCAAAGTTGGAAATGTATGTCCTCATAACATTCACAACGTGAAAATTCCTTGATTTAATATATAATAGTTAATTGTTTCAAATAACATATTAACATGATCAAGATCGTACATACTATAACTTTGCTATTAGATTTTTTTGCTAATAAGACAAGTTTATAGCTTAATATTGGATGACCTAGTTGTAAATACTAGATTTGTCGCAACCCTTGCTAGTCCCCTTAAAAATCTTGCCAATTTCCATTCCTAGCAAAGGTTACGAGTGCTAACCATTCGCATTCCGCCATGCTAATGATTAGCTCCTCCTACCCCGGACCTTATAATTCATAGGAGGGAACCAACCCTCTTACTTTGCTTTCAGGACTCACCCCTTAATCGGTAACCCATTCCTAGATGTGGACTTCCATCCATGGAAGTCCAATCCCATGTTGATCATCGCGTTGCCGGAGCAACACTACAACAACCCGAACCATACTAGGCAACTATGGCCTCACAAGGGGCCAAATCCCATGGAGGCCGTGCTGTTCAGCCTCGAATGGGTGAGGCCACACCACCTCACCCATATAAGCCTTTAGGACTCTACGTGGGGCCCCTATCCCACCATCAAGAGACCTCTTGTCTCTCTACCAAGAGTTGGGGCCAAGTAGACATTTTCCCTTAGTTGCTGGGCCTAGAAGCCCCCAACAGCTTCAGAGCATCATAACTTCCTTGTATGATGTCTGGTGCTAACAAACGACCACTCCATCTTCAGTTACGCTTCACGTAGATGCCGATGGACTCCTCACTTGCCACATTGAGGCAAGTATGGAGGAAGTTATGCCTGTTTGAAGCTTGGCAGTCCCGGGAATCACTCCCAGGCACTGTTGTACCAGGGCGCTGTCCCGGGACAATGCCCCACTCAAATGGCCATAACTCCTAGCTCACACCTCCGATTGAGGTGTTTTTGCGGATTCTAGAATCACCACGCCATGAGCTACGCATAGCTCATGGCCCTACCCTCGTGCCTCCTAGTCTGCGTGGGTGGGAGGCGTTCCCAACGCCCGGGGCCCTCACCCACACTAGGATCACTTGGGCCCTCTCACCAACGGCGCCACAAGTCCCGGGTGTCACTCCGGGGTCCCCCTTGTGCCCATGGTGTTTCGGGCACTCCTCATGGAGGGGTGCGCGACAAGATCACATGTTTCCTTTAGTGAGTTCATTATATACGACCACACAACCACCTTCCATGTTTGTGAATTAAAATGTTGTGATGACGATATACATTTGTATTTAAAATTACAAGCACCAAGGCCCCATCGTTTGACCTATGTGTTATTCATTTATGGCTTGCACTACAATAAGTCATAGTTTTTTTTTTTTTTTTTGAACATGCTTTACCTATGCCAACCCAACCTAAACCCTAAATCTCGTATGTGTTCATTGATGCCTTCATATACAAAGAACATCCATTACATTTTGTGCCATAATCTAATATATGTTGCTTAATATATGTGGAGGGAACATTGAACAACAAAATGATTGCTTGAATGGCTTCACATGATGTTGAACTCCATGGGGGCGCGGTAGATACATTTGTAATCATTGTGCTTCTCCTATTCACTTGAAATGTCAACTTCCAAGTAAATATATTAATGTTGCATGATATAAATCAAACAATCGATCTGATGTTTTTGGCAAAAAATAATGATAAAGTGTCAATACATATTGAGTAATTCCATATTGTAATTAATGACAATACATAAATTTGTATTGAATTAGTAGGCTAGAGCAACAACCATCATGAAAATTACAATACATAGTAATATTATTAAACCATGTAATTGCCTCTTAGGATTGCAATATAATTTTCAAATATCCTTCTTAGACTATGTATCATTATCATCTGGTTCCATCTGGTTCCATAATGGCTTCATTTTACAACGTTTTGTAAATGAAGACAATTGGAGCTACATTTCATTTGCTTGAGCTACCCTAAACCCTTAGTAGCTTGTACGTTTAAATCATTTTACTTGAGTTCACTTTGCAATATATCATGAACCATGGTTTATTGTGTATTACATGATTCATCAATGTGAATATGTAAAGGATGATTAAAAACACGAGCATCTTAGCAATTCCAATTGAGGACCATGCAATTCAAAACCATTAAAATTGGAGTTGGGGAAGATATTCAACATAAATAACATAATTGAATGTCAAATGAATTTTATTATTTCTCTAAAATGGTCAAACGGCTTAGGAACCAATGTATTCAACTTGTTTGCAAAATTAGGTTATGATGTCATGTAAATAGGGGTTAAGTATTAGTTGTAGAGCTCAATTACCTCCATTTATTCTTAAGGTTGACCGTATTATAGTGACTTAGAGTGTTTTTTGGATTGTGATAACTAACCTACCTCATCTCCTTACCATTTGTTGTTTCTATCTTGGTTGTTTTCCTTATTGTGTTGGTAGATGTTTTTGTTTGTTTTAAAAAAAAATCCTCTACCTTGTGTCCATCATGATGGTCTTTTAAGTATAATTTTTAGAAAATCTCCTTCTGTTGTAATGAACTTCTTTGCTTGATGATATCTCTTCAAGTGGTTCCGTTGCTTTTAATCTATAAATTTATTCCTTGTAATTTTTTTCTTGTATTGAACTTCTTCATGCCCTGCGGTTGCTTCCCTATTTTTCTAAGTATTTCAAGTTGTACATATCTTTCTTGAATTAACCGAGTGGCTTTTCTTCAAGTAGGAAGTAATTTCTCTTCAATATGCCGAGTTGCCAAGTGGCTTGTAACAAACCACATTTTTTTTCAAGTGGCCAGGTAGTCTTTCTTCAAGTAACAATTAATTTCTTTTTAATTTACCAAGTAGCCATGTAGCTAGGATCAAGCAACCTTTCTTCAAGTGACCAAGTAATTTCTTGAAATAACCGAGTAACCAAGTTGTTTTCCGTTACAATTTTTTTTCTCTCAACTCTTACTTCTAGTCTCCTTATTGTTAGTTTCCATTACCGGGACCTCTTTTGGTTGAAACATGTGTGGACAATATTTTTACAATAATGAAGCGGCTCTAAGATACTATTTTTCCATGTAAAAAAATTTTCCTCTTACATTTTCTTATCAACTCTTGAGGAAGAATTCTTGAGTCATGCTCTCAACTTAGTAATTTTGCTTAATCTCCAATGTTTCAACTAATAATTCTCTTATCTTTGGGTGTACTTTGGTTTCACGGCTATGTGATTATAGTCTAATTTTAGCACAGTCATAATAGTTGTATTGCAATCTTTGCTATAATTAGAATACAATCTATTTCTAGTGCGGACATTTAATGTAAGTTAGTCTAGCTATAATTAGAATCACTCCAATTATAATGCATGTTATGTATTACAACCTTAGTTATAAATAGAGCATAGTCTATTTTAAGCAAATATTTTAATTTTTTGGAACATTAGCTATAACATTCAAAGTTTATTTTTAGAGAAAAACAATAATATAATATTAATGGTAGATATTCATATACTCCACTTATCAATTCAAAGTTTATATCATAATACTTCATATAATCATATTACTCATTGTATTTGATTTCCTTAGGTAATCAATTATGCTCATGAAATATAGGTTAAAAAATAATTATGATAAGAATGATAGTGGAATGAAATAGATATGTAAACAACAAATTTTAATTTATGTCAAGATCTTGATATCTCTTAGACGCATGGCAACAATGATTTAGGAAATTGCACTTAATTAATTAGCAACATTCTTGCATGCAGTTTCACTAATTATCCTTCCGATGTTTTTTTTTTCATGTGAATCCAATAACCGTCCTTTTGGCACGATACCCTCATGGTATTCGGGTTGTTGTCTGGCCTGATTTATGGCTAAGGTGGTCTGATACCTACCATGGCCGATTGATGTCTGAGCTTCCTATTCCATTTCCGATTGTTATCTTCTCTTTGTTGCTTGAGATTTGTAATGAACATTAGTTTAAGCATGAATTTTGTGAAAATTAACCATTTTGTGCAATACCTTAGGCTATGAAGCACCTTAGGCTATGTTTGAGTGTCTTGAAAAAACTTATTACCGCAAAGGGTTAGCGGGTTAGGATTTAGGGATTAGGGCTGCCCCATAATCCTATTTGCATGGGTACCTTAATCTTGTGGTTGTGGGCCTATTCCCAAGGGTTGCAAAATCTGAAATGTCACCCTCTTTCACTCTTTCTTTCCGTCCACGCCAAACATTTCTTTACGTTACTCTTGGAAACGCTCGCCTCTGCGGTTCCTATGCTTTCTCCCGCATGTTTGATAATTCTTCCTCCCTTCCTCCTCTTGCTTTCACCCCCTTTGTCTTAGTTGTTAGGAACTTTTGTGACGGCATTGAGTGGTTTTAGAATGTTTGTAAGATGTTCAACTTGTGTTTGGGAAATTCATCAGTTTGTGAGATTCAAGTGTGATTGAAATTCATAGTGCTTGTGTGATGACGTTGTTTTGTTGAAATTGAGAATGTTTGTGAGATTCAAAGTGTTGGTGTTTGTAAGATTTAGGGTGTTGAGTGTTTGTGAGATTCAGCTTGCAAGATTATGTTATATGTTATTGTAGAATTTATGTATTTCAATTACTTTAGGGTCATGTAGTGTCGCGCACCTCGCCATGAGGAGTGCCCAAAATACTATGGACACAACGAGGTCCCCATAGTGACTCCTAGGACTTGTGGCGCCGTTGATGAGAGGGCCCAAATGATTTTAGTGTGGGTGAGGGCCCCGGGCGTTTCAAACGCCTCCCACCCACAAAGACTAAGAGGCACGAAGGTAAGGCCATGAGCTACATGTAGCTCATGAAATGTATCTTCTAGAATGCTTAAGAACACCTCAATTGGAGGTGTGAGCTAGGAGATATGGCAATTTGAGTGGGGCGTTGAGTGGTTGTTGTAGTATTGCTCTGGCAACGTGATGATCAACATAAGATTGGATTTTCATGAATGAAAGTCCACATCTAAGAATTGGTTACCAATTAAGGGGTGAGTCTCGAGAGCAAAGTAGGAGGGTTGGTTCCCCTCTTATGAATTACAAGCTCCGGGGTAGGAGGAGCTAATCATTAGCATGGCGGAATGCAAAGGATTAACGCTCGTAACCTTTGCTAGATATGAAAATTGACAAGACTGTTAAGGGGGCAAACAAGGGTGCGACATGTAGAATATACAATGCATAAGCATAGTTTATGTTGGGTGCACGCATTATTAAGTATATGGGCAGGGATTTCAAGTTCGACGTCAACATCAGCTAGTACAACCTAGCGCCATCAAAAAAATGTGTTCATGCAAAAAAAATGCCTACGTCGATTGGATCATCGCTCAGATAGTGAGCAAGCAATTCAAATTGATAGGCAGACTCTTGCCATCATGTTCCAAGGACAAAAATGAATGCATGTGCCAGATATGTGGCCGTTGATCAAAAATGCAATTTTTGGCTAATTGACCGTCAAAACGGTGTGAAAATGTTGAAGAAAATCCAACTGATGACTGAGTGGGATGATCCCAACTATCAAAAAGAAAAATTAAATGTGTGAAAGACATTGGTGGTGTGTTCTAATGACAAAACCAAACTCTCGAACCTCTTCCATTATTTCAACATGGAGAAGAACAAACATGGCTACCAAACTTCATGGATTATGAACATCATGGCCTTGCGGGAGGTGTGAGAAATCTACGGCAGACCTCCTAGAGATTGGAAGAATGCGAAGGACAAATATCCCAAGTAGAAGGTGAATATTTTTTGGGTCGATCAACCCAATTTTTTTTATTTTAATTGTTTGGGTCGATCGATCCAATTTTTTGTTGCAGTTGTTGATTAGGATGTTCATTTGAAAAAAACAAATACAATCCTAACACGTGTGCTCTGGTTCATATGTAAGACTTCAAATACCAGATGATTAATAGGTTTTCCTCCATTGATAATGCCAATCATAAGCAGAAAATATACAACGAGCTGAGAACGGAGATTTATTTAATAACAACATCCGAGTTTGTTTGGTTGAAGTGGAAGAACATGTTCACAAAGCACGATACGGGGGATCTGATCAATTCCAACACAAATTTGCTTTCCAACCAAACATCATGGTTCAAGCAAATGAAGCCTCTGGTGAGAGCGTTCTTTAGAACTTTGCAAGGCCTTTGCATACAAAGATGAGAAAAACAACAATTCACATCCTACACGTTGAGTTGTCAGCAAAAAGATGTTGGGTGCACCCCAAAGTTGTCTTTTCCAAGCCCAAATTCTTTGTTATTTCATGTTACACAATGAAGGAATGGACAGAGAACATGAAGAACAAGATGATTATGGTCTAGGAGCTGCACAAGCTAGTATTTGAGATGAACATTTTTGTGGATGGCAAGGTCAACGAGGTGCAATAAAGAGTGTTCAAAGTGAAATACATGTTCACCAATGTGTCCACGGTGGCTCTAATCGGGATGCAGGGGAAGATATCCTCAGGTCCAAGTTGAGAAGGGTGGGAATAACCGGCCACTTCCAGATCACACGTTATGTGCCTTCTCCAACTTTATAAAAAAAATTAGATTGTCAATTTTGAAAGGGACGTGCTTTTCAACCTTATCACCCTCGAGTCGTTAAAAGTCCAGGTCTTGCATGGCGTTGATGTTAGGAAGGCAATGAAGACAAAAACAAGTGACCGGTTCCCCTTTAGAATTATGGTTCCTTTGAAGGCACCACGAGCATCTATTTTTATGAGCCTTTATTGTCAAAGTTCCTTAACTATGCAAACACCAAGTTCAAGGAGATTGACATCTGGTTGTGGATAGTCAAAGATGGGAGAATAGAGTAGGTGTATGAGATTGTGAGGAATTTGTAGCTTGATTATGTTGTCTCCAAATCTCACTACATTGCTGCACCGGAGGATGGGACGTACACGACGTTGAAAGACAAAAAAACCAAGGTTGTCAACGTTTTGTATTTGTATTTTGTATACAAAAAAAGTTTGTTTAAGGTGGATAACCATCTTATAAATCGGATGGAAAAACTCTTCCAAGTTCCAGAAGGATTGGGTGCCAGCAAGTGCCTCTACGATGAGGCTAAATACACCAACTATCTTGTCGATGAGTTGCGGATGGAATTCTACTTGCGGTTGACGAGGAGAAAAGACAGTATTGTCAACATTCTTTCGGGGTCCAAACCCATCTACGCTTCCATGATAAGTAACTTTGAATAGTTGGTTCATAGTTTGGGTTGACCGACCCAAACTATGCACTGTTTTTGTTAGGTGGGTTCATTTTTTTTGGTTTTATTCTATTGTTTGTTCTTATTTTCATTGGTGCAATTTAATGAGTGTTATTTCAATACAAGTGTTTTGGGAATGCATAGATGTTGGGGTTGAACATCTACACCTAGATAGAGGATGGCAATCTTCGATTCTACAAAACCCAAAAATTGTTGACGAATAAAATGGAAATCCTCAATTGGATCCTTGAAAGCTACATTGAGGACATCGTTCAAGGGGTTGAAAACCCGTTGGATAGGGCGAGGCGTATCAACCCCAAAAGAATTGCTTGTTGAAATAAGTGAACCCCAAGTTGGGTTGCATCTGGGCAATTCATCTTGAACGATAGGTATCGAGGTACAAGAGGAGGAAAAACAAGAAAAAATGAAATTAGGGTAGGAAACAAGGTCAAGGAAGGGGCAACGAGTTACACATAGAATTCCAAAACTTCTGAACATAAGAAAACTATGCAAGTGGCAACTCCGTAGAGTAAGCTGGTGCCCGTCCTCACTATGGACGATGTGAGGGACATGTACTCCATGGACGTGACTGCCACGTTCAGGGAGAGGACGAGGCTAAAGGGCAAGAAACTCTACATCAATTATTCAATGTAGGAGACCATGGTTATAAGTAGCGAGGATGAGGACAACATGGAGCTTGCCAAACAACTTAGGTCAGATCCTCTTTCCCCACAACGTTTGCTGGCATGGTGAAGGTGAAACCAAAATCCTCATTGTACAAGAGGCTAACAAAAAATGGTTGAGGCATGAGGAGCATTGCGTCCACTTGTAGAAGGTTGTCGCTGAAGAACCCTCAATACGGAACGTAGTCGCTAAGTTGAGGGGCCCCGCGCTAAAACAAGGGCGACATAGGGTGATGGCCTAGCCTTCGTCCAATGTCGACTTGATCACGTTAATGATCCAAGGGATGTGGGTGCAAGGTTTGGTGGTGGATCCTCCAAACTCCTTTTGACACTTGCACCTTTGCTTTCCTACGGCAAGCATCCCCCAATAGTCCATCTCGCAACAGTTCCTATCGCAACCGTCCTTCACTTTCCAACACAAGATGTGGCCCCACCACATTTTGTACGCCCTATTCTAACAAGTGGACGACCTCAAGATCTGGCACGTCTCGGAGGCCTCCTCCCCTTTGGGGCCCCACCATTTCAACCACCCATAGTGATGCCCCCCTGTTCACCAACTAGACAACCCCAAGATGTTTGGATTGCTCGACCCAAACTTGCCTACCCCTGTAGTGCCCCAAGGTGACTCCCCAATGAAAGAGAGTTTGGGTTTGGCGACCCAAACCCTTTTGCAACTCAATCTCCATTTGACCAACATAGCTGTTAAAACAACCATGTTAGATGTTGAAGGCCCACAAGGGCGTGATGATACTTCTACTCCTTATCAAATTGATGAATCCATGCATGATGCACATGCAGAGGTTGGGTTAGGACAAAGGCTGGATATTGAGCCTTTACAGAGAAGGTTGTTGACATCTTAAAAAAAACAGCGGCGAGAGGTGGGGCAAGGATCACGGTGGAGCATTCCACACTATCTAGACATGATTAGATTGAGGTAATATACTGAGACCTCCCAATTTGGGTTGATCGACGCAAACTTCGTTGGTCATTATCTTGTTGGCATGGTTATGTCCCCTTAGCTAAGAGGAACTGCCCCCTATCCACCCTCTCGTCCTTATCCTCTGTCATCCACCCTATCTTTGCATGCAACTATGTTCACAACCAATTTTATAGATTTACATTTAGAATAGTGTGAACATCTTGTTCAACGTAGATCCCCTCATGCAAATTATACATACAGCAATGTAAAAATAAAATTATTGTTTTTGGTCCCTCTATGTTTGTTTCTTTGTTCAAATGTATTGTGAGTTATTTTCCTTTGTATATTTCTATTGCCACCAATGGTTCAATTGTTTTTGCATCTACACAAGCAATTTGTTATGCTTCTAATGGACATAGCATGTCGGAACCTTCGCTAGCTTCCCTTAACTAACTTGGTCATTTTTCAATTCTAGCAAAGATCACGAGCACTAACCTTTTGCATTCCAACATGCAAATGATTAGCTCCCCATACCGCAAACATTTTAGTTCATAAGAGGGGTACCAACCCTCCTACACTTGCATTTAGGTCTCACCTCTTAATCGATCACCAATCTTATATAAGGATTTTCATCCATAAAAATCCAATTTTTAATTGATCATCGTATTGTCAGAGAAACACTACAACAACTTCAACCATACTAGTCAACTATGCCCCCATATTGGGCCAATGCCCGCCTCGCTAGTTCCCCTAAGGCTTGGTAACAAGGCTCACCCCACTCTTGGGATAGCCATTTTTTCCAACAAATCAGACAAAGTCCTAGCAACCTTGAATGAAGCGGTGGTAGTAGTTGATTAGGCCAAGCAATGACCAAAGCCCATTTTCAATCCAAGATCATTTTTACTCTTGGATTGCTTTGACCTTCCTCATGTCCATCCACCAACTTCATTTGTAACCATATAGCTCAAAATCAATCTCTCGTTGAGCAAAGTTTTTTTTCACTCATTGGCTGTGAATTTTAAGCAACACATTGGTGAATACATCCTCGTACCTCACCAACATCCCACAAATGTGGTTTGAGGGAGGCTTGTGAACCCTTAGAGTGGTCCACCACTCCGCGGGATCACTTTTAGTTAGAATGATAGCATTAAAATTTAGAATTGATAGGGAATTTAGGAAAAATTAGTTCAATTAGTAGTTAGCCGAGAAGAATGAAGTTGGAGTACTAAGGACTTCAGGCCTTCAACCGGAAGTAATAAAATTCTAGTTAAGGGTAAGGTTGGTTAAAATGAAAACTAAGTAGCGCTAGAAAATAGCGAAATAGAAAAAATATGCTAGGTAAGCAAATGTAAGTAGATGCTTGCTAAGAAAATATTAGTTTATTAGTTAATAGAGGTCACACAAAACTATGAGAGGTGTTTGGCGTAAGAAGACGAAATCGACTTACAGACTTTTGAAGAAAAAATAGAAAGAGAGCAAAGGGGTTATTTGCCCATTTGCCCCCTTACCAACTCAATGGCAAAAAATTAGAAATGTTCTAGGGTTCCCCGTCGGAGCCACCTCGGCAACCTCAACCGATAAAAACCCCGAGCCGAAATTTTGGAAAATGGTTCGAAGAATGAAGCCGGTGGCGGAGGGGTCCAACCTTTTTTTGAGAGGGTTTAAAAACCCTTCCTTCCACTTTGTAGTAACTTTCTCTTCTTCTAATGCTTGGGCAAAGCCCTGCTTCAATGTAGTTAGAAGAAATCCTTTAGCATGTATTCTCAATGGCCTAAGAGAAAGGCTTCTGAAACTCCTCTACTCTCTCTCCTAATTAGAATGTGTGTTTATTAACACACCAATACAAAATTTTCATTTCTTTTGTCGAGGTAGGTTGGATTGTAGAATTTCGAGTGGAGGCATTGTAGACCTCAGCTGCCAATGCCCTGAAGGCTTAGTTCAAAAGCTAGAAAAAAATACTTATCATTTTTCTCTTAAAGAAATTTCCTATAGCTATCTATAGCCGTTTCCCATTTGTGATTTGGTTAAGGTGACAATTAGAATTGGATTTTCAAAGATGGAGTAGAAAAACTGGGTGGTCCTGTGGGTAGTAGATGCTGGATCAGACCTGCTAGCCCCATAAGAATTTAAATTCTAAAACATTATATTTTTTCCAAGTAGAAATTTTGTCTAGCTTTCTAAAATTGATTAGAACTTTTGATTTCAGCATGATTTGAATTAGATATGAATTGTTGAAAACGGAATACATAGTTTGAGAATGTTTGGTTGACTGCTGCATTACAGAGGGTCTGCTGGCTTCACTTTGGCTCAATTTGCTAATTATATATTAATCTCAAATAGATATTTTTAATATCTCTCCATGGTTATATAAAATGTCTGATTTGACTTAGATATGAATTGTTGAAGGCGAGATACATAGTTTAAGACTTCCTGGTTGACTGCTGTATTATAAGAGTCTGCTGAATTTGTATTGTTTTAACTTGCTTATTTCATAATTTTCCTGGTTAGAACTTGGTAATTACTTTCCAATGGTATAAGAAAAGCCCAGATCCAATTAGTAATGAATTTTTGAAGTTAGAAGTTAGATAGGTGGGTTAGAAGGATCGGTTGAATCGGCCTCGCACTTCCAACCCTCATAACTTTTGCATTTCTTATCCGATTAAAGTGATTTTTAGATCGTTGGAAATATAATAACGTACACTAAGTAAATGTATTATGCTTAGGCCTAAATTATAGTGCAAAAGAAACTCTTTATATTGTAATTGTTAATTAAGGTACACTTTACCATCAAACTAGTTATAAGGAAGGAGGCAAGGTTGACGCCCGGGAAGTGGAGCAACGAAGGAGGTAGCGGCTCAGCCTACATCAAGCCCAATAAAACGCGGAGAATTAAGGTAAATTAACTAACCCTAGCCCTTGTTAGCCCTAAATCCCCACCTTTAAGCGTCATAGTCCGGGTAGAGGCTTAGAGCCCACATTCACTGCTAACTGTTCACTGAACCGTTAACATGTGTGAAGTTCACAGGATGTCACACCAAATCATCACTTCCATTTCATAACATGAATTACAAGCCTTAAGAAATGATTTTTTTTCCTAACCTACACCCCCTTACCCATTAACCCACTCACTATACTACCACCCCTAGCCTAGACTAAATGTCTTGTGAACCAATTGCACAATGTCTCATGGTTGAAAGCCACGGCCCTTCCCCCCTGGAACCGGTTCCCAATCCTTGCTACCCCCCTCCTAACCCTTCTGATCTACCCCTTGCCCTTGCCTAATTGCCCAATTATCATTACTAGCCCATGGGCCTCTCCCTTCGAATCAGTATTAGCCCTAGTGCATAACCTCAGTCACTCCTAATTACCGCAGAATCTACGTTGTTTGGCCAGACCCTCCGCCCGTCAACGCCCGTCACCGAGTTTTATACCAATAGTTAGTAAGACCTGTATTGCCGATCCACCTCCTAACTCTCCTCTCGGACGACCAGCATGAGGGAACGTCCCTTCCTCCAGCAAGCCCGCCGCTCATTCATCTACATCCTAACTCCGAGGTTGAATCCCCCCTTCTGAATCAGTAGCTGAATTCTAATGGTAAACCCAATATTATTGCAACTGAGTCCGAATCAAAATCCAAATCAAGCATGTAGAATTCTCGAGCTTGGCCAAGAGGTAGCAATCCCAGCCACCTCCCCTCGTTTTCATTCAATTTGCCTCTCCCTCCACCTCCTGAAGTGTCCGTATTCTCGCCCCTCGCCTTCACACCTCCTTGCTTATTCACTGCTCCCTGCTCCTCGTCGGTGCAGAATTGACTGCAATCCGTTAGGTAGTCCTCCCTCGGCGACCTACTGCCGCAACCCCCCTGGCTTCAACATTTGAGAGAGAGGTCCCAGCTGCGGCCACTCAACTCCTTGGGTACCCTTGGCTCCGGGATTAACTAGGTCACAGTGACCTTATCCCACAATGAACCCTGGGCAAGCCTAATTCGGACATCTCCTCAACCCAATTCTAACACACCCTAGCCTAATTTAATCATTCAACCCAGCCATCACCTCACAACAAATTCCACTCAATCCTTCACTCTCCTTAATCAAATACGTTGACTCCCAATCTACTAAACACTTAAACTAGTGGTAAAATTCATCTCCAAACCAAAACCCACCCTTACACTCTTTTTAAGTCTTTAAGTAACTAAAAGAATTTCCAAATCACATAAGAACGATTTTACATGATCAACTAAACATGTGGGCACCGATTTTGGGCTCACAGCCCTCCATTTAGGGTTGGAGGGAGCGCGGCTAAGGTATGCATCTCTAACCTACTCACCTATCTCGTAAGGTCTAGTGGCTTGACCATTTGACCGCCAAGGAAATACCCAACTCCATTGTTTTCGGGCCCCTTGGTATGTTTTGTGGTAGTAGCTTCATTTATTAGCAAGTTTTGTATGTGGTAAGTTGGATTAATCACCGACACGACCGCTCTGAATGTTGTTGGTGGAAAGGTGAGGTTAATGACCCGCGAATCCACTATTATGTTGTTGGCCCCATAGATTGGGAGTAATGGCCCCAATTTATGAAGATTGTATAATAAGTTGAACCTACAGGTTGCCCGTCACCCTAGTCCCATTAAGTTTCATTTCGTGGTATATCCAGTGTAAACACATTTAATAATTAAAACATACAAAATAAATCATAAACCCTTGTTGGCAACAGACCCGAATCGGAAACTTAACTCGGTAGGGTGACACCACCCTTCGGACCATTGAAGTCCGAAGGGTTTGAGATGTTATTCAACCTTCAAAAGGACGTGCACGAGGCCTTAAATGTCGCAACCCTTGCTAGCCCCCCCTTGACCATCTTGCCAATTTTCAATTCTAGCAAAGGTTACGAGTGGCTAACCCTTCGCATTCCGCCATGCTAATGGATAGCTCCTCTTACCCCGGACCAATAGTTCATAGGAGGGAACCAACCCTCCTACTTTGCTTTCGGGACTCACCCCTTAATCGGTAACCCATTTCCCCAATGTGGACTTCCATCCATGGAAGTCCAATCCTATGTTGATCATCGCGTTGTCGGAGCAACACTACAACAACCCGAAGCATACTAGGCAACTATGGCCTCACAATAGGCCAAAGCCCATGGAGGCCTTGCCGTTCGGCCTCGGGTGGGTGAGGCCACACCACCTCACCCATATAAGCCTCTAGGACTCTACGCGGGGCCCCTACCCCACCGTCAACCAACCTCTTGTCTCTACCAAGAGTTGGGGCCAAGTGGACACTTTCCCTTAGCCGCTGGGCCTAGAAGCCCCCAGCAACTTCAGACCATCATAACTTCCTTGTATGATGTCTGATCATAACAACCAACCACTCCATCTCCATCTACGCTTCACGTAGATGCCGATGGACTCCTCACTTGCCCCATTCGAGCAAGTCTTGAGGAAGTTATGCCTGTTTGAAGCTTGGCAGTCCCGGGAATCACTCCCAGGCACTGCTGTACCAGGGCGCTGTCCCGGGACAGCGGCCCACTCAAATGGCCATAACTCCTAGCTCACACCTCTGATTGAGGTGTTCTTAAGCATTCTAGAATTACCACGCCATGAGCTACGCATAACTCATGGCCTTACCCTTGTGCCTCCTAGTCTTCGTGGGTGGGAGGCGTTCCCAACGCCCGGGGCCCTCGCCCACACTAGGATCACTTGGGCCCTCTCACCAACAGCGCCACAAGTCCCGCGTGTCACTCCGGGGTCCCCCTTGTGCCCATGGTGTTTTGGGCACTCCTCATGGAGAGGTGCGCGACATTAAAAGGTTCCGAGGTAAGGGATGCACCAACCAGGTAAGGGGTGATGCCTAATATGTGAATGTAGTGAAGTAGGAGGTGCACCCGAAATTAAATAATTAAGAAAGAATTTGTATAAAGGGTGGGACTTAGGCCAAGTTTCCCCGCTTAGAAAACTAAATAGAATTAAATAAACAAATAGGAAGAATTGAATGGTCCATCAAATTGTCGTTACTCCGTTCATTGAGCTAAGGTGGTATGAGTCACACCCTATTGGTGTGTATTAGAACCAACCCAATTCACAAATTAGGATTGCCTTGGTTTCAAGACTGGTGCGTATGTGCATAGAATAGGTTGTAGGTTAAGATAAGAACTAGATATGAAATTGGTTAGTGGAGTTTAGAGCCACAATAGTAAAAAACTAAGGCCCAACCTCCGGAGGTACTACGACGCATATTTAATTTCCTTTAAAAATCTAACTACTCACGTTATACACCTATCATCCGCGTTCGGCTTGGGCTGCAAGGGCAGCCCACCTTCACCATGTACCATATGAGTCTCAAAGAAGACGACCTTTAAAATGACATGCACTTTATTTATTCCACATGAAATGAAATCTTCACAAAAATCTAATATCCCACATTAGAAGGTCACATGCATTGCCACCTCCTTTGCCTCATACAGTTTGCCCTTTCAAAACCGCACCCTGGTGGGCTTGCCAACTCTACGCATGGGCAAACCACAACTCCTTTGTAAGCTTCGGGCTTATGAAAGAATGTATACCCCTTTGTTATTAAACAAACATGAGACATTTATTCCATGCTTTTGGGCCTTGAGGTGCATAAGAACTAAGCTTTGGCATAAGGCTACATGTCGCAACCCTTGTTAGTTTCCCTTAACCATCTTAATCATTTTCATTTCTTGCAAGGGTCACAATGCTAACCCTTTTCATTCCGCCATGCTAATGGTTAGCTCCTCCTACCCCAGACCACATAATTCATAGGAGGGGAATCAACCTTCCTACTTTGCTTTCGGGACCCATCCCTTAATTGGTAACAACTTCTTAGATGTGGACTTCCATCCACGGAAGTCCAATCTTTTGTTGATCATCGCATTGTCGGAACAACACTACAACAACCCGAACCATACTAAGCAATTATGCCCTCACATTGGGCCAAAGCCCATGAAGGCCGTGCCGTTCGGCCTCGGGTGGCTAAGGCCACACCACCTCACCCATATAAGCCTTTAAGACTTTTGGTAGGACCCCTACACCACCGTCAAAAAACATTTTGTCTCTCTACCAAAAGTTGGGGCCAAGTAGACATTTTTCCTTAACCGTTGGGGCTAGAAGCCCCAGCAGCTTCAAACCATCATAACTTCCTTATATAATATTTGATGCTAATACACAACCACTCCATCTTCATTTACGCTTCACATAGATGCCAATGGACACCTAACTTGCCCAATTCAGGCAAGTATTAAGGATGTTATTGTTGCAACCCTTGCTAGCTCTCTTAACAATCTTTTCAATTTTTGTTTCTAGCAAAGGTTACGAGCACTAATCCTTTGCATTCCGCCATGCTAATGGTTAGCTCCTCCTACCCCGGATCTTATAGTTCGTAGGGGGGAACCAACCCTCCTACTTTGCTTTCGGGACACACCCC
Organism: Polytrichum commune; assembly: GCA_950295325.1. NCBI lineage: Eukaryota > Viridiplantae > Streptophyta > Polytrichopsida > Polytrichales > Polytrichaceae > Polytrichum > Polytrichum commune. The sequence goes on along the minus strand of OX485806.1, from coordinate 41,844,725 downwards.
TTAATTGATAACCAATTTCTTCGATGTGGACTTCCATCCATGGAAGTCCAATCCTATGTTGATCATTGCGTTGCCGGAGCAACACTACAACAACCCGAACCATACTAGGGAACTATGGCCTCACAATGGGCCAAAGCCCATGGAGGCCGTGCCATTCGGCCTGGGGTGGGTGAGGCCTCACCCATATAAGCCTCTAGGCCTCTACGCGGGGCCGCTACCCCACCGTCAAGAAACCTTTGTCTCTCTACCAAGAGTTGGGGCCAAGTAGACATTTTCACTTAGTCGATGGGCCTAGAAGCCCTCAGCAGCTTCAGACCATCATAACTTCATTGTATGATGTTTGATTGTGAGCCCAAAAGGGTGCCCACATTTAGTCTTAGACCCTTGAAACGTTAGTTGATGCACTTTGAAGTAGCATGTTACTTCACAAAAATATAAAAAGAGTGAAATGTTAGTCTTAGAAGTACCATGTTGTAAGAGGCTAGGATGTGAGTTGTTATTGTGTTTTTACCTTCGGAAGGATTTGAGTGAATGAGGATAGGTAAGGAGAACTTGGATTGAGTAGTTAGTGAGTAGGCTAGTACAAATGGATGGAGACAACCAAAGTGACTCAAGAGGCAAGTGCATTCGAATTGGGATGAATGGAGGATCACATGGAGCGCACAAGTGGACCACCTCATCATGGCCACTTAATGGGGAAGGCCCAAGGAAGAATGCAAGGTGGAGGATAAGCAAATTCTCAAAGCACCAATCAAATCACGAGTTAAGCATCGTGGTTTGAATTAAGTGGTGAGCGACGATTTGGGAAAGTAAGGGGAGAAAGTTATGGCGGCGGAAAGCGAAGGAGGCTAAGTTTGGGTTGAAGCATCCCAAGTTTGGTAAAGTGTGGTAGGTAGAAAGCCAAGGCTAGTTAAATGTTCGAATTAGGATCCTTGTTGATCATTTGAGGGAGGAAGACTTAGAAGATAGGATTGGCGCCTACTAAGTAGGAGGAAATCTCAAGGGCTTATCGTGAGCCTTGAGGGTGCTCACCCCCTCAAGCTTACTATATAATCCCTCATTCTTCCCTCACTCATCCTCTCTTTCCTTTGTGCTCCAAGGCACCCCACGAGTTATAAGTGTAGGTGTGGGAAGCCATATTGGAGCACATGTGTGTGCTTAGTTTTTAGTTTGAGAGCCAAGGCTTGTTAGCCTTGAAGAGGGCTTGACCTCTTGGTAGAATTAGTGTTGACGTGAAGGATTTTTAAAGTTAATTCATGATTCCAATTTGTGGTACTTAAAGTTCATGTTTTGAATACACGTGGTTGCAAGTTCCATGTTTAAGAGTTGAGCACTTGATGTTGTGATGAGTGCAAAAATATACTTGTGTGGATTAGTTAGTCTTAGTGAAGTTAGGAAATTCTCTCTCCCCCTCTCCTCTCTAGGATTTTAGGATTTTAGGATTAGAGAAGAATTGTGTGATTAGAAAGGGGTTGTTAGTAGAATTAGGGAAATTAGGTAGGAAGATTAGTTAAGGGCTTGAATAATTAGTGAGGTAGTTGGGGATTACAACTACAAAGTTGTGGGTTCATGAAGGAGCTGGGTTTATGAAGGAGCTGGGTTTGTTTAGTTAGAAAGTAAAGAGCTGGGTTTATGAAGGACCTGGGTTTGTTTAGTTAGAAGCTAAGGAGCTGGGTTCATGAAGGAGCTGGGTTTATGAAGGAGCTGGGTTTGTTTAGTTAGAAGCTAAGAAGCTGGGTTTATGAAGGAGCTAGGTTTATGTAATTAGAAAGTAAAGAGATGGGTTCATGAAGGAGCTTAGTAGATAGCCTACCTAATTAGCTCATAGACAAGTAGTTAGTTACATTATGCTAGTTAGTGTTATGGTGGCTTTCACAAGTAAATGTATTTGAGATTGACTATAGAGAATAGTGTTTTTTTTTAACACTTGCATCCTCTCTTTAAAAATAAACCACGTGCACAAATTAATGGAGAATGTGGAGCACTCTCGCGATGGCAAGACAAAGGAAGCAAAGACCAAAGGTGCGAGGGAGAGATTGACATAAGTCACATAAGTATTTCTTAATACTTAAAGGCTTATGTACGGTATGGAGACACCAAGTGAGACCTCTTATAGTAGCGATACGGAATACACAAGTGATAGTTCAAGTGGTAGTATAGAGTCAACGGCACGGACTCCATTTAGGAGAGGGATATCCTTAAGGGCTTGTGTAGCTAAAGCGGCCGGATGGACGTTAGAAGCAAACAAAGACAAAATAGCACCCGAGCATAAGGAGGTTAAAATAACATAGTTAACTTGTGCATTCTCCACATACGTATTGAAATTGTACATTGAGTTGTTAAAAATGAAATTCCAGTTAAATCCAAGACCACTTGAAGGGTGAACCTTGCACTATGGACTCATCCAAGTCCAAATCCAATACCGCGGAGGAATGTGAGCCCAAACCCACTACTCGGACTACGGACGCTTAAGGGTGGGGGGTTTGGCCTCACACAATGCGTGTGGCAAGAGCTTTGTCCAAACCAAATTCTATAAATTCTAAACCTCATTTTTGATAGTTTCAAGCGAGTACTACCGACCGATGGCAAGGAATGAAGATTTGATTCGGCATTATGCAAGCTAGGATACAAACCATAATTTTTGGTGGAAGGTGGATTTTGAGCACGGTCCATCTTGAATAGATGCAAATTCCATACTCATAGCATAGAAACCATGGAAAAATCATAGTGGATTAATGCCCATCCCTCAAATGTACATTTTGTTTATTTGTATTGTTATGCTCAAAGCAATGTTTATATGCTACATTATAGTAGAATATGATTGAGCCTATATACATAAGGTTTATAAATTATGACATTCAAAGAACCCAAGGCTAAAAGTGTAAAAGGTATGTAATTATAATGATTATTATTTTTAATTGAAAATAAAATAAAATTTATAATATGAAAAAAATGTTATGTTTGCTCGTTTGGCATCTTTATGATCACTATTTATGACTACATGTAACCATACTAGATTGTTATGTTGAGAAATTAGATTGGTAAAATATATGGCAAACAAAAGATCTACAAACATAATGTATGTCCATCTAAGTTATGGGAGGTGGTTGTTGGCCTAGATGGGATTATAAGCACTTGGGTGACTTAAATCTTAACAAAAAAAAAATGGTACCACAAATAGTCCGCTTAGTAGGATTGCAACAATATTATTTATTCCATTATTATGCTTAACATCTTGTGTTCATGATGTTTGTTACCACCTCCCCCAGTAGTTGCTGGCCAAGATAGGTGGATTGATTCTACTATATTATCCTCTATTTTTCAAAAACATGTGTTTAACCATGACAAACATAGGATTCATTATTCTACGTAGGAATTAACCACTTGTGTCAAAATTGGGCATGGCAAGCATTAATGTGTTCACTAATCTAATAAAAACTAAGTGATATGTTGTTAATTGGAAATCCATGTTATGCACAAACTTACGTGACAATAAAGGGTTGCTATGTCATGTTGTGCATGTTGAAAAAAACTAGGTTTCAATGTTGCAACAATTGTGGAGAGTCATCTAGTGCTCAACCCATTTCGAAGCTCCTTTTGTGTATAGTGTTTGCACCCTGGTAAGATATTTATTTTTCTAAAATACACAAATCATGCTCAAACACATATGTACATTGAGGTACACAATCATTACTATTGAGCAAGAGTGACAACATTGCAAAATATTAGCAATTTTTTCAAAAATGATACAATACCTCATGTGCACTTATTGAGATTCACATGCCATTAATATACAGACAAATTTGTTAGCATAGAGACAAATGCAAATTTTCTAGGTAAAACTACAGGATCTAACAACATTGACTTATGGTTGGTTGGTAGTATCTACCAACCTCCACCATTCATGGCTATAAAATTGTTTTTGTGCTATGTAGCTGATGGAAATGACAATATACTAGGATACATACAAGATTTGTCTTCCAATTGGCTCCCAAGACTTCAACAATGTGAAATTTAATATGTGCAATTATGCCACATGGTATGAGCTTTGCAATTAGAGTTGTAGGCAAAAGGAGTTGTTTATTAAGCAGAGTTCATCCCATTGTTGGAAACATCACATGATAAACAAAATGGGTTGCGCATGGAGTTAGATGAGGTGCATTTATTTCAATTTACTATGTGCACTGAACATGAAGCAACTCTAAGCACTTTGCAAACAACTCTTGATGGGCTTGAGGTCTAACATCAAGATCATTAAAATTGTTATCATGCTTTCACCATGGAGCATGTTTCCGATGTGAATTGTAAACATCTATTTAATTGGGTGTTTGTGGAGGATTTGACAACAATGCATGAAACTAGGGTCTTTGCTTTACACAATACATACAAATAGCATGTCGATGATCTCAAATGCCAACCAAATTGAAGAGAAAATTGGCATGCCTCATCCAAACTCCATTTGGGATGTGAACATAAGGTTGTGGTCAATGTAACCAAAACAAATGCTAGAAAAGAAGAAAATATTTATGGTTATTTGGAACCCAAGAGAATCCAAACAAATTAACTAGTGTGTTATCCATGTTATTTATTCCAACTAAAGTTATGGTAGTGTTATAAAAATCAAAATGAAAAAATGTGGCAAAAAAACAAGCAAACGAATACCTCACACAAATAAGTGAGGAAATAAATCCCTCATAGGTATATTGCCTTATAATAGGATATGCACATCTAAAAGGGGTACACCCTCATTTACCATACAATGAAAGAAAATGATTGAACTATAAACCATCATTTTAGGTTGAAAACACTTCCAAATCCCAATCAGGTTGTTGGTTTTTTTGCTATTCTTGATGTACCATTGTTTTACAAATTCTCTCAAATTTTGAGGATACTCTACATAATTAATGGTCATCAATCAATTTTTTCAAGCCAAACTATTGAGAAATGAGTTAGATATTAATCTCCCATAATATGCACAAAGGTACTACTGTCGCGCACCTCTCCATGAGGAGTGCCCGAAACACCATGGGCACAAGGGGGACCCCGGAGTGACACCCGGGACTTGTGGCGCCGTTGGTGAGAGGGCCCAAGTGATCCTAGTGTGGGTGAGGTCCCCGGGCGTTGGGAACGCCTCCCATCCACGAAGACTAGGAGGCACAAGGGTAAGGCCATGAGCTATGCGTAGCTCATGGTGTGGTGATTCTAGAATGCTCAAGAACACCTCAATCCGAGGTGTGAGCTAGGAGTTATGGCCATTTGAGTGGGGCGCTGTCCCGGGACAGCGCCCTGCTACAGCAGTGCCTGGGAGTGATTCCCGGGACTGCCAAGGTTCAAACAGGCATAACTTCCTCACCACTTGCCCGAATGGGGCAAGTGAGGAGTCCATCGGCATCTACGTGAAGCGTAGATGAAGATGGAGTGGTTGGTTGCTGGAATCAGACATCATACAAGGAAGTTATGATGGTCTGAAGCTGCTGGGGGCTTCTAGGCCCAGCGGCTAAGGGAAAATGTCCACTTGGCCCCAACTCTTGGTAGAGAGACAAGAGGTTGGTTGACGGTGGGGTAGGGGCCCCGCGTAGAGTCCTAGAGGCTTATATGGGTGAGGTGGTGTGGCCTCACCCACCCGAGGCCGAACGGCAAGGCCTCCATGGGCATTGGCCCATTGTGAGGCCATAGTTGCCTAGTATGGTTCGGGTTGTTGTAGTGTTGCTCCGGCAATGCGATGATCAACATGGGATTGGACTTCTATGGATGGAAGTCCACATCTAGGAATGGGTTACCGATTAAGGGGTGAGTCCCGAAAGCAAAGTAGGAGGGTTGGTTCCCTCCTATGAACTATAAGGTCCGGGGTAGGAGGAGCTAATCATTAGCATGGCGGAATGCAAATGGTTAGCGCTCGTAACCTTTGCTAGAATTGAAAATTGGAAAGATTGTCAAGGGGGGCTAGCAAGGGTTGCGACAACTACCACATAAATAATTTGTTTCAACTTTTTGTCAATTCCAAAGTGAAAACAAACCCCAAACTTTGAACCGGTCCAACCCACCTTCAATTAAATGATTCCAACACCATGTTGTGGACATTAAAACAATGCAATAAACAATGGCACATGTATATGGCATAATTCTTGAAGGCAAGTGAACCATGCATTGTATTTATAAACGACATGCCGTTTGGTGTAATTATAAGGCTTATGCAAATGCCATGTTATATCATCACATATTGGTCAAGTATCTACCACGAGTAAGATCTATGGTACATTACTCATTATGTGGTATGATGTCATCCATATCCAAATATCCCAACCATGTTGTGTTGCGTATTTCTTCATGAGGAGTGCTCAAATTACCATGAACACAAAAAGGACCCCGGAGTGACACCCGGGATTTGTGGCGCCATTGGTGAGAGGGCCCAAATGATCATAGTGTGGGTGAAGATCCCCAGGATTGAGATCGCCTCCCACCCATAGAGACTAGGATTCACGAGGCTAAGGCCTTGAGCTATGTATGGCTTATGACGTCCGGATTCCAAAAATGCCTCAATCAGAGGTGTGAGCTAGGATATATGGCAATTTGAGTGAGGCGTTGCTTAGGGACAACTCCCTAGGACAACAGTGACCTAGGAGTAGCGCTCGGGACTTCCTAGGTTTGAACTGCCATAATTTCCTCAATACTTGCTTGAATGGGGCAAGTGAGGGGTCCATTGGCATCTATGCAAATACTAGATGTCGATAAAGTATTTTTTGAAGCTGCTAGGGGTTTTTATCCCCAACCCTTAGGAGAGAGACAAAAGGTTTTTTGACGGTGGGTAGGGGCCCTGCCCAAAGTCCTAAAGGATTATAGGAGTAAGGCCGTTGTTGATCGATCCCACCCGAGGCCAAACAACACGGCCTCCAAGGGCATTGGCCTAACGTGGGGGCATATTTGCCTAGTATGATTCAGTTTGTTTTAGTGTTGCTCCAACAACGTGATGATCAACTAAATATTGGATTTTCATCTAACCATTGGCTACCGAATAACATGAGAGTCTCAAATGCAAGTGTAAGAGGGTTAATCACCCACTTATGAGCTTGGAGGTCCAAGGTATTGGGAGCTAATCATTCACATGGGTCGAATGTGAAGGGTTAGCGCTCGTGACCCTTGCTAGAATTGAGAAGCGGCCAAGTTAATTAAAGGGAGTTAGCAAGGGTATCTGCATGTTATCTTGTTTGCTAATCTTTATTGTTGGTTAGACACACATTTTTTTTCTGTTAATTGTTGTCACATTATGATGTTTTTGCAACAAGTTTTGGTGAAGCATTTCCATTAGCTTGAAACCTATGGAAACTTGGGCATTTACTTATGCCAATGTATGGAGAAACAACATTACAAAGCTAAAATTGTACATCAACAATTCATTCAACATGGTTGCACCATTAACCCCAAAATCCCAGTATGCAAAGTTACAAATGCTAGTATAAAATAGTCCAACATAAAAAGATATGCCCATTGGAAATCAAAATAGCCAAAACAACTTACCTAAATGAAGAAAAACAATTGAATGTATATTCAAGTAAGCTGAAGCATCAAAGTTTAAACAACTCATCAATTAAAATTGGTAGTGAAGCACAAAAAATACCGAGGGTAAGGTTTGGAAATTGTTAGGTAGTCCAACCTCATGTGGAGATTCCAACGGACCCTAATACCTAGTGGGCTTGGGTGGATTTGGGCTACCGTTTGGGTGGTTAGGGATTAGGGCCTAAAGGATCCAATGGTCCCTAATGGGCTAGAGGCTTCAAGGTTCCTCTGATGCCAAGTTGATTAGTTTTTTTAGAATTTTCAATACACGTGGTATTGTTTTTTGCAATAAAAACTTAATTTAAAGCTTGATACATGGAATTGATTTGTCATGCCCATACACCTAGCTCTAGGCTACGCCCCAACACCCTAATCTAATACCTTAATTTAATGATCCCTTACCTTCAAAAATGGGAGGCTAGATTGCCATGTTGAATATATGCAAAATGCAAACGCAACACGCAACATGTCCAACGTCCACACATACAAATTTCAACACAATCCATATAAAACAATGAGCCCACATCCAAAATCCCAAAAATTGCAAACTTAAATCGGGCAATTTTTTGGGGTAGTTATGAAAAAAAATTATGAATGGAAGTTGCTAGATCAAATTGGGTATCCCTCAAAGTAGTTTTGAATAATATTGTCACAAATGGAAATGGTTGTGTTAAATCGGGCAACCCTTTAGGACGGTAATGCTAAACAAGGCTACAAATGTAAAATTGTTGACTAGAATGCGGTAGCCTTTTGGTGTACAACCCTAGACCATATTAATCATGTTGATGACTAACATGCAGCAACCCTTTGGGCTTGTAAATCTAAAGCAAAGTTACAACTGTAAAGGTCAAGATGCATACCTATTTGCAATGATGCCCTCGTTCACAAACACCTCGTCTTTGCAGACTAAATGTTTGTCTATGATGGTTGTTTCATGCCCTGTAAGCTAATTGATCATCTTCTATGGTTGATTGTTCACCTTTGCAAGTCAATTCATTGTTTTTGGTGGCTATTTGCTAGCCCTTGATAGCTAATTGTTGACGCTCGATGGTGATTGTTAATCCTTGCAAGCTAATTCTTTGTTTTTGGAATGCATTATCCCTTGGCATTGTAGCACAAATGGGGAGGTGAGTGGAAATTCAGAGAGGATAGGTGCCCAATCATATTGTAAAACATGTGGAAATTCCTAAAGATTCTTTGATTTTGACTTTGTAATTAAATAATGGTTATCATTTCCAAAGTAAACTAAACAAAAATAGAAGGTTGGAAATGGTATAATATTGGAATGATGTAGTTTGATAACGTTATAAATTTTGATGTCCCTATAGGATAATTCTAAAACTTTAAGAATGAAGGAATGTTTCCTCCCACATACACTAGGTTTTTCAAGGGTAATTGTATGGCACATGTGCAAAGAATAAATATAATTTCCAATCTCACATGTTGCATTCCCTCATTACAATTGTGCCACCAATTTAGCCATTCACCTCTTAATTTTTGTTACTCGTTGTGAAAAACAATGCATTACTGCATAGCATTTCCCATTGCACATCCATGTATTCCGGCAAACCATGCAGTAATGTTGGTGCTTACGTTTGCAAATAAAACAATGTTTCCACAATATGAAGTGATTGGTGCCATGTGCACCGTGCCAACATGGATTCCAAATTCCCATTATTATGGGAACATGTGATTTGAATCAATTAGATGCTCTGCCACTATGAGGTGATACTTTAGGTGTGTCACCATCGGCACCCCATCATGTCACCACGTTTTTATAAACACGTATGCATTCATGAAGGATCAGTTGATGATTGAACCCAAATATTTTCATCTACCAAATCTAGATAACTTTTGGATTGAATTTGAGATGTGCAATTGACCAATTAAATCAACATCCCACATGTAATGTTTCATTTGCAAGCATGTGGGCAAACTTGGCACATAGAATTGATTTTTATTTGTGTTGCGTTGAATCCACACATCAAGACGCGATGCATCCACAACTATAGAAACCATGCAATTCAATTTTACATATTGCTATGATATGGCAATAGTATACCATTTAGGATGCATTTTTATCATTAATGGCCCTTTCATTTTGTTTTCTTTTATATGTATCAACAATTTCTAGAACTCTAGCCTAAACATTTAAATGGTGCATGCCATCTTTATGCCCATGAGCAACAAATTATGGAGAAATTGAATTAAAATGAATAACTGTCCATTGACATGATATGCCCTTTATTGAACAATCCACTCACCAACCTCATATTGTTTTTTATGCATACCAAACTACTCTACCCTAGGTACACATCCATTGCGTTAACAAATCTTGATTTGGTAAAAACTAGACACCACACCTCTATTTTGTAGCGTTTTAATTTGTTGTGAAAGATTGAACAATAAGAATATAAAGGCGATCAAGGGCGACTACATTGTCATTTAGTAAGCTGCCACTACAACTACAGTTATTGCATTATCATGGGCGTGAGGAATTGGTTGGAGGCACATGGCCTAAAGGTTGATGACAATCTTGTGCTACAAGCATGTTCATTGCATCCTAACAGACGAAGGTTACCGCACAAGAACAATAATAGTTGGTGGAGCCCAAGAGATTGACAATAGACCCACGCTATTTCATGCAATTTGGTGGCAACAAACACCTTGGAACTATATGAATTTTGCATATTTAGGAGGTTTGTAAACATATTTTGGAAGATAAGTGGTTGTGGCATCCATTACAATGCCTTCAATAGTGTGCCACTCCCCAAAGATAGGCTTATCCACTTTGGCAGCTATTGGAATGAGAAAATGGATTGCAATGGATGTTGGGACCTTGTGTCACAAACTCACAAACATTGGAATATATTTACAAAATAAAACCCTCAAGCTAGAGACAACAAAGACCAAAAGAGGAGGAAAGAGAGAGAAAGTAAGAGAAATAAATGTCCTCAGTGTCGCATTGTCCACCCCAACTTATAGCCATGAGGAAAGAGACTCGTTTGCCACGCAAATGTTTTTCATGCAAAGTATTCACCCCTGTCCTATTTGTCTAATGAAATAAAAATAAAAAGGATTTGCAAATAGTTAGTAAGATAGCCATTAGTTTATTTTATTCCAAGGTCAACATTGAAACTCTTCTAGTTACATTAATAGAAAACAATGCCAAAAGAAATTGTAGCCAAAATTGGTTGCGATTCTTTATACAAATTTTTTCCAGAATGAATAACTAAAATTTAAGGAATTTGGAGGTGTGTAATATACTATTGAGAAATATTGAGAATATCTTTTCAATGTTAATTTACACGCCCCAAAATAATAAAAATTGTAGTTATAAACTGAAAAAGTTGGAAGACACACTAAAATGTGAAGTTAAATAGGCATCTTTTGCATTTTGAATCCAAAGTTGTGTTTTTGTATCTATTATTGAATCACAAATACATTAAAATTAAGGTTCAAAAGTCTTTGTGATTGAAATGAATCTAGATAGTCTTACTAAACACCTAGAAGTCCAATCCAAATTTAATTGTCGTGAATGAGCAAGTTAGATCCGTTTAATGTATTACAAGTATTATAATGCAACCAAATTTGGACTAAAAGCTATTAAATCATTTATAAGTCTAAAAGCATTCTATAGAGAAATGAGGTCTTAGAGGTGGCTCATTGAAATGTTTATAATTTAGTACGGTAAGTTTAAATTGAATTGAAAATACTTAGAGTAGAAAGACAACTTCAAGACCTATTTGGGCATATAATATTTAAAGGAAATTAAAACTATGAAAAAATGTAGCAAGCCTTGAAAATTATTTATTTCTAGATAGATATCTTTCTAAGTAATTTCACATAAACCTCTATAGCTTGTAAAAAAAATCAGATTGTTTTGAAACAACTTGGGTTCTAAAGAAAACTTAGAAAATTGTTCAAATATATAAAATTTGTAGAAAATTGACAATTTGAGAGGTCGTGGTGAGCCTTTAGAATCAATTGTATTTAACATACCAAAGGCTTCAAACTACTCAACACTAGTCTAAGATTGTATATCATTTTTCTACCCATTTAATATATTTTAATATTCAAGTGTTTTCTAGAAACTAATTACCAACTAGAAACTCAAAAATATGGACTAGAAGTCAAATAAACTAAAAAAATGGTCAACCTAATAAAACATAATTTTATGTATCATTACATGTAACACCAAAATATCATTTTTTTCCTCACACCAACTAATCTAAAGTCATAAACTACTCAATAATATCATACTATGTTATAGAAATTGATAAATATGTCTTACGCTCAAGTGTATGTAGAGCAAATACATAACGAGGATTTGGAAAAAGAAAAACATGAAAAAAACAAGCCTTCGGAGGTTCAAACCCTTTAGAAGCCAAATTAAGATGAGGTAAGCAAGAAAAATGATTGTAAAATATCCTTAGAATCGAAGTTAAAAAAAATTTAACGTTTGCATGAAAGTGGTGGAGATGAGCCTCTTTATTGAATTATTTTATTAATTTAGCATACCTCTCTCTTAATAATCCAAATAATGATAATTTAAAGATTATTTGATTAAAAAAATCAAATCAACCACCTACATATAATGGCATACCATATAGGGTGGATTTGCAAGAATCATAATCAATGCAAACACCTACTCTATCCATCCATTAAAACACGATCAACATGTATAAAATTATCAATTTATTTTAGAATTTAAATATGCTCCAATCTAAGTGGCTTGAATATATAGATAATAATATTGAAAAACCTCATTTTTTCCAACGGAATAAAAATGCATATCCAAGATAATAAATTATTAAACTCGTCCGTCTTCCCCCAAATGAATGTATTGTGATTATTTTAATAGCTTCACTATGTGAGAAAATTCTTTCACCTTCTCCCCACTTTAGTTTTGGATGACCAACTATAAATCTTTCACTAAGAACAATGTGATACTAACTTTGCACTTAAAACTTCGACTACACACAAATCAATTAAAATAAATCATTAACTTGATGTAAGACCTAGTCATTGATTCTTAGGAAACCATATGTAGATAGTGTATGATCTAAATTTTATATCTTTTTCATTTGTCACCACTCGTACAAGTGGAAAAATATTTCTAGCCATTGTTTGTAACAACAACAAATCATAAAAAAACATTTATTTTACCACTTAAAGACTGTGGCGCTTTTGGGCCACCCCCCTCCAAGGAAGCCTAGAAGTGCCACACAAATCTTTCAGTGAGGGTGGCGTGCACTAATAGGTATTCAAGCCAAACCCATATGGCAGGTGTATAAGGTGAATGCTTAGATTTTTGGAATGGGATTGAAATTGCGGTTGTACTACCTCCGAAGGTTGGGCCTTAGTTTTTATTATTGTCACTCTAAACTCCACTAATCCATTTCATACCTAGTTCTAACCTAGGCCTAGATCCTAATCTAAGCGCATCCGTACCAACCTTAGAACCAAAGCAACTATAACTTAGGAATAAAAATGGTTCTAGTACACACCAACCGGGTGTGGCTCATACCAGCCCTAGCTCAATGGACGGAATAACGACGATTTGATTGACCATTCAATCTTTTACTATTTCTTCATTTCATTATGTTTAAATTTCCTAACCAGGGGGGAGGGGGTTTGGCTTAAATTCCACCCTTTACACAACTTCTTTCTTATTTAGTTAATTTGTTTCTACATCTTATCTTACTACATTCATGATTTAAACATCACCCCTTACATGGTTGATGCACCCTTTAGCTCGGAATTTACAGGGCCTCGTGCAGGTTCTTAAAGGTTGAGTGACATCTCAAATCCTTTATACTTTAATAGTCCGAAGGTTGGTGTCACCCAACCGAGTTAAGTTTGCGATTAGATTTCTTGCCAAGAAGGGTTCACTATATTTTTTATGTTCTTTGATCGTTAAGTGTGTTTACATTGAATAGACCACAAAATGCAACTTAATGGGAATAAGATGATGAATGATCTGTAGATTCAACGTGTTGTATAATTTTTATGAATTCGGGCAATATGTCCCAATTTGTCGCAACCCTTGCTAGCCCCCCTTAATAATCTTGCCAATTTTTGTTTCTAGCAAAGGATACAAGCGCTAACCCTTCGCATTTTGCCATGCTAATGATTAGCTCCTCCTACCCCGGACCTTATAGTTCATAGGAGGGGAACCAACCCTCCTACTTTGCTTTCGGGACTCACCCCTTAATCGGTAACTCATTTGTTGGATGTGGACTTCCATTCATGGAAGTCCAATCCTATGTTGATCATCACGTTGCTGGAGCAACACTACAACAACCCGAAGCGTACTAGGCAACTATGGCCTCACATTGGGCCAATGCCCATGGAGGCCATGCCGTTCGGCCTCGGGGGGTGAGGCCACACCACCTCACCCATATAAGCCTCTAGGACTCTACGCGGGGCCCCTACCCCACCGTCAAGAAACCTCTTGTCTCTCTACTAAGAGTTGGGGCCAAGTAGACATTTTCCCTTAGCCGCTGGGCCTAGAAGCCCCCAACAGCTTCAGACGATCATAACTTCTTTTTTTGATGTCTAATGCCAACAAGCAACCACTCCATCGTTATCTACGCTTCACGTAGATGCCGATGGACTCCTCACTTGCCTCATTCGACCAAGTATTGAGGAAGTAATGCTTGTTTAAACCTTGGCAGTCCCCAGAATCACTCCCAGGCACTGCTGTACCAGGGCGCTGTCCCGGGACATCGCCCCACTCAGATTGCCATAACTTCTAGCTCACACCTCCAATTGAGGTGTTCTTGAGAATTATGGAATCTACACGCCATAAGCTACGCATAGCTCATGGCCCTACCCTCGTGCCTCCTAGTCTCCGTGGGTGGGAGGCGTTCCCAATGCACGGGGCCCTCACCCACACTAGGATCATTTGGACCCTCTCACCAACGGCGTCACAAGTCCCAGGTGTCACTCTGGGGTCCCCCTTGTGCCCATGGTGTTTCGGACACTCCTCATGGAGAGGTGCGCGACACAATCCATCAGGCCAACAACACAATAGTTGATTCATGGATCATTAACCCCACATTTCCACTAACAACATTTAGAATGGTCGTGTCGGTGATTAATCCGACTTCACCACATACGAAATTTTTTCTAATAATTATAACTACTATCACAAAATATACCAAAGGCTTTGAAAACAATGGAATTTGATATCCTTCTTAGCGGTCAAGTGATCAAACCACTAGCTAACAATTACTCCTACTAAGCTAGTTTATTTCTAACTAGCAATGTTTTCTAACTTAGTTTGTTTCTACCACTAGTTAGTTTTTCTTTTGACAAATCCAACTTTAATTAGTTTTTTTCCTCTCACATGTGAAGACCTAAAGTCCTCGGTGATTCACCTTCATTTTTTGGGGGCTAAACACTACATAAACTAATTTTTTTCATAATTCCCTATCAATTTTAAGTTTCTATGCTAAAATTCTAACCAAAAGTGATTTGGCGGAGTGGAGGTCTACTCTAAGGGTTAATAAGGATCTAACCAAAGAACATCAAACCTTCCCCAAAAAATCTTTGTGTAATATTTTTATCAAAAATAATATTCTTACGTCATTGGTGAGTATTAATACAGTACGTATTCAACATTTGGACCTTGTTCAATCTCTATTAGATCTCTAACCAACGTTTAATGGATTTTTAAATATTCAGATCTCTTCCATCGTAATTCGTAAAATTTGAACTTCAAATTAAATAAGTAAGATTGTTTCAATTATGCAAATCAATGAAAATGGGGCCTTATAAATCGTACAATAGGCCCAATAAAAGGTTAGATCTTTCAAATGCGAATTTATTTTTAAATCATCTATGGTCTTGTATAAAATTTTACATAAATTTAATTTAATCATTTCATTTTCTTGTTCATTTGAAGATGGTAAGGAGCTAAAAATCAATAATTGATCTTAAAATGCATAGTTAATACGCAACCATTTTATTTTTAAAATGCAATTTGCAGTTATTAACCAACATTTTTTAAGAACCAAACCAAATGATAATGTTTTTGTAAATAATTATGGTGATCATCTTGTCATTGTACTTATTGATCACCTTTGTCAAATACTCTGTCACGACTACAATATAGATCGTTTGTCTTGATGATACAAAATATGCTTGATCCACATTGTTAATATCTCATTTATCAAATGAAACAAAAGATAAAAGAAATCAAAGAGGCATATCAAGACCTATACCCTTGTGGGAATACCGTTGGCATGAGTCAAAATTTTGAGCATGCTTTTAAGAATCTTGAAACATTGTTGGCCAATAATATTCCACTCAAAGCGCCTTGTATACGACCAACATTCCCCCATAATATCTTTTACAAGAATTATTATATGCCGCCTCCACTATCTTAAGCACCTCACATTGCATTCAATTTATTCATCGCCGATAAAGCTTATCCAAAATGAAAGTGAAATGTTGTTTTTGAATCCAGACCTTCTGATTTTTTATCTTAGATAAATTCTTCCACACTCATTATATGGTAAAAAACTTCAAAATGTTGGCACCGTATATTCCGCAAAGAGGCTTGTATATAAAAATTCATCAACAATACCTCCACCGATCAATTATTAATCAAAGATTTGTGATCAATGAAAAACACTTTTGATGTATGCAAAAGATCGGCAATAATATATGTCATTGCCTTTTCAATTGCAACTATAATATTACATATATAAATAATTGTTCTCCAAATTGTTGTGAACGAAATTTAATACCAATTTGTTTTTGTACAATATGGATTTGATATCTCCCAGATGATCCATCCGCAAATGATTACATGGCATGAATGACTATATTTCCTAAAATATTATTCATAAAAAAACTAGAAAATAAAAATTTCATATAACATTATTTAAAATATTTAATTAACATTAACATTAATATTAATTTTCTTTTATTTTTATGAGCAATCATCATCAGTAAAACATATGTGATAAGTTTGACAAGTTGAATAAAACCAATATTTATGAATTTTTTTCTCACCAATATTTCAAACTGTGAATTCATTGGCCTTTGTTTTTGTCTTACAAGTTTCTTTTGGGAATAAAAAAATATAATGATTTGTAACTTGAATTTGAATTTTGAGATCTTTAGGTAATCAATTAAAAAATCACAAAATCCTCTTATCAATTATTTCACGTGTTTCATTTTTTCGTCACTAATTGTTTTCCCATCTTGATGTATTTTAGATAGTTACCTTCGTTTACAATGTTCGTTAATTTTCAATAGCCTTCTGCCACATGAGGCATCTTATTCGGAATCGGATCCAATCTTTCACCATTATTTCAAGATCTTTGGTCACTACCTTCGTTCTGGTAAGGATTTTTATCAATAAAAAAGGAGACACACATCTTCATTGTCCATAAGCAATATGAGGTTATCAATCATTATCATGTTCATTTTCATATTATATATTTCTCTCAAAGTTATATCATCCACCAATGTAACAAGGTCCGGATATTTATCATTAAAAAATGTGTTTTTCACAAAAATCTATCGGTGCTACAAACATCAAATAATTCCTACTATTGAATTTTGGATTGAGCCAAAGTCATTCAACAAACTTATCATTTGGTTCCCATCCATACAACATGAGATCCAAACATCATCTTCATTTGTAGGTTTTTCTTATTTAGTTAATAAGAATCATTGACATTATTGTTGATTTCTAAACTACTATCATAAGAAAAATCAATATTTGATTCAACATCGTATTCGGCACGCATCATCATGTCATGTTTAATTTTTTACTTTGGTATGATTATTGTGGTTTTCATACACACTATAATTTTTATTCCAATCTATAACTGCATTAGAACGCTTCAATTAAAACCGACCTTGAGTGTGTTCAATGCATGTGAAATGTATGGTAGAAAATTAGTGTGGGCCACATTAATTATTTTAGATTAAATTAATATGGGAAATCATTTTCTTGGTATTATTTTTGCCTTATAACAAATTGTTAATTTTGTAACCATTGGAAATAAACCAAACCAAAATTTTCGGCCAATTCTTCCTCAAACTTTTTGTTTGAGCCCCTACAGAAGTTTTGAGCTTGATTTATTCATAAACCCATGTAACCTTTACGTTTGATTCTAATACATGCGTGTTTCCTTAAGCATAACACGCTGTGAGGGTTGAGATAAAGGTTGGTAGACAATCACCTATTCAAAATGCATAACAATGGTATTGTTACATGTTGACCTTAATACATAAGAACCACTTCCAAAGGAAAAATTTAATATAGGCATGGAGAGGTAGAATGAACGGGGTTCTTAAGTGGTAAAGGAATAGGTGCTCACATTGCCTTGTGACCATGTCATGAGGGAGTTGTCAGCTCTTGCCATTGTGGCATATTACCTTTTGTTCATGGTTATGGTGTTCATTACCAATTGTGGTCTTTGGGTCACCTTGGCTCTACATACCACCCAGTCTATGTTTTAATATTTTATTATGCCTATTTTTCCGAGCCCAACTTGAGGTCACCAAGGAATAATGCAAGGCATGAGTTATCACATTTTTATCAATGAAAATTGTCATTTGATGCAAAAAACCCCCAAAAAACAAGCGCTAACAACATAGTTGGCAAAACAAGGGCATTGACAATATTGGTCTTGGTTATCCACATTGGTCTTTAAGTCATGGCTCACATATTTATAGTTTTTGTTTGGATCAAGTCATTGTGAAATTACATGTGTGAGGCCTATCGATACTTTTTATGCGTGAAAAATCACCATTTGAACCCCAAGAAAGAAATAAGAAAAAAACCCAAGTATAATAGTTGCCATAACATGGTCATATTTTCTTATGCCTCTTCTTCCGAGCCTAACTTGAGGTCACTAAGGATTTATGCTTGACACGAGTTGTCATACTTTGATCAATAAAAAATTCCATTTGATGCAAAAAAAAAGCAAAAATCAACAAGTGCCAAAAACATAGTTGGCAAAACAAGGGCATTGGCAATATTGGTCTTGGTTAACCATGTTGGTCTTTAAGTCAATTGTCATATATTATCTAGTTTTTGTTTGGATCATCGTAAAATTACATGTGTGAGGTCTATCAATACTTTTTATGTGTAAAAATCACCATCTGATGCCAGAAAAGAAAAAGAAAAAGAAGGGCCAAGAGCAATAGTTGGCACAACATAGTCTATGGCAATATGCATGATGATACTACTTTAAGGCAATGGCAATGGCAAGGAAGTTTGTAATGATGAGGAGACAACTAGGGCTTCATGGTTACATAAGCCCACCTAGCGGATCACCCAACCCTATACCGAAAATGAACTCCCAATCCCATCGCAAGCAAAGCCAAGCCCAGGAGGAAGGGAAGGCGATGTGCTGGTTTAGCTAATGTAGTGATGTGATTGCGAAGCGAGGTGCGTGACCTAACTCGCCCCCGACGTCGCTGGGGCCCCGAGAAGCTCACACATGCAGTAGCGATGCGGGCGAGGAAAGAAGGTACTAAGGTAGGGAAGAACTTGAGAGTGTAGGCGAAAAGGGTATTATTGGAATGGCTTGGAGTGTGCATGTCGCTGCAGCAGCATCATCATCGTGAGGGGAGCAGGAAGGGCTGGAACTTCTTCTTCTGCTTTGGTTCGCTAGGGTTTGGAAGCGGTGGCGATGGCTTTGAACGCGTACAAGGCGTCCGGCGGGGGCGTGACGAAGAGCGGGAATGAGGAGGACATAGCGAACGGGGTGGCGGGCTCTGGAGGCAGAAGAGCCACGATGATGACGACGGCGACGCTCGGGGGGAGTGCTGCGGTGTTGATGAAATCGTCGCGGTCTTCGTACACGTGGCTGGACAGGTTGCGGTATCTTAAGGGGTTTGACGAGGGGATTGCTCTCTCGGAGTCGCAAAATGACGACGCCGAGGACAGCTGGTTGTGGAGGTCGTCATCTGGAGTGGTGATGAAATCCTCGGGAGGAGGGAAAGGATGTGATGGAGATGAGAATACGACAATTTCGGCTTCTTCGTATGACGGGCGTGGAGGGAGAAGGCGGAGGAGGATGATCGAGGAGGAGGAGGAGGACGACGAACAGCACGTGGAGATCGTTGGGAGAGGAGGAGCCAACACATTGGAGCCGCGAGCGGTATGGGAATTGTACTTTGGAGGGGATGTAATGAGGGTGGATAACGATAATAGACGTAGTAGGGCATCACTGCCATTGGCTACTGCAGCAAGGAACAACAACAACAACAACAACAACAACAAGGTGAGTAGTCAGAAAACGAGAAGACTGTGCTTGTTGCCCAAATCTTCTGCAGGTTACTCCATCATTTCACGGGGCCTCTTGTTAGCTCAGTCAGCAGCCGAGGAGGCAAGCTCCCCTCTGGCAGCAGATGCAGAAGTCGATGATGATGACGAAGAGCTCCTGCTGCAGGACGAGTGTGAAAGAGGTGGTTTGCTGCAGCTGTCCTCGAGAAATAATCGGTCCACCCAGGAGGAGTTACTACTACATGAAGCAGCATCTGATCTTGGTCTAGAAGCAGAAACTCTTTACAGTACGCATCATAATGATGATGGTGCAGAGTCACCAAGAATGGCGGTGGTCTCACCAGAATGCTCCGCGAGATCTATCTCCGTGGATCCCTGCCCCCCTGTTGATGAGCAACGCAGTGTAACGGCGGCAGCAGGAGGAGGATTTGCTTCTTCACAGCAGTTGAAGAGGGAGACGAGGTTAAGAACCACCTGGGCCACGTGGGCAGGATCAAAGGCTGGTCGCAGAGATCATCGTCCGGTCGCTTCTAAGAGTTCCATAACCGCAAGAAATAAGCGACAACCCAACAACTCCGATCTACTTGTCACACAGGTAAGTGTCCTTAATAATGCCGTCACTCAGTACTTAACGCACTTCCTGGGAGGAAGTTTTGCCTTTTGCAAACTTGCATTAATAGCATCTATTAGTGCGACTTTGAAACCCTTGTCTTTCTGAAACCTCCTTTACAGATGATGAACAATTTGTCTTATGTTTTTTGAAGTTGGCCATCAGGAAGACCTAGTGAACACCTTGCATGCAATCCTTAATGCCGTCATTACTTAAATTGCACATGTTTGGAGGAGGTTTTGCCCTTTGCAAAGTTGCACTTCAAGCATCTATTCAGTGCAACTTTGCAAACTCTTGTTTGTCTCCTTGAAACCCACTGTACAGATGATTAGCAAAATAAGTTTGTCTTCATTTCTCGAAGTTGGTGAACAGGGAGAATTAGTGAGTATACTGCCTTGCAATGCAACATACTGCAAGGAGTCAGTCAATGCTCTAAAATGTAATGCTGTGAAATTGGGTCCTATTCCAAGAAGCTCTGGGAGGAAGTTTTTCCTGAGCAAAGTCACACTTTTAGCTATTTAGTGTGACTTTGAAACACTTGGTGTTGTCCGTGAATCCTTCTTTACAGATGGTGAGCAAAATAAATCCATCTTTTTTCCTTGAAGTTGGCCAACAGGGGGACCTAGTGAATTCCTTGCATTGCATTGCATTGCAACAGACTGCAAGGAGTTAGAGGGTGCTCTAAAATATATTGCTGTGAAACTGGAACTTTTCCAAGAAGCTCAGCAACTGTTTCTCCATGGGGAGACACCAGAACTCATTTAGCCTACTCCTGCCATTGAGGACACTTGGTGCAGTTGTATCGTCAAAGTGCAATTCCATCTGGTAGGAATATCTGGTTTCTTCGGTACGTTCAGGATTTCACTGAAATAAACAAACAAGAGATAATTGAATCTTATGAAGTGTTAGGTTTGACACTGGTGCTAATTGGGCGTGGTAAGGTGTGGACTATTGTCTCCAGAGAGACACTGCTTACATGAACTCAGACATAATTAATTTCAAAAATTCTCAAATACCACATCTTGTGAGCATCTTAATTGGACAGATCCTTATTGGCAGTTGCAAGTTGTTAATACTGCACAAGTCCTCAATTTCTTTAGAAGTTTTTGGGTGTACACTCCCTTTTGTAGAGAACGCATCCTTATTGCAGCAGAATTGAACAGCAGTTGTGAAATAATTGTATTGGCATTAGAACTAGTTGAAAATTTCTTGTTATGCTTAATCAGCATCTGGTGGACTTTCTTGTCAAAGATTTGGTTGGTGGCAAGGTTGAGCCCTCCCTAGTTGCATTTAGCTTTTGGCAAGTGTAACCGAGCATAAACTCTAATTTTACTCAATGAATTTTAATTGTCTCATGCACTTCTAAAAATACTAATCAGGTGTTTGATGTAATAGGACGCAGAGGAGATTCAAGAGGGCATCAAGTTGGAAGACTGCCAAACCTTCTCACAGAAGTGTACACAACAAAGGTTTGGATCATACTTGTGTTTCTTGTTGTGCTCTGTATGTCAGTAAGAATTTGTTCATGAGTGAAGATAGGGCAGAGCCTTCTGTCTGGTATATTTCCTAGGAAGTCTAATAACTCTCAGTCAGTTCTGTTTTACTGTTTTTCTGAAGAAGAAGTTGCATTTTCTAGCCTACAATTGATTCTCCAGGAGGTTTGCAACTGAAATTACTTCCAAAATGAGGTCAATAGTATACAAAAAGTAATTAAGTGGCCAGCTGTGTAAGTTGACTTGTGCAGTGCAAGTTATCAAGAGGCCTTAGCAGTGTACTTGATGTGATGCATTGTGGGGCGTTCCATGAACTGGAAATGGACCACATGGGTACTAGACCGGTCATGTAATGGTTTGTAATTGAGGTCTCTGGTTACTTAGGCTGGTATGTCTATGTGATTTTGTGATAGGGGTTTGTTGTTGATATATGAAGGTCTTGCACAAAATGGAGGCGCTCTTCTGCTGAAGCTGGTACACCACTCTAATATCCTTTGAATGTATTTTTTTGTGAAGTAAGTTGGTTATGTATGTGTTATTTGGCTGATCATTGCATTGACCATGTTTGTGAACGTAGGATCATCTACTGACTTCAAATTTATCACGACAACCTACATGTCATTTATGTTGTGCTTAGTAAATTGCTGAGGATCTTATAGTTAACATTCATTAATTACAATAATTCAAGTTGAGATGGCATAAAGGACACTCCTTACATATGAATCTATTGAATGTTCAATTTAGCATCAATAAATGCTTTACAAATAGTGAACTGTATCTGGATGTATGTGTATCTTCATTTTGTGGAACGAACTGATTGGTTCTTCCCTTCCTATGTTAAAATGTGGATTTGTTTGATGGAGGACGACCATTGCTTGGCATTTTTGTTTGAACAGAGTGTTACTGGATTTTGCAAATTGTGATTAGTACATGGACCATTATTATATTCCTTTTTGGGGTTGGTGGCATTCTTGTGCAGATCCTGCCTCAGGGAATCATTCATCTCAAGTTAGTCCAGTTCTTGAACTAGCCCCTGATCATCCCAGCAAGAAGCCTCCAGAGAGTCTGGTGTTCATTACATACAAGGTGTTCCTACAAGCTGGAAAAGGTGGCCTTACAGCACGGGAAGCTGCATCTCGGATTGAAGATGCTGGTCTTGGCAGAGTTTTCCAAGGTGTTACAAAGCCAAGGATCAAAATTGGTAAAATTATTCGCAACAATCCATACTACTTACAAGCAGGAGAAGGCCGATACATATTGTGTGAGGCTATTGTTGGGGTGACTAGGACATTTGCTAGCCCACAGCCTCAATTGCCATCTGCAGAAGCAAATTCACAAGATGCCCCACTGCCAACACTAGCTGATGTCAAAAGGGAAGCAGCTGCTGTGGCCAGGAGGAAAGGTACAGCAAAATATTGGGCAGAAATGCATGCCAATGGGTGGACAAGAGGGTCAAAGGGGCGACATAAGCAATTAGGCCTAAGGAAGCATGGGATGCCACAAAATGATAACGAACCTACCTGCACTGAGACAGGTGAGCCTGGGAAAGTTGAGGTAGATGGTCATGTTCAAGCTGACCAGAAATCTCAAAGGCTCAAGGGATTGGGATTAAAGAATGCCATGGGTGGCAAGGCCTGTAAAAGGTCCGATGGGAAAAATTGGCAGTGCCCTCTTTTGGCTTCAGCAGACTCAAATTATTGTGACCATCATCAGAAGAGGCTGAAGCAGGCAGCAGAAGCTCAACGGGCCTTCAGGCTTCCTGGGGGAAGTAGGTATACAAATGATGAACTTCAACGGTCTTCTCCTTCCAAGAAGTTAGTGAGGAAGAGGGTGCATAATCCGGAGGACACTTCAGATATGTTAACAGATATTAACACTCCAGGGGTTGGTGATAAGCGCCCAAAAGATTTGTGGGCTGTTCGGAAGAATTTCAATTACCAACCATCTTATGATGGCCAGTCACTTTGGGGAGGTTCTAATTTTAGCACAAGCAGGAGAGCCACTCAGCATACTTCTTGTGGAGGTGATATTGGACCAGCTGGCTCATCTCAGCCTTCTACAGAGGTGGAAGTTCGCTGAGATCTCTGTGTAGCTTGCTGTACACATTGTTTCTTGATTTGTACCTACATCTGAAATGGTTTTCTGAATCGGGACATTGAAAATGTGTTATTCCTGGACCTGTTTAGTAGAACACTGCGTAAGCATGAATATTCTTAAAAATTCAAGCCGATTTCCTTCGAAGTCTACATGGCTGAGGCTCATGGTAACCTGTCCTGCAAAATTCAGATTACTAATGGATCTAACTAACTTCCTAGAAATGTTTTACCTTGTGAAAATCACCTTAAACTGATTCGTGATTAAACTCGACAGTTAGGAAATTCAAACACAGGAATGAGATTCACATTTTCCCAATAGCCAGTATGTGCTTATTAACTCTGCTTTCCAATCACTATTGGCATATGTGTAACTTGGATGCAGGAAGAAACAGAAGAATCTCTATGCCAGTTGAAACTCGTTTTGTAATCTTATACTTGTACGTCCTCCAAGACTTTGATCCTCTCTACCAGGTTTATTACCTCTTTGTAGAATCTGTACTTGATCGAAGAATTTCTGAGGTATTACTTCAAGATTGATGAGTTTCTCTGGGCTATGAGCTGGCCATATTTTGAATCAATATGAAGTGTCCATAAAAGGTCAGGTTGTTTCGGTGCAAACATGAATTTTCTGAACTCACGAGTTAGTATTCGTTTTTTAAATATATATTTTATTTGCTTTGGTCATTGAAAGGGCTATTTGATGTTTCCTTCATAGAAAGTGACTGATCAGGTTTCTGCAGCAGTCTAGACATCATTACGAGAACTTCCTGAGCGATTTCTATTTCATTTTTTTTTATTTTTTAAATTCATATTCTGCTCATAAATTTTTCTCCCAAGTCTGAACTTACACAGCAGAGGCTAATATCAAAGTCGCAAAGACAAACTATTAGTACACGGAACTGGTTCATCTAGAAACCAGCTCAAGGAGGAACATATCCCACAGGATTGTCAGAGTAGCTTTTATCATGTAGTTCCCAAAAGTCCATACATCCCCATGGCAGGAAACATTGAAATTAATTTTTCAGGCCACTTGCAGAGGATGGTCATCAAGGCAAGCCTATCTGGTTTATATATAAGTTTTTCGCTTTTATTGCTGCAAGGGAAATTGGTCTTTGTGCTTTGTGAGACCTCTTTCTAGTGTGTATGAATTGCACAAGCTTGAGTTACTCCAGCTGGAGAAATTAGAACTTCTTTGCAAGGGTAAGATATTCCATCTTGGACACCTAATCTAAGAACTGCCGAGTGCTGCAGATCTATACAAGCAGTGAGAAGACTACAATTTTGTTGAAAATCTCTCCTCTCTGGTGACCTGACCTGTCCTTTCCCCATCTCAAAGTTTTGTGTGACTTTTTCGAGCTGCTTTATAGTAATGCTCGACTGCCAATGTCAAATGAATGCCATAAGCTACTTGAATTTGATGTCCTACTTCTCATAAGTATTCCAGAGTGTGACTGGGCCTCACGCATGACTTAAAAGGCCTTTGTGCTATAAGACTCTTGAACAATTCGTGCAGTCAAAGGTCATGAATTTGGTGGGAGAGGTGGGAGGGTAGAGGTGGAGGAATATGATTGACAAGCTATACTTTTATTATGTACAACAGCAGATGCTTGGAGACCTGAACACAGTCCTCGAGGTTTGGATGCTCCTTTTATGAAAGACTTGGTTTATGTAGGTCCTGTAATGTATCGAGGCTGGGCTCATGGGGATATATAGAAGTTGCACACTTGGAAACTTCAGTTTTGAGATCTAAGCTTTTAAATCATGCTAGTAATTATCTCCAGTACTGTGTGCAGCTGTCAAAAACACTTGGGTCTCATGGCTTATGAGAGGGAAGAACTGGCAACATACTACATAGTCCTATTAATTTAGGTGTAAAATTTAGTGTGGAAATGATTAATGTGGGACACTTCCATTGTTTAGATAGGGTGGAAACAACATAAGTCTAAGACCTTGGGTCTTCACCCAAGTCTTCCTTGAGATTTCCAACCAACACCTTACATGTAATACAATAGTCACCTTACATAATAAGTAGCATAAAACAAAATATTCATCCACACCAATTCCAAACTAGACATTTAATATTTTATGATAAATGTGGCCCACGTTAGTACTCACTATGAGAAATAATGTGGGCTCTAGGGAAATATTGTGGCCCACACTAATAAGACTATGTAGTGTAGTTATAAAATTAAAACTTTTAGAAACTAGCTGAACCATGTTTTAGAAATTTTTATTTTTGAAGCAAAAGTACTAGTAATAATAAAAGTATTTCAATAAATAACCACCTGATAGTAAAGTAGTAAGGATAGTGACCGAGTTGGCTTAAAATCCTCCTTGGTCACTACTCATGAGTCACTTCACAATTATATTACAAGACAAGCTACCTAAGACTCCCCATAAGGTTGTTGTCAATATATCTCAAAGGACCTCAACAGATTAATTCAAGGACTTTAGAATTCATGTGTCAAATCCACTAAAAAACTTTAACATATGTGTGGCATGTTATTTCATGGCTTTTATGTTGGATGAATGAGAGGTATGCTTGTATACAATAACTCCTTTCCCTAAACCTCAACGTTAGACCTCAAGTCCAAACACACAAACCTTGGCCCAAAGGAGTATTCAAGGAGATTTTTTTGGATTCTAGCTTGGTCACTGTCCTCTCTTCCTAATCAAATATAGAACCTCATGCTCTCCAAATATGAAATTCTTATTCATGACATCCTAAGGTTGCCTTATATTTTAACTTGGTGTTTTATGCATACCTCCATTTGAGCTCAATGCCACATTAGATAACCTCTTTTGCGTAGGTGAATGATGGGTGGCTTAAACCCAAACATTACCCTGAATCTCATGAGATCTATGAGGTTAAGTGGCCTTGTAATGGACTATTTGGGAAATGAAATATTGAGGATGATGGAAATTGCAGGGACAGATGTCCAAGGTTGAGGAGGGCGAATGAAAAAAAAGTCAAAAAATGAGAAGTTAGATCATTATTATTTATATAAAAGAAAGAGGATCATAAAATAAAATGATCTATGTATATTGATATGGAGGTTTAGTCTATATTGGATATCAATAGGATTAAAGATGAGATTGCACAAGCATATTTACATATACAAAGACATATGAACAATTCTTGGAGGGAGATGGTATTATGCTCTCCTTGGTTTGTACTTAATTGATATTTGTTTTTCTTTGGTTCATACAAACAATATGGGTTAACTCTTAACCCTCTTTGGATTAGCATTGTGGCTTTATTTTAACCTTATTTTTTTCATGCATCTTTCATTACATTTCTATTGACTACAAATAATTTAATGCTCTACCTTCTACACTCCCACTTTATGAGTAGTCAAAGGCTTCTAAACTCATTGCCTTTGTTAATGCTTGATGCCTATCCTTTGCAAGTGGTTTGGTTAGCATGGCCGCTATCATATCCTTTGTTGGACATAGCTTCAAACATATCTTTTGGTTTTCTAGTTATTCTCTAATGAAGTAATGTTATACGTCGATATGTTTGGTGCAAGAATGGTGTGTGGAATTTTTTTGCAAGTACTATGCATCTTTGAATATTGCACATGATGCATGTCGGTCTTTCTTGCACGTTTTCCACATCTGTCAAAAGTTGCTTAAGCCAAATTGCTTCTTTTGTGTAATGGCTAGTGACCATGTGCTCCGCCTTCATCATAGATAATGCAATGGTTGGTTGTTTTTTACATTTCCACAAAATGACTCCAATGTCAACAAAAAACACATACCCCGTGGTGGATCGCCAGTCATTTGTATCTTCCACCCAATCTGCATTGCAAAATCCTGTCGAAGAAAATATCCTTGTGTCCTAGGCATAATTTGAAGTTCAAAGTGCCTTTCAAATACCTCATGATGCGTCTCACGGCCATCCAATGCGGTGAACCGGCCTTCGACATTTATTGGCTCACTGCACTCACCACAAATGCAATATTAGCCTTTGTGTGCATCATTGCATACATGAGAGATCCTACCCCTGACATTGTATGGAACGC
The DNA here is from genome assembly GCA_950295325.1 of Polytrichum commune. Lineage (NCBI taxonomy): Eukaryota > Viridiplantae > Streptophyta > Polytrichopsida > Polytrichales > Polytrichaceae > Polytrichum > Polytrichum commune. Next base: position 41,816,685 of record OX485806.1, on the reverse strand, counting down.
TTATTTCTATATGCACATTCCCAAATTCCTCATCTGAAAATTTTAATAATTTGGAATTCGCATCGAATGGAGTTCCGACCGGTTTGCATTTTTCCATGTTAAAACACTTGGGGACCTCCTCAATGTAGCTCCTTTGGTTCATGGTGATGGTACGAGCTTCTTTATTCCTTTCAAATTCCACTCATAGGTGATAATGCAACTTTTCGAGATCGTTCATCTCAAATTTTTTCTTGAGCTCCGGTTTGAGCCACTTCAATTGGGTTATATTATTTGCCAATATGATCAAATCATGTACGTAGAGGGTTGTCACCAACAAATACTCTTCTGTTTGTATGGCGTACAATGAATGATCCGCTTGACTCTTACAAAAACCCTCATTGATGATGAATGAGTTGATATGGTGGTATAATGCCCTCAGATGTTGCTTGAGCATGTACAAAGTTTTTTTGAGTTTGCATACAATGTGTTCTTTTCCCTATTGTAGGAAACCCTATGGTTGATTCATGTAGATCTCCACTTCCAATACTCCACTTAAAAATGTTGCTTTTACGTCCATTTTGTGCATCTTCAAATATATGGCTGATCCTATTGAAAATGTTGAATTTAATGGTGATGAACTTGGCCACAAAGACAAAGGTTTCGTTGAAATCCACTCTAGCTACTTAAAAATATTCCTTTGCTAGTAACTGCGCTTTATACCTAACAATTTCACCCGATGCATCTCTCTTGGTGCGGAACATCCATTTGTATCATATACCCTTAGAATCCTTTAAAATATTGGTCAATTCTCAAGTATTGTTGGCCATGACTGAGTTGTATACCTTTTGCATTTTGACCTCCCATTTGTTCACATATTGGGATCTCAACGCTTTGCGCAAATTCAAATGATCATCCAAGAGTGTCATAATGCCCCGTTCTTCATTGTGTTGGGATAGAATGTGATTCTTTCATCACTTTCTAGACGGACACCGCTCTTTCTTAGGATATCTTCCATTTTTGCAAATCTTATTTATTCTTCAATCTCTTGGCATGGCTGTTATTCGCCATGGACATTTTGATTGCTTCTTCATTTATAACCAAATGATCTCCCACTTGCTCGTTGTGCTCCTCATCGTCATCACACAAAAAATATTTAGAAGATTTGTCCATAACAACCACTGTAGGGCCTTTATTTCCAACACTCATATTATCCTTCATGAATATCATGTTTCTATTTTTAATGATTTTTAGTTTACAAAAACATTAGCATGTAGGTTTTAAAACAAACAGATCATGTCGTAACCCTTGCTAATGCCTCTTAACTTATATTGATTGCTCCCAACCTTAGTAAGTGTCATAAGCTGAACATGTACATTCTATGTACATGCATGGTTAACTCCTTATACTACGAACCACGATGCTCATGGTTTGGTCACCAAACCTTCTTATACATACATTTGGGATTTTTCCCTTAGTAGGTAGCCAATGGTTAGATGTGGATTTCTCATCCATGGAAGTCCACTATTGAGTTATAGTGTTGTCAAAGAAACACTACAACAACCCGAACATAGTTATCGAGTATCATTCGGGTGAGGTCAGTCGGCAAAGCAACCTTATTCATATAAGCCTCTAAGACTTTGGGCAGGGCCCTTGCCTGACCTTTAAGGAACCTTTTGTGTCTTTCCTAAAACTTGGGGCCACCTAGCCATTGGGCTTGGATTCCCCCAACAACAGAAAACTCCGAAATTTTGTCATATGATTTTTTCTCTCTATCAAGTAACCACTATATCATAATCATTCTTTGCGTAGATGCTAATGGACTCCTCATTTGCTCGATTTAGGCAAGTATTGAGGAAATCATGGCTATTCAAATCTAGGCAATCCTAGGCGCCACTCCCATGTCAATAATGTCCCAGGGCATTGTGTCACGGTATGCGGCGTCGGCGGCCGCACCTTATATGTTGGGCTTCATTCATTTAGATTTGGATGGATGAATCTTAGATGTGGAGAGGAAGACTCCTTAGTGAGGAGCCTCCTCCTTGGCTTAGCATTCTTGCCAAGTCAAGTCTTGTGAGTGAGTGTATGGAGAGAGCTTATGTGAGGTAAAAATTGCATGTTTTTGTAATAAATTTTAAGTTCTTCTCCCCTTTCTTACACTCTTGGATTCTCCCATGGTGGAGTGAGAGATGGCTTGACTCATTGTGTGCATTTGAAGAGATAATTAAAGCTCTTGCAAGGGTTTGACTCTCTTCATTCTCACTTGGCAAGAATGTTTCATTTTTTTCTTCTTCTTCATTCTTAAGATATCACGCACAAGGGAGGCGTGAGGATAAGGAGTGATAAAGTTGCGTAGTTTCGTAGCGAAGAACACCGCGGATTTGCCAAGCAACAAGAAGAAAAATGTTTGCCTGTAAATGTCACATCAAGGTGAATTGTGGTGATGAATTACTGAATTGTTCATGTAATTTCTTGTCTTTTGGCCGCTTGCAAGCTTAAATTCACGTCATTGAGCCGTGAAATATCATTCTTGATTCGAATTCAAATACAAGTTCATTAAAAAAATCAAAAAGAAAAAAGAAAAAAGAGGAGGAGGCTGGAAGAGCTGGGGTCCCTGGTCGGCTCCAAAAGCGCGTGGCTGCGGCGACCGGCTGCCTGGGCCCGCCGCCCCTCCCCCTTCTTTCCCCCCCAGCTTATCCACCCCTCCCCCCTAAGTACGCACCTTCCTTCCCCCTACCTATCTTCCCCCCCACTATCCTAGGCCCTAGTCTCTAGCCTAGACCCCTTAGACCCCTAACCTACCCCATTAGGGCCCCTACCCTCAGCCTAGGGCCTATCTTCCCCCCTAGGTCCCTTCCACGATTAAGTTTCCTTCCCCCCCATTTTTATATTTTATATTTTTATTTTTATAAAAACAATTATATGTAAATAGATATGTATATAGTTTTCCAAATGCAATTCTTGGTTTTATGAAACAAACTTCCCCCGTGGCGGACTGTGTTGTTAGCAATTGCCAATTTGCCCCATTTTGTGTTAGTTTGTGATAGGGTATTGTGGGGGTGAGGTCGGAGTGAAGACCGATGGGACTGTGGAAGTCCAAATTCGACGGAAATACGGATCCATTTTCCGTATTTTTGCTTGCCTACATGAGAACAATAGGGTCTCTTAGGTTAAAAATTAGGGTACTAGGGAATAGGGCAATCTAAATCCGTCTCGCACGATGAAAGGAGTAAAAAGAGGCATGATTACCGGTCCGGTAAATTGGATTAGGGGGACCGTTTGATCATGGTCTGGACCGCTGGGCCGGACCAAGTAACGGTTATGCCACGTTCAACTAACAGCCCGGAAGTGGAGAGACGGTTACAACGGACTTATGATGGTTGGGGGAAAGAGAAAGCCGTTGGTAAAAACCGCCGGAAAACGGTTGGCAACCGTTTTCCGTTAAACCAAACGGTAACAGGGGAAGGAAGAGGGAGGAAGGATATTTAAGGGTCCCTTCCTTCTCCTTCCCACTTTTTTTTCTCTGTTCGCAAAGGGAAAATTGTTGAGAGAACGAGTGGTGAGTTTGTTGTTATTTCGAGCCGCCAGAAGTTGGATTGCTGGGACTCCGCACTTTCCGGTCACCGGCAGTTGGCTTGCCGGGACTCTGTAGCAATTACACGGAAGAGAGGGAATCCGGAGGAGAGAGAGAGTTTCCGTAGTCGAGCCGGAAACTGAGAAAGGAGAGGAAAATGCCGGAAGCACGGGAAGAGGATCAGAGGGAACCCATCCCGGTTCCGCTCAAAGCCCTCATCCCTGCAATTCCGAGGGAGGATAGGGAGCTACAGGAGCTCGCGGAAGATCTCCGGGTTATGGGCTGCGCGGGGTTGCTCGCCAAACCCTGGAACCTCCGAGCAGAAGATACCCTCCGAGAGTTCAAATTCGAGAGAGGATGTGAACCCTTTGAGTGGTCCACCACTCTGCGGGATCACTTTTAGTTAGAATGTTAGCATTAAAAGTTAGAATTGATAGGGAATTTAGGAAAAATTAGTTCATTTAGCATTTAGCCTAGAAGAAGGAAGGTCAAAATGAAACTAAGTAGTGCTAGAAGATAGCAAAGTAGAAAAAATATGCTAGCTAGTAAAAACAACTAGCTAAGCAAATATTAGTAGATGCTAGCTATTAAGCAAATGTTAGTAAATGCTAGCTAAGCAAGTGTTAGTTTATTAGTAGTGTGAGGCACACAAGACTATTAGAGGTAGTTTAGGTAAGAAGATAAAATCGGCGTGAAGAATTTTGAAGACAAAAAAGAAAGAGAGCAAGGGGGATACTTGCCCACTTGCCCCCTTGCCAACTCGATGGCGGAAAAATTAGAAAGATTTCTAAAGGTTTTTTGTCGGAGCCACCTCGGCGAGAGGGTGGCAACCTCAACCGGGAAAACCCCCGAGCCAAAATTTCGGGAAAGGGTTTGAAAAATGGATCCGGTGGAGGAGGGGTCCAACCCTTTTGTGAGAGGGTTTAAAAACCCCTCCTTCCACCTTGTAGCTCTCTCTCTTTCTCTAGTTTTTGGGCGAAGCCCTGCTTCAATGTAGTTAGGAAAAAATCCTTTAGCATGTATTCTCAATGGTCTAGAAGAAAGGCTTGAGAACCTTCTCTACTCTCTCTCTCCTAGTTAGGTTGTGTGTTTATTAACATACCAACAAAATTATTCCTTCTTTTGTAGAGGTAGGTTGGATGGTAGAGTTTTGAGTAGAGGCATTATAGACCTCATCTGCCAATGCCCTGAAGGCTTAGTTCAAAAGCTAGAACAAGATACTTATCATTTTTCTCTTAGAGAGATTTCATATAGCTATCCATAGCCGTTTCCCATTTGTGATTTGGTTGAGATGACAATTAGTTATGGATTTTCAAAGATGGAGTAGAAAAACTGGGTGGTCTTGTGGGTAGCGGCTGCTGGATCAGACCTGCGAGCCCAATAGGAATTTTAATTCCAAGAAATTATATTTTTCCCAAGTAGAACTTTTGTGTAGCTTTCCAAAATGGCTTAGAACATTTGATTTGAGCATGATTTGAATTAGATATGAATTGTGCAAGATGGGACACATAGTTTGAGAACTTTTGGTTGACTGCTGCATTACAGAGGACCTGCTGGGTTCACTTCGGCTTACCTTTCTAATCACATATTTTTATCAAATACATATTTTTAATATCTCTCCAGGGTCATATAGAACGTTTGATTTGACTAAGATTTGAATTAGATATGAATTGTTGAAGGCGAGATACATAGTTTAAGCCTTCTTGATTGACTGCTGTGTTACAAGGAGTCCGCTGAATTTCTATTAGCTTAACCTGCTGATGTCATAATTTTTCTAGTTAGAGCTTGTTCATAGCTTTCCAATGGTATAAGGAAAGCCTAGATCCAAGTAGTAAGGAATGTGCTATGAATTTTTGAAGTTAGAAGGTAGATAGGTGGGTTGGAAGGGTCGGTTGAATCGACCTCACACTTCCAACCCTCATAACTTTTGCATTTCTTATCCGATTAGAGTGATTTTTAGATCATTGGAAAGATAATTTGGTGCACTAAGTATAAATATTATGCTTAGGATTAAATTACAGGGCAGAATAACACTTTATATTTTAATTGTTAACTAAGGTACGCTTACTACCAAACTAGTTACAAAGAAGGAGGCAAGATCGACGCTCGGAAAGTGGAGCAAGGAAGGAGGTAGCGGCTCGGCCTACATCAAGCCCAAATCAACCGAGGGAAATTGAGGTAAATTAACTAACCTTAAGCCTTCCATTTAGGATTGGAGGGAGCACGGCTAAGGTACGCATTTCTAAACCCACTCACCTATCTCGTAAGGTCAAGTGGCTTGACCACTTGACCGCCAAGGGAGTACCCAATTCCATTGTTTTCGGGGCCCTTGGTATGTTTTGTGGTAGTAGCTTCATTTATTAGCAAGTTTCGTGTGTGGTAAGTCGGATTAATCACCGACACGACCACTCTGAATGTTGTTGGTGGAAATGTGGGGTTAATGACCCGCGAATCCACTATTATGTTGTTGGCCCCATAGATTGGGAGTAATGGCCCCAATTTATGAAGATTGCGCAACAGGTTGAACCTACAGGTCGCCCGTCACCCTGGTCCCATTGAGTTGCATTTCGTGGTCTATCCAGTGTAAACACATTTAACAATCAAAACATACAAAATAAATCGTAAACCCTTGTTGGCAAGAGACCCGAGGTAAGGGGTGATGCCTAATATGTTAATGTAGTAAGTTAGGACGTGCAAACAAAAGTAAGTAATTAAGAAGGAATTTGTGTGAAGGGTGGGACTTAGGCCAAGTTCCCCCGCTTAGAAAACTAAATAGAAATAAATAAAGAAATAGGAAGAATTGAATGGTCCATCAAATTGTCGTTATTCCGTTCGTTGAGTTGGGGTGGTATAAGTCACACCCGGTTGGGTGTATCAGAACCATCCCAATTCACAAATTAGGATTGCCTTGGTTTCAGGGCTGGTGCGTCTGCGCGTAGAATAGGTTGTAGGTTAAGGTTAGAACTAGATATGAAATTGGTTAGTGGAGTTTAAAGCCACACTAGTAAAAAACTAAGGCCTAACCTCCGGAGGTACTACGACGCATATTTAATCTCCCTTAAAAATCTAACTACTCACGTTATACACCTATCATCCGGGTTCGGCTTGGACGCCTGCAAATGCAGGCCACCTTCACCGAAGGGCTTGTGTGATACTTTTAGGCTCCCTCGAAAGGGGGTGGCCCAAAAGTACCACAGAGGAAATCAGTGGCTACGAACAAAGAGGAGGGATCCGGAAAATTGGACTCTGGATATTTGGAATAGGGTCTACGGGTTTCCTAGGGGGATTGCAGAGGGGTGGGCCGGCCACCGCGACGGCCTGTTCGCCGGGAAATTTAGAGGGGACGCGGACCCAAAGGACGGCTTCCACCCCGGGAACTGCCGGAACCTGAGAGAGCGGAGGGTGTTAGAGTTCCTCCTGCCTATCCTTAACCCGGACAAGCCGAAGCGGATTAGCCTTACCATGGCTAACACCCTGTTCGGTGCTATGTCCGGAGTCCGACCCGTGAACTAGGGGCTGATTATCCAGGAAATAGTAGGGCGGGCCCTCCCCCATATTGGCCGGAAACCCTCCTTCCTCTCCCCCTTCATTCTGTATTTCTACCAGCATTTCGACTGCATCACGGCCGAGGAGCAGGACCTGCTAACGATAGCGGCGGACGAGATCACCTACAAGCTCCACCCGGAAGCCGGAGACCTCGAGACGGAGACTTCCAGCGACCCAATCATTCCGGAAGCACCTCCCTCCTCACCCGGAAGCCCGCCGCCGACCCACCAGAAGCCTGTCTCTCCTCCCCCTCATCATCATCCGGAACCCGGACCCAGCCGGGAGACCATCTGGCGGAATGTGGATCTCTCCGCTTGGGACTTTCCGGAAAACCCCTTCAATCGGGTCCAGGAGGGGTTGGAGAACCTGCAGAACCAGTATTACCGGCTGGAACACATCGTCCGGGGAGCGAATCAAGCCTTGGACGACTGCGGACCTGGAAATATTCTCCGAGAATTGGCAAAGAGGGCGGATAGGAAGGAGCTTGAGCAGGCAAAGACGGAGAATGCTCATCTCACCGCGCAGGTGGCGGCCATGACTCAAGAGCTGAGTCAAAAGAGCGAGGAGATCCGGAAGTACCACGCGGAGCAGGTAGTGGTCTTCAGTCGGATCCGGGAGTTGGTGGGGCATCCAGCAGAGATCGTCAACAAGGCGCATCTCTACGACCGGATGATGGAGTCCGGAGAACCCGCTTCCGCCAGGCAGACCCTCCCCATCCTCGTGAAGTATTCACGGATGATGAAGGATCTCCTGGCGGAAATCCAGAAGGTGGTTCCGCCAAGCGGAACACCCCGGCGGGTACTCTATCCGGGTCCGCCTGGATCACCAACTGGAACCCTCTATGAGGTGGTTGGTGAAGTGGCCCTGGTTCAGAATCCGCCGACGTCTGCAGGACCCAGCCAGCAGGGAGGTGACTCTCGGCCTGGTAGTTCCGGAGGGGCTCCGGAAAGGGTCCGCTCTCCCCAGGTGAGGAGGAAGAGCACCGGTGTGAGCCCAAATGGTGCCCACATATCGTGATTAACTCTTCGAAACCAATTTTAATTTGACTTTGAGGGTTATGATTATTCACAAAACATAAAAAGAATGAAGTGTGGTGTGGATTTAAGTTTAGGCATTAGAATGTGTTGAGTGGTTATTTCAAGGGTTGATTTCAATAAGAGGATGCCTTGATTATGTGAGTAGGGGGTAAGGTGAGGCAAGGTGAGCTCCGCGGGTTAAATGCCCACTTTTGGATCCACCTTGTTAGTTTAGGAAGAAAGAAACTTGGTGGATGGGGATTAGTCCCTACTTTGGAGGAGAGGGTTAAGGGATTGTGATTGGAGGTGCTAATCCTCTCACCCTATCCTGACCTCTCTCTCCCTCTCTCCCTCTTTGCTACTTAAGGTGTTTTTTCTCTCATTTACCTCTCTCTCCATCAAGCGCTCTCAAGGGAGCAAGCTCTTAAGAGCTTGAGCCACGTGTGTGGGTTATTAGTTTTTAGTGAAGTTAATTAGTTAAGCTCTCTCTCTCAAGTGTTCTAAAGGGGGCTAGCTCTTAGAGCTTGAAAGCCACGTGTGTGGATTAGTTAGTCTTAGTAAGGCTAGGGAGTAATGTTAGTTGAGTAGCCAAAAAAAAAACACAAAAAGAAATTAGAAACAAACATCCGATTAGTAGTTAAGGGTGCACATTATAGTGTGACTTAAGGTGTGGTTAGTATGCCCTTGATTAGTGTGGGTTGAGGACCTTGCTAGGAGTTCCGGGTTAGATTGTATCTAAATCTGAGCTGAAGGAGGCTAAGCTACTGGGCAGCCGAAGTTGGCCAGGCCACCGGGTACCAGGCTGCACCGAGACCGGGTACCAGGCTACACCGAGACCGGGTAATCGATCGGCCAAGGGTGGACTAGGTGATTAGCAAGCTAATCCAAAAAGTGGGTATTGGCACATGAGGCAGAAACAACATTAGGTTGTGATTAGTGATAGATAAGTAATTAGGCTCATTAAGCTAGTTAAGATTCACGTGTGGCCTTTAAGGCAATTGTATTTTTGAGTAACCATTGAGGTAGTGTTTTTTAACACTTACGTCCTCTTTGGTAAAAATCAATCACTTGCATTATTAATGGAGAAAGCGGAGGACATCCACATTGGCGAGACAAAGGAGGTTAGGCCGATGGAGAAAGCGGAAGACTCTAGCAAGGTTCAAGTAACGAAGAGGATAATCAAAGGCCAAAGGGGAATATCCTTGAGAGCTTGTGTTGCCAAGGCCGCCGGTTGGACCCTTGAGAAGGCCAACGCGGCCCAAAGCCAATTACCTACCACTAATAAACAAAGTGATTCAAAATGACATGAACGCCTTTGGATGCAAAGAGATCATTCTTTCGATACAAAAAATACATGTGATTCTCAACACCATCACCCGGACTAGGACGCTTAAGGGTGGTGGGTTATATGGATGAGGCGGTTAAGTCGAAGGACTCCACCCAGAGCATACTTGACAATTTGGTTCGGGTTGTTGTAATGTTGTTTTGGCAACACAATGATTAATTCAAGAGTGGACTCCCATGAATAGTAGTCCACATTAACCATTGGCTACCAACTAAGTGGAGAATCCTGAATGCATATATAGGAGGATTTGGTGACCAAGCCATGAGCTTGGAGGTCCGTGGTATGAGAAACTGACCAATTATGTGCATGGGATAAGCAAATTAGCGTTTGTGGCACTTGCTAGAGTTAGAAAACGGTCAAGTTAAGTTAAAAAAAGTTGGAAAAGGTCTCGACAATTACCTTTTTTTCAACCAAACATAAGATATTTCTCTCATTAATTTGGGCCTTGAGGTACACAAGATTTGGATTTGATTTGGGGACACTAGCATTGGCCACTATCGCAACCCTTGCTAGTCCCCTTAACAATTTTGCCCAATTTTCATTTCTAGCAAAGGTGACAAGCGCTAACCCTTCGCATTCCGCCATGCCACGGGTAGGTCACTCTAAGGCATTTTTGTGCACCACGTGCGGCTGGGGGTTTTTTGTTTTGGGGCTATTTACCTTCAAGGGCAGAATTAAAGCCTCCCTATAATTACTTAAATTTAAAAAATGGCCTATTTGTTTGCACCCTTCCATTACTTATATTTTCCAAGTCACTGCAATTTTTTGTACTCTATATTCATTTTAAATAATAAAAGTTAATCTACTTCCTAACGCATTGACAAGTGTTAAGGGAAACCATGGAAACAAAGAAGGGTGCAAACAGTAATATCATTGCAAACAAAGTTATGAAGAAAACACATAGGAGACCATAGCAAACATACTAAACATACCTTCTAGGATCCTTATCTTCAGCCCCTATATTAATTTTACAAAAAAATAATGGCCCACATTTTATGTCCATCTAACTTACTTATAATGGGATTGTCTACATTTAATGGCCCCTTCATTATTTGGAATTCCTTTATAATTTTTATTTCAAATGATTTTAATCCTCTCTATATTATGCCGCACGTTGTTTTTAAAATGCACTAAGTGACCTACCCGTGCGCCATGCTAATGGTTAGCTCCTCCTACCCCGGACCTTATAGTTTATAAAAGGGGAACCAACCCTCCTACTTTGCTTTCGAGACTCACCCCTTGATTGGTAACAAATTCTTGGTGTGGACTTCCATCCATGAAAGTCCAATCTTATGTTGATCATCGCATTGCCGAAGCAACACTACAACAATTCGAGCCATACTAGGCAACTATGGCCTCACATTGGGCCAATGCCCATGGAGGCCGTGCCGTTCGGCCTCGGGTGGGTGAGGCCACACCACCTCATCCATATAAGCCTCAAGGACTCTATGCGGGGGCCCTACCCCACCGTCTAGGATCTTTTTGTCTCTTTACCAAGAGTTGGGGCCAAGTAGACATTTTTCCTTAGCCGCTGGGCCTAGAAGCCCCAACAACTTCAGACTATCATAACCTCCTTGTATCATGGCTGATGCTAACAAGCAACCACTCCATCTTCATTTACGCTTCATGTAGATGCTGATGGACTCCTGAGTTGCCCCATTCAAGCAAGTATTGAGGAAGTTATGTCTGTTCAAACCTTGGCAGTCCCGGGAATCCTTCCCAGGCCATTTCTTTACCAGGGCACCCCACTCAAATTGCCATAACTCCTAGCTCACACCTCCGATTAGTGTATATGTTTGACAAAGTTTTTGCAAGTTTTTTTCTTTTGACATGCAAAAACTTGCACAAAAAACAAATGCACATCAATTGACATGCACAATCTAGAAATTGACACGTACTGTGACTTGTGAAGAAAAAAATCACACGTCAATTGACACACTAGAAATTAACAGGGATGTCTATTGTGTCGTGACGGAGGCTAATCTCGGCATAATGTCGTACCGTCACGACACGTATCCGTCACGACATTATGCCGGATGCTGTCTTTATCCTGACTGACTTGAATTTTACCGAATTTTGTGTGTAATTACATTACCCCATTTCGGACACGTAGGATGTAAGATGTCCACGTGTGATGACATGTCAGCAAAGTAGAGGTAAAGTGGGGAAAAAATTACTAGCGCCCGTCCGCCCCCCTGTTCGCCCATGTTCCCCCCGTCTACACCCGTTCCCGCCCCGTCCGCCCCCGTTCCCTAATCGTCCGCGCCCCGTCCCCCCCCCCGTCCGCCCCGTTCCCAACCCCTGTCCGTCCCCGTTCCCAACCCCCGTCCGCCCCACCCTCGTCCCCCGTCCACCCCACACCATCCTTAGTCATATTTTACTACTTTGATTTTAACAGAATGATAAATAGAATGGCAAAATGGTTTACCTGGTGCTAGGCATATCCACGTCCACGTCGGCCTTTTCTGCCACATAGGACGCCACCTTGGCAAGAATGTAAGTATTTTACCCACCCTACTAGCTTCCCCCTAGGTTGACCCTACGTGGATCCTATTGTGTTGTGACAGAGGGGTCCGTCACGACACGACACCGTCATGACGTCGGGATAGACAACCCTGGAAATTGAAATGACACGTTTTACTTGAGTACTCTAAAGTGCAGCTTAAGTATCCGGAAAACATAACCCATAACAGTAGGAGAACTTCCTACACTCACTCACATACTTAAGTTTAACTTTGCTCTTGCAATTTCCTTTGTAATCGGGAGCTAAGACGATGATCGGAGAGCGAGACTAACTAGGAACATGGCGAGGCAAATGTTTGTATCACCGTGGTGCTTGCACATCCTCCACTCCATATGAGTTTTTTCTTGCTTCCAACCAATGTGATTTTTTTCTTGCTTTCAACCAAAGTTGTTTTGAGCAATTCCCTTTGAATCGCAAAGCTCCCTTGTTGAAAGCATATGAATCCCTTTGAGCTTTCTTGGAGCTAGAGAGGCTTCTTATTGCAAAAATGACACAGAAATGGCACGAAGATCAGCGCCTGCTTTCGGTTAGGATTGATTATAGCGCACTTTGTTTCAAAGTGAATTGTTCTGTTGGGATAATTAACCCGTAATTATGAAGTTGTGATTGTGTGGTTTCTTTCCACTTCCCCTGCCTCTCTGGAAACACCTAGAACCAATTAATTCCCAACGATAATCAATATTCCTTTTTGTAACAACCTTTTGTTGGCCAGCGCACTAAAAATGTTTCTATATTTCACAATTCCAGTTCAGAGACCTAGATCAGACCTCACCAATTGAACAACTTTTTATTCTTTTTCTTTACCACTAAAGGATATAATATGCTTCAAGAGGATATCGGTTGATATTGATTGTTCAGCAGATAGGTATATAGATAAATAGATACATTCAACTAGAATCAAGCAAAGGGAGGAGCATACGTAATTGTGAGCCTCAGAGCCTCCGTACTGAAGTGCAAGAAAGTCACCCATGTTGATCACCTTTGAGAGTTTCTGTCCGTTGCTTTTGGCAGTAGAGATAGCAGAGTTTGGCTGCACATTCAGAAGCAAAAAGTGGAGAAAGACGCCTAAATTCAAGGCTCTTGACTTCTTTTCTGTATGTCGTGCATTTCTCTCTAATCGCTTGCATAAGTGGCAAGACATATGTGTTGAAGCCTGAAAGTTACAAATCAAGTTTGTTTTTTATTATTCAAAATATTAGTTTTCTAAAATATTGTGTAAGCCAAAAATTGAGGTGACATTTTGGAATAAAATGTAGATGTCAATTGACATTCATTTTTGTTTTTGAAAACGTCACGTGACACTTTGGATTTGAGGTTGAACGTCACATGAAATTTGTCAAACATACACATTGCCTCCGATTGAGGTGTTCATGAGCTTTATGGAATCACTATGCCATAAGCTACGCATAGCTCACGGATTTACCCTCGTGCCTCCTAGTCCCCGTGGGTGGGAGGCGTTCCCAACGCCCCGGGCCCTCACCCACACTAGGAGCATGTGAGGCCAAACCCCCCACCCTTAAGCGTTCGTAGTCCGAGTAGTGGGTTTGGGCTCACATTCCTCCGTGGCATTGGCCTTAGGCTTGGATGTGTCATTTGATGACTCAAGTGTCCAATTCCTTGCCTTGTACGCGCAAGCCCAAGCGGATATTCCCTTCTTCCTTTTACCAATGGTTACCTTCACTTCTTTAGGGTCCTTGAGCTCCTCACTAGGTTTGGTTGTTGAGTCCATAGTGCAAGGATCAACTTTTTAACCTCTACTTAATAATTCAATACACCATGTATGGTATGGAAGCATCCAAACACACAAATCTTTATTTGACAATCCAAGTGAATAGTATTAAGAAATACTTTTCTCCAAGGCTTATTGTCTCACAATCAAAGCATCAAGCCCAACGAGTCTACTCCTCAAGCTTCCTACCCTACCAATCACTTAAACACAACCACCCCAACCTCAAAAACTTAGGAATGTGGCTCTTGGTCCATCACAATCACCAAATCCTCATTTTTCTATCTTCCTCCATTTTTTTCATTCAAGGTGAGTAGATTCCCCCATAGAAGAACCCCGGCAGTCTCCAACAAGACCCTTCCCGAGGTCTCAGTCTCAAATCTCCGGGTGTAATTTTGCGTTGTTCTCCAATTGTTCCGCCCGTCATCGCCCGTCACTTTCTTCCTTGAGGCACCTGTTCCCCGCAGACAGAGACCAGCTCCTTGTTAGCCCTCCTCTAGTTAGGCTAGCTTCGAATTAGCTAGCTCCTGCTTTGCTCGGCCCTTAATTAAGCTGCTCCTAAGTACGGTAGCTAGCTCCTGATTTGCTTGGCCTTGATTAGCCAGCTCCTACGTAGCTAGCTCCTCTCTGGCCTAACTTCAAATAGTCCGGCTTCTAATTTGCCAGCTCCTTAGTTAGCTCAACTCGCAATTAGCCTATCTCCTAATTAGCATGGCTCATGATTGGCCTAGATGTCCTTTAAACAATTTGTAACCAACTGCCGGTTCTCCCCGATCATAGCCACCTTCCCCTAATTAGCTGCCGTCTGGTGATTCCTTTGATCTCAGCTTGGTTAGTGCAGCTCCCTTGATTTAATTAATGCAGTTCCCAGTCTCGGCTTCAGTTGCCACCAACAGTCTCGGCTCAACATTACAAGGTCACGGCTCTTGGCTCATGTGTGAAGTGGCCCTGACCAGCAACTGCAGCTAACTAGGCCCAGCTGCAGAGCTAATCCCAGCTTACAGCTTACCCAGTCTCGGACTCCCAGCACCTTCTCCAAAAGTCCTGCTCCTTCTTCAACAATTCAGGCCTTTGGCCAAATATTAAACCATTCAAAATAAGTACCATCATCTAATACCAACTGAGTGCGCCAATTTAATGGTTCAAACTAAGCTCTATAAACTAAATGCTATGAGGTGAACACTATGAACTAAACACTATCACTAAATGCCTTAAGTCAAATACTATATCTAAGCAATGCAAAACCAATCTAAAAACTAGTTTGCCTCGGTTCTCTACCTAGAACCTTGCACCACACGTGCACCCTTCTTGCTCCACACACACCCACACACACCACATGAGGTGCCAAGAGGGCAAGAAGAAAAGAGAGCCAAGAGAGAGAGACTAACTAACTACACTAATTCACCCCACTAATTTCCCACACATTGCCTCTAAGTACAAGAGTTTTTCCTACTAACTAAGTCACATCCTCCTCATGAGCTCTAAGAGCTTCACTTCCTAACATCAACAAGAGATAGCGAGAATGAGAGCAATCCCCCACCTTACCTCGGACCCCCTTGGGAGTGCTCAACCCAAACTTAGCCTCCTCCATTTTCCGCCGCCATAACTTTCTCCCCTTACCTTCCCAAATTGTCACTCACCACTTTAATTCAAACCACGATGCTTAAATCGTAATTTGATTGGTGCTTTTAGAATTTGCTTATCCTCCATCTTGCATTCTTCCTTGGACCTTCCCCATTAAGTGGCCACGATGAGGTGGTCCACTTGTGCGCTCAATGTGATCCTCCATTCATCCCAATTCGAATGCACTTGCTTCTTGAGTCACCTTGGTTGTCTCCATCCATTGTACTAGCCTACTCACTAACTATTTGATTTAAGCCTTTCCTATCTACCCTACTTCACTCCAATCCTTTTCTAAGGTAAAAATACAATAACCACTCACATGCTAGCCTCTTACAACATTGTACTTCTAAGGCTAACATTTCATTCTTTTTATATTTTTGTGAAGTGATACACCACTTCAACGCACACCAACTAATATTTTCTAACGCTAAGACTAAATGTGGGCACCGCTTTGGGCTCACAGAGCACTTGGGTCCTCTCACCAACGGCGCCACAAGTCCCGGGTGTCACTCCGGGGTCCCCCTTGTGCCCATGGTGTTTTGGGCACTCCTCATGGAGAGGTGCGCGACAACTTCAAAGCCACCTTGTAATATTCAATCCGCGGCAACAACATGATTTGCCTTGATACAAAAATGCCATCTTCTAACATTCGGTCCGCATTACAAACATGATATGCTTTGGTACCACAAAGTCACCTTGTATGTTTCCAACCCTGCGTGGTTTTTTTTCTTGGATGCCACCCTTATTGGAATTTGTACCTTTGGTTTGTCATTTGTGTTTATATGATGGCCCAAATTTCTTGCACTCTTTGTCTCGAGACATATTTCAACTCAAGCCATTTTGTTATGACTCGAGGCAATTGGCCTCAATGCTCTCAACAATTTTGATAATGCCTGCCACATCATTGGGAAGCTTTAGGAACTTGAACAAGACGTCAACCACCTACTTTTGTAATCCACTTAAGAAAATACATTCGTTAGCAAACTCATCCATTCTAGGTGTAGCATTCATTTGGACATTAAAATTACACACGAAGGCTTTTAGAAATCCCGTGAGCTTTATTTCCACCAAGTTCATATCCTCATGCAATTTTTGGTACTTCAGGGTGAACCTATCAATAAGAAATTCTTTAAAGCCAACCCAAGTCAATCTTGCCACCACCTCGGGCTTTTTCTCTTACTTAATCGTCCACCATTGAAGCGCATAGTCTTTCAAAAAGGTCACCACGATGGAGATCTTATCATCGTGCTTGGGCCTTTAGATATTGTAGTAGTTGTCCATTTTCAACCAAAATTCTTTTACATTTCTTGCCTTGCCAAACCTTGAGAAGGTATTTGATTTATATACCTTGGCCAACTTCTTTGTCAAAGAAGAATGCCTAGCATCTTGTATTATGAAGAGCTTGATCATTTTGCCTACTTGGGCCCTCTTTTCCTTGCCACGCTTGAAATTTTGATTCACGGAGTCCATGACCACAAGCATTTTCAGTTCAAATTTCAATATAATACCTCCACCTTCCAAGCTCTCGGGTGCATTTGGTAGTCTAGACCCCGAATTTTCTTTGAGGGTTGTAGGATCATTTTTAAGGGATTCTTCTACTTCCTTGTCCATTGCACCATTATTCATTCCATTGTCATAAGAATCAATGGCAGTCTTGCATGTCTCTATGAGGAGTACCTGCTACACCATAAGCACAAGGGGGACCCCGGAGTGACACCTGGGATTTGTGGTAGTCTTGGTGAAAGGGTCCAAGTGATCTTAATGTGGGTGTCACACACCTCTTCACGAGGAATGCCCAAAACCCCATGGGCACAAGAGGGACCCCAAAGTGACACCCGTGACTTGTGACGCCCTTGGTGAAAGGGCCCAAGTGATCCTAACATGAGTGAGGCCCCGAGCATTGGAAACGCTTCCCACCCATGGAGACTAAGAGTCACGAGGGTAAGGCCATCAACTATGTATAGCTTATGAAGTGCAGATTCTAGAATGCTCAAGAACATCACAATTAGAGGTGTGAGCTAGAAGATATAGCAATTTGAGTGGAACGCTATCCTCGGACATCACCATGGTACGTAGTGGCCTCGGAGTGGCTCCCAAATCTGTGAAGGTTTGAATGGGCATACCTTCCTCAACTTTTGCTTGAATAGGGCAAATGAGAAGTCCATTGGCATTTACGGAAAACATAGAAGACGTTGAAGTGGTTGAATGTGAGACATCATATAAAGAACTTATGTTGTTTTGAAGTTGCAGGGGATCACTAGCCTTAATGGCTAATGCAAAATATCTACTTGTTCCCAACTCTTGGTACAAAGACAAAAACTTTCTTGATGGTGGGATAGGGGCCTTGCCAAAAGTCCTAAAGGTTTATATGAATGAGGCGGTGTGGCCACCAAGCCCACATGAGGGTGAACAAACGGCCTCCTTAGGTGTTGACCCAACGTGGCTTCTAAAACAAACAGCTAAGGAAAAATGTCTACTTGGCCCCAACCTCTAGGAAAAAGACAAAATATTTCTTCATAGTGGGGTAGGGGCCTTGCCCAAAGTCATAGAGGTTTATATGGATGAGGCGGCTTTGTCGAGTGACCCACCTGGAGCATAGTTGGCAATTATGCTTCAGGCTGTTGTCGCGCACCTCTCCGTGAGAAGTGCCCGAAACACCATGGGCACAAGGGGGACCCCGGAGTGACACCCGGGACTTGTGGCGCCGTTGGTGAGAGGCCCAAGTGATCCTAGTGTGGGTGAGGGCCCCGGGCGTTGGGAACGCCTCCCACCCACGGAGACTAAGAGGCACAAGGATAAGGCCATGAGTTATGCGTAGCTCATGGCGTGGTGATTCAAGAATGATCAAGAACACCTCAATCGGAGGTGTGAGCTAGGAGTTATGGCAATTTGAGTGGGGCGTTGTCCCGGGACAGCGCCCTGGTACAGCAGTGCCTGGGTGTGATTCCCGGGACTGCCAAGGTTCAAACAGGCATAACTTTCCCAAAACTTGACCGAATGGGGCAAGTGAGGAGTCCATCAGCATCTACGTGAAGCGTAGATGAGGATGGAGTGGTTTCTTGTTAGCAACAAACATCATACAAGGAAGTTATGATGCTCTGAAGCTGCTGGGGGCTTCTAGGCCCAGCGGCTAAGGGAAAATGTCTACTTGGCCCCAACTCTTGGTGGAGAGACAAGAGGTTGGTTGACGGTGGGGTAGGGGCCCTACGTTGAGTCCTAGAGGCTTATATGGGTGAGGTGGTGTGGCCTCACCCACCCGAGGTCGAACGGCACGGCCTCCATGGGCATTGGCCCAATGTGAGGCCATAGTTGCCTAGTATGGTTCTGGTTGTTGTAGTGTTGCTCCGGCAACGCGATGATCAACATAGGATTGGACTTCCATGGACGGAAGTCCACATCTAGGAATGGGTTACCGATTAAGGGGTGAGTCCCGAAAGCAAAGTAGGAGGGTTGGTTCCCTCCTATGAACTATAAGGTCCGGGGTAGGAGGAGCTAACCATTAGCATGGCGGAATGCAAATGGTTAGCACTCGTACCCTTTGCTAGAATTGAAAATTGGCAAGATTGTCAAGGGGGGTTAGCAAGGGTTGCGACAACTGTTGTGGTGTTGCTTGGCAACACGATGATCAATTGAAGAATTCATATGGATGGAAGTCCATATATAACCATTGGCCACCTACTATGGGGAGAGTCCCAAATATATGTGTATGAGGATTTGATGACAAAATTATAAGTTTGGAGGTCCGCGGTATGGGGAGCTAACCATGCATGTACATAGGATGTGCAGGTTAGCGGTCGTGGCACTTGCTATAGTTGGATACTGGAAACCTAGCTTGGATTGTCCAAAGTCCTAGAAGTTAATATGGGTTGGGCGGTGTGGTTGATCAAACGCACTTGAGGCCAATCGGGATGGCTTCTACGGCCATTGGCCCAACATGGGGGCATAGTGGTCTAATATGTCTTGGGTTGTTATAGTGTTGCTCTGGCATCAATTGTACTGTAGTCCACATCTAACCATTGGATATCAACCAAAATAAAGCTCTCGAATGCAAGTGTAGGAGGGTTGGTCTCTCACATGTGAGTTTGGAAGTCCAAAACATTGGAAGCTAATTAATTGCATGGATGGAATGTGATGGTTTAGTGTTCGTGACCCTTGCTTAAATTCAGAAACGGTCAAGATAGTTAATAGAACCTAACAAAGGTTGTGACACGTGGTATCAGAGTTGGGTTCTAGTTTTTTAGCTAGTATTTTTTTTTAAATGATGGCTATCAAATAGGAAGGCAACGTTTATGAACCGAGGGCTTTTTAAAAGTTGCGGCGCTCAAAACACGACAAGGATCATGTCAAAGGGGATTTTGACATTGTCATTGATTGTAATGACAACGGTTGGGCTGGTGGTGGAATGGCTGAGAAAGTGCAAGAGTCCTTTGAAAGGGCTCCCACAAACCTCGAAGAGAATGCTCGGGAGTTAGATTACCAAATGCACCAAATAATTTGGAAAGTAGTGATGTTTGATTAATATTACAACTCAAAATGCTCGAGTTCGTAAACTCCATGAATTGAAAACTTAAGTGTAACAAAGAAGAGAGGGCCCGACGAGACAAAATGATTGAGTTTTTCATGATGCCAAAGTAAACATGTCAAGTACTTTCTTCTGGTTTGGCAAGGCAAGAAAGGTGAAAAAAATTGTATTGGAAATAGACAACTACCATGATGTTCAAGGGCCCAAGGAAGACAACAAGGTCTTCATATTGGTTATTTTTTCTAAAAACCATGTGCTACATTGGTGGCAAGATTGACTAGGGTTGGCTTCAAGAAGTTCTTTGTTGAGAGGTTCACGCCGGAGTACCAAAATTTATATAAGGAAATGAAATTGGTGCAAATGAAGCACACGGGATCTCTTAAGGCATGTGTGCTCAAATTTTACACCCAAATGAATGCTACATCTAAGATAGATAAGTATGCTGAAAAATGCATTTTCTTAGATGGGTTGCAAAAGTGGGTGGTGGATGCTTTGCTCAAAATCTCAAAGCTTCTTGAGGACGTGGCGGGAATCATTAAGATTGCTAAAAACATTGAAGTTGATGGCCCCTCACAACAAAATGGCTTGAGCCAAAATATGTCCCGAGATAAGTAACATAGTAGTTTGGGCCTTCATACCAACATAAAGACAAACCGAAGGTACAATTCCCAACAAAAGTGGCACCCAAAGAAGAAAACCACCCAATGTTAAAAACAAAGAAGATAGTTTTGTGGTATTAATGCAAATCATGTTGTTGCTGCAGACTGAATGTTAGACGGTGGCTTTGTGGCCAATGCTAGTAGTTTTAAGCCAACGCCAAGTCTTTTAAACCTCGAGGCCCAAACCCATGGAAGAAATGTCTCATGTTTCGTTGACAAAGGGGTAAGGCATTCCTTTTTGCGCCTCGGGGGGTGTAGTCATTGGTTGGAGTAGCAATATACGTGCGAACAAATGATAGGGTATTTTAAAAACATGAGGGCTAAAAATTATAAATGGACTTAAGAGTAATATAGGGTATCAAAAATGGCATTGGACATCTTTAAAGTACTATAGGGTATGGAATAATAGGTAATTTGGAATTATAAGTAATGCAAGCCATTTTTCTATTAACCCAAAATAGAAATTTACATAATGATAGCATGTGAAAAAAAGAAGAGAATTGAAAGTAATACCCCCCTATAAAATAGCGGTTGTTCGCACCTATATCCTTAACTTTTTAACACACTACCCCCCCCCCTGAGTTTTGCGCCTGAAGTTAATAAAGAAGTTGGGGTTTGCCAACGTGTAAAGCAGACAAACTCATCAATGTGCGGTTTGCTAAGGGCGGATTACATGAAACAAAATGAGGTGGTGTTGCATGTGACCTTGGAATTTGTGGAGTTTTAGACTTTGTAAAGTGAATTAAGGTGGACCTCATTTTTGGGGCACTCAAAAATGTTAAGTTGGTGGATTGGTTACCTCAGTATAAGCAAAGTCGGGTATATGTGCTACAAGGCAAGTTGAGGCTATTGGTTTTGAAGGAAAAATATGATAGTTCCATTGTTAGCCATAGAGGAAAAATAACCACCATAGAGTGGTATCAAAGAGGTATGTGGTACTTTTGGGCCACCCCCTTTCGAGGAAGCCTAAAAATATCACACAAGCCATTTGGTGAAGGTGGCCTGCACTTGCAGGCGCCCAAGCCGAACCCGGATGATAGGTGTATAACGTGAATAGTTAGATTTTTAAGGGAGATTAAATATGCGTCGTAATACCTCCGAAGGTTGGGCCTTAGTTTTTTACTAGTGTGGCTCTAAAGTCCACTAACCAATTTCAAATCTAGTTCTAACCTTAACCTACAACCTATTCTACGCGCAAACGCACCAGCCTTGAAACCAAGGCAATCCTAATTTGTGAATTAGGATGGTTTTGATACACACCAACCGGGTGTGACTCATACCACCCTAGTTCAATAAACGGAATAATGACAATTTGATGGACCATTTAATTCTTCATATTTCTTTACTTAGTTCTATTTAATTTTCTAAGCGGGAGAATTTGGCCTAAGTCCCACCCTTCACACAAATTCCTTCTTATTACTTACTTTCGTTTGCACGTCCTACCTCACTACATTCACATATTAGGCATCACCCCTTACATGGTTGGTGCACCCCTTACCTCGGAACATTCTAAGGCCTCGTGCAGCTCCTTTGAAGGTTGAGTGACATCTCAAACCCATTCGAACATCAATGGTTCGAAGGGTGGTATCAGTCTACCGAGTTAAGTTTCCGATTTGGGTATCTTGCCAACAAGGGTTCACGATTTATTTTGTATGTTTTGATTGTTAAATGTATTTACACTAGATAGATTACGAAATGCAACTCAATGGGACCAGAGTGACGGACGACCTGTAGGTTCAACCTGTTGCGCAATCTTCATAAATTGGGGCCATTACTCCCAATCTATGGGGCCAACAACATAATAGTGGATTCGCGGGTCATTAATTCCACCTTTCCACCAACAACATTAAGAGTGGTTATGTCGATAATTAATCCGACTTACCACATACAAAACTTGCTAATAAATGAAGCTATTACCACAAAACATACCAAGGGGCCCGAAAACAATGGAGTTGGGTATTCCCTTGGCGGTCAATGGGTCAAGCCACTTGACCTTACGAGATAGGTGAGTCGGTTTAGAGATGCATACATTAACCGCGCTCCCTCCAACTCTAAATGGAAGACTTAAGGTTAGTTAATTTACCTCAATTCTCCTCGGTTGATTTGGGCTTGATGTAGGCCGAGCCGCTACCTCCTTCCTTGCTCCACTTCCCGAGCGTCGACCTTGCCTCCTTCTTTGTAACTAGTTTGGTAGTAAGCGTACCTTAGTTAACAATTAAAATATAAAGTATTTATTCTTCACTGTAATTTAATCCTAAGCATAATATTTATACTTAGTGCACCTAATTATCTTTCCAATTATCTAAAAATCACTTTAATCGGATAAGAAATGCAAAAGTTATGAAGGTTGGAAGTGTGAGGTCGATTCAACCGACCCTTCCAACCCACCTATCTAACTTCTAACTTGAAAAATTCATAGCACTTTCCTTACTACTTGTATCTAGGCTTTCCTTGTACCATTGGAAAGCTATAAATAAGTTCTAACTAGAAACATTATGACATCAGCAGGTTTAGCTAATAAAAATTCAGCAGACTCATTGTAACACAACAGTCAATCAAGAAGACTTAAACTATGTATCTCACCTTCAACAATTCATATCTAATTCAAATCTTATTCAAATCAAACGTTCTATATGACTCTGGAGAGATATTAAAAATATGTATTTGATAAAAATATGTGATTAGAAAGGTAAGCCCAAGTGAACCCAGCAGATCCTCTGTAATGCAGCAGTCAACCAAAAGTTCTCAAACTATATGTCCCATCTTCCACAATTCATATCTAATTCAAATCATGCTTAAATTAAATTTTCTAAGCAATTTTGGAAAGCTAGACAAAAGTTCTACTTGGGAAAAATATAACTTCTTGGAATTAAAATTCCTATTGGGCTTGCAGGTCTGATCCAGCAGCCGCTATCCACAAGAACACCCAGTTTTCCTATTCCATCTTTGAAAATTCATAACTAATTGTCATCTTAACCAAATCACAAATGGGAAACAACTATGGATAACTATAGGAAATCTCTCTTCAAGAAAAATGATAAGTATCTTATTCTAGTTTCTGAATTAAGCCTTCAGGGCATTGGCAGATGAGGTCTACAATGCCTCCACTAAAAACTCTACCATCCAACCTACCTCTACAAAAGAAGGAATAATTTTGTTTATGTGGTAATAAACACACATTCTAACTAGAAGAGAGAGTAGAGAAGGTTCTCAAGTCTTTCTTTTAGGCCATTGAGAATGCATGCTAAAGGATTGTTTCCTAACTACATTGACGCAGGGCTTCGCCCAAAAACTAGAGAAAGAGAAAGTCCTACAAGGTGAAAAGAGGGGTTTTTAAACCCTCTCACAAAAGGGTTGGACCCCTCCTCCACCGGATCCATTTTTCAAACCCTTTCCCAAAATTTTGGCTCGGGGATTTTCCCGGTTGAGGTTGCCACCTTCTCGCCGAGGTGGCTCCGACGGGAAATCTTAGAAATCTTTCTAATTTTTCCGCCATCGAGTTGGCAAGGGGGCAAGTGGGCAAGTAGCCCCCTTGCTCTCTTTATTTTTTATCTTCAAAAGTCTTCAAGCCGATTTTGTCTTCTTACACAAAACACCTCCAATAGTCTCGTGTGCCTCACACTAACTAATAAACTAACACTTGCTTAGCTAGCATCTACTAACATTTGCTTAATAACTAGCATCTACTAATATTTGTTTAGCTAGTTGTTTTTACTAGCTAGCAATTTTTTTCTACTTTGCTATCTTCTAGCATTACTTAATTTCATTTTGACCTTCCTTCTTCTAGGGTAAATGCTAAATGAACTAATTTTCCCTAAATTCCCTATCAATTCTAACTTTTAATGCTAACATTCTAACTAAAAGTGATCCCGCGGAGTGGTGGACCACTCAAAGGGTTCACAAGGTACTATTGGTCGTGTAAGAAGTAGGAGATACCTCACTTTGTGAAAGGTTGGATGAAGTGCTAAGTGAACCAAACCTCTTTTTAAATGCAAGCTGGTTTATTACAAGCGTTGCTTATCCCGCCGGGGCCATTGCATAGTGTATCCATTATATAGTGTGTCCATGGATTGCATTATAAGTTTTTGAGAATTACAAGGGTATGATGCCATCTTGGTGATGGTAGACCGGTTTCAAGTCCTAATCCTTGATCAAGTATTAAGTTCCAACAATATTCTCCGTATTGAAAAAACATTTGGTGATGTTTAAATCGGAAAATAAAGCTTGTTAACTTATGATGGGAATTGACCCTTAAGTATGTAGATGGATGTGGCGCTTTTAGGCCACCCCTTTTGTGGGAGCCTAAAAGTGCCACACTATGAGCCCAATATTGTGCCCACATGTCAACCTAACCATTACAATTATTAAAATTTTAGAATTTGTGTTGCGTGAATAACAAAAAAAGATAAAAAAAAGTGAGGTGTTAAAGTTTAGGCTTAGTTAATTCAAGTGTGAGGCTTGGGTTATTAAAAGAGAAAAGACCAAAAATGAATGACGTTGTTTCAATTAGAATTTTAGCAATGCCAAGCTTAAGGGGCTTGATGCCAAGGTTATTAGTCATTTAGGCCTTGTTCACTGTTCATTTAAGGGGAGGGGGCTTTCTTTGTTGCGGATCAGAGTTGGATTTTCGGGTGCAATTCGGGGGTCG
This sequence comes from Polytrichum commune, assembly GCA_950295325.1. Lineage (NCBI taxonomy): Eukaryota > Viridiplantae > Streptophyta > Polytrichopsida > Polytrichales > Polytrichaceae > Polytrichum > Polytrichum commune. The sequence continues at coordinate 41,791,526 of OX485806.1, read as the reverse complement.
CTGGCCGAATTTGGTCTGAGGAGGCGAATGCAAAAATAGCTAAATGGTTGAAAAGGAGGGAGGGGGCTTCGACGAAGGCTAGCTAGATTGGAGGTAGGAGCCATAGTCAAGCAGAGAGCTCCGACTAAGTTGTTCAATGGCTGAAGTGGAGGAAAATCTTAGCGAGATCCATTTGTTCACTGTTAAACCTTGGCAGTCCTGGGCACCACTCCCAGGTCACTGCTGTCCCAGGGTGCTGTCCCGGGACAACGCTTCACTCAAATTGCCATATCTCCTAGCTAGCACCTCCGATTGAGGTGTTCCTTAGCATTCTAGAATTCCACCGCCATAAGCTACTCATAACTTATGGCCTTACCCTCATGACTCTTAGTCCCCGTGGGTGAGAGGCGTTCTCAACGCCCGGGGCCCTCACCCACACTAAGAGTACTTGGGCCCTCTCACCAATGGCGCCACAAGTCCCGGGTGTCACTTTGGTGTCACTCTGTGCCCATGGTGTTGCGGGCACTCCTCATGGAGAGGTGCGCGACAAAGAATGTCAATCATGCAGGTGCAACAGATGCATTGCAACCCGATTACAAAATGCGGCCCCTCACGAATTTATTCCTTTGGTCTGCACGCAACCCAACTGTTGAACTTTCGAGGAGGTAGGAGACATAAATGTTAGGAAAGGAGTGGCCATGACAGCGGTGGCGGAAGCGGCAGTAGCCTTGACAGTGGGCAGGTGGCTCTATTACAACAAAGGTGTGAATGTTTGTGCTCGGTGTTTATAACCTGGATTGCAATTTAGCGGAGAGGGAAGCAATCTGGGTTGAGGAGCGAGGGTGTTGTTCGGAGGGCCTAGAAGCACAGGAGTCGAGAGTTAGGATTTAGACGTCCACACTCTGCCTTGGCTGGAAAATGACGGACAATGATGGGCAACGATGGGAGGTGACGGGCAACGACGACAATCCAACAGAGATTAAAATCAAGCAACAGTGGAAGTTCACTTCGGCTCACAAGTTTATTGGTGGCTGCAGACTTGGCATTTTTAACGGTAGTGGAAGTAGGTAGGATTAGAGGTAGTGAAAATTAATGGATTGATTGACTTTAGGTAGCAAGGATGGTAGTTAGAATTGTAGCTAATGGGTGGTAATTCATAAGTACTACTTGGACAATAAGTAAAGGAGTTAGGATGTGTGTAGGATGACACTTGATTGTGACACAAACATTTGCTAATGCTGAAGTGTGATTTTCCTTCCATCATTCAGAGTGTGTGCACATTGTCCTATTCAATGGTGTGAGATGTGGGATGGGGGTTATGAGTAAGTAATTCATCCTCATGTGAGTCATATGCTTTCACCCGGACTACGATGCATAAGGGTGGGGGTTTATGGCTGACACACACAAACCCCTCGGTGAAGGTGCATGCACTTGCAAGTGCCCCAGCCAAACCCAAATGGTAGGTGCATAAGGTGTGTGCCTAGATTTTGGAGGGGGATGGTCTTTGCGTTGTAGCACCTCCAAAGGTTGGGCCTTAATTTTGACTATTGTGGTTCTAAAAACTGTGGCACTTTTGGGCCACCTCCCTCCGAGGGAGCCTAAAAGTGCCACATAAGTCCTTTTGGTGAAGGTGGCCTGGACTTGTAGGTGTCCAAACCAAACCTAGATGGTAGGTGTATAAAATGAATGCTTAGATCTTGGAGGACGATTGAATTTGCATTGTAGCACCTCTAGAGGTTGGGCCTAAGTTTTTACTATTGTGGCTCTAAAACCTACTAATCATTTTCATACCTAGTTCTAACCTAGAACACTATATTCATTAATCGGAGACTTTGGAAAGTCTCAAAATAAAATACGCCCATAGTTTGGGATGCCAATATTGTGAACATATGGAACATTGGGAACATGACGGTTTACAAATTCGCACGTGGAGAATATTCACATTACTAAAAGTAGTGAGTCTTCATATCATAATATAAATATCAACTACACGTGGAAAAAACAATCGAATCCCAAAATCAAATAGTATTATGTCATTATAAAGTTTAGGGTGCGCATCCCATATATAAGGGTCTTATGGAATTGGATGGCACATCCCAAACGTATTTATAAATTTGAATATTATAAACTTATTATATATAATTGCAATAATACCAAGTCTATAAAGTGCCCCTCTGTTTAGCCATTAATTCCAACTTATGTTATGTTTTCCCGTCTCCATATTCCGCTTCATTTTCCGTAGCTGCAATACGTGCCAAGTTATCTTTGGCAAAATCTATATGTTTTGGGGGGATGGTCATTGTTTTCGATTTAGAACCCTTACGCGATTTCCAAGCACAAAGTATGGTATCCGTGTTTATCCAAACCGGTCCATATGTTGAGTCCACTGTCCACTTGAAACTCTTTTTGGTGTCCCAACCTAAATAGGTGCGGAGAACGTTCTGGTCGTTGGTGCTTGGACGGCAATATTCCACTTCAATTTGACGAAAGTTGGGGCTAGTTCAGACAAAACTAGGTGAAGACAATGCTTTCATCAACCAGATTGGCTTGGGGTGCTCTTCATCTCCTGCTCGTACGATGACCATATAACCTTCATGGCAATCAACACCAACACAAATCAACGGTGTTGGCCGATTGCGCGCAGGACCAACGTAATGCTCGTCCATTGCGAACTCTTCAAGGACCTCTCCATTGTCGAAGAACATGGTGTCTGTGAGCCCAAAAAGTTGTGCTCACATGGTTGTTAGTTTCACCATAAAGATAAGATATGGAAAACAATTTTAATGAGGTCAACCTTACCTTTGGGAAGGGGTAAGGCAAATTAAATAAAAAGAGAAAGAGTTAAGTACAATTAAAGGGTGTGGCAAGTGGAGTCTTAGAAGGAAAGGGCAAGGAAGGAGTCCAAACCCCTTTTTCCTTCCGGGCAGCCCGAAAGATGCCGGGCAACGCAAAAAAAAAGGAGAAGCTTGGAGGGGTCTCGGGAGGCAAGGAAGAGGAGCCTCATTATGCATGTGGGTAGAGAGGAGAGAGAGGAGGGAGGAGGCGAAGCCCTGCCTCATGGGGGATCGATGTGAGAATAGGAGAGGGAGGTGGAAACGCTGTTGGGATTGAGAGGGGAAAACAAAGCGGTGACGAACAGTCCTAGGCTGGGAGGGAAGCGGATCAAGGATAGGGAGAGAGGTGAGTGAAAGAAGCCACTACTCATGCTGGCTGGCCATGAGAACGAGGCGTTGTTGTGCAACACGGTAAAGGTGCAAGGAGTTATTCCAGCGCCGACGCGAACAAACATCGGGTTAAAACAACCCATGTAGGAGGACATCGGCCGCGAAACATCATACTGGCTTCCCTTGACTACGCTGAATCGCACACTGAGACAAGGATGAAGCAGGGAGCGTTTCCGAAGAGGCATCTAAGATCGAGAGAGAAGGAGTTCTGAAGCCGCAGGTCAAGCTTTCAATCGTTCGGCAGTTGGATAGGTCTCAAGGACACCATCTTTGCCTTCCCCTATGAACAGATCTCGCTCACTTCCCTTCCCTTAGCGTCTTCATGCACAGGTGTGCTTGATCTGCCTCGTCCAGGAATTACCAGCTCACAACTTTCGGCCGGCTCGCTAAGGAGGAGAAAACGGTTGGTAGGTGTCACATTGCCTAGTGAGTGGAAAATTTGGCTTCGGAATCTGGCTCAGAGAAAGGGAGAGGAACTTTGGCACCGTCTTCAAACCAATTCGCAAATTTGGTCATCTCTTGCTGATGGCGGCCATTAGATTTGTCTAGGGCTCCTTTGGGCAGGAGGTCTAGTTTTGGTGTGTGTCATCTGTGCGGCTGGGATGGGGCTCGCACTGTGAGATGTGGGGTTGAATCACCCACTTAGCTTAGTGTTGCTCCTGCGTCCATTAGTTTTTGGTGTCACCACTCCTGCAAGTGGGGAGATAGAAACAGGGTTATCTTCGGGTACTAACCGGGATAATCCAACTGGTAAGCAGGCTCAACCCATTTGAGGTTGTGTCCATCCTATAGTTTCGCCGCCTCCCAAGGATGGTTGTTAAGTGCAGGGTCAGATTGGATGCAGGACCCGGCCTGGAAGGTTGTAGGAATCGGATGTGGCAAGGGACGAAGAAGAGAGAGTCGGTCCCACAGTGGTGATTGGGTCACCGAACTTTTGCAACCACATTCATAGTGGCCGATTCGAAGCTGAACCGGGAATAATAGCTGGGAATTCCTCGGGCGCCGACGATGTGAATGGGGGAATTGGGTGCCGAAGGCGGTAAAAGGGGTTCGAAGGGCGAGCCAAGGGTTCCCACACCGAATGCACATAGGAGAGAGCCTGGCCGGGAGACTCATGACCGTCAACACAAAGGCAATCAAAATATCGAAGGTACCAAGCGAGATGATGAGGAGAATGAAGTGAAGGAGCGCTCAGAAGAATTCCACGGCAGCAGCTCAATGCAACAAGTAGCCACAGTTGGGCAGTATCGCCGACTCCTAATGAATAAACCCAATTTGTGAGTCGTTCTTTTTTAGAAATGGCCATGACAGGGGATTGATCATTTTGGAGGCAAATTGGGGAGCTCTCGCCGATTGTCTTGCAGTTGTTCAAATTGCCAGTGATTCAATCTGTGACACTAAGATAGGATTAATGTGAGGTTGGTAAGGAGGGAAGGAGAGGAAGGAACCTAGGGGGCTATCCAAGTCGGGACCCAAGGGTGCAGCGAACACATGGGATGCAAATAGGGGAAGACCCTGAAGAGTCACTCCTTCAAGCAAGAGAACGTTGTGGCCGTTGCAAGGGAGCTCAACTCAATGGACCAGCTGGGTGCAACATTAGACTAGCATTGGGGGACTGACAAAGAGTTGTTAGTAGTGAGTGATGCTAGGTAGCACGGGGGCCGAGCGCTCCGCTTTGGAGAAGGTGGGTTACGCCAAGGAGGAGTGAGGACTTGATATGTTCAATTGGGTTGACATTGGTTGGTGGCCAAGCATTTGTGAATGCTCATGTTGTTAATAAAGAAGAAAATGTGTTACACACACCACTTCTCTCACTTCACATGGATTAAGTGTGCACTTGCTTATGAGGATGTTAGGTGTAGAATGTGGCATATGATCTCCCACGCGGACTAGGACGCAATTGAAGGGTGGGGGTGATTGTGGCTCATAGTGTTAGACTCGACAACCGTCAAACGACTTTGTGGCCAAAATCCTTGTGTCAAAGTCATACGTGTGTCGCCACCAAGTGTCATCAAGGCTGAGCAATGCGATTTCAATACGCGATCAACGGTTCATAAGTATCGCTAACACGTTTGGTGATGTCTTCCTCACACAACTCTTTCCAATATTCAATGAATCCGGATATACCTTTGATGATTTCCAGCCCATTTTTCATGGGGTTGGGTTTGCAAGGCTTTGGATTCCCATCCAGGAGCAAACATTTCCCATCCTTGTTTTGACGCCACATGAGTATACCATCCTCTGGACACCAATTAGGAGATGTGCACAAAAGCTTGAATTGCATGGCGGGGATACCATCATCCCTCATATAGAAACAAAATTGTTGTGCTTTCGTGTGTCCCACCAAACGGTCCTCTCCTTTCAGCATGTATGGCTTGATGAAGGCCTTGAAATTTGGTACTTCCTCAATCATGTGCGAGATCACGGGCACATTGTCCAAATCCATGTATGATTTCATGAGAAGCGGTATGGGAGGAAAATCCTCTTCATGCAACTTCATGCTCCAACGTTTGAATGACGCATCAATGTCGTCGTGTGTGTGCCCCATCATAAAAAAAAATACAAACACCTCTTTGAATATGCTTTTTGCCACAAGCAATGACCTAAAACAAAACACGTATCGACATTTGTTGTCTTTAGCACAATTATCAAGTTGAACATGGAGAGTTGGAGGCAATGGTTTCCCGAATGTGGGTTCACGAGATGGTTCTGGCAATGATGATACACAAACCTTTTTCCCTTGAAGCACTGCCTCATAAAGGGGTGTCGTTGTGAGCCACCATCACCCCCACCCTTCAATTGCGTCCTAGTCCAGGTGGGAGATCATGTGCCACATTCAAGCATACCACTCACATGTGCAATCATAATCGAGGAAATGGGAGAAGTGGTGTGTATAACACCTTTTCTTTATTAAACCATACAAACATTTACAAATGTTGGGACTTCTAACCTTGTCCGTTCCTTATAAATCCACTAGTTCCTCTCCTACCTCAGCCTAATAACACATTTCCTCAGCAAGAGGGGAGTCCGGCATCCACCCCCCTTAGAACTTTTTCAACGACCCACACAAATCGCAGCGCCGGATCAGTCTGCTACATTCCCGATTCCATAGGACGTGTCTACTCCCTGAAGACTGCCGAATTGCTGAGCACGCTCTCGCTCTTAAATCCACTACCTTCTCACCCCAATTTGAGGATTCTGACCCAACTCACAACCTCAACCTATAGAGACATTAAGCCCAAGATCGCAATAGAGATGGCCCCCCAACGTAGCACCTTTCGTCAAACATTGGCCCATCTCCACACGAGCTTTTTGCTCGCTAGTTACCACAAATTCCACATTGCAGCCAAGTCTTTCAAACAGAGGAAATGACATTTATCACCAGGAGATCGCATCAACTAACAGATCACAAGCAACGTGACCTGGCTTCACCCCCACCACACTATGTCGGCGATACTGCCAAATGCAACTGTCGTCATGAAGACAAACAACCCCTCTCCTATGCTCATTTTTCTTTTTCTGGAAAGAAATCAAGTGGGGAGAATTACAAACCAGGGAGTTCAAGACGGAACCAACTCAAAGCAGACACTCCCACATGAGGAGTCGCTCGCAACCTCACCACCCGTAACCGGATCCCTGTAATGCCATCTCCCGCCTAGGGTCCCGCGTCCTGCATCTCTTTACTTTTCTTCGTCAGATCTCGGAAGTCAATCCTCGTGCTGCCCTCCGGTTCATCGTTTCATTTGTACGAACCTCCATTCCGCGCATTTCTGCATGCACCTCATTTGATTGATGCCCTCACTTCTGCCGAACTCTCATTTTTTTTTTTTTTTTTCTTTCTTTTTGGCAGCGCTTCCGCCCTCCTAACCCTAGCCGTCTCTCTTCTCTTCATCTACCCACCTACATGCATAATGAGGCTCCTCTCACTTTGTCAGCCACAAACCCCCACCCTTATGTGTCGTAATCCGGGAATAGCTTGTGGTTCACATGTACTCATCTAACTCCCCTAACTATGGCATTCAACCTCCAATATTCTTCCAATACCAATATCAACACGCCACTTTAATTCCATTTGCCCAAGGTCACAATATTGAGAAATACTCCATGTCCTTAGGTTATTGCCACATACACTTATTCATTGAGTCTCCACACTCAGTCAATTAAATCTCACAACGATGTTAATTAACCAATATGCCCTATTGTCTAGGTAATCTTAATGACATGTCCAAGTTCCCCTAAGGCTAACCGCTCACTGCCCTAATTACTTAATTAATTGAATCGACACCTGCAGCCTCATGGCCTCCCTCCTGGAGTGCCTCCCTTGTACCGGTCTCAGCCCCGTGAAGGCAGCGTATGCCCAGCTCCACCTCCAGCGGTTGGAACCAACCCACCTCTACTGCCAACCACTTTGGTTGTAAAGCCCTCAGTCTCTGCCTCAGCTCCTAAACTCACATGCGTATTGTTCAACCATCCTCGGAACTCACTGGAACTCCAGACCTGCCACAATTCTACCCAACACTGGTTGGTGTCGCACTTAGAAAATTCCCAATGCCACATGCTAGTCAATTCTGCCCCTTTGTCGTGACGAATTAGAGTGTGCGTGAATGTGTCAATGCACAATGTTTCCTTTGCCAGGGCAAATTCCTCTCTACACTATCCCCAAGGGTTGTCTTCGCTCAATTCTGACACGTCAATTTTGAGTATTGCATCGCCCAGTCGACCAGTCTACCGAGTAGTATCGGAATTTCTCATAGATCAACCGCAACCCAGGTGGGTGTGAGATTCTTAGCTCACAATGTTGAATTCCTTGGCACAACAGCTGGTTTACTGGGCTCTTCCTTGACGGCTCTCTGTTTGCGCACTTGAGTTCATCAACCTTATGATTCTGTGACCTCTCCTCTGCACCTTTGAGTTAACTCTTGTTCGAATGCAGCTGGATAAATTTTTGTTGGTTGCCATTGCCCTGGTTGCTTTCTTAATTTCATCTCCTCACTCCCCTCTGGTTATTCAGCGAATGTGAGTGTGCTGTCCACTTCGACTTGGTGCCCACATTGGTTGGCTCCCCCTCAGCTGAGCCGCCAACTAAGATTCATTCCAGTAGCTAGTCAGGAGCTGCACCCGCCTCCAACCTTCATGTTCCCTCCTCAACTCTATACCAGTAAAGCCTTTGGCCAAAGTGGCCTACCGCCCCACCTATCAGGACGCACACCATCCATGCCCAGGCGAACAGGGTTTTGCCCTTGCAAGAATCTCTTCCTTTTTGCCCTCCTCCGAGCCTTGGTTCGACCTTCAGTGCGGAGAGAGAGAGTGTCCTTCCCCTAGAGGCAGCCTCAGCCGCCTCCGCCAGAGTCCCTGGTCCCGGAAATTGCTAGGGCTAACAGTGCCCATTGCCCTTAATGGGCAACAACCGATCCTACCAAGGTCAATAAATGCCCCCCGCTCGCAAAGCCCAAACCTTTAAAATCTAAGAATCCCACTAACTAATATTTTAACTGCCCCCAACTAATCCTACCAGCACTAAAGCACTAACATCCTAGCTTTAATTTTAAATTGCAATCCAGGTCAAAGCCCACTCTTTTTATGTTTTAAAGTGATCAATGAAAAATCCAATACTAAGTTTTAATGAATTATAAAGGTTAAGAACACATGTGGGCACCATATTGGGCTCACATAATTGGCGACCATCGGGGTATGATCCATAATCTCTTGCTTGCAGGTAAGTGGTTTTCAACCTCTGTACTCCTTGCACCGACTGCCTGATGTCCGAGTCGGGAAGCTTTCTCCGTTCAATGTCTCCAATTGCAAAGAATTATTTGGGAATGCCACCCGAACTAGGTATGGCCCCACAACACTACATCAAACTTACCCGGAAATTCAAGTTTCCTAGTGTGAGCCCTAAATTGTGCTCACATTGTTCTGTAATCATTAGGAGTTGCTAATATCTTGAATATGCGCTTGCTTGATTTATCTAAAGGTTAAAAAATGCGAAGGGTCAAAAGTCTTGATTAGATTAAATTAAAGGGTGAATAAGAGCTAGGAAGGGCAATAAACCTTAGAGGATTAATTGGGAGTAAAGGCGTAAGTGTTTAAGTGTGAGTCTAGTAAAAAAACGTATTAAAAACAACCAAGCAACACCAGTAGAAGAAGAGAAGGGGTCATAATAATGACCATTATTTATTGAATAATATGTACACGATAGCTCAGGAAGAGGGGTAGGAGTCGGTTGGTTGATACAATTTTCCTGCCTAGAAATCACTAGCAGCGCCAAGTCATGCGTAATACACTAAACGATCAGACTAACTCAACGGGGATCGAACCCGGACCATCTAAGTGTAATACAAACATCCTTCCTCAACCAACCGAGGAAACATGACTTGGTGACCACCAACACAACAAACCACAATTTATACTATGACCCAAGCGTGATTACTTGCTAACAACTACGGTGGGTTATTCTTAATTGTCCTACCTATCTATCTATCTATCTATCTATGAGTCTAGGTGGAGAAGAAATCAAGTGAAGAAGAGGGAAAGTGGGTTTGAAAGGGGGAGAGGCCAAAAGAAAAGGTCTTAACCCGTTTTTTTCTCTCGGGCGCCCCGAAAGATGCCAGGCAACCCGGGGAAAAAGGTAGAGGTTGGAGGGGTCTTGAGAGGTAGGAGGTAGGGAGCTCATTATGCATGTTTAGGGAGGTAGAGGAAAGGAGAGGTAGTAAGAGCGCGAAGCCCTGCCCCGTTGGGATTTGATGCATAGAGAAGTAGAAGTTAGGGGGAGAGAGAGCAAGAGGGCGAAGCCCTGCAAAAATTTTGCATGTTGAGAGAAACAAGAGGGAGAGAGGAAGCAAAGTCCTACCTCGGAGGGGACTAATGCAACGTAGATAAAGAGGGGGAGAGATAGAGATCATGCGGGATCCCTGCTCCAGCGTGGAAGGAAAACGGTGGTAGCAAGGTTGCGGTCTTTGGCTAGCAGGGACTCCAAGGATCTGCAAGGCTGTCGGGGTGACAAAGGTTTGGAGACAAAGGAGGGGTGTTCTATGAGTGAGGCAGTGGACACACCGAACACGAAGGGGGAGTTAGTCAGAAGGATTCACACTGTTAGGCTTCCATTGAGGTAGTGCAGGCGAGAGGAGTCTCTAGTCCAGGAACGAGAGACGAAAAGGGAAAGGAAGAGACAAAAGGTGGATACTTTGTCGCAGAAAAGGGTGTGTTGGATCTCCACACATCCTCACTTGGCGTATATTCCAAACACCAAGGCATGTGGGGGCGACGAGATGAGAGGCTTGCAGCGCGCCTTGAGGTGGTCTACGCGGGGGCTGCATTGATGCGGGGGGCGGGGTTGCACTTGACACTCCAACCACTAGTAAGATTAGGAGAGTGGGAAGAGGCAAATGAGGACTAAGCAGTGGAGGGGCGGCAGTCGCTGCCGGGGGAAGAGATGGGGCGACCAGAGGAGATGCCGTTGGCGGCATAGCAACCACAACTCGATATACACAAAGAAAATACATCACCACCCAACACGTAATTGTGGTTCTTGCTTCTATCCGGCTCCCATCTCTCCTTGTTTTGTTTGTGAGGTTGGATTGTGGTTCCAAGTCGATGCTCTCACCGGTGGGGTTGGGTGAGTTGCTAGAACAGTCTCGCCTCCGGATCTGTCCACCAATCAAGCGGATCGCTCGTAGTTGTTTCAGGTAAGTTTAGATGGCGTAAGTGAGGGGGATTGACGCCTAGAGGGTGGATAGCACAGTAGAGTTGGTGGCTTACATGAATCACAAAAACAGTTAGCATTAAAGGGCCACCGGCTGAGGGAATGGGCCAAACGGTTGCCTGGAGGAATGAAAAGTTTAGAGAAGGCCGGGTTGGTTGGACCGGTAGTTGAGATGTTTCTAGACCTTGCTCTTAAAATCTAATAGGAAATGCAAACAGAGGGTTATCAGGCAAATGGGGAGAAATTGCTCTCAAGGATGGAGGGGAACTATGGGTAAGAGGAGAGAGTTGGGTGCAGGGTCGCCGACTCCCCATGAGCAGCATAGAAACTGGTTACTGCAGTCGACTCCACGATAAATTGACCGGGGTGGTATTGAGAGAGTAGACATGGAATTCGGGCTGCAATTCAAAATGGTAACCCTGCCATGTTCTTCCTGATCATATGTTCACCTCAATTGCTAAAAAAAGTATCTAGAGGCACGTTCCCGGTGCTACCGAATGGTTTTCGATAGTCACTCTCCTCCCATCGGTCAGGAACATCCGAACTTTCCTCGGCTGCACACTTCGCCATTCAACACGCCCCGGCCATGACGTTGATCTGAGATCTCGAGGGCCCTAGGGTTTATTCTGGTTGTTTGTCAATTAAATATCATCCTTGCGCTTAAGCTCAATAGTGTGTAGAGAAGGAATTGCCCTGGCTATCTGCGGTTGTTGGTTGACAGTCGCGAAGTGACTATGCTGGGGGAAGCTGACATCATCGACGAAGTCAATTCTGGCATTAGGTTTAGGCTGACAGTTGGGCGATAGGAGATCACGTGGTATGTGTTGTTGTCTCGTTCTTAGTTTCCATGCAGGGTGGTTCGACCTCTAGGCTCGGCTCAGGAGGCGGCTCATGGGAAGGACTGATTGTTGAAGAAGGGGAAGGGTGGTGCTGCACTCCCCTGTGCTGCAGACGTTAAGGTGTTGAAGTTGTGGCACGGCCTTCCAACGACTGCGACAGGGCTGAAGGGACCGCAAGGGACTCTGTTAAGGGAAGGGGATAGAAATAGATTGCAAGCTTCCACGGAGGGGGACACCTAGTGTTGCTGCATGGGCCTGGAAAATCATTAGGGGTAGGGACTAGGGAACTAGGAGTGCACTATAGTGGCGAGGATGTCGGACATGAGGGGGTAGTACAAGTAAATTAACGTGTGAGAAGGATTCACTCGGATCCATGTCGTGTTGGTATTGTAAAGTAGCCAAACATTTGTGAATGCTGATATAAGTAATAAGAAGAAAAAAAGGTGTTATACACACCACTTCTTCTAAACACTTTCTCTCTGCTTGCACTCATGACTTGAAGACTGAATGTAGCTCATGATCCCTCACCCGGACTAGGACGCAATCAAAGGGTGAGGGGGATTTGGGCTTACACCTAGCATCTTAAATCATCACCATCATACCTGGCCTTAGTGCCATTTTCTTGAGTCGCTTGTCGAAGGTGATATTTCTTCGCCTTTGGATGGCCTCGATGTGTTGAATTTCCATCCGTCTTCTCTCATTGAATATTCCTCAATGACTGATTATCCATGAGACGCGAGTTGACTGCGACTCGTAATGACTCCACTGCGAACAAAATGGGTAGTGTAGCTTCCAACCTATACACCAATGAAAAAAGAGTGGCTTGAGTCGTCACCTTGAAAATTGTCCGATAAGCCCACAATGCCGTTGTTAACTTGACGTCCCAATCCCTCTTCGAATCGTGAATTGTCTTGCGAAGGATACTCACCAATGTCCCGTTAACACGGTCCGTTTGACCATTGGTCTGCGGATGATAAGGAGTTGTCTTCCTATGATCTATCTGAAATCTATATGTCATCTCCCGAATTAAGGAATTCATGAAATGAGTTCCCCTATCACTAACTAAAATCTTGGGACATCCAAACCTCGAGATGATGTTTTCGTACATGAATGTGGCTGCACGTGCGGCCGTGTCTGTTTTGACAGCCTTGGCTTCCGTCCACTTAGTCAAGTACTCGGTAGCAACCACAATGTAAGCCATGTCTTTTGATGGATGGGGATGAACCTCTCCAACATAATCGATTTCCCATTTCTCAAAAGGAACTAGAACTAAGGACACATGAAGTGGCATTTTTATGCGGAGGTCATTTCTCGCATACCTCTCACAGGCGTCATACTTCTTGACGTAGTCGTTAGCATCTTTAAACGAGTCAGGCCAGAAATACTCAGCCCTTAGTATCTTTTGGCCTGTTAGTAGTCTAGAAAAATGTCCACCACATGCACTATCATGGCATGCTAACAAGATGGAGGGCACTTCTACCTCCGACATACAATGCCTCAATAAGCCATCAGCCCCTCTCCTGAATAATCTATGCCCTATCATCGCGTATGTCGCGCACCTCTCCATGAGGAGTGCCCGAAACATCATGGGCACAAGGGGGACCCCGGAGTGACACCCGGGACTTGTGGCGCCGTTGGTGAGAGGGCCCAAGTGATCCTAGTGTGGGTGAGGGCCCCGGGCGTTGGGAACGCCTCCCACCCACGGAGACTAGGAGGCATGAGGGTAAGGCCATGGGCTATGCGTAGTTCATGGCGTGCTGATTCTAGAATGCTCAAGAACACCTCAATCGGAGGTGTGAGCTAGGAGTTATGGCCATTTGAGTGGGGCGCTGTCCCGGGACAGCGCCCTGGTACAGCAGTGCCTAGGTGCGATTCCCGGGACTGCCAAGGTTCAAAGAGGCACAACTTCCTTAATACTTGCCTGAATGGGGCAAATGAGGAGTCCATCGGCATCTACGTGAAGCGTTAATGAAGATGGAGTGGTTGCTTGTTAGCACCAGACATCATACAAGGAAGTTATGATGGTCTGAAGCTGCTGGGGGCTTCTAGGCCCACCGGCTAAGGGAAAGTGTCCACTTGGCCCCAACTCTTGGTAGAGAGACAAGAGGTTGGTTGACGGTGGGGTAGGGGCCCCGCAAAAGTCCTAGAGGCTTATATGGGGTGAGGTGGTGTGGCCTCACCCACCCGAGGCCGAGCGGCAAGGCCTCCATGGGCTTTTGCCCATTGTAAGGCCATAGTTGCGTAGTACGCTTCGGGTTGTTGTAGTGTTGCTCCGGCAACGCGATGATCAACATAGAATTGGACTTCCATGGATGGAAGTCCACATTGGGAAAATGGGTTACCGATTAAAGGGTGAGTCCCGAAAGCAAAGTAGGAGGGTTGGTTCTGTCCTATGAACTATAGGTCCGGGGTAGGAGGAGCTAACAATTAGCATGGCGGAATGCGAAGGGTTAGCACTCGTAACCTTTGCTAGAAAATGAAAATTGGTAAGATTGTTAAGGGGGCTAGCAAGGGTTGCGACAGTGTAGTGCCTGCTATTAACTCTGACCTTTCTTCTATCCTCCTTTGTCCAATCTCCAGTTAATTGTTGGGTTGTTAGAAATTTGACAATGCCTGAGTACCAATCCGCCTTAGCGGTTACCAGGAAGAGATTGTTATCCCTCAAATTGTTGTCAATTCGACTGGATCCAACCTCATCAGAGAACCTTGATAAGTGGTCTGCTTGCAAGTGCATACGCCCAGACTTATAGTCCACAGTGTAGTCGAACTCTTCCAACTGTAGGACCCACCTAGCCAACCTTCCACTTAGCTCCGCCTTGTTGACTAAAAAGTTGATTGCCATATGATCGACGAAGAAAACCACTGGGTTGCATATGAGGTAATGACAAAATTTCTTAACTGAGAAGACCATGGCCTAACACTCCCTTTCCGTGGTAGAATAATTCCTCTATGCAAAGGTTAACCATCAGCTCGCATAAGCCACAGGTTGATCCTTCCATTTGTCTCACTTCGACTGACATAATGCACTACCTACAACTACCGCACTAGCATCACAAAACACATGAAATGGTTTCCCCCAATCTGGTGGCCTCAACACCGGGTAGGTGCTAAGTTTTGACCTCAACACCTCAAATGCCCGTTGGCATGCCTCTATCCACTCAAACTTACTATCCTTCTTGAGCAGTTGTATGATAGGTACTACAATCTTTGCATAAACCTGGATCAACTTTCTATACCAACCTACATGTGCCAACAACTTGGCTATGTCCTTTGCATTGGTTGGCGTGGCCAACTCATCTATGACTGCTATCTTTTCCGGGTCTGGCTCTCTAATTCCGGCGCTCACCACGTATTCTAACAACATTCCTCTCTATACTCTTAAGAAAGTAATGTTCGGATTCAAAGCCAACTGCATCTTCCAGCATATAATCAAAGCCTTTCTCACGCATTCAAAATGTTGACTAGAATTCGACTGAGTGTTAAAATCATCCACAAAGACTATCATGGATTTGTATAACAAGTCGGTAAAGATGTACATGACCAGCCTTTGAAACGTGGCTGGAGCATTACACAATCCAAATGGCATGACCACCCACACAAACGTGCCCCAAGGAGTGGTGAAGGCCGTCTTGTCAACATCTTACAACGCTATAGAAATTTGGTTATAACCCGCATAACCATCCATGAAGGTGTAGCGAGCATGCCCTCCTACCTCCTCTTAAAGTAGCGTGATAAATGATAAGGGAAAGTGGTCCTTTTATGTACAAGCATTTAGCTTCCTATAATCTACAGACACCCTCAATTTTCCATTCTTCTTCTTGACCAACACCATCGGAGACATCCAATCCGTGATCTCTACCGGCTTTATAAACCTAGCCTTCAACAACCTCTCCAACTCTGCCCTTACTAACAACTGCAACTGTGGGTACATTCTTATCTCCTTTTGTCTAATTGGTCTAGCACCTGGAATCAGAGGAATGCGATGTTCGACCATCTCCCGAGGTATCCCTCTAAGCTCATCATATGACCATGCAAATGTATCATTGATTTCATCCACCAAATCACTATATTCCTTGATTTCGTTAGCCTCCAACAGGAAACTTAGTAGTGTGAGCGGAGAGCGGAAAGCGGAAATTGGAAAGTGGAAAATTTTGACTTTGTTGGGTAAAAATAGGACAAGCAGTGCCTATTTCCATGGAATTTATAGATAGTTTGAATTCAATTTATTGGAAAGGCACTGCAATCCCGTGGAGATATTAACCCAACCTAGTTCGAGGAACAAACAGAACCTAAAGGCGTGGAAGAATGTATTTGTTATCAAAGATTTTATAGTCTAGGTTTCAAATGGTTTCATTTTAAATTAGGGCTGACGTCAGCAATTGAAATCAAACATCAACATATGATGAAAAAAGAGTTGAATGGGATTTGCAAAAGGTACATCAAATTAATAGGTGTATTAGTGAACATACCCTCCAGGATCTATATGGCCATTATATATATGAGTAGGTCTCCTGGTTTTGTGTTAAACTTACTTCTAACAAATGTTTTTTAAAAAACGTCCAAGTGACCATGAAACATGATCATCTAATACCCTATATAAATTCATTTAGACTTTACATCCATCTTGCAGTCACTTACTCTGTCGGTCCATCAAGCGTAATGGGATGCGAACTTGGACTATTTTGAAAATCCACCTTTGGGAGGTCACGGTTCTTCACTCGTGTGTGAAGGAACCCTTAAATATACTTAAGTGTACTTAAAAGATTTTCAGAGTGTGATACATTGCCCCAAGTAGCTACGGTACTCTTTCCAAGTACTCTTCAATGTCCATAATTCCCATACACAAAATATTTGATTGACCGAGATAATGTAGGTGAAGTTAGGTGCCAAAATCAAGACTTTCAAAAATGTGTATCCAGTTTAATTTGCTATAAACAGTTTACTCCAAAAACAAAAACAAAAAAAAACAAAAAAATCCATTTGGCTCCCCCACGTGTCTACACCCTATCGGCCGGGCATATCCAATACGGTGCACCTGGATAAAATCTCATGCCATAGAACTCCACCGCACAGAATGACATCTCCAATTCATCCCTTAGCTTAGCCAATTTCCGCAATGACAAATCCCCCAAGTCCGACATAAGAATCCTCCGCGAAATTCGTGAGCTGACGTGCCGGCTATGTGAGAACCACATCAAGTTCTGTTGAAATTGGGTGATGAAGTTATGTTCGCATGGCAAACACACCCTTATGACATCATTGTGACACATGGCGTATTCATATTGAGCCAAACGAAGAGCATTGTACTCCGCACTTTTATCCACAATCGTTTTCCATGCTTTGCAAGATAACCTCAAACTGTGGATTAGCAACAAACGGAGTTGGGTGTCCAATGCCGTCTCTGCATTCATATCCACCCTTTGCGGCACCCACCAACAAATTTGGAACAAAAACTCTCAATTGTACATCTATGTCCAAATACAATGCAAGTGGCTCCATCACGTGGGATTGGCGCGATCTTCCCCAACCTGATGCGCAAACCTCAATGAGTTACAAAATGAGACACATTCATCATATGAATCCAACCTTTATGAAATGTGACCGAGAGCTGAACCTTAACTCAAACATTCAAAATTTCTGAAATGTGGCCGAGAGATAAACCTTAAGTCAAACAATCAAGATTTTTGATATTCGGCCGAGAGCTAAACGTTAAGTCAAACATTCAAGCATTTTGAAATGTGGCCGAGAGGTAAACCTTAACTCAAACATTCATGATTTCTGAAATGTGGCCGAGAGGCAAACCTTAACTCAAACATTCAAGATTTTTGATAATAGGCCGAGAGCTAAACCTTAACTCAAACATTCATGATTTTTGAAATGTGGCTGAGAGCTAAACCTTCACTCAAACATTGAAGCATTCTGAAATGTGACCAAGAGCTGAACATAAACTTCAAAATTTGGTGTGATGGGCCAAATCCTCTAGCCTATCGGAACCAAGACCCTTAGATTACACACATGATCAACAAAAAAAAACACCAAAATCTGGTGAGGGGACGAAGCCTCTAGCCTATCGGAACCAAAAGGCTTTGCCTACACACAATCTCAACCACAAAACAACTTGAAAATCTGCTGTAAGGGGCCGAATCCTCTAGCCTGTCGGAACCGAGACCCTTGGCCTACCCACATGATCAACCAAAAAAAACTTCAAAATATGGTTTAAGGGGCCGAATCCTCTAGCCTAACGGAACCGCGACCCTTAGCCTACCCACATGATCAACCAAAAAAAACTTCAAAATCTGGTGTAAGGGGCCGAATCCACAAGGCTCTCGGAATCGAGACCCTTAGCCAACCCACATGATCAACCAAAAAGAACTTGAAAATCTGGTGTAAGTGGCCAAATACTCTAGCCTATCGAAACCGGGACCCTTAGCCTACCCACATGATGAACCAAAAAGAACTTCAAAATCTGGTGTAAGAGGCCGCATCACAAGCCTCTTGGAACCGAGAGCCTTAGCCTACCCACATGATGAACCAAAAAAAACTTCAAAATCTAGTGTACGTGGCGGAATCCTCTAGCCTATCGGAACGAGGACCCTTATCTTACACTCATGATCAACCAAAAAGAACTTCAAAATCTCGTGTATGTGGCTGAATCCTCTAGCCTCCAAAAAAAACTTCAAAATGTGGTGTAAGGGGCCGAATCCTCTAGCCTCTCGGAACCGAGAGGCATAGCCTACACACATTATCAACCAAATTTTTTTTTCAAAATTTGGTGTAAGAGTGGGAGCACACGAACACCAAAAGTTTCCGGATAGGCGTTTTTCAATGCCTTATCCGGTCTGTCCGGATGGTCCAAGTATCGTCCAGGGATTCTGTGAAGTGCAAGATGTCAGGGACGCACTTTTCCTGCTTGAAAGTCGACCACCGGCCGGATTTGCTTTCCGGATCCGGATAGTCCTTTGGAAGTCCTTATTCCAGGACTTGCCTTCCGGAATGAACCTCTATAATTAAGTCTTACTCCTACATGCATTTTTCCTCAATACCTACCTACCTACTTCCTACCTCCATTGGTGATTGGAATTCATCCGGTGAAGACGTCCCTACATGGGCAAAATCCGGATTTCTCTCACAACCAGTCCGGATCGGCCTAATATTTCCTGGCAGGTCACACAGAGAATCCGGATGGTTCCCGGAACTACAACGACAGAAAGGTTTAGTTTGGATCCGAGACCTGTTAATCCGGGATAACTGGGCGATCCATACCACTTTCCGGATTACCCCGCCCAAAGACTGTGAGACCTCTTCAGAAGATCGGATGGCGTAAGTCCGGCACCTCCCGGATCTTACCCAGTCCTAACGACGGCTATCTCACATGGACTTTACCCAGGCATCCGGAATAATGAGGTTTCCCTCCCACTACACGTCGGAAATGCTCTCCGGACCGGAAACCTAACCTTTCCGGTTTCTCTCCTCCTTCCGACAGATCAATCCGGCTATGGCGAACTTAGGCTCAACTAAATATGGGATAACTGGGCGATGCGTACCGCTTTCCAGATTGCCCCGCCTAGGATCCGTGAGACCTCTTCAAAAGGTCGGATGGCGTAAGTCCGGCACCTCCCGGATCTTACCCAGTCCTAACGACGGTTATTTCACATAGGCGTTACTCAGACATTCGGAATAACAAGGTTTCCCTCCCACTACACTCAGAAAGGAGCCATAGTACTATAGTCGGATAGGACCCGGGCTTCTTCTTCTTTGTCCTATCCGTACTTCCTACTCATCCATTCCCTCTAGATCCACCACATTCTCCTAACAGTCCGTGCACAAAACAAGTCAGCATAGATGGAAAACTTAGAGTTTTATTGAGTAGGGAGCAACAAAATACAACATCAGAGAAGATAACCCTTTTCAAGCTCCTTATTCAGCCTTAAGTAGAGGCTTGCAATCCCTAACTACTGGTGGCGGCCCAGGCGGCCGCCCAGAAAACCCCAAGCGCCGAGAAATCCGGAAACGCATCCTACGCGGAATTTCCGGATCTCGATCCACTTTTCACGCTGACAAAATTTGAATTTACAGTTTTGCCAAAAACTCAAAAAGGGTTATCCTTAATTCTACCAGCCTAATCTTGATCTTCCTAATGTTAACCTTCCTAAGCCTAAACTAAGTAGTGCGGTGCTTCTTCGGAGTCGTCCCGTCCTTGGAGTGACTTGCGGGTCCGATGACGGTGGAAGAGCCTCCACTGGGGGTCAAAAATCGTCGCTCCTGCAGCCTTGTAAATACCCTCCTCATGTTCGGGGAGGGGACGACCTCTTCTTCAGAATCGTGTGCTGCTGCCGGATCCTCTCCCGATCCGTCTCCCGATCCGGATCGCGCCGTATTGGAAACGTGTTTCTCCTTTCGGGACTTCTGGCCAGGCGAGGGGTCACTCTCGGTGGTCCCTTCCCTGTTCCGGCCACAGGACACGGAAGTCGTCCGGGGATCCCTTGCGGACATCGTGTGTGAGGGTGGAGGAGCCCACGGCTCCACTATCATGCAGTCAAGAGCAGGAACAGGCGAAACATGCGATACCGGTGCTTTACCCCTATCCGGAGTCTTCATCCCATCTGGCGTCCTCATCCTTTCCGGAGTTCTGGTCCCCTCCGGCGTTCGGGACCGCCCTGACGCCCTTCCCTGACCCGGATTCGGTGATTGTCCCCTTCCGGACCTGGCTGACCGTTCCGTATTCTTCTGGCGAACTAAGGATGACCGGACCCGTTCCGGAACAGGGGTCTTCTTACGAAATGGAACTCTTCCGGATTCGGGTGGCTGGGAAGTTCCGGCGGGCTGACTAGGCCCCGCACCCGCCAGTGAGGCCGGAACCAGTTCCACCTCTCCAATAACCTCGTATAAAGTACCCGTCGGAGATCCGGGTGGACCTGGATAGAGCATCCGCCTGGGGGTACCACCCGGCAGCAGCTTTTGAATCTCCTTGAGTAAATCCTTCAGTGAGCGGGAGTACTTTACCAGAATCGGGAGTGTTTGTCGGGCGGAAGACGGATCCGCCGACTCCATCAGCTGGTCGTAGAGGTGTGCCTTGTTGACAATATCTCCCGGATGGCCCACCAACTCCCGGACTCAGCTCAACACCACGGTTTGTTCTGCCTGGTACTTCCGGATCTCCTCGCTCTTTTGGGCGAGCTCCCAGGTCATAGCGGCCACTTGTGCCGCCAGCTGTGCCTTTTCCGTCTCCAGGGCCTCCACCTGTTTCCGGTCTGTCCGCTTAGCCAACTCCCGGAGGATATTTCCGGGTCCACAATTACCTAGGGCCATGTTCACTCCCCGGGTGATGTGCTCCATCCGGAAGTACTGGTTCTGGAGCTCCGTCAACTCATCCCGGACGCGCTTAAAGGGGGCTTCCGGAAACTTGAACGTTGAGAGGTCAATATCCTTCTAGGGAACGTCCCGGCAGGGTCCAGCTTCCTGCCGGGCCGGTGGTGAGGCGGTTTTCCAGACCTTCAGAGGGGACGAAACTGGAGATGGTTCCAGAATCGCTGTGTCGTTGGAATCCTCTGTTCCGGTCTCCGGAACTTTGGCTTCCGGACTGATCTTGTACACCACCTCATCTTCCGCTATCGTCAGCATGTCCTCCTCTTCTTCGTTGATGCAGCCATGGTGTTGGTAGAGGTGGAGGATGTAAAGGGAAAGAAAAGAGGGTTTCCGGCTAATGTAGGGGATGGATTTCTCCACATACTCCTGAATTAATCTACCCCAATTTACAGGCCGGGCTTTGGACATGGCCCCAAACAGGGTGTTGGCCTTGGTAATGCTGAGTCGCTTGGGCTTTTCCGGACTAAGGATGGGGAGAATAAATTCTATAACTCTCCTCTCTCTAGGGTTCGGCAATTCCCGGGATGGAATCCGTCCTTAGGATCCGGGTCCGTTCTGAACTTCCCTACGTAGAAACTATCCCTGCGGCCAGCCCAGCCCTCACCCTTTCCTTTCGAAAATCCGTAGACTCTCGCCCATACCTCCGGCATCCATTTTTCCGGCTCCTGCCTCATCGTCCGAATCCATTGATTGCCTCTCTCAAACAAGAATTCCTGCAATGTGGCCTCCGCCCGGAGATTCCAGGGCTTGGCGAGTAATCCCTCGCACCCCATCCGACTTAGGTCCTCTATGAGCTCCTTGAGCTCGGAATCTCTCTTCGGGGTGGCTGGCGACACCGGTTTCACGGGAATCAGAACCTGCTCTCTCTCATCTTCCTCTCACGCCTCCGGCATTTTGCTTCGCACCCTCAATCCTCTAACAATCCCCGGCTTCTTCCCTCCGGAGTTCTATCTGCCAATTACTAAGGAATCCCAGCAATCTAACTGTTGGCGACTCGAAAAACAGCTCACCACTCGTTCTCTCGACAATGCCGCTCGCGCAAATGGCTTGGAAAGGAAGAGAAATTCCTTTAAGTACTCTCTCCTTCTTCTTCTAACGGGCTTGGGTCCTCAACCGTTTCTGTTACAACCGTCCAGGTTTCGGTATAACCGTCTTCCGGTATAATTGCCTTCTGGTATAACCGCCTTCCAATCCGGACGCCCTGGACCGGACCGTTTTGGACTGGACCGTTTAAAAACGGTCTCCCTGGATTAAGTTCCGGTCTGGCCAAAGTGTCCGTTCTTACCATTTTAACGCGTCAGGCGGATGTTGAGAACCTTATTCCATAAAACAACTATCCTACCCTAGAAAACCCTAATTTGAGACCAACATCAGGGTATTATCCGGATATTAATCCGGTTAGGAAGCCAATCCAGACTTCCGTGGATTTTTGGGCTCCCACAGTAAGGGGCCGAATCCACAAGCCTCTCGGAACCGAGAGCCTTAGCCTACCCACATGATGAACCAAAAAGAACTTCAAAATCTAGTGTACGTGGCCGAATTCTCTAGCCTATCGGAACGAGGACCCTTAGCCTACACACATGATCAACCAAAAAGAACTTCAAAATCTGGTGTAAGTGGCCAAATCCTCTAGCCTCTCGGAACCGAGACCCTTAGCCTACCCACATGATGAACCAAGAAAACTCCAAAATCTCGTGTACGTGGCCGAATCCTCTAGCCTCTCGGAACCGAGACGCATAGCCTACACACATTATCAACCAATTTTTTTTTCAAAATCTGGTGTTAGGGGCCGAATCCACAAGCCTTTCGGAACCTAGTCCCTTAGCCTACCCACATCATCAACCAAAAAGAACTTCAAAATCTAGTATAAGTGGCCGAATCCTCTAGCCTATTGGAACGACGACCCTTAGCCTACACACATGATCAACTAAAAAAACTTCAAAATCTGGTGTAAGGGGCCAAATCTACAAGCCTCTCGGAACCGAGACCCTTAGCCTAAACACAATCTCAACCAAAAAACAATCATCAAAATCTGGTAAAAGAGGCCGAATCCTCTAGCCTCTCGGAACCGAGACCCTTAGCCTACACTCATGATCAACCAAAAACAACTTCAAAATCAAGTGTAAGTGGCCGAATCCTCTAGCCTCTCGGAACCGAGACCCTTAGCCTACCCACATGATCAGCCAAGAAAAACTTCAAAATGTGGTGTAAGGGGCCGAATCATCTAGCCTCCAAAAAAACTTCAAAATGTGGTGTAAGGGGCCGAATCCTCTAGCCTCTCAGAACCGAGAGGCATAGCCTACACACATTATCAACCCAAAAAAACTTCAAAATCTGGTGTAAGGGGCTGAATCCACAAGCCTCTTGGAACCGAGACCCTTAGCCTACACACATGATCAACCAAAAAGAACTTCAAAATCTGGTGTAAGGGGCCGCAGCCTCTAGCCTCCAAAAAAAACTTCAAAATCTGGTCTCGAGAGCCGAATCCTTTAGCCTCTCGAAACCGAGACCCTTAGCCTACTCACATGATCAACCAAAAAAAACTTGAAAATGTGGTTTAAGGGGCCAAATCCTCTAGCCTCTCGGAACCGACAGGCATAGCCTACACACATTATCAACCAAAAAAAACTTCAAAATCTGGTGTAAGGGGTTGAATCCACAAGCCTCTCGGAACCGAGGCCCTTAGCCTACCCACATGATCAACCAAAAAGAACTTCAATATCAGGTGTACGTGGCCGAATCCCCTAGCCTCTCGGAACCGAGACCCTTAGCCTACCCACATGATCAACCAAAAAGAATTTCAAAATCTGGTGTTAGTGGCCGAATCCTCTAGCCTCTCGGAACCGAGACCCTAAGCCTACCCACATGATGAACCAAAAAAAACTTCAAAATGTGGTGTAAGGGGCCGAATCCTCTAGCCTCTCAAAACCGAGACCCTTAGCCTACCCACATGATCAACCCAAAAAAACTTCAAAATTTGGTGTAAGGGGCCGAATTATCTAGCCTCCAAAAAAAACTTCAAAATGTGGTTTAAGGGGCCGAATCCTCCAGCCTCTTGGAACCGAGACCTTTAGCCTACCCACATGATCAACCAAAAAAAAATTCAAAATTTGGTATAAGGAGCCGAATCCTCTAGCCTCTCGGAACCGAGACCCTTAGCCTACCCACATGATAAACCAAAAAAAAAAATTCAAAATTTGGTGTAAGGGGGTGAACCACCAACATCCAACCTTCTTGAATTGTGGCGGAGAGCTACCCAACCAACACTGGCATTTGTTATGTAGCACAAGGGCTTGGAAGTATTCCAATGTGAAAAGGGTGCACAGGGATGTAACCATCATTGGGATGATATTCGTTTTGATTGCACTAGATTAATGGGGTGAATCTTAACTTGATTGGGGGATCATAGTTAATATTAAATATTATGAACGGGGATGCAATCTTTATCATTATGACTATAATGCCACATGCAAAAAATTGGTGCATACCCCCAACCCCTGGACCCTCTCGGAACCGAGAGGGTCCCGACATTGTCCAACCCTTTAACTTGAGAAATATCAACCCAACCAGTAAAGATTCAAGCCGTCCACCCGAACCTCCCTAGACAATCAACAATGAAGTGCATACCCCCAACCCCTGGACCTTCTCTAAACCGAGAGGGTCCTTACATTGTCCAACCCATTAACTTGAGACATATCAACCCGACCACTAAAGATTCAATCCGTCAACCCGAACTTCTAGAGAAGTGAAATCAAACACCACCATGAGATGAATAAGGAGTTGAATGGGGTTTGCAAAAGGTACATGGAAATTCAACAAATAAACTTAAACAAAAACAATACATATGAGATGGAGGTTCCAAACGCACAAGGCGTAGTCAAGAATTTGGACTACCATGTCTATCACTATTCTCGCCCTGCTTGGTCTCTATGTCTAGGAAATCCAATACTAGTTTGTCGAAAGGGCGGGTGCGACTAGGAGGTGGGGACGGTGCTTCCGCCAAAAGATGGGCAAGCTCAACAGCATAGAATGGGAGCTCGAACGTCGTCGAAGACATTGCAAACATGTCTGCATTAAGGACGCGGATGGGGCTCTCATTTTGAACTCTGTACATACAGAAAAATAAAGAAGAAAACATGAGCACATGTCCAAAACTCCAATACAAGAAAATACAAATGCAAACGAAGTAGAATCCAAGAACAAACTTACGCACACAGCAAATCGAAATTGCGCTTCGCCAACTTCCAGGGAGGCGGAGAAAAAACCGAGTCTCATTGAGGGGCGGCGTGTTGAGAGGTGTGTTTTTACTCAGGCTCGCGAATGGGAAGGAGGATGGACTTGAAGACATCAATGTCTGATTCAAGGGCAACAATATGGCGTTGAATGAAGCGGCATGCAATGATAGAATTTTCTAGAACAACAAAATGCGAATAGGTGAGCATAAGGAAATGAATTGGAGATGAACCAAATATAAAAGAAATTAAAACATCAAAAATAAAAAAACATGAAAAACAAAAAACATGAAAAACAAAAAGGTGAAGAAAGAACCAACGCCACATTGCCAATCCAAGATAATGTCGTCCTTGTCCGTGAGAGCGGAGAAAATGATGGAGAAAAACTCGGGGCGTTTTTCACAAGCACCTCTCCAAGGCACTCCGTCGTTCCCGATTGGTTCTTCACATCGGTGAAGCTGTTGAGCCAACCATCTCTTTTGAGACTGGAACCCATGTTCTTGAAGTCCGAGGTTTAGGACATTCAAAACGGACTCATTACGCACAAGCACCTTGATGAAGAACTTGCGAGTCTGCACAAAATTTGAACGGTAGAATTAAGAATGTATAAATGAAAGAAAGAAGGTAAGAATGGAAATGGATGAAGTCGAAAAGGAATTACCAATTCAGGAATATTAGTAGGCGATTGGAGATCGAGGTCATTCATGCCAAACCAGTCTTCGGCAACATAAAATTCCTCAGTGTGTGCCCAGTTGTGAATTGATCTAGAGACCTCAGGATCAATGGCGTGTGCAAAGACGAGGACGCCATTGTCATGGAGGTTGGCATTTGCAAAGGCAAATAAAACCTTAAAGTATGTGAAAGAACGTTTGTTCCACTGAGGAACATCCGAGGATGAGACCAAGATGCTCGGCAAACGTAGGTTCTCGGGCACATCTGCAAAGAATAAATCAATGCATGTGTGAACCTTAGGCTTGTTGTTTGGACGAGTACGGCCCGCTTCAACTTGAAAAACCAAAATCCCAAAAAAAAAACAAAATCAAAAATCAAATGTGGAATTGCATTGAAAGATTGGATAAAACAAGTGAACGACATACAAACTTTGGTAAGGAATTATTGTATGCGGCGGTAGGCGGTAGGGGGAACCTTCGTCTTCATGAGATCCTCAGTGAACTCTCTCATGTCCACATTCTCAATCAATGAAAGACTAGATGACCTCTCCGAGGAAGTCGCCGATGTATCAGGTGCAACAGCCTTCCTCTTGCGAGGCACCGATGGGATGGTTGCGCTGCTATGGGAAGGAGCGGCAACAAGATTGGGGGCAGGGGTAGAAGGAGTGGCGGTTGGATTTCCAACCATGGTGGTGGCTGGAACAACAATGCGATGAACGGAGGCCTTCTTGAAAGAACGAGTAGATACTTGAGAAGAGGCATGGGGGACAACCTTCCTACCTTTGCCCTTACCTTTGACCGACGCAACATCGTTGTCATTGGATAGAGGAGGGGGATTATCCTATTCCGGCTTTTCTTCTAATTCAATCACCTCAGGGGCAGAGCTTAGAAGGGTGTTGTAAAGCATTGCTTCCACCTCGGGCACGAATCCACGAGAGCAATCCAAGTACGAACCACCAGCCTCCAAGTGCACGTGTGGAAACTTTGCAACTTGCATGGCCGTATAGACACAAAGATTGGAGTTGACAACGACCCAATCTAAGAGGAAAGTGGGCAAGCACGAAGGAGGCAAAGCATTCTTCACAAGGAGCTCATGATGAATGTACCTGGAAAATGATGAACATGGAATAAGAAAACGGTGGTGGAAAATAAAAGAAACAAAAAAAATATGTACGAAATGACAACTGAGAAATTTACCGGTAAGCAATGCGTTTGATTGCAATGGGGCCTTCCTCAAACTCCATAAGGTCAAGGCCTTTAACAAATTTCAAATCGCCTTTGTCGTCAAAATACACCCAGAAAGCCTTGTCCCACAAAATGAGCCTCCAATGCTCAACATAATTGGAAGGTTGCAAAATCTCCACAGAAATCCAATCAATGTCCACAGAACACTCATTCTCAAACGATGCGATCTTGGCCTTAACCCCCTTCTCCGACTATGTTAAGAGAGACCAATAGTTAGAAATGGCAAAGAATAAAAAGAAAAAATAAAATAAAATAAAACTTGAAGATGTACCTGGGCCCAGAAAGAAGCTTTGCTAAGCCAGTCGTCAAGGACTTTCTCACAGAGAGGAAGAGCCGAGGGGAAATGGTTTTTGATTCTGATCTCGGCGGGAGAATTCCACCACTGAAGCCACTTGGCTTTGAAGGAGGCATCGACATGGGTGGTTGCAACCTTTTGAAGTTTCTCTATTGTCAAATCTGTGACGAGGAAGGTGGAAAAATGACGGTCAATCTGCAACACATGCGAGTGTAAGAAAAGATAGAACAAGTAGTAATTGAAGAGGAAAGTATAAGCAAAAAAGAAGGAAAGAGAAGAGGCGCACCTCGTAGAAGAAATCTTCGCCATTATCCTTGTGGGCCACGGAAATAAACTTCTCTAAATTTCGTGACCGAATACTTTTGATGAGTCTATCTTGGGCTTTTGTCATAGTATCCCAAATTTTGGGAGTAGACCTAAGCGACTCGGGTGTATTCTCCCGGTACAACCTTGCTACAGTGTCGGCAGCGTTTGATAACTCTCTCTAAAACACACAAAAAAAGTGTAAGGGAATGACAAAAAACAAGAAAAAAAAACATAAACATAACGGAAGGGAGAATTACCTTATACAAAAATTTGACGAAGACGTCCAAGGTAAGGGGATACCAAGTAGGATATTTATCCATTTTGGACTCGCACATCTTGTAGTCGGCTATAGAAATGAGGCCCTTGAACTCCTCAAGCTTCATTTTCCCAAATGTTTGAATGCGGAGTAGCTTTGCGGGAAGGTTGTCCTTCACATGGTCATCCTCCGTGGACCTACAAAAAAAAGGTAAAAGAGAAACAAAATGAGAATAACATTAAAAACAAAAAACAAACAAGAAAAACCAAAAAAACAACAAACTTACCAGTTGATGTCATTCATGGCATTAAGGAAAACGGCTGTCGCAACCCTTGCTAGGCCCCTTAGTAACCTTGCCAATTTTCCTTTATAGCAAAGGTCACGAGCGCTAAGCCTTCGCATTCCGCCATGCTAACGGTTAGTTCCTCCTACCCCGGACCATATAGTTCATAGGAGGGGAACCAACCCTCCTACTTTGCTTTCGGGACTCACCCCGTAATCGGTAACCCATTTCTTTGATGTGGACTTCCATTTATGGAAGTCCAATCCTATGTTGATCATCGCGTTGCCGGAGCAATACTACAACAACCGGAACCATACTAGGCAATTATGGCCTCACAATGGGCCAAAGCCATTGGAGGCCGTGCCGTTCGTCCTCGGGTGGGTGAGGCCACACCACCTCACCCATATAAGCCTCTAGGACTCTACGCGGGACCCCTACCCCACCGTCAAGAAACCTCTTGTCTCTCGACCCAGAGTTGGGGCCAAGTAGACATTTTCCCTTAGTCGCTGGCCCTAGAAGCCCCCAGCAGCTTCAAACCATCATAACTTCCTTGTATGATGTCTGATACAAACAACTAACCACTCCATCGTCATCTACGCTTCACGTTGATGCCGATGGACCTCTCACTTGCCCCATTCAAGAAAGTCTTGAGGAAGTTATGCCTGTTTGAACCTTGGCAGTCCCGGGAATCACTCTCAGGCATTGCTGTACCAGGGCGTTGTCCCGGGACAGCGCCCCACTCAAATGGCCATAACTCCTAGCTCACACCTCCGATTGAGGTGTTCTTGAGCATTCTAGAATCACCACGCCATAAGCTACGCATAGCTCATGGCCCTACCCTCATGCCTCCTAGTCTTTGTGGGTGGGAGGCGTTCCCAACGCCCGGGGCCCTCACCCACACTAGGATCACTTGGGCCCTCTCACCAACGGCGCCACAAGTCCTGGGTGTCACCCCGGGGTCCCCTTTGTGCCCATGGTGTTTCGGGCACTCCTCATGGAGAGGTGCGCGACAACGGCGGTATAGTTTCTTGGGTCCTCAACAATGCAGTCCACGGACATGTGCCAATCTTTGTCCATGGAATGGTGCTTGTTAATGTGCCTAAACCAAGATGTCAATCGATGATTTTCCTCATACATGAAAAACATCTTGCCAACAAGGTGAGAGAGATCGGAGTCATTTTTTAGCATGGAATCAAAGTCATCATTGGCCTCCTGCCATAATAAACTCCAGGAGGCCCGACTGTCCTCGGAAACATGAAGCACCTCATCAAGGTTGTTGTAGGGAGAGTCATACATGGCACGGTCACCGTCACGGTAACCCATAACAAACTCATTTTGCAACCGAGCGACATCAACCTCGCTGATGGGCCAAATTAGAGGAAGACATTGCAAGCGGCACAAAGGAATAGAGAAACGTGACTTAACAAGAGGTTTTATTCGAA
Organism: Polytrichum commune; assembly: GCA_950295325.1. Classification (NCBI taxonomy): domain Eukaryota; kingdom Viridiplantae; phylum Streptophyta; class Polytrichopsida; order Polytrichales; family Polytrichaceae; genus Polytrichum; species Polytrichum commune. The sequence continues at coordinate 41,761,686 of OX485806.1, read as the reverse complement.
CCCGATGAATCATAGCATTGGAGTCTTCTTTTTGAGTTCTCCGAATCAAGAGCTGAGTCTCCTCAGGGTTGGACTCATCAAGAGGATTCAAAGAGTCGGGTTCAACAGATGAATCATTCTACAAGGGTGAACACAATATCATGAGGTAGAGCCCAAAATAATAGAAAATAGAAGAACCCGACGTGATTGGAAACCAAAGGAAAAATTTATGAAGGACACACCTCCACGTGCACAACATCGACTAGGGTCTCAACTCCCAACAAGGGAGGCTCCAAATGAAAATTACCATCCTCTGTTGATGGCTCCTCAAAAAGAATGAGATCCATAGCTTGTGATTCCTGCACAAATTGAAGTCACATCAAACCAATCAACTTAAAAATTTGGTCAAAGAGGAAGAATCCTCCAGCCTCTCGGAACCAAGACCCTTGGCCTAAACACATTCTCAAACAAGAGACAACTATGAGAATCTTGTGTAAGGGGCCAAATCCACTAGCATCTCGAAACCGAGACCCAAAGCCTACACACATGATCTGATCAAAGAGGCCGAATTCTCTAGCCTCTCGGAACCGAGACACTTAGCATACAGACAATCTCAATGACAAACAACTTCAAAATATGGTGTACGGGGCCGAATCCTCTAGCCTTTCAGAACCGAGACCTTTAGCCTACATACAATCTCAACCACAAACAACTTCAAATTCTGGTCAAAAAGGCCGAATCCACTAGCCTCTCGGAACCGAGACCCTTGGCCTACACACAATGTCCACCACAAACAACTTCAAATTCTTGTCAAAGAGGTCGAATCCTCTAGCCTCTCGGAACCGAGACCCTTGGCCTACACACATGATCAACCACAAACAACTTCAAAATCTGGTGTAAGGGGCGGAATCCTCTAGCCTCTCCGAACCGAGACCTTTAGCCTACACACATGATCAACCACAAACAACTTCAAATTTTGGAAAAAGGGGCCGAATCCACTAGCCTCTCGGAACCGAGACCCTTGGCCTACACACAATGTCAACCACAAACAACTTCAAATTCTGGTCAAAGAGGCCGAATCCTCTAGCCTCTCGGAACTGAGACCCTTGGCCTACACACAATCTCAACCACAAACAACTTCAAATTTTGGTGTAAGGGGCGTAATCCTCTAGCCTCTCGGAACCGAGACCCTTGGCCTACACACATGATCAACCACAAACAACTTCAAAATATGGTGTAAGGGGCCGAATCCTCTAGCCTCTCGGAACCGAGACCTTTAGCCTACACTCATGATCAACCACAAACAACTTCAAAATCTGGTCAAAGAGGCCGAATCCTCTAACCTCTCGGAACCGAGACCCTTGGCCTACACACAATCTCAACCACAAACAACTTCAAATTCTGGTCAAAGAGGCCGGATCCTCTAGCCTCTCGGAACCAAGACCTTTAGCCTACATACATGATCAACCACAAACAACTTCAAATTTTGGTCAAAGAGGCCGAATCCTCTAGCCTCTCGGAACCGAGACCCTTGGCCTACACACATTCTCAACCACAAACAACTTCAAAATATGGTGTAAGGGGCCGAATCCTCTAGCCTCTCGGAACCGAGACCCTTAGCCTACACACATTCTCAACCAAAAAACAACCATCAAAATCTGGTAAAAGAGGCCGAATCCTCTAGCCTCTCGGAACCGAGACCCTTGGCCTACACACATGATCAGCCAAAAAACAACCTTCAAAATCTGGTGTGATGGGCCAAATCCTCTAGCCTCTAGGAACCTAGACCCTTGGCGTACACATATGATCAACCACAAACAACTTAAAAATCTGGTCAAAGAGGCTGAATCCTCTAGCCTCTCGGAACCGAGCCCTTAGCCTACACACATTCTCAACCAAAAAACAAACTTCAAAATCTGGTGTGTTGGGCCAAATCCTCTAGCCTTTTGGAACCTAGACCCTTAGCCTACACACAATCTCAACCAAAAAACAACCATCAAAATCTGGTGTAAGGGGCCGAATCCTCTAGCCTCTCGAAACCGAGCCCTTAGCCTACACACATTCTCAACCAAAAAACAACCTTCAAAATCTAGTGTGATGGGCCGAATCGTCTAGCCTCTCGGAACCTAGACCCTTAGCCTACACACCTCAAATAAGAAACAACTATCAAACTCTGGTATAAGGGGCCGAATCCTCTAGCCTCTTGGAACCGAGAGCTACACCTTAACTCGAATATTCAACCTTTTTGAAATGTGGCCGAGAGCTAAACATTAACACAAACATTAGATGGTGCCGGTGAATCACTGTCCTCCCGCTATTCCTCTATCAGCTGCAAATTCAAATGCCAATTCAAAGGTCCTCTCTTGATCTCTCCACATGTATTTTGCAAGTCTCATGGAGTACCTCTTCCTTCTATGTACGATTCCTTTTTTTTCTTAAGTTTTCTCCGTCTCCTCTGTTTCGAATTGCTAAAACTTGTACCTCCCTTTCGCTTCTTCCGCCTCTTTCCTGGATCTATTGTGGAATATGTAATGTGCTCTGGTTCCTTCATGTGTGCGTCCCAGTTCTCCTCTGATTCCCTTTTTGTGCTCTCTACTATCTCAGCATCCCTATCCTTCACTCCCAAAAGGATCCTTCCCCAACCCTCTCTGACCTATATAGTACCAGTGTTCAAGATTTAGGATTTACAATTTTCTGGTAAGTATGACTTGTTTGTCCTTTTTGGACTATTTTCATATTCCTCCCTCTCTTTGTCCATGGCTTCCTCGTCCACCGTGCCCTGTGTATTAGAAATGGTTGAGCTCCGTCCCAATGGCATCGGAATCCCAATTCTTTTTCCCGTAGATGCGAACGGTTTTGTATTTGTCTCTTCCTTTCACCTTAGTATCATGTTTTCGTTGCAAGATAGTACAATATGGGTCGAACGCGAGATTTATGATAGTGTTACTTCCTTGTTGTCATTGACCATGCGTAAAAATCCTAAGGTTACCGACAACGGATCTTCAATGTGGGAACTCTGCGTTGGTAAATACAGGGTGTACGGACTCCCAGGTCCTTGCACGAAGTATCCACGGATATTTGTACCCCTCCCCATTCCTCTGCTTCCACTTTCAACATTCCTCCCCTGGTCAAAGTTAAGATTGAACCCGGTATGCACACTGTCATATATATTTTCGATTCCTCCGATGGTCATAAGCCCCTCGTATCCACTCCCATTCACAAGCCATCCCCATCCTCCTTCCATTCTACCTTTGTTACCCCGCATCTTCTGTTTCCTCTTCCTCCTTCCTCTACTATACCCCCCATCTCCATTCTTCAATGTCTACATACTCTTTATTGGGAAATGAGAGAAGAAAGCAAAGAGACCAGCGTAGGAAGGTGGAACACAATACACTATGTTTGTATACAATGGAGAGAGTGATTAGTTCCTCCCCTTATGCCTTTATTTATATGTATGGGTTAGGACCAGCGTTGACAACCCATATGGGACAATGTCGCCGATGCAACCTAACACTATCCTCCAATACTCTCACTTTGTGAGGTGGCATTGTACTCCAACCCCATTATTTCACTTAACATCTTATGTCTATCTCTCGCTCATGCCTTTGTTAGAATATCTGCTACCATATATTGCGTTGGACAATATTCTAGCTCTACAATTTTGTTTTCAACTTTTTCTCTAATAAAATGATGTTGAACGTCTATATGCTTCGACCTATCATGGTTGGTGGGGTCCTTAGCTAATGCCATAGAACCTTGGTTGTCGCACATGATGGTCGTGGCATCCTCTTGTATACAACCTATGTCCTTCATTAGTTGCCTAAGCCAAATGGCCTCCCTCGTGCATCGGTTCATGGCCATATACTCCACCTCCATTGTAGATTGTACCACCGTTTGTTGTCGTTTGTTGTCGTTGATGGTATCCACGTTGCTTGCCAAGATGATGAGGTCGTCTACATATATGATTACAATCACAATGTAGTCACAATTTTGTAGAACATACAACGAGTGGTCCGCATGGCGCCTCGTAAAACCTCTATTCACAAAGAATATGTGAATGCACTCGTACCATGCTCGTCCGGATTGCTTCAATCCGTAGAGCGATTTCTACAACTTGCATACGAGATGCTCGCGGCCCTTTTGGACAAACCCCTCTGGTTGCTCCATGTAGATGACCACGTGCAATTCGCCGTTCAAGAATGCGGTTTTGACGTCCATTTGATGCATTTCCAACCCCATGGCGGCCCCGATTGCGAGGATGACTCGTATGGTGTTGAATTTGGCCACAGGTGCAAATGTTTCGCCAAAATCCACACCTTCCACTTGAGAGCACCCTTTGGCCACCAACCTTGCTTTGAAACGCACCACCACGCCGTTGGCATCCTTTTTCATGCGAAACACCCACTTGCACTTCACGGCCTTGCGGCCCTTCGGCAATGGGGCCAATTCCCACGTGGCGGTGGCTATGAGAGATTCGTACTCCTCTTGCATAGCCGACTCCCACTCGCTCGCATTACTTAATTCAAATGTTTCTTTCAAGTTTTTAGGTTCCCCAACGATTGCCATGTTTGCATGCTCATTGTCTTGGGGTTGCGGAATGTGGTTCTTCCATCATTCCCCAAGAGGTTTACATGGCCTATCCGGATACCTAGAATTACCAATGGTCTCATTGCCATATTGCGGCGGTAGAGGTGGTTTGGTTGCGGTTTTCTTACCGGCGTTAAGTTTCGATGCCTCCGCGCTACGAGTGGATTTTGCGGCCGGTACTTCGGCCTCCGACTCATCCTCAATGTTCAGCTCCTCCTTGTCCGGCTCCGAAACGTCGCCGCTTGCCTCCAACTCCTCCTCTTCCGATTTAGGAGATATGTCCACCTTCACCGCTGGTACTTCCTCAACTCTCCCACTTGGACAATCCTCCAAATGCGTTTTGTCTTCGAAAAACACCACGTCCGGACTCTTGATGATTTTCTTTGTCTCCAAGCAAATGAGGCGATACGCCTTCGTGCCTTCGCAATATCCGAGGAATAAACACTTGACGCCCTTTGCATCCAACTTCATTCGCCTTTGATCCGGCACCTTCGCGTAAGCCACACATCCGAACACCCGCATGTGCGACACGTGCAGCATCCTCCCGCTCCACGCCTTCTCGGGTGTCATTCCTTCAACCGCCTTGGTTGGACACCGGTTGCGTACGTACACCACATTGCACACCGCCTCCGCCCAAAATTCATGGCCGAGGCGTTGGGCATGAATCATGGACTGTGCCATCTCCACAATGGTATGGTTGGCTTGCTCCGCCACGCCATTTTATTGCGGCGTGTAAGGTGAGGAGGTTTGCCGTGCAATGCCATGTTTGCTCAAAAAATCATCAAATGCCTTTGAGATGTATTCCCCACCGTTATCCGACCTAAGAACCTTCACTACGTGCTCCGATTGCCTCTCTACCAAGGTTTTCCATTCTTTGAACATTGCCAACACCTCACTCTTGCACTTGAGCATGTACACCCAAATCTTGCGTGAGAAATCGTCAATGAAGGTGAGAAAATACCTTGCGCCCCTAATGGAAGGCGTTTTCATCGGCCCGCATACGTCGGAATGCACGAGCTCGAAGATCTTGGTGGCGCGGGTACCTCCATCCGTGGAGAATGGCCGCCTCACTTGTTTGCCCTCCACACATCCTTCGCAATCGAAGGAATGCGCATCGCCTTGCGCCGCACCCACGTCCATCCCGCTCACCATGCTTTGAAGCATTTTCACGCTATTTGTGTCGAGATGTCCCATCGTAACGCGCCAAAGAACTCGTTTCGGCCCCATTCATCACGTTGGTGTCCAATTGGTACAAATTGGACTCCAACGACGCCACGGCCAACATCTCGCCGTTGCTCGCCCTCACCATGCATCCCAACGAAATGAAATGCACTTTCAAACCCCTCGAAATGAGCTTGCTCACCGAAAGCAAGTTGAAATGTATTTTGGGCACATGAAGCATGTCATGCATTTTAATGCTCCGCACACGGCCTTTCACGCGTGTTTCCACTAGTATAGAGCCTTTGCCTACGGCCTCTACCATGCCCGTCACGGGTTCGTAAGTGTCAAAAAAATGCTTATGCGGTGTCATGTGTTGCGAGGCCCCAAATTGACGATCCATCTAGTGGCGGAGGTTTTAGATGCCCCATCTCTCGCTACAAATGCAAAATCATCACTCGACCAAACATTCAAGTCAACACCTTTCCTCTCAAGTTAGATGCACAATATCTCCAAAACACATCAAAGAGCTAATCTAAGCCCTTTGGCACTTGAATGTCCTCAATCTAGTGTAGAAATGAACCAAACATTCAAGTCAACACTTATCCTCTCAAGTTAGATGCAAAATATCTCCAAAACACATCAAAGAGCTAATCTAAGCCCTTTGGCACTTGAATGCCCTCAATCTAGTGTAGAAATGAACCAATCACTCAAGTCAGCACCTAAATGATTCGGTTATATGCACAAAACTCCAAAACACATCAAAAAACTTATCTAAGCCCTTTGGCACTTCAATGTCCTCAATCTAGTGTAGAGATGAACTAATAACTCAAGTCAGCACCTAAATGATTCGGTTAGATGCACAAAACTCCAAAACACATCAAAAAACTTATCTAAGCCCTTTGGCACTTGAATGTCCTCAATCTAGTGTAGAGATGAACTAATAACTCAAATCAGCACCTAAATGTTCCGGTTAGATGCTGATGCACCCCGTGGGTCGTTCCCTTGCAATTTAGCTCAAGAAGACTCACGGTGAGACATCACGTAAATTTATATTCGCTTGAGAACTACCGTGCCTCATTAATATGTTCGGTATCGAATTAATAATCCCTCTCTTCTTCTTATGATATGAATATAATTATTGGAGTGAACACAATCTCATTATCTTAATTCTTACTCTCAATGTAAGGCATCATTGATAATAAAAATCATTAGATTTAAAGAAAGCTTCAAGAGGTGTAACAATATCCTTGATAATAATATAGTATTCAATAAATTGTATGAATCCTTAATGTTAGTAGTTCATAAACATTAATCACACAAATGATAATAATCTTATAATGATGAAGAAGATCTAATATTCTTGAGTCATCTTTTTAAAACTCAAGTGTTACTACTTATAATATTGTAACTTGACATGTATGCATATAGTAGTTATAATTTCATGAACACATCATTGATTGTTTTGCAATGTCACGTTTAACATTCAAAGTGTTTTAATGACAAGAATAATTATAACTCTCTTGAGGTTTATTCAAGAGGAAGATCTCCTTTTTTATTGTTAATGACATCCAACAACTCACAAAGTATCTTAAGAGAAAAAATACTTTTACTACAAAGTGTTTCTTGATGACGAGAAGATAAATCTATCTCTCTTGAGTTTTGCTCAAGAGAGAGAGATCTTCTCTTGAATAGATAATCCTTCAAAATGTAATGACATCCAACAACACACAAAGAATCTTAAAGTAAGAAGCTTCAATAACAATTGTAGTAAGTAATATTACTTCATTCATATGTATTCAAACTTTGATATGAATTAATGTCTTCATCATTCTTGTTAATCATAAGTTCAACAATCCATATGTAGTATAATATGTATAATACTTATAAGTCAATTATGTAGTTTTCAATAATAAGCTCCTCCTCTTTTGAAGGAGTTGCATTCGTTAAGTTGTTTTGCTTAAATCATAACATGCATATAATTCTTCAATCATTCAATCACATGTATATTTATAATTCCCTTTTGAGGAGATCAATGATAAGTTCCGCTTTGAGAGATAATCTTGTTTCCTTCACTCAAGTTTGACAATCGCTTTCTAAATTCAATCCTTCTCAAAGTTCCATTGATTCTCCAATTTGTCTTGAGTGCTTTGTTCTCACCCTCATACTATCTTTTGAGTTTTTTTTCAAAAGAGTCTACTCAATCTATTCTACTCTCGGTTGCTCAATCACATAAGCTACAAAGTACCATTGACGACTCATAGTTCAATTTGAGAGAGAGGTAGAAAGATCACACGCATTTGTAGAAAAGATAATGTATTGCAAAAATGCTCCGAGAGGAGAGATACAAAAAGCTTCAAGTGTTTTTGACATTCAAATTTAAGATAACTTCGTTGTATAGAAAATGAGGTATAGGTCTCCTAAAATGCTTCCCTTATGTAGTTTTTCTTACTTGATTCAAAATCTATATCCGCGGAGTCCCAATCTTTCCTATCCTAGATAACTACTCATCTATGACATCCGTGGATCGTATCTATCAAAAAATGGATATAACCGTCGAAGCTCTTATATGTTCCTATTATGGGAATGCCACTCTATCTTTGTCGTAGCTACATATCGTGTCCTTTTATAATATTTAGACAATGCTTACATCATGCTTTGATCTCATATTATGAAGTTCCATAAGATCTTCATAATGTATAGAAATCATTCTTACATCATTCCTTTATTCTACTTCATAATATTTCCAAAATTCTATATTCCTATATTCGGCCATCATGCCTTTTTAATGGTCTTTAAAACCTCAACATCCTATATCCTAACATACTTCATTAATGCTTCTTCAAAATGTTTTCAAATCCCAATCCTAATTATTTCATAATGTCTCTAGCTCGGCCTTAAATTTCCTAAATTCCTCTTACTAATCCCTGGTAGTCCCAATATCATGTAAAAAGGTCTTATAGCCGCACGTAAGCCTTGTGTTTCCATGACAGGGTCTAAACCCGTGAGTAGAGGCCCCTGAGGCCGTGGGTCCTATCTCCGTGACCGAGCCCTAATGCCAAGCCGTCGTCTTCTTCGGCCAGCTCCCAATCTTCCCGCAACCTGCTCCATTCTCCTACAGCTCTCCTTCTTCAGTTCCATTCTCCTTTTTGGATCCGATTCTGTCTCTTTCTAGTGCCTTTCAATTTGGCTTTCTAAGTTCCATTATCTGCTTGTATGTTTGCTTTAATGCTAAGTTTTGCACTTAACAGATGCACAAAACTCCAAAACACATCAAAGAGCTAATCTAAGCCCTTTGGCACTTGAATGTCCTCAATCTAGTGTAGAAATGAACCAAACATTCAAGTCAACACCTTTCCTCTCAAGTTAGATGCACAATATCTCCAAAACACATCAAAGAGCTAATCTAAGCTTTTTGGCACTTGAATGTCCTCAATCTAGTGTAGAAATGAACCAAACATTCAAGTCAACACCTTTCCTATCAAATTAGATGCAAAATATCTCCAAAACACATCAAAGAGCTAATCTAAGCCCTTTGGCACTTGAATGCCCTCAATCTAGTGTAGAAATGAACTAATCACTCAAGTCAGCACCTAAATGATCCGGTTAGATGCACAAAACTCCAAAACACATCAAAAAGCTAATCTAAGCCCTTTGGCACTCGAATGGCCTTCAACAACTCAAATACGGATCTGATGTACACTTAAGCATTTGAAATGGTGTGGACATATACCTTAAGAGATCTAGAATGTAGAAACATTCCTCTAAGGTCCCTCACGCTGGTCCACTGTCGCGCACCTCTCCATGAGGAGTGCCCGAAACACCATGGGCACAAGGGGGACCCCGGAGTGACACCCGGGACTTGTGGCGCCGTTGGTGAGAGGGCCCAAGTGATCCTAGTGTGGGTGAGGGCCCCGGGCGTTGGGAACGCCTCCCACCCACGAAGACTAGGAGGCACAAGGGTAAGGCCATGAGCTATGCGTAGCTCATGGCGTGGTGATTCTAGAAAGCTCAAGAACACCTCAATTGGAGGTGTGAGCTAGGAGTTATGGCCATTTGAGTGGGGCGCTGTCCCGGGACAGCGCCCTGGTACAGCAGTGCCTGGGAGTGATTCTCGGGACTGCCAAGGTTCAAACAGGCATAACGTCCTCAATACTTGTCCGAATGGGGCAAGTGAGGAGTCCATCGGCATCTACGTGAAGCGTAGATGAAGATGGAGTGGTTGGTTGTTATGATCAGACATCATACAAGGAAGTTATGATGGTCTGAAGCTGCTAGGGGGTTCTAGGCCCAGCAGCTAAAGGAAAATGTCCACTTGGCCCCAACTCTTGGTAGAGAGACAAGAGGTTGGTTGACGGTGGGGTAGGGGCCCCGCGTGAAGTCCTAGAGGCTTATATGGGTGAGGTGGTGTGGCCTCACCCACCCGAGGCCGAACGGCACGGCCTCCATGGGCTTTGGCCCATTGTGAGGCCATAGTTGCCTAGTATGCTTCGGGTTGTTGTAGTGTTGCTCCGGCAATGCGATGATCAACATAGGATTGGACTTCCATGGATGGAAGTCCACATCTAAGGTTTGGTTACCGATTAAAGGGGTGAGTCCCGAAATCAAAGTAGGAGGGTTGGTTCCCCTCCTATGAACTAATGGTCCGGGGTTAGAGGAGCTAACCATTAGCATGGCGGTATGCGAAGGGTTAGCGACTCGTAACCTTTGCTAGAATTGAAAATTGGCAAGATGGTCAAGGGGGGCTTAGCAAGGGTTGCGACATCCACTCCTCCAAGAATGCTCTAAGGCGCTTCAAAAGCTTCAAGACTCCGCCACAAGCCCTAGAACACCTCTAAAACACCTCCAATCAGATCCCGCCCTCTCCAAGCTCTTCCTAAGTCGATCTCCTACCTCCAAAACAAAATGGGCCCATAACCTATTGGGAAATGAGAGAAGAAAGCAAAGAGACCAACGTAGGAAGGTGGAACACAATACACTATGTTTGCATACAATGGAGAGAGTGATTAGTTCCTCCTCTTATGCTTTTATTTATATGTATGGGTTAGGACCAGCGTTGACAACCCATATGGGACAATGTTGCCGATGCAACCTAACACTATCCTCCAATACTTTTGCCTCCATGCCCGGTAGGAAAAACATCCTCAAGAAGCTGGATTATGACACCTTACAAATAGAAGAGGTGAATTTCATGCCGCCTCGTTTTGATGGGAATCGGATGTTTGTCCTCCCCCCAGTAGGCGTCTTGTCCTCTCATACGAAGGCCAAATCCATGGACGGCATGGACAAACGCTATGACGGCCATGTTTGGACCAAAACCCAGACCACCAATATGACCAATGACATGGGCCTTGCTTTTCGCTCCTCCAGTTGCGTTGGCCATCTCCAATGCCAAAATCCTCTTTGCGATTACCTCCAACGTGCTCATCGCACCTCCCCGGTCAATGATATTGATTTCGACGGCTTCACAAAGGAGCCCTTTCCCGTTGGTGGTCCCTTCCCTTTGGGCTATGTGTAGGATCTGTAAGGAGCCCCCCACGTGCATTGCACCATGCCACACCAAAATCTTCTACGTCCACGGCAATGACACCACTCAGTGTGCGTGCATTCATCTGGGCAACCATCGCCACCCAGTCAAGGTCGGCAACTGCAGAGATAGCCGCAAGCGCATCGACACCCTAATCGAGGAGCACGTCGAGCGAACACCCAAAGCCACTCATAGCAAAATTGTTCTTGAAGCCAACAAGGACCTTGTGGGTGAGTTCCTCCTCTGCAATGATAGTGATCTTCATCAATTTCTTTCGTTGGAAGAACTTCAACCCATTTTTTATCGTTGCAAGGAGTTGAATTCCCCCCACCTCCGAAACAAAGTTACCACCTTCAAATACTTACGTAGGTTAGGAGTTACAGATGGCATTGCGAAGCTTAGAGGTGTCAGCACTTGGGCCTATGTTCAGCGAAATCAATTCCCGGGCCAAGGTGACGAGACGGACAAAGTTTTTATTTTCAAGATGTCCAAAGTCGGCCCTGGTAGTGGGGTCGACTTGGTTAGGTGCACGCAACCTGGCGGGGATCTCGAGCATATCAAACTCGTCACTAAGTGGACTACCATGGCCTGCCATGTATACGACGGAACCTACCAGCGCATCATGACCATCGTTTGCTACGACTTTCAATCTAAGGACAAGGATGCTCAAGTGTTTTTCAGGCACAACCTCAACCACGTCATGGCTAGGCATGGAATTCCCAAGCCTCACTTCAAAGGATTCATGGCGGACAGTGCGCAAGCCAATTGGAATGCCGTGAGGATTGTCTACGGGTCCAGAGATCCAAAGGTTCCCATCGATGGGCGCGAGAGAACCTGCTACTTCCATTGGACCCAGTCTTTGTAGAAACACACCAAACTCTATATCAAACACGACTTGCAAGACCAACACAAGCGTCTCTGCCTCCAGTATCGCGACGCATCCTCTATGCTTGAGGCGGAGACAAGGTACCTCGCCATCAAGGCCCGGTGGGCTTCGTCTAACTGCACCTCCGAGGATGGACTGAAACACCTTCAACTTTGGCTGGCCTTCTGGCACTTCCGATATTGACAATGGGGTGGCTTTATGGAATTGGTACGTCTTTAATGTTATTACTCTTTGTTTTTTGTTTTATCTTCATTTTCAAGCTTTGCTTATTTCTTGCACTGCCATTCCATTTCTCTGGAGAAAATCATGACCGTCGAGGAATTTGCACAAATGCCCAATTGCAACCTTGCCGAATCCATTCACAACAAATGGCTTCAAGCGTCCGGCAACAAGGGTGGCGATCTTTACGCGGCCACTGTGGATGACTATATTCGAGCATGCCTCCAAGTTGTGGCATACCATTAGTTTCTAAAGGGTGGCGTTGGGGCGATGGCCCTAGCAAAGAGAAACTCATGCTTCAATGTGCTCAACGTCGTGCTCAACGTTCTGGTGACCCCGCTGTCCTACAGAAGGTTCTTCTCGACATGCCTGGCGGAGACGAATTCTGTACTCGTAGTCCCCACCTCGAGGGTGCCGAGGTATTCGGCTCATAGAAACGCAAGCCCGACATCCCCATTGGAGCTGATGATGAAACCCACCGCCCCGACATCGTGTCAGCCATAAACTCCCACCCTTATGCGTTCGTAGTCCGGGTGAGAGTCCAAGGCCCACATCTAGCTCAGTGTGATTTCCCCTCCCTTAGGATTAAGTTCCTTCTTACCAATAAAACAATTTCATCAATTCACAACTTTATTCCACCACCCAAGTGTCAAGTGTTTAGAAACACCCAACCCCCAATGGTCAATTTTCACTGTAACCATTCACACAACTCCCCTCTTTAGTGTTCCATGTTCCTTGAAATCCAAGCCCTACTCTCTAACTAACTATTAAGTACCTAATAAGTGACCATTACCACCTAATTGATGGCCCTTCTTTGCTTATTCCACTAATTCTTCCGTAACCTAGTATTTCCCACTTTCTAAATGCTAATCCCCTACCCTAGTGTTGATTACCGGATCCTCAGTGTGAAGTGGCTGAGCATAATTCTACGCTGTTGGGCGGATGATGAGCTCGTCATCACCCGTCAACTGTCAAAGTTCGGTTAGCCGGCTGGCCCAGCCACCGCAGATTGGCTGCCCAGAGATTACTCAAGCCCCAGAAATAGTTGAGCTTCGACTCCCAATTGCACAGGTGCTCTGCGCCACCTCCTTCATGGTCCCCATTCCCGCTTCTATAGCCTGTGTGGATCGGAATCCAGCAGCATTCCCCTTTGTGCAGAGCGGCAACGCCTCTGGGTCGAACAATTCCCGACTTGGCGCGAATCCTCATTCCTTCTCAACCTACCTGTCTCCTCACAGAATGACACTCTGCATTGAATCCCTCTTCGCAGATTGCCAGAATGTACGAATTACCCCCTCATTTAGCTCAGTTGATCTTTACCCTTCCCCGCGGCAAGTCCTCAATTTTTTTCTTTCTCACACCCATAGACAGCCGCCTGCACAATCCCTTCAGCCTCAGAAAGTGGCCATTGTCCAAGCAATTGTTTTCCTCTTTGGCTGAAATTGTGCCCATCACGTAGCTCCTCCCCTTGCCCTGGTATTGGACAATGTTGCTTTGTAGCTGTGGGCAAAACCATTTCTGGCCTCCCAGCCGATTTTTTGTTGCCCCTGCTTGGGCTTTTCCCTTCGGCTCAGCCGCAACCCACATTCGCATTTTTCACACTGAGCTCTCTTCCGACTCCCGGCTGTCAAACACACCAACCGAGAATTGCTAGGGTACAGTCCCAGCCACCCTCTTACGAACAACCAACCTGCCTAATTCGGACAACAACTCTACCTAATTCTGTAGTTTAGCCCCAGCCTTCAAGTCAACATAACACTCACACTTCAAATCTAAATCCTACTTAACATTTAGTCTAATCCTTCAGTGATGCAACTACCACACACTAACTATCCAGCCTAAAGCCTGATCATCAAACCATGATCAAAGCTCACTATTTTTATGTTTTTATAAGGTAATCATAAATCCAAACTCAAATCTTAATAATTTCCAAACTTAAAACACATGTGAGCACATGCTTTTGGGCTCACACACCGTCAACTTCTCTCGCCCTCGGGTCGCTCAGAGAACCAGAAGATCTCATGCTTCACCTTTGCCTACCATGGTCGAGGAGTCCTCTCCGTTAGTGCTAGACATTCCACCTCCCCCTCCTACTGGTCTTGATTTTTGCCGCGTCACTGCCGTACAAGAATCCAAAGTGGATAAGAAGCTCTGGCATATTTCTCGCGTTCCTTACAATGCCTCCAAGGCATGTTGGGCCATGCATGGGGTCACCAAAAATAAATGTACAACAAAAATTATCTCCAACTCCAAGAGCACCCCTGCTCCGGGATACCTTGGAGTTTGGAACTATTACAAATTCACAACACCTAATGTCGAGAAGTTCTTTTTTTACCCGGACGACATTGAGCGTTGTGTCAAAAGTTTGCGTCGCAAGTGGGTCGACAATTCTCTGCTGACCAAGAGCGACCTCCAATTTGCCCCTCTGGACTGTCAAGCTTGGTACCAACCTCACTCGTCTGGAGATCTTGAAGCTGGAGAATGCCGGTTTTCAGCTCCCTAAAAAAACGCATCATGCCCACTCGCCTCTTCAACACATCGGCTCCTCCCCTCGACCTCTCCAGAGTGGACGTTCCAGCCAACCCAGACTCTTATCCTTCTTCCAGGGAGTGCAAGACTACGAGATGGTTTGCCACCGCACCATCAACAAAACAAATGCAGATGGTGGCATTTGCACGAGCTATGGACGGGACCATATTGAAGGTCACCATGATTCCACGCCCTGGATTTGGTTGTGTGATCATGTTGCAGTCCAAACCTACACCTACACAATCTATTTACCAACTCACAGTGAGTTCCCTGCCCGAGTGTAATTGGCCGGCCTTCAAGGATATGATATCAATGTTTGGCCGGAAACGAAATTCGTTCCTACATTATAAGCACCTCTACTTCATATTTGTCAAGGTCTCTAATGTAGACCCCGAAGTTGATTTGTTCATTCACGCCCCGACATTTAGCTTCAATGAGGTCAAACTCATCCTCGAAGGGGGCCTCTTGAACAATCTACTTCCTAGAACTCCTCTCATCCTAGCACTACATTGTATTTTGATAGATGTGTCCAATTCTAGACCTCTTATGAACTCATAATTGTTTGTTATAATAAATATAATTTCATGGATTATTTTTATTCCCTCAAAATATAGTATTACAATATACTCAATTGTGCCATATGTTTCTCTCCCGGTTGAACACTACATGTTCAATTTAACATGCCTACTATGTCTATTAAATCTACTTCCGTGTTGCCAACCTCCTAGATGTTTCATCGTCCATTCTTGATGGAGGTGGACCCGGTTGAAGCAAATCAACGTACAAAACCGTTTTATCCCTCATTTGACGATGACGACGACGATGCGGCGATAATCCTTTCATTCTCTCGCGAAACGACAAAGGCCTCGAAGATTCGCCTACCACCTTGACCTCCTTATCTCTGTTGTTCGAGTTCTCTTCATTCAACTCAGTTGTATCATCTGCCTCACTATTTATGCACCTTGTGGCGTCCTTCTCTAGCACATCCGCTCGCCTCTTTTCATTTTTTGTTTATTGTTTCTGCTCCTCATGCACCCTCCACCTCCATGCTTGTGTGAACTGCAAAAATGGAGTCAGCTCGTAGTCATCACTATACCAATTTGCATCACCTATGTTATGTTCCGGCGATGGATTAAATGGAACATGCGGATCTCCTAGACTTTTAATCTCCTTCTCCCATCCTAGGCCAACGAACATGTCTCTCTCCTCTCCCATTGTGTGCATATGTCTCTACATCTGTATTGGATACTAATCTAACTTATAACCTCATATATATTCAGCTGAAGATAATTTCTTCGACCACAAATTGTTGGAGTCCAAGCTCTAGAGTTGACTCACATATAGGACAAACACAAAAGTGATGGAATAAAAACGAAGCAAGTTGGTCGCCCTTTGTATTTTGATTGATTCATTCTTCAATATACCAATCTCGATAAAATCATATTCATTTAAACCTTTTTTGGGATCACCTTTGGTTTTAATCATATACTTATCTATTTTATCATAATTTTTATATCATTTTAGTATTTCCCGGTTTCCAAATTTTATGAGACCATTTCAAATTCAGGTCGTTTTTATTTATTTTTGGACCTATACATTCCACGGAAATAGGTCATACATTGTTACTATATTTAGAATATTTAGAATATTCTATCTATATTCGATTCTATTTAAAATATTATTAAATTTATTCTAACAAGTTTGTTATTTTTACTTCCTCTCCGCTCTCCACTCTCCGCTCACCGCTCATATAGGAGTGTCGTCCCGCCTCCAACGTAGACCCCATCTTCATCTGCCTAACATTTCCATTCCTAGTCTTCATCTCCACATACTTCCAATCCGCCTCAGACACATGGGTTTGTTCCGTCGTATTTCTATACCAATCTGGGGGAACCTTAGGGTAATTCTTGACATCCTAACCCACTAGAATGCCTGTCGATGTGGTCTTGAAGTGCAAGGGCTCCTCCAACTTTGCAGCTTCAAACAATGCCTCCTCATCCTGAGTCCCATCTACGAGCACTAAACTAACACCACATTCCTCCATTCCATCTACCCATGGAGTCAATCCTCCCTGTAACCACTCCTCTTCCGTAAGCACCTCACATGGTTCCAACAACGCATACTCTTCTGTCCTCGAGCTATCCATATCATCCTTCAAGTATTCGTGGTGAGAGGTTACCATCACATCACACACCGACTCCGGATAATCTTTCAACCATTGAGCATACTCACCATTGTCACTCCAATGGTAAAAACTAGGACCTAGATGGCCCAAACCTGCGTCTAGCTTAGCCCCTTGACTACCTGACTAGACCACTCCCACTAATATCTCACTTTCCTAACATCCTCTTTGTCTTCCGCTTCTTCATCCGAAGATGTGACGATGTCTTTTCTCATCCAACCACCTAGTGACGCTATAGACACCTTGAATCTATTATCTTGAGGACCATAAGTTATGGATGGCTTAGCTCCTCCCCAATCCACTATGGTGTCCGCCATTCTTAACCAAGGTCGACCCAACAGAATGGGAAATGTATCCTTGCTGAAATGCATTTTGATGACGTGAAAAGTGGCAACATAATCCTCACGTCATGTGCTAATTCTACAATCCTTAATCATTCCAAAGGGTACTATTGGACTTTGATTTGCCATGTTGATGATGAAAGGAGATGAACATGTTAGGCTAAGACCCAACTTCTTTATGGTGTGTTCTGGTAAGATGTTTAGTCCACTTCCTTCATCTACCAACACATTGGGCACTACCTTGTCTACTATCATGACCTCTATCTCTACCGCCTTGACATCACGACCTCCTCCTTGCAGCTGAACTCTAGCAGCTACCCTAGTCTTCACATTCCTTCCTTGAGAGTCTTCCGAGCCATGGGCGATATTTCCAACAATTGTCCGAAGGTGATATCGGCCTTGAGCGAACAAAGGTCGGCCCATAAGTCATATCCACTGGGTTTCTCCACACCCACTTTTGTCACTCCATCAAATTCCTCCCTCGGAATCCCAGGTCCTTCCCACTCTTCCATCTCACTAACTTCTAAGTCGTGGATATTGGGTGACCTTTTTTTATCCTGAAGAATCTCGTTCTCTCGCTCCAAAGGTTTGGCAGTCCTCCTAGCTTCCCTAGCTATTCTTCCCAAATCCGAAAGATTGGGAGCATCATCCGATGAGTATTCCTCTTGCCCCTCCAATTCCTTGTTAGCTTGGATATTACCTCGCATTGCTCTAGTGGTGACTGCTAACGCAGGTTCGATGGACCAAGGTCATTAGGTGGAACTTGCCTCCTATTGTCGTGGGGCTATGGACCCACTGGTCTATACTAAATAGGAATATATCCATTAGCTGTCTGTAAGCAAACTGAAAGATGGAATGTCTGCCTAGCATTCCCATGGTCATAATAAAAATTAAGCGGCCTCAGCTCATTAGGAGGTCTGCCCTGTGGCCTGACACCTCTCATGTTGTCTCTAGCTTGTTGGTAAGGATTGGCCACCGGTTGAGGCATTCTAATGACCTTGTCAGGTTGACGACACTCCTTTGAGTGGTGATTACCTCCACAATTACTACACCCATAATTATGACCTTCAGACCAACATTGACCTTGTGCGTACCATCTTTCACAGAAAGGATGGAACTCCTTTCTCTCAACCTTCTGACCAGCATGTCCTCTAGGAGGAGGTCCCCTATGATTACCCTGACCATACTGATTCTGTCCCTAACCTGGTTGGTTTGGTGGAGGTGGAGCGCCGATCATTCTTTGATCTTGATTCTGGCCCACTCTACAAAATTGTTTGGTGTGTCCCGGTTGGCCACACTGAACACACCACAATCCTGAAGCATGCCTACCCGACTCCACTGGTGGGGGAGGACCTGGTTGTTGACTCTTAATCATTAATGACATCTGATCGGTCAAACTCTGCATCTGCTTCATCATGGCTTCCTGAAATCCCAACTCGCTAGTTCTTAACTTCCTCTTTACCTCTTCTAGGTGAGGATCTGTCTGACGGACTGGCAATGCTAACAATGGAGTTGGTTCTTTCATTGCCAAAGGCCGTGGACCTAAATTAGTGAGAGCAGGTGGAGGTTGGTTCCCATGCCTACTTGGCTCTCCCTCTACCAGTCTTCGTCGAATAGGAATGAATTGAGGAATTGATTCGTCCTCCTTCCTCCATAATTTTTCATAATCCTTGTCTATGTTTTCCATCTCCATAGCTGCCACCTTAACATCCGCTAGGATCTGAGGATTTTTCTCTAACACACCTCTAATAGTACTCAATAAATCCCAATTGTTTTAGTATGTGGTCGTTGAGCATCGTGCCAACAAAGCGTGTACACACTAAATCAAACCTCCTAATATAAGCCAAAATCTCTTCTTCCCTTCCTTGCTTCAATAATGCTAAAGCCCTCAAAGCGGCGCTCTGACCAACCTCTGGCCTAAATTCATTCAAGAACTCCCTTTGCATCTGTTCTCATCCTCTAAAATAACCCTCTACATGATCTCTAGACCACTCATATACTTCGCCCTCTAGAGTGGTAGGAAACCGCACCAACCAATATCCCGGATTGGTGATAAGAGAACTAACCAACCTCTCAACAAATCTCTCAATGTGCCTAGAAGGGTCTTCATCCTTGGTCCCATAAAATTTGGGGAGATGGGATGGCATATCCACAGCCACCAAGTTCTGTGGAACCAAAATTGGTAGACCTCTTGGCCTAACCAACGGATCAATGGGTGGCATGGGAGGTGGACATCCTCCCTCTCCATCCGGATTCATGGTGACTGGTGACTCTACTCCTATTCCTCTATTAGTTTCTACAAGAATCTCTTCCCTAACTTTATCAGTCTTTGTTGATGTCTCGCCACTCAACTTGGAGGGAGTAGCCTACTCCTCAAGTTGAGTATGTACCTCTAAATTTTCTAACATTGGACTAACATTGGGCTCCACATTCAAACAACTTTCTATCCCAACTTCTATTTTTTCTACAACTTCACTAATCTTAGACGATATTTTTCTAAGTAAACCCTTTCCTAATGCTAACTCTAATTTAGGTTTGTGAGATCGAGTCTTACCTTGCATTCCATGCACATTCAATCAACCCTCACTTGACCAAGCAATAACCCTTGACTATTCCTTTCATTAACATTTTCACTTATTTGGGTGTAGATTAAAATTTAAGGAGGTGAGGAGAGAGAACCTGCAAGCCCACTTAAGTGAAAAATCCCAAACAGAGAATATGCATGCTCATGTCAACCTTCAGTTGGATCAAAGAATCACCTCCAAACTTGCCTTCCAATTGATACTCGCCACAATACCACCTGTGAGGGGCTGATCTTTGTTGTGCACCATGCCGAAGACTGAGGGTTCACCCTCTCGTCTTCTACACCATGCCACAATTAAGGAAATTACCCTCTACACTGGATAACGACAAAAAAAATTATAAAAGAAATTCCTTAATTAATTAATTCATTCACTTTGTAGAATTGCATACCTGAAGCAATTCGCTCTCCCCCTGCAAGTTAGCACTCACACTCGACCGTGACTCAAACTTGACTCAACAATTTAGCAATTGTCTAACTAAATAAATGTTAACTCTAAAAGCATTGACTCTTGTGAGGCCAAACCATCCACCCTTAAGCGTCCTAGTCCGGGTGAGGGAATGGTCATCACATCCGTTCGCATAATTCCATCTTACCAAATGTGTAAGAATCCAATACATTTCTCATCAATTCGAGTACACCAATTTATTCCATAATGGATTACAAGTGTTTAGAAACACTCTTCTCTCTCAAGGCGCTATTAGTGTACTCAAGTACAATCCCACACAACTCAATCACAAGTACGTCTCCTATTATCACCTTATAATGTGTAGTGGTCCACCAATTTGCTAATAACTAATTATCTAACTAACATTACGTGCTCACTCTATTCACTAGCTATAAACTAATCTATTGTCCACCCCGTATGCTACTCCTCCCTTTATAATATTGCAATCTCAATCCCCTTGGACAATTACCTAGGTCCCACACTATTGCAAGGTATACAACCTTGCTCCAAAACCAACACGTCTTCCTAATATAATTAACTAAGTGTCTCCATTACAAATTGCCGAGGGCCTCCCAGTAGTACTAACCAGCTGCAGCCTCCAGTAGAGCTAACCAGCTTGCAATCTCCCAGTAGAACTAACCAGCTGCGACCTCCAGTAGAACTAACCAGTTGTGGCCTCCCAATAGAACTAACCAGTTGCGGCCTCCCAGTAGAACTAACCAACTGCGGCCTCCCAATAGAACTAACCAGCTGCAGCCTCCCAGTAGAACTAACCAGCTTGCAATCTCCCAGTAGAACTAACCAGCTGCGGCCTCCCAATAGAACTAACCAGCTGTGGCCTCCCAGTATAACTAACTAGCTGCAGCCTCCAGTAGAGCTAACCAGCTTGCAATCTCCCAGTAGAACTAACCAGCTGCAGCCTCCAGTAGAACTAACAGCTTGCAATTGCTACCGAGGGCAACCTCCCACTAATAAATTTCCCTCACCAACTGATTAATCTTGTATTTCCTTAACTTCTAACAAGCCCCCTAACTAATCATTCCAACAAAACTCATTAATCCTAATAAACTACTACCTAATTTCCACATTAATCAACTATATTTCTAAGTTCTCCCTAATCAACTATATTTTCTACCACACTACAACACCCACACACACCCAACAGAGAGAGAGAGAATGAGAAAGAGAGAGCAGGAAGAAGGGAGGACACCCAAGACCACAAAACCCCTCAACCTCTTCCTACTTAGTAGGACCTTATCCAATCTACTAACTCCCTATCCCCTTAACCAACAAGAACATGTTCTAATTCAAACATTCAAATCAAAGGTACTTCCCCTTGCTTCATCAAACATTACTCCCCTAATCAAAACACTTCCTAATTTTACTAATCCTCTACTTAACCACACAAAATGGCTTAAGGCCTAAACATAAATCCACACTAAGCCTCACTATTTTTATACTTTTGATTGTTTTAATAACACTCCAATTGCACTTCTAATTGAATTCTAAACATAAAACAAATATGAGCACTCATTTTGGGCTCATAACTCTCCAAGACCATAACTTGGAAACTCACCCCGAGGTGAGTGTCAAAGTTGACTCTTCCTAAAATTAATTATCCCTCTAAAATTTAGTGAACTAATGATCGTCCTATTAGTGGATACCTTTATGCCATCCCATAAAGGTTTAGGACATCACCTCAAGCCGTGCTCCTCCCCAAAAAAAAATGCATAAATGAAATTGCAATTCATTCCAAGGAAAAGAATTGAATTTGAACAAACCTAGCCAATGAAGAAAAATCAAAACCCAAGTGAGGTACTCACCTTGCACCATGCGCTCCTTCCTCACTCTCAAATTCGTGCCTCTAAGCTTCAATCTCCTAATTCTGCTTCACTCCCGGCGGACGCATCATTTATGTCAGCCACAAACCCCCACCCTTATGCGTTGTAATCCGGATAGTAGCTTGTGGTTCACATGTACTCATCTAACTCCCCTAACTATGGCATTCAACCTCCAATATTCTTCCAATACCAATATCAACACGCCACTTTAATTCCATTTCTCAAGGTCACAGTATTGAGAAATACTCCATGTCCTTAGGTTATTGCCACATACACTTATTCATTGAGTCTCCACACTCAGTCAATTAAATCTCACAACGATGTTAATTAACCAATATGCCCTATTGTCTAGGTAATCTTAATGACATGTCCAAGTTCCCCTAAGGCTAACCGCTCACTGCCCTAATTACTTAATTAATTGAATCGACACCTGCAGCCTCATGGCCTCCCTCCTGGAGTGCCTCCCTTGTACCGGTCTCAGCCCCGTGAAGGCAGCGTATGCCCAGCTCCACCTCCAGCGGTTGGAACCAACCCACCTCTACTGCCAACCACTTTGGTTGTAAAGCCCTCAGTCTCTGCCTCAGCTCCTAAACTCACATGCGTATTGTTCAACCATCCTCGGAACTCACTGGAACTCCAGACCTGCCACAATTCTACCCAACACTGGTTGGTGTCGCACTTAGAAAATTCCCAATGCCACATGCTAGTCAATTCTGCCCCTCTGTCGTGACGAATTAGAGTGTGCGTGAATGTGTCAATGCACAATGTTTCCTCTGCCAGGGCAAATTCCTCTCTACACTATCCCCAAGTGCCCGCTTGTTCCGATAATCTTGACAAGTGATCCGCCTGCAAGTGCATTTTCTCGGGTTTGTACTCGACTGTGTAGTTGAACTCCTCTAGCAACAGAACCCATCGTGCTAATCTACCGCTCAACTCTTGTTTGTTTACCAAAAACTTAATCGCCATATGGTCCACAAAAAAAACTAGCAGGTTACATAGCAGGTAGTGGCGGAATTTTTTTACAGAGAAGACCATAGCCAAGCATTTTCTTTCCGTGGTGGAGTAGTTACGCTTGGCCATGGTCAGTTGCTTGTTAGCATATGCCACTAGTTGATCCTTTTCTATTTCTCCGCTAGGTTGACAGAGGGTTTTACCTACAGCCACCGCATTGGCATCACAAAATACATGGAAAAGAATGCTCCAATTTGGGAGCACTAAGACCGGATACGTGCTCAGGCAAGCCTTTAACTCGCCAAAGGCTTGCTCACACTCCTCCGTTCCCTCAAACTTCACGTCCTTCCTAAGTAGCTTGGTGATGGGAAGGGCTATCTTTGCGAAGGCAGGGATCAATTCCCTATACCATCCCACATGCCCCAAGAGCTTAGCTATACCTTTAGCGTTCATGGGTGCCTCCAATCTTTCGATCACTACAATCTTGTCCGGATCGGGTTCTCTCCATTTTTCACTCACCGCGTACCCCAACAACACTCCTCTCCGCATTGCCAAGTACGTCTTTTCCGGGTTCAGTGCTAATCTAGCCGCTCTACATCTCTTTAGTGCCTCCCTCACGCATTCTAAATGACTACCTGCATCCGATTGTGTGCTAAAGTCACCCACAAAGACCTTCATTGATTTGTACAGAAGGTCGGAAAAAATAAACATTACGAGCCTCTGGAAGGTGGCCGGCGCGTTGCAGAGCCCGAAAGGCATTACCAACCAAATGAATGTGCCCCACGGAGTGGTGAAGGCCGTTTTGTACTAATCGCCTAGAGCTATAGAGATTTGATTGTACCCCGCCTATCCGTCTATAAACATGTAGTATGCGTGTCCTCCGACCTCCTTTAGTAGGAGTGAGATAAACGGTAAAAGGGAAGTAATCATGTTGCGTACAGGCATTCAACTTCCGGTAGTCCACGCACACCCTCAGCTTCCCGTTCTTGTTTTTCACTAGAACCATTGGGGACACCCAATCCGTGATATGTACTGACCGATTGAACCGTGCTTTCAGTAATCGTTCTAACTCAGCTCGCACCAACAACTGAAGTCTAGGGTCATTTGTCTTTCCTTCTGGCGGATTGGTCTCGCTCCAGGGACTAGAGGAATTCTATGCTCAACCATGTCGGGTGGAATACCCTTCAGGTCATGGTATGACCACGCAAATATATCATTGAATTCACCTATTAATTCCTTATAGGTCCCCATCTCCCCATCGGATAGTTGCGCCCCCATTCTCATTTGCCTTACTTCACCAGTCTTAGTCTTTACCTCTACTTGTTTCCAGTCAGTCTGAGTTACGTGTGTTTGCTCATTAGTGTTCCTGTACCAATCAATTGGGACGTGAGGGTAGTCTTTCACATCCTCGCCTACGGTAATGCCGGTAGAAGTAGTTTTGAAGTGCAACGGATTTTCTAATCGTGACGTGTCGGGGAGGATTTCCACATCCTGAGTGTCGTCCACATGCACTGTTAACACCTCTTCCTCCCCCACGTCTTCAATTCAAGGAGTCAGTCCTCCTTGCAACCACTCCTCCTCGGTCAATATCTCACAAGGTTCCAGCGAGGCGTCCCTTCCGTCCTTAAGCAATTACTGCCGTCCCTTAAGCACTCATGGTAAGAGGTCACCATCACATCGCACACCAAGTCAAGATACTCCCTCAACCACTTAGCGTACTCTCCATCGTCACTCGAATGGTAGAAACTGAGACCTAGGCTGATTAACTCGGTGTCTAGTGGAACCTCACGTCTACCTGAGTGGACCACCCCCACCAATGTCTCATGCTTCTTCTCCCCCTCATTCTCTTCCTTTTCCTCATCCGAAGAGGGGGTGATCTTTTCCCTTATCCAATGACCTAAGGACCCGATGTGTACCTTAATTCTATTACCCTTAGGGCCATACGTGATGGAGGGCTTAACCCCTCCCCAATCTACAATGACATCCGCCATTCTCAACCAAGGCCTACCCAACAAGATGGAAAATGCGTTCTTGTCTGAATGTATCTTAATGACATGAAAAATGACAATGTATTTTTCTCCTCCTGTCATGATCCTACAATCTTTAATCATCCCTAGCGGCATCGAAGGACTTTGGTTGGCCATATTAATGACAAAGGGTGATGAACCTGTCAAACTGAGGCCGAGCTTTTTCATTGTATGCGCCGGCAAGATGTTTAACCCACTTCCCCCATCAACGAGTACATTGGGTACCACCTTGTCCACCACTATGACCTCTATCTGTTGAGTACCAACATTATGAGAGGGAAATGAAACACCCAAAGGCATCAAGCATCACCAAGAGGAAAAAGATCATCACCGAAATGGAGAGAGGCCCGGAAGAGAGCTCGGAGGTTCTCAACCACGGCAATAAGAGCACAACCACGGCTATAGGGTCCATTACCACGGCATCACAAGGAAGACGCGCGGTATTAGGCTCCCTTACCATGGTGATAGGTACTCGGCCGTTTAACAAAGGGAACTTAGTATTAGAAAGGGGGAATTTTTGTAAGGACTTATAGAGGAGGAATATAAGGGTATAGAAGGACATTATATGGTATATTAGGACTAGGATTATATACCACTAATCTAAGTGTAAGTGTTTTGAAGACAATTATGAAAGCAATTATAAGTAGTATTAGGGAGCATATAGGAATATGGGTTTTTGAGGATTAAATGACTATTGAGGAGATATGATTATGAAGTATATATGAGAATCGGGGATATTTTGAAAGACATGATTATGGAATATTAGGATTGTTGGGATATTAGAAGATGCATTATGAGCATATAGGACAAAGGTAGATTCTACTAGTATGTTTAAAACAAATCATTGGAATCAAGCAAATGTGAAGACTTGATTGCATTCTCAAAAGGAATTACAATGTAGCCACGACAAGGATATAGTAGAATCTTAGAGACTTGAACATTCAAATGGTAAAACGGTTATAACCGTTTAAGTTAGTTAACATCTACATATTTTGAAGATAGATAGTTATTTAGAAAAGTGGAGATCACAACCACTCTTAATGTAGATTTTGGATTAGGAAGAGAAGACTATATAAGGAAAGCAAATTAGGAGACTATTACCTCATTTTCTACACAACGAAGTTATCTTAAATTTGAGTGTCAAGAATCACTTGAAGCTTTTGTAACTCTCCTCTTGAGGAACTTTTGCAATACACTTATCTTTTCTACAATATGAGTGATCTCTCTTACCTCTCCTTCTCAATTTGAACTACGAGTCGTCAATGGTACTTTGTAGCTTAAGTGATTGAGCAACCGAGAGTAGAGTAGATTGAGTAGACTCTTTTGAGAAAGAACTCAAAAGATAGTGTGAGGGTGAGAACAAAGCGCTCAAGACAAATTGGAGAATCAATGGGACTTTGAGAGAGATTGAATTGAGAAAGTGATTGTCAACTTGAGTGAAGGAAACAAGATTATCTCTCAAAGCGGAACTTATCATTGATCTCCTCAAAAGGGAATTATAAATATACATGTGATTGAATGATTGAAGAATTATATGCATGTTATGATTTAAGCAAAACAACTTAACGATTGCAACTCCTTCAAAAGAGGAGGAGCTTATTATTGAAAACTACATAATTGACTTATAAGTATTATACATATTATATTACATATTGATTGTTGAACTTATGATTAACAAGAATGATGAAGACATTAATTCATATCAAAGTTTGAATACATATGAATGAAGTAATATTGATATAAGATAATCTACTTACTACAATTGTTATTGAAGCTTCTTACTTTACGTCATGACCCTTCCCCGGCAATTGCATTGTAGCCGCCACTCTAGTCTTTGTCTTCCTAGTTCTCCTAGTCACGGGCATTCCTTCCTTGAGGGTTTTACGAGCCAAGGGTGATATTTCCAACAATTGTCCAAACGTGATGTCAGCCTTGAGCGAACTAAAGTCCGCCCACAAATCATATCCCTTTTGTCTCTCCAACTTTACATTTTTCACCCCATCAAACTCCTCCCTAGGGATCCCAGGTCCTTCCCACTCTCCCATCTCACTAGCCTCTAAGTCGTGAATGATAGGTGACCCTTCTCTACCTTCGAGAACCTTGTTCTCTTGTTCCAAGGCCTTGGCAGTCCTCCTAGCCGATCTAGCCACTCTTTCTAAATCCCAAAGATGGGGGGCCTCATTTGAGGAGTATTCCTCTTGGCCCTCCGTTTTCCTCTCGGCTTGGAGATTGCCCCGCATGGTCCTAGTGGTGACTGCAAGTGCTGGAGCTAGTGGTTTAGCTTCCTCATCAAACCCTCTCAACTCGTAAGTGATCACGTTAACGTTAGGAGGCCATTGGTTTTTCTCTTCCCCAGGTGTCAATTAGAGAAGGAAAACCTCATCCGGATGGGAATCCGTAGGCACCCCCATGAACCTGACATCCTGAGAATTTGACGGTCCTGAATCATTGGGTGGACCTTGCCTCCTATTGTCCTTAATCTGTGGACCTACGAGTCTACCCTTTATAGGAATGTAACCACTTGCCGTTTGTAAACCCGCCGGAAGATGGAATGTTTGCTTAATATTCTCGTGGTCATAATAGAGGTTAGGTGGCCTTAGTTCGTTAGTAGGTCCTCCCTATGGCCTAGCACCTCTCAAATTGTCCCTCGCTTGTTGGTACGGATTGGCCACGGGATGAAGCAACCTAATGACTTTGATCGGCTAACGACATTCGTTGAAAAGATGGTTGCCTCCAAAATTGCTACAACCATATCTTTGTCCTTCCGACGAACATTGTTCAGGGGAGTGTCACCTTCCACAAAAATGATGAAACTCCTTCCTCACACCACTATGTCCACCTTGTACTCTAGGAGGTCCCCTAAAATTACCCTGACCATACTGATTTGGGCCTTGCCCTCCTTGGTTGTGTGGAGGTGGACTGCCTACTATCCTCTGATTGTGGTTTTGCCCCACTTTACAAAACTGCTTCGTGTGGCCCGGTTGGCCACACTAGACACACCACAACCCCAAAGCGTGTCTTCCTGATTCTACCGGAAGTGGAGGACCATGTTGCTAACTCCTAATTATCAAGGATATTTGATCCGTCAAGCTTTGCATTTGCTTCATCATGGCCTCTTGAAATCCTAACTGACTAGCTTCCAACCTCTTCTCCATGTCTTCGAGTTGAATGTCCCCCCGAGGAGCTGACAAAGCTAGTAGTGGCGTCGGCTCTCTAACTGCTAATGGCCTAGGTCCCGAATTGGTGAGTGCTTGTGGGGCTTGCCCCACATTTTTTCCTGACTCTCTCTTCAACGGTCTAGGGCGGATAGGAATGAACTGAGGAATTGACTCATCCTATAATCCATAGCATCTTATAATCCATGTCTATATGCTCCATCTCCCTAGCAGTTGTCTTAGCTGCTACTAAAGTCTGAGGGTTTCTCTCCAACACTCCTCGTATAGTATCCGCTTTAAAAAAAAACTTGGATAAAGAAATGCTTTAGCGTGTCGTCATTAAGCATTGTGCCAATAAAGCAGGTACACACCATATCAAACCTCTTAATGTAAGCAGAGATCTCCTCGTCCCTCCCCTGCTTTAAAGAAGATAATGTTCTCAAGGCAGTGCTATGCCCTACCTCCAACCTAAATTCATTCAAGAAATCTCTCTGTATTTGTTCCCAACCTCTAAAATGACCATTGGTATGGTCCTTGTACCACTCGTAAGCTTCGCCTTCCAAAGTAGTCGAGAACCATACTAACTAGTATCCAGGGTCAATGATTAGCGAACTAGCTAACCTCTCAATGTACCGCTCCATGTGCCTCGAGGGATCCTCATTTTTTTGTTCCCCAAAACTTAGGGAGGTTAGAGGGCATATCCACAACCGCCAAATTCCGCGGAACCATAATTGGGAGACCTCTCGGTCTAACCAAAGGGTGAATGGGTGGAATAGGGGGTGGAGGCCCTCTTTTCCCTTCCTGGGCGATGATGACTAATGGTGTATCCACTCCCACCTTGCTACTAGCCTCTAACGCAGTCTTCTCTCCGTTCGTATCAGTCTCTGATGATATCCGGCTTCTCAACTGGAAAGAAGTTGCCTCCTTCTCCGGTTGAGCCTCTACTTCTAAAAGCTCGCGCACACCTCCTACGTCTCTACCACATTCTTTCCTATCCTCTACTTCATCTATTACCTCTACAATTTTCGGTAGCCTCTTCCGCCACGTAGCTCGTTCTAATCCTAATGTTAATTTCGGCTTCTGCGATTGAGTCCTAACATACATCTACTAAATAATCGATCGACCTTCACTTGACCAAGCTTACCCCTCACTATTTTTTCTCCAATTATGTTTCCGCTTATCTTGATGTTATTTAAACAATTTGGGAGGCGAGGAAAAAAGGAACCTGCAAGCTACTTAGGTTTAGCAATCCCAAACAGGGGATAACATGCTCCTACCAACTATCAGTCAAGTTGGAGGATCACCTTCGTACTCTCCCTCAAGTTGGTACTTGCCACAATACCAAGGCGAGGGGCTGACCTTCATCATGCACCATGTTGAGACTGAGGCATCACCCTCTCGTCTTAGACATGACACTATGACTAGGGAATTACTCTCTTCCTCGGATACCGACAACGACAATTACAAAAATCCTTCTTTAATTACTTATCATTTTCACTTTGTAGAAAGACGTACCTTAAGCAATTATCCTCACCACCTGCTAGTCAGCACTCCCCCTCATGCGCAAATCCTAATTTGTTGTTCCCTGGCTATTAGTAATCTCTTGCCTAACTATCTCTTAGCTGGGTTTTCTAAGTTATAGGCGGTAACTTTCAATTATCTTAGTAAATAAAAATTTCCACCCCAAGGTAAACTCAATGATTTCATCCCGGGGTAAAAACCTGAAATTCTTATTCGAAGGTAAAACATCCAATTAATTATCTAAAGGTAAAAACTTCGGAATTTATCCTAAGGTAAAAACCTGAAAATTCACCCTATGATAAATCCTAAATTACTTCGGCCTAAATGTTAATTAAACCCCCCCAATAGATTTTAGTGTTCTAACCGGTCATCTTATTAGTGTGATCTTAATTATGCCATCCCGAGAAGGTAGGGAGACTCACCTCATGCCGCGTTCCTTTCCCTCGACCCCCTTAAGCGTCTTTTCACACCACGATTGCGAGAAAGGTAAAGGTGTAAGGGGGAATACTAGCTGCTCTTACCTTGGCGGTCAATCAAGTCCAGGGGTGAAGGAGGGAGCGCCCTTGTCCCATACCCGGGCACATGCTCCTTCCCCTTTGGCCTAGGGGCTCATTGGTTGATCTTAGAGTGTGAGCCCAATATGGTGCCCACACTTGTATGTTGCATTAACAACTCCCCAGCCAATGGAATTGTGTTTCAGTTAAGTTAAGTTGTAAGTGTAGAGCGTTAGAGCTCTTGAAGTTAGCCTTAAGGGATTTACGGGTGAGTGTATGAGTGTGAGCCCGATATTATGCCCCCATGTCTTTTTAATCATTAAAATTATTGAAACTTAGTATTGGTGGGAGTGGATAGCTAAAGGGGGTAAGTTTAGAATTAGTTAAGGGTGTTAGGTGCTAATTGGATTTAGTGGGGTTGATTGAGAAACTCTTGTTATTAAAAGTGAAAAAGAAACTAAAGCAGTGCGTTAGGTTAAGTGAAGTTGGATGCACCTTGGTGAATGGCCTTGATCCAAGGTTAGTTGGGCGAGTAGAGTAAGTTAATTGTTCATTCAAGGGGGGGTCCCTTCAAAAATTCCAGATTGGGTACCGGAATTCCAGATCCAGGGGCCCTGTTCGGTGTTCGGTGGCTGCTCCTCTCTTTCTCCTCGGGGAAGTGCAAGGGCAGTAGCAGGGGGCGAGGGGAATGGTCGGCCAGTAAGCGGAAGCGGGAGTGCAAGGACAGTTACAGGAGGGGGAAAGGCGAAGGATGTTGTGGGAGTAATGTGGCTACAGGCGGAGGGCTGGCGGCATAAGCCCGGTTGTGCACATGGAATTCGGAAGAGCTCAAAGGGTTCCCTTGTTCTTGAGACGCACTGGTATGGTGGAGGCTAGTTGAGAAGGATGTGGGAGGGCCCGAAGAGGCACCTGCGGCTCAATTGAATGCAACACCTGTGGCAGAGAGGAAAAATGCAGTCAACTCTTCTGCCGACACTATGAGAAGTTGGGTGCCAAGGAAAAAAACTACACATTCGAGGAGCGGTCTAGTTGCTAGGCCACATTCTGCACATTTGGGGAAGGTGGGTATCATGCTTGAATTCGGTGCAGGAATCTTAAATGATCAATGTTAATAAACGACCCAGCAATCGCGGTTGGGCTCTTGATGTTGGCATCTAGAATGGCAGTGGCGTGCTCAGTTGAGAGGCTATGATTCAGGTCGGAGGTGAATACCTCGGCTGTGAATTTTGATATTGCTGGGAGAAGAAAGTGGTCTTATTCAGTCTCCTCCCGAAGGATAACTCTAAGCTGCGAAAAGGTAGCCAGCTTCGGGGTTGGGAGTTTTGAGTTTTTGCGGCAGGGTTGGCTCTTGACTGCTCGGTGAGATCGAGACAATACCGAGGGTGGGAACGCCCCACAGTCCCCTGTCTCGGCAATATACAGAGCCATTGTTGCAATGTAGGCAACTGGAAGCGAGGGAATATGGTGGCTGAGAACAGATTCAAAGATCAGCAAGGTCGGAAGGTACTGTGAAGCCGTTAGGAGGCATGGGGGTGATTACCGTTGGCTGTAATGGTCTTGGGCTGGGAAATAAGGCTTAGTCACCGAACATGATTAGGCACTAATTGATCACATGGTGAATGTAAGGGGTAGTGACATGAGAGTTTGATAGTCAAATTGGAGTATTCCGTAGAGTAGAAGCTAAGTCATTAATAAGTGTTTTAGTTGTGTGGATGTGAGCCAAGTTGGAATGTGTAGCGGGAAGGGTGATTAAACCCAACTGCTAACCTGGGTTTGGTATCAACCAACTGTAGGGTAACTTATTGTATTAGGATTTAAGTGTGGTGTGCTGAAGGTTTATGAAGTGAGGGGTTTGGAAATACCCACAGGGGGAAACAGTATTTGTCAATACTTGTAACCTTGTGTTCTTGAAATAAAGAAATATGTGTTTAAAGTTTCGATATGGAACCTGGGAAGTTGAATCCTAAGGCCAAGAGGGTTGATCAATGACATGTCTGCCACAGGCTCTCACCCGGACTACGACGCACAAGGGTGGGAGTTTAGGGCTGACATAGAGCAACCGTGGGACGACCTCCACATTTTACCCCAAGGCCCCCTCGCTTGACCCTAACACAAGAAGTAGGGGGGGATCCTCCCAACACTTTGTGCTAGTGTTGGGAGATTGGAGTGAATTCAATCTTCCCCCTAACTTCCTACTTGATTGCAGCTAGCAATTACACTCTAATCCTAAAGCAGGAAAAAAAAAGTGTATTGTGCGCTGCTGCTCGATAGAAATTAAAAAATTTACCGCAGTAAAAACAAAAATTACGGTGAAGGAACTTACCTAGTAACTCTCTTCGGCCGCAATCAAAAAGTGGCGGTAAAACACTAAAGTAACTTAATTGACTAAAATTTATTTTGAATTAATATCATTTAATTAAGTGATTAATTAAATCATTAATTAAATCATTAATTAATTCACTAATTAACTCACGAATTAACTCGCTAATTGACTACTTAAGTAACTAATCAATTACCTAGCTATTTATCTAATCAACTAAGTAAATAAATTTTTTTAATTTTATCTTTATTTTCCCCTTATTGTTATCATTAATTGAAATGCGTGATTACTACTCCTTGAACACAATCAAATCAGCAATGTGCAAGTTGGAGTTGAGGTTGTTTATCTCAATTGAAATCCTCTTCTACCACCGCATCCGCTTCCAACAATTGTGACCTCCTTGCTCCCGGCGAACACACCAATTATATGAGCTACAATCACCCCCGCCCTTCAATTGCGTCCTAGTCCGGGTGGAAGATCATGTGCCACATTCAAGCATACCACTCACATGTGCAATCATAATTGAGGAAATGGGAGAAGTGGTGTGTATAACACATTTTCTTTATTAAACCATACAAACATTTACAAATGTTGGGACTCCTAACCTTGTCCGTTCCTTATAAATCTATTAGTTCCTCTCCTACCTCTGCCTAATAGCATCTTTCCTCAGCAAGAGGGGAGTCCGGCTTATTCCCTACCTCACTCTCTAATGCTAAACTTCATTCCTTAGTGGCATCCCTCTGTTTGTTTCCAGCTCTATCACCTTGTCCAACCCTGGCCAGCTACCCATCTGCCCCTCCATTTTTTGGTGATGTTGGGATGCCGACCATTCTGACCTCCACGGCTCCGTTACCGAGCATGGTTGTCTGGTTGCTCTCGCCTGCTAATAAGAGTCGCTGCTGTGGGTGAGCGGATTTTCCCCTATATACTACCGACTCAAGAAGTCCTCGATGCAGAGACTCCATCACCCAGTGGACATCAACAAGAAGTTGCCCCCCCTTTGGACGAGGTTAGTGCATCAGGTAGTCGGCAGGTCCATAGCTCTATTACAGCTCTTGACTCCTTTCTCCAACCAGCAAGAGTTTACTGCCTCAGTTCGAAGTATGAGGAAACCGTCCAGTTGTCTCCACCGCATCCACCACCCCCGTTCTCAGCCTCTGCAGTCCCAGAAACTTTCACAGCAACTAACAAGAAGATAAGTAAATTCTCCCTTTCCTCCCCTACATCCTGAGAAGGAAAATTGCTCGCCACACAAGTGCAGCAATTGTAGGCGGGAACAGTCCGAGGTCAGGTCTTCCAACAACTCTTTTTGTTTAAAAGAAAACAGCAGAAGATCAAACCAACAACCCCCTGCCACCAATCGCATGTATGAAACTACCACCCACACTCCGACTGTTGCATCCACCCCCCTTAGAACTTTTTCAACGACCCACACAAATCGCAGCGCCGGATCAGTCTGCTACGCTCCTGATATCACAAGACGTGTTTACTCCCTGAAGACTGCCAAATTGCCGAGCACGCTCTCGCTCTTAAATCCACTACCCTCTCACCCCAATTTGAGGATTCTGACCCAACTCACAACCTCAACCTATAGAGACATTAAGCCCAAGATCGCAATAGAGATGGCCCCCCAACGTAGCACCTTTCGTCAAACATTGGCCCATCTCCACACGAGTTTTTTGCTCGCTAGTTACCACAAATTCCACATTGCAGCCAAGTCTTTCAAACAGAGGAAATGACATTTATCACCAGGAGATCGCATCAACTAGCAGATCACAAGCAACGTGACTTGGCCTCACCCCCACCACACTATGTCGGCAATACTGCCAAATGCAACTGTCGTCATGAAGACAAACAACCCCTCTCCTATGCTCATTTTTCTTTTTCTGGAAAGAAATCAAATGGGGAGAATTTCAAACCTGGGAGTTCAAGACGGAACCAGCTCAAAGCAGACACTCCTGCATGAGGAGTCGCTCGCAACCTCACCACCCGTAACCGGATCCCTGTAATGCCATCTCCCGCCTAGGATCCCGCGTCCTGCATCTCTTTACTTTTCTTCTTCAGATCTCGGAAGTCAATCCTCGTGTCGCCCTCTGATTCACCATTTCGTTTGCACGAACATCCGTTTCGCGCATTTCTGCATGCACCTCATTTGATTGATGCCTTCACTTCTGCCGAATTTTTTTATTTTTATTTTTATTTTTTGCAGCGTTTCCGCCCTCCTAACCTAGCCTTCTCTCTTCTCTTCCTCTACCCACCTACATGCTTAATGAGGCTCCTCTCACTTGCCTCCCAAGACCCCTCCAAGCTTCTCCTTTTTTTCCTGGGGTGCCCGGCATCTTTCGGGCCGCCTGAAAAGAAAAACGGGTCAAGACCTCTCCCTTTGGCCTTTACCCTTCCAAGCTCCACTTTCCCACTCCTTTAGTTTGACTTTTCCTCCCCCTAGACTCATATTCAACTACTTAACTTTTAACCACCAATTAACTTAATTCAACCAAGACTTAAACTCCTCACTTTTTCTTTATCCTTTTGACAACTCAATGAAGTACAAAATTGAGGTGTTAGTAATTTTTTGTGATTAAGGAACCATGTGAGCACAAATTCGGGCTCACTGTCGTTCCACAACCATCAGAAAGGACACGGGAAGAATGAATCGGCGGCTTCTCAAGATCGTGCAAGACTTTTGCAAATGAACCAACCGTGTGGTTGGCATTGCCAGGGTAAGAATCCAAACCATAATGGGCATATTTCACGTCCCCATGGCCGTGGACGATCATACCTGAAAAAAAAAAATGATGGATGAACAACAAAAATATGAGATAACCACTAAACAGATGGATGAAGTTGGACATTTGGCAAACAAATCCAAAAAAATTGGAAATCCTTTTAACACACATTTGTGATTCCATACGAACCTGTGATAGCTACGGACAACTTGAAGAAACCATCCGTGGCCTTTATTTTGCGTGCATAACAAGGGTATGCAGTTTTGGCATGGTCCATTTTATCATGGATAGTGCATGATTCTTGTAGTAATCTTGACGGTGTGCCTCCTAGTTGTTGACATGCTCAATGTATTTTCTTTGGTGTCTAGTATGAGACTCGGTGCCTATAGGATGGGCGTCTCGAAGACCTTTGTATTTTTCACATGCCGTAAACCTGGCAAACTTGTCCTCGGGTCTCTTCAAAATGTATTCCGCAAACTGTTGGTTTTAATTACACTCAACTTGGACAAAGAAATGGGCCCAGATCTAGCTTTGCGACCCACTTCGTTGATGTCCGTTAAGATGTTCTTCCATTTTGTGCCCGTGCGCAACACCATTTGAACAACTTTCTCCCCTAATGGTAATGTCCTCGTCTTATGGGGCATTGCATCGGCCAAGGGCACTATGATGGTGGAGAGTGTCGCGGAGGCTTGGAGTATAGCCTCCCTAGGTTTCTTTGTGCCAGAATTGCCATGAAATCGAGAGCAGCGACCTAACAAATAATACCTTCGAAACCTATAAAAACCAACCTTAGAAACTGTATGGATGGTATACCACGCAGTGCAACACACTTCCACATTCTCAAGGGTAACCACCTTATGGCCATGGGTGTCAATATGCAAATTTTTGTGGACCTCGAGTTTTTTTGCTAACTTCATGTGAAAATCCGCAAGCCACATCTCTTGACAAAGGGACCTAATTTTTTCACGAGGAAAGAATTGGCAACATTTCTTCACGCAATAATCCTTTGTGGACACTTGACAGATAAAGTCCTCTCCAAGTATGCAATCCCGTCTACGTTCTTTTTTTCTACGATACACGCGACAAGAATCGTATTTACAAATACCATTTGCCACGGGGACACCAAGCTCGTTAAGAAGAACAACATCAAGGCCCACCCACTGTTCCCTCCCAAAACTGACACACAGTGGAATGTGCTCGTTATCATCACCGGAATGTTGGGAATGTTCATGCATTTCCAAAGATTCATGGGAGGATGTATCCCCAGAGACACCCAGAACGTTTGTCCCCTGAATGGAATCTTCCAATGGCAAAGAGAGGGGACATTCAGTATCAAAAGACGATGCATTCGTCGATGTCGCAACCCTTGCTAGCCCATTTAACAATCTTGCCAATTTCCATTTCTAGCAAAGGTTACGAGTGCTAACCCTTCGCATTCCGCCATGCTAATGGTTAGCTCCTCCTACCCCGGACCTATAGTTCATAGGAGGGAACCAACCCTCCTACTTTGCTTTCGGGACTCACCCTTTAATCGGTAACCCATTTCCTCAATGTGGACTTCCATCCATAGAAGTCCAATCCCATGTTGATCATCGCGTTGCCGGAGCAACACTACAACAATCCGAAGCATACTAGGCAACTATGGCCTCACAATGGGCCAATGCCCATGGAGGCCTTGCCGTTCGGCCTCGGGTGGGTGAGGCCACACCACCTCACCCATATAAGCCTCTAGGACTTTACACGGGGCCCCTACCCCACCGTCAACCAACCTCTTGTCTCTCCACCAAGAGTTGGGGCCAAGTGGACATTCTCCCTTAGCCGCTGGGCTAAGAAGCCTCTAGCAGCTTCAGACCATCATAATTTCCTTTTATGATGTCCGATGCTATCAACCAACCACTCCATCTTCATCTACATTTTATGTAGATGCCGATGGACTCCTCACTTGCCCCATTTGGGCAAGTCTTGAGGAAGTTATGCCTCTTTGAACCTTGCAGTCCTGGGAGTCACTCCCAGGGCACTGCTGTATCAGGACGCTGTCCCGGGACAGCACCCCACTCAAATGGCCATAACTCCTAGCTCACACCTCCGGTTGAGGTGTTCTTGAGCATTCTAGAATCACCACGCCATGAGCTACGCATAGCTCATGGCCTTACCCTCATGCCTCCTAGTCTCCGTGGGTGGGAGGCGTTCCCAACGCCTGGGGCCCTCACCCACACTAGGATCACTTGGGCCCTCTCACCAACGGCGCCACAAGTCCCGGGTGTCACTCCGGGGTCCCCCTTGTGCCCATGGTGTTTCAAGCACTCCTCATGGAGAGGTGCGCGACAGTCGACAACTCAAATGCACTATCTCCCATATCCATCGCCAACCCACCTAAACAAGCCACCATGGAATGACCACAAATATAAGTCAATCACAAAACCGAGAAGATTTATGTCCATCAAAATCACAATAGAGAACAAGTAACACTTGCAATGTACGAACGATCATCTGCATGCATTCCCACTTATGTTTGAGTTAGGCATATATACGAACAGGCGTTCGAATGCTCCCCGTCATACTGTATATGTCAACTAAAATATGGACCGTCTCCATTGTGGAGAGATGCATGCTAGATGCGTAGACAAAACTTCCGAGAGGCATTGACTCATATGACTATCTTATTCCATGTGCCCCAAATACACATCTCTCGTCCATACTATGTATATGTGGGGCAAATGGATCCGTTTGCGACATACCCAAATCTTTGTCTAGATATATGCCCTGCATATATACAACCGCACATTTGTATATATGTCTCCCATATTGTTTGTGAATACATATATATATGTGTGTGTGTGCGCAGGGAGGCATGCTGGATGCATCAACTATATTCCCGGGTGAAATTTATGACCGCACGGTTGTAAATTCTCGCTCATCTTATGTGTATTTGGTGAAATGGATGAGATATTTACGAACTTCCGTTCACATATCACTATCGTATTGTATGCACCTCTTCATGCCCATTATACACATGAATATATGGATGTAGAAAATACGCTGTGGTATTTATGAACGTACATTCGTGAATTCCCCACTGTCTTTTGTGGGTGAACCCCTCCTACGTCTGCGTGCATTCAAGATTTACGAACGGGCGTTCGTCAACTCTCGCCCATTATCTGTGTATTTGGGTCAAACAAACAACACATTTATGAACGCTCGTTTGTATATCATTGCCATATTGTCTGTGCCTATGCATAATCATATGTGGGTCTATGCATTTATGGATGTAAAATATATGCCAAGGTGGAATTTACGAACGCACGTTTGTAAACATCCCACCAACCTCTATCTGATCCACAATCACATGTGTGCACTCCATATTTACGAACGCGCGTTCATAAATCTTCGGTATTTGCGGCAGTATATGTGGGATCAGGTTGTCAGGTACCCATGAATGTACAGTTCACGCACATGAAAATGGCTCGAGCACCCTCCGTCGGGTCTCTGGAGTGCACACTTGGTGTCTGTCGCAAGAAAAAACTTTGCTCTGGGGGGAGAGCTTTAAGTACTCCTCTAGCGTGGTTCAAAATCCCTTAGATGCTATTTGAAAAGCGGATTTCTACCGCCTACTTTAACCTAACAATATGCCATTCTATTCATGCGGAACATAAATAACTTTCTGTATTGAATATGTATGGCATGCATGCATAGATAATATGTTCATCCGTTGTACGCCTTAGGTGTGTATACATATATATGTATGTATATATATATATATATATATATATGTTTTTATATACATTACATATATATACATTATGCCCGTCATATACTCACCAAGTGCATGAACACCAATAAAAAGTCGGGTGAGTTCATGCAAGCTTGTAAGGTAGATTAAGGAGATGAATTCAAACCATGCCTAGATATACTTTACATCTTAATTCAAATGCAACTCCCGGTTTGCAAATAGTGAATGGACTCCACATGTGTGGAAATGTTGAATTAATTTGGAATGGTGCATAAGATAGTGTAATGATATGAATTGAAACCATACCTAGATCAAGGCCCACTTATGCATTGTGTGATTAAAATGCACTCAACACTATTAGGGTAAAAGAGGGACTTAGAACTTCAATTTTTACTTTTGAACACCACCAAAGTTGAATCTCAAATCCAATTTTGAATATTAAAGCGACGTGGATCAATCGGACATGCCCATGGATCACAACATTCCCCCATATAGTAAAGGATGGTAAAATAAAAAAATCATGAATGTAGGATTTAGGGTTTGGGTTAGGGTTTAGGGTTTGTGAGGGTTGTGCATGTCCAATACTTAATATAATAGATTGCACACACAAAATATATTCACTACTCATAAATCCATATCGCAATAACTTAATTTATGTGTAGCTGACACTTGATGCGAGTCAAACATTCAACCACCATTGGTTGAAATGCACTAGTTTAAGTTCACACATAATGAAATGAATTGAAAGCCTATTTGAAATTGAATTTTCCCGTATCTCTTGTAAGAAAAATCTAAACCCCTCCCACCAATCTTAAATCGAGATCTATATGAATCTTATATTAAATTATTTGAGGAACCATTTAACAACTTGAAAGAGATTTCAATTATGAAAACACTGTATATTTGAAAACACCATATACACATCCTTGGGGTAGGGTTTTCATCGAATCCCTACTACATGATGTGCATTGTGGAAATTGAATTCATATTCCCTATCTAGAAGATGTTTACAAGGAATCCAAATGTAGATGAAAGGGATGTAGCATTTAAAATACCTGTATTTGTACTAAATTCTTTAAGTTTATGTGATGGAGGCATATACATATTACAAAGTTTGAAATTAACATGTCTTTATTGCTTATACATCCAAATAGGATTATTTTTGTTAATTAGAGACTTGGGAAAGTCTCAAACTAAATGAAAATGGTCCAATAAATCGTGTTACATTTCTTATTGTGATGACATGTATTTATGTCAAATCGGTTAGTGCCGCCCATGAAAATCACTTTATTAAGTCACATTGAATATATTAATGTGCTTTGACGTGTATTTATGTATATGTATGAAAATGTCTTTGATTGAATTACTAAACCCCATTGAATTCCAGCCCATCCCCCCCATCCACCCATCCCACACCCCATCCTATCTCCTCATCCCATCCTCTGATCTCGCCACCCCCCCATTTCTCCATCCCATCCCCTCATCTTCCTAGCCCGACCCATCCCTTCCCTCCCCAGTGGGAAGCGGCCATATGGCAGTCCGAGGGGAAACCCTAGAGGCCTGGGCTACCTCCCCGCACCCCTTCCTCTCCTCTCCTCATTCTCGTTTGAAGCAGAGAGAGGAGGAGCGCCACGCTGGTTTAGGGTCAGAGGCGAAGCTCTTGCAAATTCTAGATTTGTGTGTTGCACTTCTTTTATTGGCGTAAATGTCGAGAGTTCTTTGAGAGGACCTTGAGAGTTGTAGCTTAAGAGTAGAGAACTCAAGAGTTAAAAGAGTTAAAAGCTTGAGAGTAGGATACTCAAGCTAGAAGCTTGATAATTGCAAGTCTTAGAATAGCAACTTGAGAAATACAACATTGGGAGATGCATATACATCAAAGTCTTAGTTAGGGTTTGTATATAGCATGCAACAACTTTAGTGTGTGAAGGCAATCTTATGGTGCAAGGGTGCATTTGACTTTCAAATCATTTTTCTTTTGTGGGGTTTGTTGGGGTTTTCAACAAGGGAGGAAGAACAGGTTTTGGGTGTCCAACATTTCAATGTAAGCACAATATTCCTTTTCAACTCAGTTCCTTCACATTCTAAATTTGTTCATTATTGAATGCCATGTGTTTTGCTATTTAAGTTATGATCTTCATTCTGAATTCTTTGTCACATTCTTTGTCTATAATATGTTTTGATTCTATTGTTTTCTTCAATCTCACCATTGTAAACAACAGTTGCAGGCATGAATGTAAGCATTGTTGAGACACAACAAACAATCCCTTTCCATGCATGTATATGTATTCGTACATATATGTATCCATATATATGTACGTTCACTATGATAATATTATATATAACCAAATAACAGGCTCATTTACGA
Organism: Polytrichum commune; assembly: GCA_950295325.1. Classification (NCBI taxonomy): domain Eukaryota; kingdom Viridiplantae; phylum Streptophyta; class Polytrichopsida; order Polytrichales; family Polytrichaceae; genus Polytrichum; species Polytrichum commune. The sequence goes on along the minus strand of OX485806.1, from coordinate 41,720,119 downwards.
ACGATAGTTCGTAAATACCTGTACAACGCATAATATACCCCCTTTTTACGAACGCGCGTTCGTAAAGATACGCACAAACCCCATGACTACATATTTACGAACGTGCATTCGTGAAAATGTGAACAAAATGGAGGGCTATATATATGAACGAGCGTTCGCATACACGGTAATTTATATCACATGTAAATTAACCCAATCACATGAATAAAATAAATTTAACCAAATAGGTTCCAATTTAGCGCATGATTTTACGAACGCACCTAACATGATTTTACAAAAATACCACCTAACAAGGCATCTGCATTTACAAATGCGCGTTCGTAAAAATGTGAACCTATATGAAAATTAGTTTGTCAAATATATCTTGACATGCATAAAGCACATACAAAACTTTGTGTGTCCAACAACGCAATGATGTCATTAGTGTCTGTCGGGCAGCGCTGCTGTTTACGAACAAACGTTCGTAAAAACAATTCTAATATGCTTTGGTATGATGTAAATGGCTAAAGCAAGCAAAAACGCCGTCGATTTGTTCGCAGTGCCCGTGGAGCGCCTTTTAGAAGGTGTTTCGGATACCAATGGGAACGACAATTATGTCCCAAAAGAGGAAATCATGGCGGAGTGGACGGCAATCCCAACGAAGACCGAAGAAGGTTTATTTGCGTTGCGCTTCACTTATGAGCTGCAAACAAGGGCAGACCAGCCAAATCAATGGGTGTAGACAAAGAATTGGGATATAGAGTCCGTAGAGGCCCAAGGAGACTTTGTTATTTTGGATACGAAAAACAACAAAGACCATATCAACCTCCTATTGAACTACCTCTTGCACCCATTTTCCTACGATTATGCAAGTAATAATGTTGCCTCTGATGCAAAACATTTCAACCTGGATGTTTTTTTCACCAAGTACACCATGAGCCAACACTGGACGGCGAGGAAGTTAACCGCCCTTACTTTAAATATTTTGAAGTTCAACAGTGTGGTCGCTAAGGCCAATAAAAGAAAGAAGAGTCCAAGAAAACCATCCGCTTCGGGGGCAGGAGGTTCCAGAAGTGCTCCCAGGCCAGTGCATTCGGGGAGCAGGTTGACCGAAGGGCCAAACAGACAGTCCACGCCATCCAAGATGTCGAGGGAGAACATGGAGAAGTCTAGAGTAACAGAGGGCACTGAGGTGAGTTCACCGTCAGTGATGCCAACCCCTTTGAAGAAGGGAGAAAATCCGAACGCTGCAAAAACGACAAAAATCCTGAGAAACTTCAACAACTACTCGAAGGATTGCTAGCCCATGGGACACCATTTCACTTTCAACGTGGACTGCTTCAAGTGCGAGAAATCCTCCAACAAATGGGTGGTTAGGTTTCATGAGAGTGGGGGCGTGAAGTGGAAAATAAATAACCTCATGAAAAATGTGAAATGGGATAGGCAGACCGCCTGCGTGATGCCGAAGGGCCTGTCGTCCCGTCCCACTAAGAAGGATTGGCCCCGAATCCAGAATGGAGAATTCTGGATTATCAATGGACAACACAGTCTGGAGGCGTCACAAATCATCTTCAAGGACAATAACTTTCAGCACGAGCTCAAGGCGAACCTGCTTTACTGGAAGGCGTTCTTGGTGTGGTCTGACGACTGGGACTAGCTCCGGAAAATATCCACATATTTGAATTCTGGAAACAAGATCAAGGCATTCGAGGCCTCATGGGCGGAAAATATAGTGGCGGCCAGAGACGTGTGGGTCGCGCATGGATGCCCGACAAAAGAGAGGGAGAACGCGAAGACCCAATCTCCACAGTGGAAGGTGATTTTACGAACGAGCTTTCGTAAAGGATATGTTGCACTCAAATATTTGAAAAATTGCCAACTTGCAAACGTGCGTTCGTATTTGATATTGAACACTGACATCCTTGTATGTATGTTGCAGGCGTTTTGTGATGCGATGGTGGACAAATTCTCCTCCATCGACATGAAGTCCACGAGCACCAAATCAGTTCTGGAGCTCAAAGGTGAACTCCGTCTGATTTGTTGCAACAGAGACACCTCAGAGTTGTGGACCCAGTTTGTCAACGCTCACAGCTTGGGCGATCTAGTGAACCCCGACACTGAAGAGAAGTACAACAACTATAAGAGCGGAGAAGCCCCGCCTCTACTGAGGGAATTTTTTAGGGCCTTGCAAGGACTGACAGAGTCAGAGTTGCAGCGTTGTGCGGTGCATGTTCTTGGGAACACCGTAGGAAGGACCATCCTTTATCCCAAGATATTTTTGAAGAGACCAAAGCACAAGTCCGGCACGTACTCAATCAAAGAGTGGTGCGACCACAAGAAGTTGAAGACCGTTGCCATGCCGGAGATTAGTGGACTCTTGCCTGAGATGCACCTCTTCTATGCCGACGACGATGTCAACTGGGCAAAATGGAAGGAGTTCAAGGCGCTGTACAACATCAACGGTGCCTCGATGCGCAGTCTCGTGAAGGAGCACGTCGCCGTACTGAAGCTTAAGGGGAACAAAAGAGCAAAAAAAAATAGACACTGAACCTAAAGAACTTCAGCGGTACATCTCTTTCTTGGAGAGGAAGAAGAATGCCACATTTGAGGGCGTGGCAAGATTTTGTATAGTGACAACGGGGCTGGAGAGGACCACGTTTTCCAAATGGGATGGCACCATCAGCAGGGCCGAGGTCAGGGAGGACCGAAGGGGTTGTCCCTTCGCGATCCTTGATTTCAGGGGGATCTCGGGTGCCTCAAAACAGGGGACGAGGGGGGGGGTGCTTTTTATAACCCCTTCATGGCAAAATTCATGGAGCTCAAATCGCCAGCCATGAGGGAGCCACACGTGTGGCTGTGTGTGAACCCTTTGAGTGGTCCACCACTCTGCGGGATCACTTTTAGTTAGAATGTTAGCATTAAAAGTTAGAATTGATAGGGAATTTAGGAAAAATTAGTTCATTTAGCATTTAGCCTAGAAGAAGGAAGGTCAAAATGAAACTAAGTAGTGCTAGAAGATAGCAAAGTAGAAAAAATATGCTAGCTAGTAAAAACAACTAGCTAAGCAAATATTAGTAGATGCTAGCTATTAAGCAAATGTTAGTAAATGCTAGCTAAGCAAGTGTTAGTTTATTAGTAGTGTGAGGCACACAAGACTATTAGAGGTGGTTTAGGTAAGAAGATAAAATCGGCGTGAAGAATTTTGAAGACAAAAAAGAAAGAGAGCAAAGGGGATACTTGCCCACTTGCCCCCTTGCCAACTCGATGGCGGAAAAATTAGAAAGATTTCTAAAGGTTTTTTGTCGGAGCCACCTCGGCGAGAGGGTGGCAACCTCAACCGGGAAAACCCCCGAGCCAAAATTTCGGGAAAGGGTTTGAAAAATGGATCCGGTGGAGGAGGGGTCCAACCCTTTTGTGAGAGGGTTTAAAAACCCCTCCTTCCACCTTGTAGCTCTCTCTCTTTCTCTAGTTTTTGGGCGAAGCCCTGCTTCAATGTAGTTAGGAAAAAATCCTTTAGCATGTATTCTCAATGGTCTAGAAGAAAGGCTTGAGAACCTTCTCTACTCTCTCTCTCCTAGTTAGGTTGTGTGTTTATTAACATACCAACAAAATTATTCCTTCTTTTGTAGAGGTAGGTTGGATGGTAGAGTTTTGAGTAGAGGCATTATAGACCTCATCTGCCAATGCCCTGAAGGCTTAGTTCAAAAGCTAGAACAAGATACTTATCATTTTTCTCTTAGAGAGATTTCATATAGCTATCCATAGCCGTTTCCCATTTGTGATTTGGTTGAGATGACAATTAGTTATGGATTTTCAAAGATGGAGTAGAAAAACTGGGTGGTCTTGTGGGTAGCGGCTGCTGGATCAGACCTGCGAGCCCAATAGGAATTTTAATTCCAAGAAATTATATTTTTCCCAAGTAGAACTTTTGTGTAGCTTTCCAAAATGGCTTAGAACATTTGATTTGAGCATGATTTGAATTAGATATGAATTGTGCAAGATGGGACACATAGTTTGAGAACTTTTGGTTGACTGCTGCATTACAGAGGACCTGCTGGGTTCACTTCGGCTTACCTTTCTAATCACATATTTTTATCAAATACATCTTTTTAATATCTCTCCAGGGTCATATAGAACGTTTGATTTGACTAAGATTTGAATTAGATATGAATTGTTGAAGGCGAGATACATAGTTTAAGCCTTCTTGATTGACTGCTGTGTTACAAGGAGTCTGCTGAATTTCTATTAGCTTAACCTGCTGATGTCATAATTTTTCTAGTTAGAGCTTGTTCATAGCTTTCCAATGGTATAAGGAAAGCCTAGATCCAAGTAGTAAGAAATGTGCTATGAATTTTTGAAGTTAGAAGGTAGATAGGTGGGTTGGAAGGGTCGGTTGAATCGACCTCACACTTCCAACCCTCATAACTTTTGCATTTCTTATCCGATTAGAGTGATTTTTAGATCATTGGAAAGATAATTTGGTGCACTAAGTATAAATATTATGCTTAGGATTAAATTACAGGGCAGAATAACACTTTATATTTTAATTGTTAACTAAGGTACGCTTACTACCAAACTAGTTACAAAGAAGGAGGCAAGGTCGACGCTCGGAAAGTGGAGCAAGGAAGGAGGTAGCGGCTCGGCCTACATCAAGCCCAAATCAACCGAGGGAAATTGAGGTAAATTAACTAACCTTAAGCCTTCCATTTAGGATTGGAGGGAGCACGGCTAAGGTACGCATCTCTAAACCCACTCACCTATCTCGTAAGGTCAAGTGGCTTGACCACTTGACCGCTAAGGGAGTACCCAATTCCATTGTTTTCGGGGCCCTTGGTATGTTTTGTGGTAGTAACTTCATTTATTAGCAAGTTTCGTGTGTGGTAAGTCGGATTAATCACCGACACGACCACTCTGAATGTTGTTGGTGGAAATGTGGGGTTAATGACCCGCGAATCCACTATTATGTTGTTGGCCCCATAGATTGGGAGTAATGGCCCCAATTTATGAAGATTGCGCAACAGGTTGAACCTACAGGTCGCCCGTCACCCTGGTCCCATTGAGTTGCATTTCGTGGTCTATCCAGTGTAAACACATTTAACAATCAAAACATACAAAATAAATCGTAAACCCTTGTTGGCAAGAGATCCGAGGTAAGGGGTGATGCCTAATATGTTAATGTAGTGAGTTAGGACGTGCAAACAAAAGTAAGTAATTAAGACGAAATTTGTGTGAGGGGTGGGACTTAGGCCAAGTTCCCCCGCTTAGAAAACTAAATAAAACTAAATAAAAAAAAAATAAAAAATTGAATGGTTCATCAAATTGTCGTTATTCCGTTCGTTGAGTTGGGGTGGTATAAGTCACACCCGGTTGGGTGTATCAGAACCATCCCAATTCACAAATTAGGATTGCCTTGGTTTTAAGGCTGGTGCGTCTGCGCGTAGAATAGGTTGTAGGTTAATGTTAGAACTAGATATGAAATTGGTTAGTGGAGTTTAAAGCCACACTAGTAAAAAACTAAGGCCTAACCTCCGGAGGTACTACGACGCATATTTAATCTCCCTTAAAAATCTAACTACTCACGTTATACACCTATCATCCGGGTTCGGCTTGGGCGCCTGCAAATGCAGGCCACCTTCACCGAAGGGCTTGTGTGATACTTTTAGGCTCCCTCGAAAGGGGGTGGCCCAAAAGTACCACACTGTGGATTGTGGAGCTAGAGAAGCTCTCCGTCGCCACCGATTTGTACGAGAACACGATCAAGTTCGAGTACAACATCTTCTACAACACATACGTGCCCGCGAAGACGGAAGGGATTGTAGCCATCAATGAGGCTAGAGCCAATAAGCAGGTGGGAGTTGAGAGCAGGTTGGGTCTGAGTCTTACGGGTCCGTCACCTTTGATCATCAACATGGCGAATCAAACTCCGGCCGTACCTTTGGGAATGATTAAGGATTGTAGGATTAGCACCAGAGGCGAAGAGTATGTGGTCATTTTTCAGGTCATCAAGATGCACTCCAACAAAGATATATTTCCTATTTTGTTAGGTAAGCCATGGTTGAGAATGTCGGAGGCTATTGTGGAGTGGGGAGGAGCCAAACCTTCCATTACTTATGGTCCTAAGGATAATAGGGTCAAGGTTTCCATAGGGTCGTTAGGTGTCGCAACCCTTGCTAGCCCCCCTTGACAATCTTGCCAATTTTCATTTCTACCAAAGGTTACGAGCGCTAACCATTCGCATTCCGCCATGCTAATGGATAGCTCCTCTTACCCCGGACCAATAGTTCATAGGAGGGAACCAACCCTCCTACTTTGCTTTCGGGACTCACCCCTTAATCGCTAACCAACCCCTTTAATCGGTAACCAATCCTTAGATGTGGACTTCCATTCATGGAAGTCCAATCTTATGTTGATCATCGCGTTGCCGGAGCAACACTACAACAACCCGAACCATACTAGGCAACTATGGCCTCACATTAGGCCAATGCCTATGGAGGCCGTGCCGTTCGGCCTCGGGTGGGTGAGGCCACACCACCTCACCCATATAAGCCTCTAGGACTCTACGCGGGGCCCCTACCCCACCGTCAACCAACCTCTTGTCTCCCTACCAAGAGTTGGGGCCAAGTGGACAATTTCCTTTAGCTGCTGGGCCTAGAACCCCCCAGCAGCTTCAGACCATCATAACTTCCTTGTATGATGTCTGATCATAACAACCAGCCACTCCATCCTCATCTACGCTTCACGTAGATGCCGATGGACTCCTCACTTGCTCCATTCGAGCAAGTCTTGGGGAAGTTATGCCTGTTTGAACCTTGGCAGTCCCGGGAATCCCTCCCAGGCACTGCTGTACCAGGGCGCTGTCCCGGGACAGCGCCCCACTCAAATGGCCATAACTCCTAGCTCACACCTCCGATTGAGGTGTTCTTGAGCATTCTAGAATCACCACGCCATGAGCTACGCATAGCTCATGGCCTTACCCTTGTGCCTCCTAGTCTTCGTGGGTGGGAGGCGTTCCCAACGCCCGGGGCCCTCACCCACACTAGGATCACTTGGGCCCTCTCACCAACGGCGCCACAAGTCCCGGGTGTCACTCCGGGGTCCCCCTTGTGCCCATGGTGTTTCGGGCACTCCTCATGGAGAGGTGCGCGACACTCACCCCCACCAAACGGAGTCGATGCCCTCATCGACTATACTCGTAGTCGGCACACCAATTCTCAAGTTGCCATCCTCTATGGTGCGGCATTGTGTTTACCTTAGGGCGCGACCCCTACAATGCATCTTCAAATTTGGCATAGTCCCAAAGGTGTCGTTACTAGGTGGTCCGTTAGCGACCTTGGAACTCCTCCAAGGACCTAACCTATACTAGACCCACCTACTTCGGGACTCACATGGGTTGCCCCTCTTTTGGGGCCTCCCCCCCCGTTAGGCTCCACTAGCCTAACGTGACACATGTAGGCGAGACCTCAACGCTTCCACTAAGTTGTCTCGGTTGCAACTCCGAGATGGCTTTCCATTGTTAAGCCACGCCTCGATCGCACGGGGGTGATGCCAAGTCCCGCCCGACTCGGTTCCCACTTTGCTCTTTCGAGACATGGGTTCATGACTCCCATGCGCCAACTCTCGTTAGCTCGCGGGTAGCACTTTTATGAGCACGCGCCATCACCTTGCCCCCGCCCGGACAAGCCCACAACTAAGAAGTTTCTTGGTTTTATCCAAGGCCCCTCCAAGCCATGGCCCCCAATTACTCGGCTTACCCAACCTAGTTTGGCATGTCTATTCCCCCTCTTCCATTAACCAAGCACAAGTACAAGACTAGGACCTCATCTCATACTTTTCTCTTTGCACCACTAAAGTTTGGACTTTATTCCCTCAAGCCAAAGAACAAGTTCATGTTGTGGAGTAATTAACCTCGAAGCTAAGTGTGCTACTAGCGTCTCTCCCCCACTAAAGGAGATTGATGTCCTCATCAATGCCTACGCTTCTTTTTATTGGAATCCTTAGCCTTAGTTTCTTCAAAGTGCTTCACCTATTCATTGGTGTTCACCATGTCTCTTGCCGCCACCCAAGCGGTTTCTTTTTCATGGTATCCTCACCATTTCACCAAGTACTATTTTGTACATTTTTTTTCATTTTCACTTGGGCTTCCTACACTTGAGGGTGCCCTCCTACCTCATGTTCCAAATGACCTCCATAAGGTCGGGAGGTGGCCTAATCACTTGCTTGTGATTGGGCCACAAGGTGTCGTCCTAAAATGACTTTCGTATTGAGACATGAAATGTCGGATGCACTTTGATCTCCGGCGGTAATTCCAACTTATACATGTCCTTGAACACTTGTTCCACAATGGAAAACGAAGCTCCAATTTTGGACATGAACTTTTGAAGTAAGGCCTTTGGGCAAGGTGAAGTTGTCCACATTCAACAACACCTTATTGGCCCACCTCATACTCCACTTCGCGTCTTCCGGCATTGATTTGCACTCCGTAGCACCTTCGGGCTTTCTCCACCAACAACTTGGTCATCTCCAAGACTTGTTTACCATCCTTGGCCAAGTCCTCACCATCTTGGTTGAACTCTAGTGTTGAATGTGCCCCCTCGAGAGCTAGGTTAATAGGTTGGAGCGCATCCACTCCATAAGCCACCACGAAAGACCACCCCTTGGTAGCCAAGTGCGTGGCTACATTGCAATTACACTCCGCTCGACCCACATAGTCCGCCCAATCTCCTTGGTCCGCCCCCACCAAGTTCCTCAAGTATTGCTTCAAGACTCCATTCACATGCTCCGCTTTCCCATTCATTTGGGAATGCAAGGCCGTGCTAAACCTTAGTTTCATTCCGACCTCCTTAGAGAAATGCATTGAAAATGCACTTGTGAACTTTGGATCTTGATCCCACACAATCACTCTTGGCAACCCGTGGTGCCTCAACCATCCTTTGAGAAAAGGCTATGCGGTCTCCAACGCGGTGGCGGTTCCCACAATCGGCACCATGTGTGCCAACTTGGCAAACCGCTCTACCATCAACAAGATGGCATCATACCCATGTGACTCCGGCAAACTTGTGATCAAGTCCATGCACATACTATGCCATGGCGCCGACGGGATAGGCAACGGTTGCAAGAAACCGCCTTGCTTTTGGTAAGAGGCTCGGTTCACTTGGCACTTTATTCACGCCTTCACAAAGTGGGTTATATCCTCCTTTATGCACCGCCAATGGTACCTCCATGACACCATTCTATGGCGGTTTTTTCTTTCTCCTCTATGGCCGGCAATAGGACTATCACATTTTTCCTTCAAAACCGATAGCCTCAACTTGCCTTGAGGCACATACACCCGACTTTGCTTACACTTGAACAATCCGTCCACCAACTTAACCTCTTTGAGCACCTTGCTCTTGCGAAGCTCACCTAAAAGCTTTTGTGCCTCGGGGTAGTTAATTTACCCCTCCCGTATCTTGCATCACAAGTTTCCTTCGCCGGCACACATTAGCCACAAGGTTTGGATGGTTCTCATTGCTTGGAACTCATCCGGTCTACTTAGCGCATCCGGCACCACATTTCCATGGTCCGGTTTGTGGACCAAATCCACCTTCATAAGCGCCAGACTATCATGCCACCGCAATGACTTGGCGCTCACTTGTGCTTGTATACGTTAAAATACTTTTAGGACACATTGTCCATGTAGACCTTTGCTTTGTGCGACCCCAAATAATGTCGCCACATCTTCAAGCAATGCACTACGGCAAAGAAGTTCTTTATCATGAGTTGGTTGTCTTCTTTGACAACCATCGAGCCTCAAGCCCCCATATGCAAAGGCCATCTATCTTACATTAACAATCCATCATTGGCATTGGCAAAGTTACTCGCCCCCGTATGCACCTCAAAAGGTTTGTCAAACTTCATGAACTTGAGCACGGGCGGCGAATAGAACTTGGTGTTAAACTCCCCACAGACTCGTGACAAACATCATCCCACTCTTGGGATAGCCATTTCTTCCACAAGTCGCACAAGGTGGGACAACCATCGAGCTTCATGCTCTCATATGCAATGGCCATCTTTTTTTTTTTACATCCACATCCGCCAAATAAAGTCTCTCGCCCCCGTATGCACCTCAAAAGGTATGTCAAACTCCGCGAACTTGAGCACGGGCGGCGAAGAAAACTTCGTCTTAAGCTCCTCAATGGCTTGGTGGCACGGCTCATCCCACTCTTGGGATAGCCATTTCTTGCACAAGCCGGACAAGGTTCGACAACCATGGAGCTTAATGCTCTCATAAGCAATGGTCATCCATCTTGGATCAACATCCGCCAATGATAAAGTCCTTCGTCTCCATGTGCACCTCAAAATGCTTATGAAAACCCGGAAATTTAACCACATCTTGTGAAGGGAACTTGCTCTTGAGCTTTCCAAGGGCTTGGTGACAAGGCTCATCCCACTCTTGGAATAGCCATTTCCTCAATAAGTCGAGTAAGGCCCTAGCAACCTTAAAACAAATCTAGAATGAAGTGGTGGTAGTAGTCGGCTAGGCCAACCAATGACCTAAGCTTTTTTTTTTTTGAGTCAAGCACCAATTCTCCTCTTGGATTGCCTTGAAATTCTTCATGTTTGTCCACCAACTTCCTTTGTCACCACATGCCTCAAGAACTCAATTTCTTCTTGAGCAAAGTTGCAATTCACTTCTTGGCGGTAACATTTTGAGCAACACATTGGTGAATACATCCTTGTATCTCACCAACATCCCACAAGTATGGTTTGGGGGAGGCCCATCTTTCCTAGCCTCCCCATGAGTTCCTTGGAGTTGCTTCAATTGAACCACGACCATTATATTTACCATATTTCATTTGGTCCATTAAGACCAAATTCAACTTGGGTCCTCCTACCATAGGAGTCCTTGTCAATTTGAACTTCAATTCTTTGCCATTATGACACATCATAATGCACGGCAAGCACACCGGCTTGCACCTCACATCTATCATGTGAGTTTCAAAGAAGGCGACCTTCACAATGACATGCATTTCATCTATTTCACATGGTGTGAAATTTTGATAAAATTCCAATGTCCCACATTGAAAGGTTACATGCATCGCGGCCTCCTTTGTCTCATGCGGTTCGCCCTTTCCAAACCGCACCTTGGTGGGGTTCACCACTCTACCAATCGGCAAACCCCAGCTCCCTTGTGAGCTTTGGGGTCATGAAAGAATGCCTTAACTCTTTGTCAACCATGAGACAAGCCTCCCATTCATTTGAGCCTCAAGGTACAAAATACTTGGCCTCGGCTTAAGGCTACTAGCCTTGGCCACAAAGCCATCGTCCAACATTTGGTCCTCGGCAACTTGGCTTGGCTTGGTCCGCAAAGCCAACTTTAAACATTTCGTCCGCGGGACAAATTGGTTTGGTGCCACAAAACCAATTTCTAATAATTTGTCCGCAAAACAAACATGTTTTGCCTTGGTAGCACAAAGCCACCTTCCCACACTCCGTCCGCGGCACGAACATGAATTGCCTTGGTAGGACAAACCCACCTCCCAACATTCCGTCCGCGGCACAAGTATGATTTGCTTTGGAAGCATAAATCCACCTTTCAACATTCCGTCCGCGGCACCAACATGTTTTGCCTAAGTAAAATGGACCAAACAATTTGCACTCATTTCTTTGGGACCTACTTTGGCTAAAGCCACTTGTGGTGATGCGCCGCCGAACTTCTCTTTGGGACCATTGGCTTCAATGCTCTTGCAAACTTGATGGTCCCCACCGTGTCCTCAAGAAGCCTTGGGGACTTAAACAAGGCATCCACCACCCGCTTTTAAAACCCCACCTAAAAGGATGCATTTCTTAGAAAGCTCGTCCGTTTTAGGTGTATCCTTCATTTGTGCGTTTGAATAGCGCACATAGGCCTTAAGAGGCCCCGGGTGCCTCATTAGCACTAAATTCATTCCAACATCAATACCTTCCAAGCATTTCGAATTGGAATTTCAATCCAACATTAATGCCCTCCAAGGTTTTGGGTGCTTTCGGTATTCTAGGCCCCAAATGTTTTTTGAGGTTTGCGGGAGCCCTTTTCAAAGCACTCCTCCATTTTCCTTACCAAATCCACCCTCATGCCCACCATTGTCATTTGAACCAATGGTATGGTCAAATTCCACTTGCACATGATCCTTGTTCCAATTTGAGCCTCACAACCTTTTGGAAACCCCGGGCTCACCATCATAACCCGCATTTTTGATACCCATGTTTCCCTCAAAGTGCGAGCTCAAAACTTGGAACCCTGCTCTGATACCACGTGTCGCAACCCTTGCTAGCCCCCCTTGACAATCTTGCCAATTTTCATTTCTACCAAAGGTTACGAGCGCTAACCATTCGCATTCCGCCATGCTAATGGATAGCTCCTCTTACCCCGGACCAATAGTTCATAGGAGGGAACCAACCCTCCTACTTTGCTTTCGGGACTCACCCCTTAATCGCTAACCAACCCCTTTAATCGGTAACCAATCCTTAGATGTGGACTTCCATTCATGGAAGTCCAATCTTATGTTGATCATCGCGTTGCCGGAGCAACACTACAACAACCCGAACCATACTAGGCAACTATGGCCTCACATTAGGCCAATGCCTATGGAGGCCGTGCCGTTCGGCCTCGGGTGGGTGAGGCCACACCACCTCACCCATATAAGCCTCTAGGACTCTACGCGGGGCCCCTACCCCACCGTCAACCAACCTCTTGTCTCCCTACCAAGAGTTGGGGCCAAGTGGACAATTTCCTTTAGCTGCTGGGCCTAGAACCCCCCAGCAGCTTCAGACCATCATAACTTCCTTGTATGATGTCTGATCATAACAACCAGCCACTCCATCCTCATCTACGCTTCACGTAGATGCCGATGGACTCCTCACTTGCTCCATTCGAGCAAGTCTTGGGGAAGTTATGCCTGTTTGAACCTTGGCAGTCCCGGGAATCCCTCCCAGGCACTGCTGTACCAGGGCGCTGTCCCGGGACAGCGCCCCACTCAAATGGCCATAACTCCTAGCTCACACCTCCGATTGAGGTGTTCTTGAGCATTCTAGAATCACCACGCCATGAGCTACGCATAGCTCATGGCCTTACCCTTGTGCCTCCTAGTCTTCGTGGGTGGGAGGCGTTCCCAACGCCCGGGGCCCTCACCCACACTAGGATCACTTGGGCCCTCTCACCAACGGCGCCACAAGTCCCGGGTGTCACTCCGGGGTCCCCCTTGTGCCCATGGTGTTTCGGGCACTCCTCATGGAGAGGTGCGCGACATTAGGTGGTTGGTTGAGAAAGGAGATCTCCTCATCCTCGGATGATGAATTTGATGACAGAGTGACGACAAGGATGACAAGGCATTGGTAGGAGTGGTCCACTCGGGTGGTCATGGAAAAGTCATAAATTCAGGATCGAATGGTTTAGGTCCTAGTTTCTATCATTATGGGGATGATGGGGAGTATGCACAATGGTTGGGGGATTATCCGGAGTCGGAGTTTGATGTAATGGTGACGTCTCACCATGCATATTTGAACGATGAGATTATTAGTTTTAGGGGTGAAAAATATTCTTTGTTGGAACCATGTGAGGTACTCACCGAGGAGGAGTGGATTTTAGGGGGATTGGCACCTTGTGTAGATGGTATGGAAGAGAGTGACGTTAGTTTAGTACGTGTGGATGGCACTCAGGACGAGGAGGCTATTATGGAAGTTGAGAGGTTGGAGGAGCCACTGCACTTCAAGACTACATAGACGGGGATAATGGTTGGACATGATGTCAAGGATTATCCTAAAGTTCCACCGGATTGGTATAGGAATAAAGATGAACAAAGTCATGTATTGGAGGCGGATTGGAGGTATGTGGATGTTACAACATGGAATGGGAAGGTTAGACAAATGAGAATGGGGTCCAAGTTGGACGAGAAGAAAATCAAAGAGTATAGCGAGTTGGTGGACGAATTTAGTGATACCTTTGTTTGGTCATATGATGAGCTTAAAGAAATTCCTAGAGAGATGGTGGAACATCGCATTCCCTTGATTCCGGGTGCTAGGCCAATTAGGCAAAAAAAAAAGGATGAACTTACAATTACAATTATTGGTTAAGGCGGAATTGGAGAGATTGTTGAAGGCCGGGTTTATTAAGCCGGTGGAGATTACGGATTGGGTCTCTCCGATGGTCTTGGTGAAGAAAACGAATGGAAAGTTGAAGGTGTGTGTGAATTATAGGAAACTAAATACTTGCATACAAAAGAATCACTTTTCTTTTACTATTCATCACCCTCCTTTTAGAGGAGGTAGGAGGCCATACTCGCTATACATTCATGGATGGTTATGCGGGTTATAACCAAATCGCTATAGTATTACAAAATGTTTACAAAACGGCTTTTACTACTCCGTGGGGCACGTTTGTATGGGTGGTCATGCCATTTGGTTTGTATAACGCTCCGGCCACGTTTCAGAGGCTCGTCATGTACATCTTCACCGACTTGTTATACAAATCCATGACAGTCTTCACCGATGATTTTAGCACTTAGTCCAATTCTAGTCAACATATAGGATGTGTGCGAGAGGCTTTGGTTAGGTGTAGACAGATGCGGCTGGCATTGAACCCGGATAAGACATTCTTGGGTGTTCACAAGGGAGTCCCATTGGGTTATATAGTGAGTGAGAAATAGAGAGAACCGGATCCCGACAAGATCACGGTAATTGATGGATTGCCTACTCCCACGAACGCTAAGGGTATAGCCAAGTTGTTAGGACATGTGGGTTGGTATATAGAGTTGATTCCTAATTTTTCTAAGATAGTTGTTCCCATTACTCAGTTGCTTAGGAAGGATTGTAGGTTTGAATGGACAGAGGCTTGCCAAACGTCATTTGAGGAATTGAAGAACAAGTTGAGCACCTATCCGGTGTTGGTGCCACCGGACTGGGGAAAACCTTTTCATGTGTTTTGTGATGTTAGCTCAGTAGCTGTAGGTAGTGCATCATATCAAGCGATAGGAGAAAAAAAAAAAGATCAACCTGTGGCTTATGCGAGTTGATAGTTGATACCGGCCGAGAGAAACGATTTTACCACGGAGAGGGAGTGATTAGCCATGGTCTTCTCGGTCAAGAAATTTTGCCATTACCTTATGTGTAATCCAGTGATTTTCTTTGTCAACCACATGGCGATCAAGTTTGTGGTCAACAAGGCGGAGTTGAGTGGTAGGTTGGCTAGATGGGTGCTACTATTGGAAGAGTTCGACTACATGGTTGAATATAAACTTGGTCTTATGCACCTGCAAGCTAACCATTTGTCAAGATTGTCTGATGAGGTGGGGGACAGTCCAGTGGATGACAGTTTGAGGGACGACAACCTTTTTTGGTCACGGCTAGGGCAGATTGGTATTCGGGCATTGTAGAGTTTCTCACTACTCAGCAATTGACTGGAGATAGGATAAAAGAAGAGAAGAGAAATGTTAGAGTGAATAGTCGGCATTACACAGTCATAGGCCATAGGCTATTTAGGAGGGAAATGGATGGGATCTTACGACGATGTGTGTTGGAAGTCGAGGCCCCCTCGATATTGGCAGCTTGTCATGATAGTGTGTGTGGTGGGCATTTCTCAGGATTGCTCACTGGGCAAAAGGTAGATAAAACATGTTACTTTTGGCCTGACCTGTTGAAGGATGCTAAGGAGTATGTCAGAAAGTGCGATGCTTGCCAAATATATACAAGGAATGATCTCCGAATGGAGATGCCTCTTCACATATCTTTACCTCTAGTTCCCTTTGAGAAGTGGAGAATTGATTATGTTGGTGAGGTTCATCTCCATTCCCCAAAGGGCATGGCTTACATTATAGTCGCCACCGAGTACTTAACTAAGTGGGCGGAAGCCAAGGCGGTGAAGACCAACACGGCCGCCAATGCCGCCACATTTATGTATGAACACATTATCTCAAGGTTTGGATGTCCAAAGATCTTGGTCAGCGACAGGGGTACACACTTCTTGAATGAAATGTTTTAAGACTTAACAGCTAGGTTCAAGATTGACCATAGGAAAACAATACCCTATCATCCACATACCAATGGTTAAACGGAGCGTGTTAACGGGACATTGGTGAGCATCCTTCGCAAAACAGTGTTAGATTCGAAGAGGAATTGGGACGTCAAGTTAACAACGGCATTGTGGGCGTATCGCACAACCTTCAAGGTGACAACACAAGCAACTCCATTCTCGTTGGTATATGGATTGGAGGCAACACTACCTATCGAATTTGAGGTAGAGTCACTACGGGTTGCGATGCAATCGCGTCTCACAGATAGTCAGTCCTTGAGGAATCGATTGACAACCTTAGAGGAACTCGATGAGGGGAGAAGAAGAGCGGCTCAGCATATCGAGGCCATTCAACGCCGAAGAAAGATCACCTTCGACAAACGATACAAGAAAAAAACATTAAGGCCAGGTATGATGGTGATGATTCAGGATGCTCGGAAGCTTGACTTCCCCGGTAAGTTTGATGCATGTTGGTTGGGGCCTTATCTTGTTCGGGAGGTGTTTCCCAACAATTCCATGCATTGGAGATGTTAAATGGCGAAAACTTCCCGACACGAACGGCGGGCAGTATGTGCAAGGAGTACAGGGCATAAGGTGACACTTGCCTTCAAGCAAGACATTCAGGATCCATCCCCTGATGGTCGCCAATTATATGAGCCCAAAATGGGTGCTCACATTTGTTTTATGCTTAGAATTTACCTATAGTTGCATTTGATGTTATTGTTAAAACATTCAAAACATAAAAATAGTGTTAGTGTTGAGTGGAATTAGAATTAAGTTACGAATGTTAGGCAGTGAATTTATGTTTGTGAAAGGTGTTAGGATTATTTTGAGTTAGTTAGTTGGGCTTGGGAAACAAATATTAGTTAGAAGGCAAGGTTTTAAGTGTTTGAGTTAGGACAAAGTAGTTTTCATTCAGGGCACCATCTACTGTGACCTAGAAGAATTCGGATCCAAAGAAGTGACGACGGTTAGGCCTGCAGCCGAAGCCTGCTCTCTCTCTCTCTCTCTCGGTACGGGGGGTTTGCTGGTAACAGGGGCGGTGTACCTGAAGGGTTGGGCAAGCGGCCGAGGCTGCAAGTCTTGATGGTTCATCGAGGAAAATGCATTGAGGGAAGGGCTGGGTAAGTAGTCAAGCGCTTGAGGCCAGGCTGCCGAGGTGAAACCAAGAAGAGCTAGGATCAGGAAAAAGGGTGGACATCGCCAGAGGCAGGAAGGAGAACGACTGTGGTCTACCGAAGGCACGACATTGCTATGCTGAGCTTCACTGAGGTTTCTACCCTGATTGGATTTGCAAGGTTCAGCAGCTGGGTAACCTGGCTGGGAAATTTTGATCACTCACACAAATGAATTCGAATGACATCAGGAAAGATAGACTTGTGTGAGGTGGCGACTTTCGGTGGCATTGGCCATGAACGAGTGTCATGTTGATTGAAACCACATAGATTGGGCGCTGGGATTTAGAATGGGTTGATCTGGAATAAGTGATCTCTTACATTAGGAGAATTCAGGCAGAGTTAAAAACATAAGAGAAGGGTAATAGATTAACATGGCATTTTTGGCAGGAAGAGGGGGAATGAGTGCAGGAATGGGAAAAGCTTCGGGATGAGTGGAGGTTGAAGGTGTGAGCAATCACAAAAACCTCAATGCTACAAGGAGCATGCAGGGGCCAAGAAAGGGTTCCAACTTCGGTGCGTAAGCCTTCAGGCTGCTGGTTCATGACCGAAGGACTAGCGCAGTAGAACAAGGAGCGGCGTGGAAGCTGCCTACTCAGCCGAGCGACTCTCATCCCGCTGACGGGCTAGCGACGGGCGATGATGGGCTTGGATTTATGGTGAACAACGCGAATTCCGAGGCAGCCGGAGCTGACTGAAGATGGCTAATTGATCTCAGACCGAGGGCTTAAGGGTTAATTACTAGTGGGTGGAGAGTGCTCATTAAGGGGTAGCTGAGATTAGTGTGAAACTTAGATTAATCAATTAAATTAATTGGGTTAGGTTAGTTGAGTGGCATTAGGGGAGCAAGGGGAGGTAAGATGGTCCAACCATCATATCGTATTGACTTTGGCAAGAAGTGTAGTGTTGCAATGGTCACAAGGTGTGAAAGTGTTTTTAAACACTGAGTACCTTGTGATTTCTAAATAAAAAGCTTAAGATTTATGAATGATTGCATTGGGAAGATAGTGTGAATCAAATAGGCTAGATCACACACACAAGTTGGATACATGTTAGCCTTGGCCTTCACCCAGACTAGGACGCAATAAGGATGGGGGTTCAGGGCTGACAACCACATTTGAAAATTTTCTTATAATCAAAACTACTACCACAAAATATACCAAAGGGCCCTGAAAAAAAATATCGTTTGGTACCCCCTTTAACGTGCAAGTCGTTGAACCACTTTAACTTACGGCACAGGTAAGTGGATTTAGAAATGCACACATTGACCATGCTCCCTCCAATCCTAAATTGAAGGCTAGAGTTAAGTGGTTTATCTGAGTGTTTTTGGTTCAGTTTGGGCTTGATGTAGGCCAAGGCGCTACCTCATTGTCCTACTTTCAATCCTTAAAATGTGCTTTAAGAAAATCCCTCGACCCTTCAACGGACGCTCCCAGTTCTGGATTCAGTTCCCAAAAGTTGACTTTATATTTTATTTTTAGCTAATTTAGTTGGAACTCTAGGTTATTCAATGGCTTGAACATCATTTTCATACACTATAATTTTGGCTTAATCATAATTTATTCACTAATACATATCATTAGGTTTTTAGAGACCTAAAATTCACTCCAACCAAATAAAATTTGCAAAATATGTGAGGTTTGGAAGCATAATGTTTATTCAACCAATTCTTCCATCTCAATATATCTAACCTCCAACTTCAAGAATCCATAATTAATTCATTATTACTTCAATTGGAATTTACCATACACCTTTGGAAATTTAACAAGAAAACTTGGCAAAAATAAACCTTTTTAATTCATATCTCAATCAAATTAATCATGAAATACAAATATAAAAAGAACATGGAATTGCTTATAAGGGAAAAAAAATATGAACTAGGTCCGCACATCCACCTCAACACGGCAATATTGATTTTACATACGGTAATTTATATCCAATCTTTAGAAATTCAAATCTAATTCATTGCTTAATTAAATCACATATTTTAAATGACCCTAAAAAATCAAATAAAATCCCTATTTAGAAGAAAATATTTTATTAAAAATTGAAGTTTTTCTTAAGCCAACAAGTCTGATTTAACAACCGTTGCCCGAATGAGCATCTTACTTTTTATTTTAGCTTTGGAAATTCATTATTCGTTGCTCCTTTAATCAAATCACAAATGGAAAATGACTATGAATAGCTAGAAAAGAACTTTACATAAGAAAATTGATAAGTGTTTGATTCAAGATAGTAAATTTAACAACACATCAATTTTACTTTAAAAATTCTTCACGTCAATTTTTCCATCATACGCCGAGCACCTCCACTTGTGTTGTGTGGCCCACACTAACTAATAAATTTATCCTTGCTTAACTAGACTCTACTAACTTGACATCTTAGCTAGTTTGTTGTAAGATCTAGCATTTCTTCCCACTGAGCTAGTTTTTAACTTAGTTAGCAATTTTTTCTAACTTAGCTAATTTCTAAGATTAGTTAGTTTTCATTTTGATTAACCCAACCTTAATTAGTATTTTGTTCTTTCATGGATGAAGACCAAAAGTCCTCGGTGATTCGCCCTCGCTTTTTTAAGGCTAAATGCTAAATGAACTAGTAATTCTAACTTTTAATTCTAAACTCCTAACTAAAAGTCACCCCGTAGAGTGGTGGACCAGTTTGGGGATTCACAATGGGATTTGTAGAATGAAAATGGAAAAATGGCTATAACATTTGTATACCTTAAACTTGAACCGGTACTATGTACCACATGCACACACTTGGATATTCTATTAGTCAATGTGTGGAATTGATACATAATGGAGGTTTGGATGTGCTTATTTTATTGTGCCATCATGTTGGTTGTCAACACTGTCTTTGATAGTTTGATGGGTTTTTCTTGCAATGATACATTTGGGATTTTACAATGTAAAAATTAAAATATATTCTTTGGTTTTGGGTGTCCCTACATATTTTATTGTGTCAACATATTTATTGTCTACGTTTTAATAGCTTGAGCAATTACATGTCCCCCCAATTTGGTTCAATGGTGGGTTAGAACCAAAATACATTCGTAACCCAATAATATGTACGATCATACATTTGGTAGCTTCAATTACATCATATATGAAAGTGATACATAAATGTTAGTTTTGGGCGTGCCCTAATTGTACCAACATGTTGGTTGCCACCAATGTCTTGATAACTTGAAGCAATCTTATTGCTTTGATTCTAGGGTTAAACGGTATAAATAAACCTAACACTATGTACCACATGCAAACATTTAGGGCTTACTAAGTGATATTAGGTGTTAAAATTGGGTGTGTTTGCTTTAGAGTGGTTTACATTAAGGTCTTGGTTCAAGAAATTTTGACACCAAAACACCCTTCCCTAGCTCCCTTTAATAACTTGGTCATTTTTCAATTTTAGCTAGGGTCATGAGAGCTAATCCTTCGCATTATGTCATGCTAATGGTTAGCTCCCCATACCGCGAACCTCTTTGTTCATATCAGGAGGACCAACCCTCCTACACTTGCATTCAGGACTTTCCCATTGATAGGTAACCAATGCTTAGATGTGGATTTCCATTCAAGGAAGTCCAATCTTTACACTACAACAGATCGGGTTTTTTGTGACTGGGGAAATGTGATTGGGGATGACTAGTGACTGATGGATGTCACATTCTTGAAGGCTAGGACCTTGGGGGGGGGGGAAATCAAAAATATGATTTGTAGTCATCTAGCACCTGTCACATTTGACAAATGTACCGTATACAACCTATAGGAACATCCTATACCTTCATAGGGAACGATTGGAAACGTGTCTCGCAAACATCCACTCATATTTGGCAATCACAATTTTGCATGAGTCATATTCTACAATCACGTTTTTAACGTAGTCATTTTATTTTTATTTTGGGCATTCCAAGTAAATGTAGGTTGCCCTAGACGGGCCTCTTGTATTTTTTCCCTATGAATGATCTAGTATTAAGGTTTGGAGTATTCATTTAATAATAACATTTTGTGTTAAAAATGAGTATTTTTTGTTGTATGGTGTGACTAACAATGAATTGGGTATTAAAAATTGGAAATTACCTATGTTTATTTTTAAATTAATTGATTAGTTAAAATTTTCATCCATTAGTCACCAACCATTCCTAGTCACATTTTCCCAATCACAAAATACCCCATCTTTTGTAGTGTTGGTAAAGTCCACCTTGAAGGTGTTGGGCGGGAGTCCCACATGCATTGATACAGTCTACCCTTTATATTAAGTGTTATCTCTTGGTGGTTCACTCTAAGTTTGTAATATCAACTTCCAAGTTAATGGCACTCCTTTTCTTATATCCCCCAAAACCGCAAGGAATATAATCATGTTCTCAATTTAAATATCCTTATTGTCATTTTTCCTTGGACCCATAATATATCACAAGTTTTGACATGAAAATAAACCATCAAAGAATTCAAACGACATGCTTGCATGCATGATCTCATCATCATTGTCATTATAATGCCCATTATTGTAATGTTGACTTTGTGTTTTTAAATAATGTCACATGATACACTAATTCTCTACAAGTATGACGTATCCATGCTAACATTACATAACTCCTTATTAACAATGTGCTTTTTGGTTGCCACAAGCGTGACAACCACAGAGGGATATCAATGATGAAGTTGTTGGTTATTAGTGTAACCTAGCATATGTTTCAAAATAGGGTAAACGACATTATTACACATGTGACACTAAATACCATAAACAATGTAGTACCTTGAGCAAGACAACTAAAACAACAAAAGACAACGGAACTTAAGTGATTTCTCCATGTGACTATGTGTTGAATTCTTGAATTGAAACTTGTAGATGATTTGCAATGGTTTTGTTTCATATATGTACAATTCAAAGTTGGCTCAAAAGTTGTTACATTCATTTCGAGTCTTTGGTTACAATTTACATTCAAGGACATGCTAACAAAAAGCCACGTGTTAAAAAGTGAATGAGCATTAATCGTGTGTTTCATAGCCTATGGCTAGTCTGGAAAAAATAACCATTTAAGACCCTTTTAAGTAAAGCTTATGGCAAGGTGGCAAGCTATGTGCGAAGTTGGAGCCCTAGCGTTGGGGGTTTAGGGTTTAGGGGAGCTTCTGATCACGAGGGAAGCATAGAGAAACTTTTGAGAAGGCTTGAAGAAGCTCGACTGCAGAGCTAGGCATGCAACAACAGGGCTCACGAATTCTATGAGAGAAGAAGCGCCACTCGCTCACGTTGTCTCTCACAGTGGATTCTCCTTCTCTTCGCCATTTTGGCACCTCCGACTGCACCTCATCCAAGTAGGTAAGCTTCTGCAACAATTCTGTAATCTGCCTCATTTGAGGATTCGTAATTGTGTGCATCCCTGGTTGTTTTGCCATGTGAAGCAGTCTAGTTGCATGTTTTGCCATCTGAACGACATGGCATGAAGGCAATGCAGTGTGCCGAGTTACACGGAGGGCTTGCTGTTATGAATATAGGGCTCTCGTTCCTCTCCTTCTATGATGATGTAGTCGTCATTATTTACAAATTTTGAAGGTTTTTCCTGTAAACCTAGTCAAGCGACGCCATGCACATCTGTGTGAAGGAAAATTTGCTGTTGGGAACAACGAAGTTTGGAATATCTATCTTTACCAGATCTTCTTCCACTAATCACTTTCTGTTGTTGTGTAGGTACGAGTAGGACAGACTTGAGTATAGTATCTGGATACTTATTGCGAGGATTGCAAGTGCTTCACTCAATGATACCCTTGCAAATGGTGTTTCTGATCTTCTGCTGTGTGTTCAGACGAAGTTGTTTGGGTGACTAAGTTGGACTATTTAGGTGCAGTGATGGTCATTTGCAGATTGACTCAGAACTATTTCGTAGGTTTTCTACAGCTGCATGGAATATCTGGAGGTAAACAATGGTAACTCTGCTACATAATTTGAGAATAATCTTTCTTTTTCTCGTCTTTGTGTTCGTTTCTCTCCTCTGTCGCCAACATTATCCACTTTGCCTGACAGTCCACCAGAGTTTTAGTTCTATGGCTGCCGCCTTCTATCCTGTTTCCTAATTCCTTGGGATTCTAGATTGCATTACTCACTTGGGTGTTGTTACGATGAAGCCATCATCGCTAAGGTATGTGGGCCTTATACAGTCACTCGTCCTATTGGACACCTATATTTGAGTGGTTCATAGCAAGACTTGAATTAGTGAATGGATACCATAAAGACATGTGTCATGGTGAGACTAGACTACGAGCTCAAAATGTGGGCACCATTCTAGATTCAAAGGTGATCACTATTGGGAAGGCTTATGCAATGACTTAAAAGAGGATAGAATCTGCACTTCGACCTCCTATACTTTTTGCATCTAAACTTTGATCATGAAATGACAATCTATGGTTTGTAGTTCCTTGCCAGACGATTCCTGATTCAATCCAGCGTAAAAAACTGTGTGTTGAGTTGGAGATGCTCATAACAGGACTGCACACCTTACATATTGTGTGAAACCGTCACAAATATTCTTCTGGAGGAAGTTCCATTCAATCATCAGTTTCAGGTATGTCCCACTGAAATCCTAGGAAGTTACTGTGAGAGGGTCTTGTTGGGGACTGTCAACTGTGAGACTTTATCTAGGTTGTTGTAGCTCTCTCTCTATTTCTCAGGTATGAGGGCAATCAATTTGATTAACCCCTAAATGCTTACAAGTCAAAAGTCGATCATTTTTTTACTGTGGGGCTCTTGAAGGGTGTCTAGACAGGATCTAGAGGTATCTGCATGATTTTTCCCTGAGAAAGTGAGATATGTAATTTCGGGATGTCTTTTAATAAACAACCTTCAGCCATTGAATTCACATCTATACCATAAACTAAAAGATTTCAAAGGTAAGATAGTTCAAGTTTCTGAGCTGAATTGGGGTGGAGAATTTAGGGTGCAGATCATGGAACTCAAAAAAATGTAGATTTTTAAACTTTAATGTTTTCATCACTCTGGCTGCATGTGAGAGAGGACTTCCATACTTGCAACAGGTTTAACAACATATGAATTTCAGTCTTGAAATTGAAAGTTTGAGTTTGGTTTAGGGTTTAGGGTTTAGGAAGCTTTGCCGATCTGGCAGTTAGTTTTGGTCGTTTGATACACTGGTGAGTCATTTCAAAATTCATTTGATATGATCAAATTTAGAGAGTATTGCTACTCGATACAAGGTGTATACACCGCACTTGGATACCAACTTTCCAGTTCTCATCACCCCTGTCAAGTATACCTGCTTGCAGGGCCTCAAAATGAAGAGTTTTATCTATGATCTCGTTTTTGAGATGGAAGTTTGGCAAGTTCAATCACCTCTTTGGCTGATATGTATGTGTTTGTTGCTACACAATCAAATGGCTTTTCTAGTGGTCTTCTATATTTTCAGCAGACCTTCATTCTTTAGGTGACAAAAATTCTTGCTACAAAAAGCTTTCACTGAATTCAGTCTTTGATTCCCGATGTCTAAAGTGCTTGGGATGACCAAAACATGAGAGAGAGAGATGTACATTCTAGAAACTGCAAATTATCATCCCTTTGTGCCTTGTAATACCAATGTATGGATTATTGATCATTTGCATGGAGTTTATGCCGTGGTTTGCTGTGGTTTGCAACTCCTGATCCACGTTTATGAAAAGAGCTGGATGTATAAGTTGGTTGTACAAATTTTGTCACTTGAGTGTTTCTAAGCTCAATTCTCACACTCGGCGTTTTTGCTAGAAGGGGGAATCATGGCACCAATGATTCCAAAATACGAGAGGTTGCGCAATAAGAAGATTGAGGAGAATATTCGCAAGCTACAAGAGCTAGGATTGCAAGCACTCACATCAACAAAATTCAAGAGGCCTCAAAATTCCGGTATGCAACTTGCATGGCGTTCTACTTCTCTCTTCGTTTCTCCCTTGTACTTCTCCCTCCGCTTCTTCTTCCGCTAAGATAGGTATTGAAGTCTAGGGTTATAAGGCCACAAATACAAAGTTACAAGTGGAGAGAAAATTCAAGGTTACAAGTGCATACCAACACATCTTGTATTCAAAGAAAGTGGTTTGGGTGAAAAAACCCAGACAACGGTCTTGCTACTGCCAGGGTTATAAGTGAACAAACATGTGGTGATCATAATTGTTATAACTTCCCCCACTCATAATTCTTATGACACCTTGTAGTTATTAATTCCATAAAGCTTGTTCAATGTATTAACATTTGCAGTCACGTCTCAAATATTTTAACTCTTGAGTTATAATCTTGAAGCATTGTGGTTAACTCGAGTCATGTTCCAATCATTTTGACTCCCTCAAGTCATAATGTGGAGACATTATAACTCAATGGAGTCATACACCTCTCCATGAGGAGTGCCTGAAACACCATGGGCAAAAGGGGGACCCTGGAGTGACACCTGGGACTTGTGGCGTCGTTGGTGAGAGGGCCCAAGTAAGCCTAGTGTGGGTGAAGGCCCGAGGCGTTTGGAATGCCTTCCACCACAGAAACTAGGAGGCATGAGGATAATGCTACGTGTAGTTTATCGCGTGCAAATTCTAGAATGCTCAAGAACATCTCAATCGGATGCGAGCTAAGAGATATGGCATTTTTAATGAGGCACTGTTCCGGGACAATGGCTTACTGCAGCAGTGCCCTGCGAATAGCTGTCCAGATCGTCAAGGTTTGAATAGGTATAACTTTCTTAATACTTGCTTGCATTGGGCAAGTGAGGAGTGCGTTGGTATCTACGTGAAACATAGATGACGATGAAGTGGTCGTTTGTTAACATCATATATCAAATTATGATGTTTTTAAGTTGATGGTGTGGTTGCTTGTTAGTATCAAAGATCACATAAGAAGTTATGATGGTCT
Source organism: Polytrichum commune (assembly GCA_950295325.1). NCBI lineage: Eukaryota > Viridiplantae > Streptophyta > Polytrichopsida > Polytrichales > Polytrichaceae > Polytrichum > Polytrichum commune. Next base: position 41,694,073 of record OX485806.1, on the reverse strand, counting down.
GAAGCTGCTAGGGGTTTCTAGGCCTAGCGGCTAAGGTAAAATGTCTATTTGGCCCAACTTTTGGTAGAAAGATAAAAGGTTTCTTGATGGTCGGGTAGGGCCCTACCAAAAATTCTAGAGGCGCATATGAGTGAATTTGTGTGGCCTCATCCACACGAGGCCTTCATGAGTTTTGGCCCAATGTGAAGCCATAGTTGCCTAGTATGGTTCGGATTGTTATAGTATTGTTCCAACAACGCGATGATCAACATAAGGTTGGACTTCCATGGATGAAAGTTCATATTTAAGAATTGGTTACCGATTAAGTAGTAAGTCTCAAAATCAAAATAAGAGGGTTGGTTCCCCTTCTATGAATTATAAGTTCTGGGGTAGGAGAAACTAACCATTAGCATGGTGAAATACGAAGAAACAGTGCTCGTGACCTCTGCTAGAGATGAAAATGAGCAAGATTATGAAGGGAGCAAGGGTTGCGACATGTTCCAACATTGTCATCCATTGGAGGCAATTGTTGTGACCTTGTTCATTTATAATTTGATTTCTATTCATATTCGCCGGACGTTTAATTTTTTCATGTTTTTGGTTATTGATTCGATGAGAATGAATGGCACACCACATGTATCATACATATCAATTCATGAAAATTGCTCGAAATACCATGGGAACAAGAAGGTACTCGAAGTGATACCCGAGACTTGTGACGCCGTTGGTGAAAGAACCAAAGTGATCCTAGTATGGGAGAGGGGCCCGGATGTTGGAGACGCATTCCATCTATGGAGACGAGAAATCTCATGAATAAGGCCATGAGCTGTGAATAACTTATCGCGTGCGGATTCTAAAGTATGCAAGAACATCTTAATTTTAGGTGTGAACTATAAGATATAGGCAATTTGAGTGGGAAACTAACCTGAGATAACACTTTTGGTACAATAGTGGCCTGAGAGTGGCTTTCATAAATACCATGGTTGTATTCGTTCATATGGGGCAAGTGATGAATTTATCAGTACTTACGTGAAATGTATTACAAAACTTACAATTAAATTATGCTATTTTAAAGGTGCTGAGGACTTTGAGCTGTAGCAGCTAAGAGAAAATGTCTACTTGGTCCAAATTCTTGCTAAAGACACAAAAAATTTGTTGACGGTGGAATAAGGGCTCTGCCAAAAGTCCTAGAGGTTTGTATGAATGAGGTGGTATGGCCGAATCCACCCGAGGTCCAAGCGCACGGCTTTTATAGGCATTGGCCCAATAGAAAGGCATAGTTGTATAGTGTGGTTCGGGTTGTTGTAGTGTTGCTCCGAAAATGCGATGATCAATATAAGATTAGATTTTCATGAATGGAAATCCACATCTTAGAATTAGTTATTGATTAAGGGATAAGTCCCGAAAGTAAAATAAGAAGGTTGGTTCCCCTCCTTTGAACTATAAGGTCTACGATATTGGGACCTAACCATTAGTATGGCAGAATGCGAAGGATTAGCACATTTGACCCTTGCTACAATTAAATATGACCAGGTCAGTTAAGGGAAAAACTAAGGGTTGTGATTATATCGAAGGGCAAAATGTAAAGTGAAAGGTGTTTTAAGAAGACAATCCAAATAACATCTAATTTTTAAAAAATATATATGATTCCAGGATTTTATGATGCATTTTTGTAAACGCCTATTCTTTACTTCTTACGTCAAAAAAATGGGAGATTTGGAAATGGCTCTAGCAGAGACTATGACATTTAAAAATCATTTAAAATACCTTTCATATGGTAGATTTGAAGTTATGATTTTAATGAATTTCTTTATCTATAATAAATTCACTTAAAAAAATGCAGTATATAATGATATGCGCATTGTTGCAACATAATAGAAAATAATGGGTAAAGGATCCATATTATCTCAAAGATAGTTGATGGACACATCTATATCAACCACCTAATATCATAATATCCACAGCCACTTAAAATACTCTAATGTTTTCTATATATTCACAAGCAACAAAACATGCAACCATTTTCATAATATTATTTTTCAAGAAAGGCCTAATAATTAACAATGGAATCATTCGACATAGTAAAATATTGAATTTTGATTTTACCTTTGCTATAGATTTTTTAAGATTTCATGTTTATCCCCCAAAAAATTTAATCTATATATTGTATCCTTTACATTGATTCCAATATTTATTCGGAATTTTTGGACTTAATTTTAATTTTACATAAATTGCCAAATTTTACTGAAATTAATATGGTTAAATTTGCTCTAAAAATGTTCAACTTTTGAAGATTTTGGGTCACATTCTAAGATGTTGCAATTGTTTTTTGGCTCTTGAACACACAAAACATAATCATTTTTTTGTACTACATACCATTGGAATTGTATTTTTTGTGTGCACAATATGATGTATATCATATATTTTCAAATTTATTTATATTTTAGGGTTATTTTCTAACCATTTTGTTTGTACTTCCTACCTTCATCTTCAGCTCAGATGGTTGTTTTTCCTCTTCATATTTTGTCGCTTTCTCTTTGTCGATGTGTCTATCATCTTCCTCCTCTTCATCCTTCTCATTACATCCAAAGACAATATGTGGTTGAACTTCACATGTAATGGTTTCATGTTTAAACACATTTTTTTTATGGTTTAACATATTATAATATCTTCATATTTAAAAAAAAAAATTGTGCCTAATAGGTCCACTCCTATCATTTGAGGAGCATGTCTATTCATTTAGCCCTTGACAATTGTTTCTTACTTGAAAAATGAAAGCTACTTTTCTTCCTATTTTTTTCCTACTCTCCATTGGAGTGACCACTCTTAATAATGAACAAATGACGTTCTCTTGCATCTAAACACATTCGGCTTCCCTCTCCATTTTCGAGGGGGTCGCCGACCGAAAAGTAGAAACCACATGAAAACAACTATAAGGGATTTTTATTCATTGGAAAGAAAACTTCTATAAACTTTGGATCTACCATAGCCTTCTTAAATTGCAAAACATGTGATTATATATAATTTAGTATAAGAGGAAAACCCCCACTTTAGGTTTGAGGTAGAAAAAAATTAGGGTGACAAAAAATAGAGAGGATTTAAAAAATAAAATAAAAATAACAATTCATATATAATACATGAATGGATGAAAAATTAAACAACTGGGGGGAGGGGGTCAAACTATTGATCCGAGTTTAGGGTTAGGGTTCAGCCTTTGTGCCTCCACTCCTCACATTCATTTCTTTGCTTAGTTTTTTTTTTTTTCATGCTCTTAGTATTTCACAAGTCACCTCTGGAGTTGCATGATACTTTTGTGGGTTGCATTGTGTAATATTTGCAAGCTCTAGCAACAACTCTTTGACTCTTCTTCAACCCTCTTCTCAGCTTGAGGCGCCCCATCCTCGGCTTCATCCGCTGCCTCCACAAATATTTCTCAGTCATTGTGATAAAGGTTGCACTCCTTCTCCAAACGGATGTATTCTTGTGTTAGTCTTCCATCTTTTTTTATAGTTCTCTGGTTGTCCTAGGGGTTGCAGAAGTTCTCTGTTTGTGGTTTTGGTTAAGGGTTTCTAAGGTGCTACTTTGTAACATTTCTCGACTTACTTCTGGAACTTCAAATATCTCAAGTATGCTGGAGATTTGTCTTGTTGGAGTATCATGTTGTCTTGTTGAATTTGTTTAAGTAGATCATAGTTCACCGACAAGCAACAAATGACTTTAATACAATTATATGTCCGAGGCACCTTTGCTGCAAAACCTTTGTTTTTGCTATCATCAATATTACATGTTGCGTGACTTCAAGTACATGCTTAAATGTTTTGTCAACATTGTTTGTCACCCTTCTAAGATACATGGATTTAAGATAATTGCCATTTCGAATTATCCCACTTCTCCTAGGATTTGAAACACATGATTGAACGAGATGGTTAGGAAATTCAAATAAGCGCATAGCCACTTCTTCATAAATTTTAAAGCTCATATGAAGATCTTATTCATTTTCAAAGTGAGGATTCCCCTGCTCGTTAAGAATGATTATTCATTTCACTCACTAACCAAGTGAAGTCTCGTTTTGACATTAAAATCCCTCTAATGTGTGAAACCCCTGGTTCTCACAACCAATAACTATGTTTTTAGCAAAAATCTTAGATTTTCAAACCATATTCTCATATGTTGCTACTTTGTAACATTTTTGGACTTTGTACTCTGGAACTTCAAGCATCTCAAGTATGTTGGAGTTTACAAAGTGATGTATGATGCAAGTTGTTCAAGCAATCCATGTATGTTAGAATCGTCTTCCAGAACTGGAGCAAGAAAAACTATGACAACATGAGATTTAACAAATTTTTGTCTACTACATACAAATTATGTTTAAGATCCAAGTACAGACATGAAAAAAATATGTATTTAGAAAGATATTGGATTTCATGCTCAAAGTTTGTGATGCAGTCTAGGTTAATTAATCTAACATGTTTGAGAGAATCTAAATGAGCAGTTAAGAAGGCAATAATCTATCAACTTGATAATGACATAAAACATCCACATGAACTCCCGACACTATGCGGGGAATGGTTGCAACCTCAATTTGGATGTGGTAATCATCTTGCACTCATCGCGTGCTTCATATCCTCAAAAGTGAGCAGAGAGCTAAATGTGTATAGTTTAAGCTCCCTAACATTTATGTCTTCTTCTTGTCAGGTGTTGAATTGTTTGTCCAACAATTTTTATCCATCAAAGGATCGCACCACCTTAGGATCATCTCTTTGACTTCATTTGGTCAATATTCATTAAGTATCATAGAAACCAAAATGGTTTATCATCAAATATCATACTAGAGTACATCGTATATAAATACACCATATCATTAATGCAAATGACATCAATGAGTTGCATGTGTGTGCAATGAGCTCCACTGTATGGTTTGGGTTCCTTACCATTGTAGACTACTTCTGTACATGCTCATAATCCGGGTGTAATGACAATGGAGTTCAAATTGTTTGTCAAAAACTACACTAAATATGGTCTCTTGGTTTAAAATATGTGTTAAAGTTTATAACTATCATTTTGGTGAATGTCTTGGTTGAAGAGCTTTTTAATCACCTATGTAATCAATTCATTTTCTCTCAATTTCCATAGCCTACGTGGTAACCCTAAAACCTAAATTTGTAGGTCATGGTGGAAATTGTGTTCTAACATCTTTAGGTTTTCCTTAATGTGGCACCTGGCGAAGGGGTCCCAATGTCGAAGAAGATCAAGATATAGTCTTTGAACGCGGAAGGAGCCACACCTAAGAAGGTTAGGCCCATGAACGTGAATGCTGAGGAAAGTTTAGTAGATATGTGAATAAGGCTGGAATCAAAGGAAGTAGTGCCTTGGTCGTTTCATTTTTGGGATCTTGATGAAGACTGTTAGATTGGTTTTAAGTTTGAGAGTTTGAATATGATTCTAGAGGATGTGTATTTGATTCCCACAACCGAGGAGGATGAAGAACCTTCTAAGCGACGTCGAGTTGGAGATGGATATCACGTCTTTGTTTTAGGGGAGGAAAACACTCTACAAGAGGGTCAACTAGGGTGGACAACAAAGGATGCACATGAAAATCCTTCAAATATATTAGATCATTCCTCTATTTTTAGAGTAATTGGATCAGTCGACATTGGAATGCATGAAAAAACTCTGCAAAAATCAACTTTGATTACAAAAGAGGTTATGAGTTTGTACTTGAAAGGAGAAAAAAAACTTCAAAAAGAACTCCATTTGATATTTTTAGAAGATCACGATTGGAAATTGAAGTCTTGGGACCAAAATAATGAATATGTGGTGATTTTGCATTGTTTAGAATGTGCCGCGGATTTTGGAGGCAACACAAGAATGCATTCGAAGGACATGGTAACAAACATTTTTTCAAATTTAAAAAAAAATCACATCATGAGCGTCCAAGACATTCGTAGCTGGTGTAAAAAAAAGTGTGGACTGGTGCCATCATCCTCAATCTACAAATAAAGGGAAACAAATCATTTTGTCCATTGCAGAGCACCGACATCTGATATCAAAGGGAATTGAAATCCTAGAGATGGTGAATGAGAATGTATGCTCAGAACAACCACCCTTCCAACTAGTTGGAGATCCTAATGTTGAAAATGTACGATGTTTCTAGTTCAAAGTACGATGCACTTATTGTCCTAATTTCTTCCAACTATGCCCGCCTAAGAAGAACCTAGAGGCGAATCTAAGGAATCATCTCGGCGGTACTAAGCACGAGAAAACAATTGAGGATTCAACCATTAGAGGTTCTGCACTCTTAAGCGGTAAGAGGGGGAGACCAAATTGATCTTCAACGAACAACCAACTGGTGAACCAAAAATATTTTCATTTTTGGTTTACACCAGGATCGGACAGTAGCAAAGCATGTTCGTCTCAGTCATGGGATAGGTCTTATTTTCTTTCTTTTATGTGTTGGGGATATAGAAGGCCAACTTGTGAATATGGTGGTAAGATTTACAAAATCCATAATCTTTTGAATGATTCTCACTGTGGTCGAACATGGTTTTCCGAACTTCATACACAATCTACATTTTTATGTTGGAGGTAGGTGTGTCAAAATAATCGGTACATTTAGACACGCAAATTGTCTTCGTTTTACTAGCGCGTAAGAACCTTAGGTTGTATACATTTGTACGAATTGTGCAATAATCCCAACAGAGCCTGACTTCAGGCACAAAGTTATAAGGGAAGACCGTGCACTAATTAAACGAGGGAATAGGGGTACTAGGGGAGGGATTAAAATAGGATATTTATCCCAGCTTGAATTATCAACCCATACTAGAAATGTTTCAAAAAAACTAAAGACCAAGAGGATGTTGCATTGGGTTGCCAATATAAGACTTGCGCAAACGAGGGTCAAGAGGCCTACTTTGAGAGAATTACCCAAGAACACGTATGTAGTGCATAATCATCATAAGTTTTGCACTGATATCCTCAATGCCCATAGGTCAGGTTCATGTGGAAAGCAACCCACTTTATGGAACTTCATGCGCGATGTCACAAAGAATTTAAATTATAAAAATGCATGATGTAGATTCTCCAAAAACTCTAAATCCTTTGCGCAAATGATGAAGATGTATGGGGATAGAAAGATGTGTGATCTTTTCTCATTGAACTATGTTAGTCCATCTTATAGTATCATAAAACATGATGCAAGGAAAGGTGTGCATTTCGTGCCAGGCGAACATGCATCCATCTTTGTTGCAATCGCTAGTATCTACAAAGATGCAAAAACAACTTGCGGCATTGTAGGACCAGTGCCATGCATTCTAGCGGAGGATGAAATCAAAGTAAAGTCGATAGTGGCTTATGAATAGAAGTCGGATACTCTTGCTGGGTTTTGCAGAACATTTGCTAATCATACATGTATCACTACTTATAAACCAATAGTAGGTTGTGGCAATGATGGGTACAACAAAATTTTGGAATGCTTCAAATTTGATAAGATCGGGGATTTGCAAAGGTTGTTATTGTATGTCCACTACACACAAGTTTGCCCCGCCTTGTACTTGTGGTTTGTGCAACTTGCAACTATTTCGACTCTCTATGGGTAACAAAACAATGGGGTCTCATAGATCAGTTGTGGGAACATGAGTGTAGAGACATTGTTGGGCCCATAGTGGTGATAGCCGTTGAAGGCAACTCATCTTAGAGGATTACCAAGGACATGGAGGTAGGAGGCTTTCGGACGACACTCCTATGTAGGCGGAGAGCGGAGAAGAAGTAAAAATAGTAAATTTCACAAACTAAATTTAGAAATGTTTTTAAGAAACTTTGAATATACTCAAAATATTCTAGATTCTTCCAAAATAGTAAAAATTTGTGACATATTTCCGTGGAATGTATAGGTCCTAAATTAAATAAAAAAACCCTGAATTTGAAATGGTCTCATTAAGTTTGGAAACCGATAAGAGCTAAAATGATAGGAAAATTGTGATATAATATATAAGTATATGATTAAAACCAAGGATGATCCCAAGAAAGAATAAATGAAAATGATTTTTTTGAGATTGGTATAATTGAAGAATGAGTCAATCAAAATACAAAGGGCGACCAACTTGCTTCGTTTTTATTCCATCACTTTTGTCTTTGTCCTATGTGTGAGTCAACTTTAGAGCTTGGACTGCAACAATTATTGTTTGTGATCGAAGAGATTATCTTGAGCTGAATATATATGAGGACATAATTTAAACTCATACCCAATATAATTGTAGATACACATTCACACAATGGGAGAGGAAAGAAACATGTTTGTCGGCCTAGGATGGGAGAAAGAGATTAGAAATCTAGGAGATCCGCATGTTCCTTTTAATCCATTGCAGGAATATGACATAGGTGTTGGAAATCGATATAGTGATGACTACGAGCTGACTTTATTTTTGTAGTTCACACAAGCCTGGAGGTGGATGTTGCAGGAGGACCAGAAACGATATGCAAAAAATTATAAAAAACGAACGGATGTACAAGAGAAGGACGCCACAAGGTGCATGAACAGTGAGGCAAATGATGCGGCTGATTTGAATGAAGACAAGTCAATCGACACGGAGCAGGAGGTCAAGGTGGTGGACAAATCTTCAAGGTCTTTGTCGTTTCGCGAGATGATGAAAGGATTATCGCCGCATCGTTGTCCATTGAAGGATCGAATGAGGGATAAAACGGTTTCCTATGTTGATTTACTTCGACCGGGTCCACCTCCATCAAGAAGGGACGATAAAATGAAGTCCGAATCATCTAGGAGGTTGGCAACATGGAAGTAAAGTTGATAGACATAGGAAACACCTCCAAATTAAATATATAGTGTCCAACCGGGAGTGTGACATATAGTACAATTGAGTATTGTAATACAACATTTTGAAAGAAATAAAAATAATCCATAAGATTATATTTATTATAGCAAAAACTTATGAGATCACATGAGGTCCACAAATGGCCACATTTATTAGGGCACAATGTAATGCTAGGTTGAGAGGATATCTAGGAAGTAGATTGTCTCAAGAGGCCCCTTTCGAGGATGAGTTTGACCTCATTAAAGCTAAATGTCGGGGCGTGAATGAACAAGTCAACGTCGGGGTCTACATTAGAGACATTGACAAAGATGAAGTAGAGGTGCTTACAATGCAGGAACAAATTTCGTTTGCGGCCAAGCTTTGATATCATATCCTTAAAGGCCGAGCAATTACACTCGGGCAGAGAACTCACTATAAGTGGGTAAATTGATTGTGTAGGTGCAGGTTTGGACTGCAACATGATCACGCAACCAAATTCAGGGCGTGGAATCATGATGACCTTCAAGATGGTCTCGTCCATAGCTCGTGCAGATGCCACCATCTGCATTTGTTTTGTTGATGGTGCGGTAGCAGACCGTCTTGTAGACTTGGACTGCTTGGAAGAAGGATAAACATCTGGGTTGGCTGAAACGTCCCACTCCAGAGAGGTCGAGGGAGGAGCGGATGTGCTAAAGAGGCAAATGGGCGTGATGCATTCTTTTTGCGGGAGCTGAAAGCCTGCATTTTCAAGCTTTAGGATCTCCGGACGAGTGAGGTTGGTACCGAGCTTGATAGGACACATGGGCGAGATTGGAGGTCATTCTTGGTCAGCAGAGAATTTGTCGACCCACTTGCGACGTGAACCTTTGACACAACACTCAATGTCGTCCGGGTAAAAAAATAAACTTCTCGACTTTAGGTGTTGTGAATTTGTAATAGTTCCAAACTCCAAGGTATGCCGGGGCAGGGGTGCTCTTGGAGTTGGAGACGATTTTGGCTGTGCATTTCTTTTTGGTGACCGCATGCATGGCCCAACATGCCTTGGATGAATTGTAAGGAACACGAGAAATATACCAGAGCTTCTCGTCCACTTTGGATTCTTGTAAGGCAGTGACGTAGCGAAAATCAAGACCAGTATGAGGGGGGGTGGAACATCTAGCACTGACGGAGAGGCTCCTCGACGATGGTAGGCAAAGGTAAAGTTTGAGATCTTGTGGTTCTTTGAGCGACACGAGGGCAAGATAAGTTGATGGTGTCGGGGCGGTAGGTTTCATCGTCATCTCCAATGGGAGTGTCGGGCTTGCGTTTTTGCGACCCGAATACCTCGGCACCCTCGAGGTGGGGACTACGGGTGCAAGATTCGTCCCCGCCGAGCATGTCGAAGAGAACCTTCTGTAGAACAGCGGGGTCACCGATATGTTGAGCATGACGTTGAGCACATCAAAGTTTGAGTTCTTCTTTGCTAGGGCCATCGCCTCCAACGCCATCCTTTAGAAATTGATGGTACGCCACAACTTGGAGGAATGCTCAAATATAGTCATTCACAGTGGCCATGTATAGATCGCCACCCTTGTTGCCGGACGCTTGTAGCCATTTGTTGTGAATGGATTCGGCAAGGTTGCAATTGGGCATTTGTGCAAATTCTTTGGCGGTCATAATTTTCTCCAGCCCAATGGAATGGCAGTGTAAGAAATATGCAAAGGTTGGGAATAAAAAGATTAAAAAATAATAAAAAATAATAATACTAAAGACGCACCAATTCCATGAAGCCACCCCATTGTCGATATCGGAAGTGCCAAAAGGCAAGCCAAAGATGAAGGTGTTTCAGTCCATCCTCGGAGGTGCAGTTAGACGAACCCACCAGGCCTTGATGGCGAGGTACCTCGTCTCAGCCTCCTGCATAGAGTATGCGTCACGATACTGGAGGCAGAGACACGTGTGTTGGTCTTGCAAGTCGTGTTTGATATAGAGTTTGGTGTGTTTCTCCAAAGATTGGGTCCAATGGAAGTAGCAGGTTCTCTCATGCCCATCGATGGGAACCTTTGGATCTCCGGACCCGTAGACAATCCTGATGGCATTCCAATTGGTTTGCGCACTGTCCGCCATGAAGCCTTTGAAGTGAGGCTTGGGGATTCTATGGCAAGCCATGACGTGGTTGAGGTTATGCAAAAATAATATTTGAGCATCCTTGTCCTCGGATTGGAAGTCGCAGCAAGTGATGGTCATGACGCGTTGGTAGGTTTCATCGTATACGTGGCAGGCCATGGTGGTCCACTTGGCGACGCGTTTGACATGGTCAGACATGATCCAAGCATGCTCAAGATCCCCGCTAGGTTGCATGCGTTTAACCAAGTCAACCCCACTACCGGGGCCAACCTCAGACATCTTGAAGACAAAACTTTGTTTGTCTTGTCACCCAGGCCTGGGAATTGATTCCGCTGGACATAGGCCCAGGTGTTGACACCTCTAAGCTTGGCAATGCCATCCATAACTCCTAGCCTATGCAAGTATTTGAAGGTGGTATCCTTGTTTCGGAGGTGGGGGGAATTCAACTCCTTGCAACGATAAAAAACGGGCTCAAGTTCTTCCAACGAAAGAAGTTAATGAGCATCACTATCATTGCGGAGGAAGAACTCACCCACAAGGTCTTTGCTGGCCTCAAAAACGATTTTGCTATAAGTGGCTTGGGCGTTCGCTCGATGTGCTCCTCGATTAGGGCGTCGATGCGCTGGCGGCTAATCCTGCAATTGCCGACCTTGACAAAGTGACAATGATTGCCAAGATGAATGCACGCCCACTGAGTGGTATCGTTGCCGTGGATGTAGAAGATTTTGGCAACGCAGGGTGCAATGCATTTGGGTGGCTCCTTGCAGATCTTGCATACTAGAGTGGAGAAGGTAGGCACGGGACCACCAACGGGAAAGGGGTCCTTGGTAAATCCATGGAATTCAGTATCATTGACTGAGGAAGTACGATGAACACGTTGGAGGTAGTCGCAATGAAGATTTTGGCACTGGAGGTGACCAACGCAAGTGGAGGAGCGAAAAGCAAGGCCTATATCATTGCTAATGTTGGTGGTCTGGTTTTGGTCCAGACATGGCCATCGTAGCGTTTGTGCATGCTGTCCATGGATTTGGCCTTCGTATGAGAGGATGAGACACCAACGTGGGGAGGACAAGCATCCGATTCCCATCAAAGCGAAGCGGGAGGAAATTCACCTCTTCAATTTGCAAGGTGTCATAATCTAGCTTCTTGAGGATGTTTTTCCTACCGGGCATGGAAGCAAGAGTACGTAGACATTGGAGAATGGAAATGGATGGTTTGGCAAGGGATGGAGGAAGAGGACACAAAAGAGGTGGGTAACAAAGGTGGAACGGAGGGAGGATGGAGATGGCTTGTGAATGGGAATGGATACAGGGGGCTCATCACCATCGGAGGAATGAGAAAGATGTATGACAGTGTGTATAACGGGTTCAATGTTAACTTGGACCATGGAAGGAGTGTTTAAAGTGGAGGCGGAGGAATGGGGAGGGGTACAGATTTTTGTAGATACATTCGTGCAAGAATCTGCGAGTCCGTACACCCTATATTTACCAGCGTAGAGTACCCACATTGAAGATCCGTTGTCGGCAACCCTAGAATTCTCACGCATGGTCAATGACAACAAAGACGTAGCATTATCATAAATCTCGCGTTTGACCCATATTGTACTATCTTGCAACGAAAACTTGATACTAAGGTGAAGGGAAAAGACAGATGCAAAACCGTTCGAATTTACAGGGAAAATAATAGGGATGTCGAGGCCATTGGCACGGAGTTCAACCATTTCTAACACACATGGCATAGTGAATGAGGAAGCCATGGACAAGGAGGGGAGGAATATGAAAAAAATCCAAAAACGGTAAACAAGGTACATTTATCAAACAATTGTAAACCCTAAACTTTCAACACCAGTACTATATATGTAAGAGAGGGTTGGGAAAGGGTCCTTTTGTGAGTGAAGTACATGGATGCTCAGAGAGTAGAGAGCACAAAAAAAAGAATCAGAGGGGAACTGGGACGCACACATGAACAAACCAGACCACATTATTGTCTCCACAATCGATCCAGGAAATAAACGGAACAAAAGAAAGGGAGGCATAAGTTTCAGCAATTCAAAACAGAGGAGACGGAGATAATTTAATAAGGAGGAAACGTGGATAGAAGGAAGAGGTACCCCATCAGACTTGCAAAATACGTGTGGAGAGGGCAAGAAAGGGTCTTTGAATGGGCATTTGAATCTGCAGCCGATAGAGGAAGAATGGGAGGACAATGATTCACACCCACCATCTATGGCAGAGTGGGTCTCTTGAGGAGACAAGAGATAATACGACTATTACAGTAAGTTAGTAGTTGAGCTTATATGCACAAGGGGTACGTCAAGGTTTAGGATTATGGAAATATGACATTGGAAAATCAATTCTCTAAATATGGAAGACATCGTGCCACACAATAGAAAGAGCAACATGTGGATCGGGTTTTCCAAAACAAAAAGGAACCTTGACAGGGTTCAATGTGCGGCGATGGGTTTGACACCCACTAATCAGTCACGGACCTTGTACGCAACATAAAGGAAAAACTCACAAACAAAAACCCAATTAGGTTTCATCATCAAGAAGGATGCATTAATGACCGCGACTCCTCACGGACATGGCTCTAACTAGATGTCTTACAATATGTACGGTAAACCAAGTTATAATCGTCTACTCCACGGGTTGCAAATATTTGCAATGTTGGGTGGATAATTACAAGTCAGGGGTTGATAATGTAGGGAACATCTCGGTTCCGAGAGGGTCAAGGGGTTTGGGGTTCCACACTGGATTTTGATTGTGTACATAGGGTCCCGTTCACACCAGATTTTGATTGAGTACATAGGTTTAGGGTCAGGGGGTTGCTTGTTGTGTTTGATCTTTGTTAGTGTATTAGGCCATATTCTGATATTGTAAGTTTTGTTTGATAATTTCAAGTCAAGGGTTGATAATGTGGGGACCCTATCGGTTCCGAGAGGGTCAAGGGGTTTGGGGTTCCACACCATATTTTGATTGTGTACACAGGGTCGAGTTCACACCAGATTCGGATTGTGTACATAGGTTGGGTTTGAAAGGTTGCTTGTTGTGTTTCATCTTTGTTGGTGTATTAGGCCACATTCTAAGATTGTAAGGTTGGTCTCATAATTTGAAGTCAAGGGTTGATAATGTGGGGACCCGAGAGGGTCAAGGGGTTCGGGATTCCACACTGGATTTTGATTGTGTACATAGGGTTGAGTTCACATCAAATTTTGATTGTGTACATCGGGTCGAGTTTACACGAGATTTTGACATTGTACATAGGTTCAGGGTCAAGGGGTTGCTTGTTGTGATTAATCTTTGTTGGTGTATTATGCCACATTCTAAGATTGTAAGGTTGGTTTCATAATTTGAAGTCAAGGGTTGATAATGTGTGGACCCTCTCGGTTCTAAGAGGATCAAGGGGTTCGGGGTTCCACACAAGATTTCGATTGTGTATATTGGGTCGAGTTCACACCATATTTTGATTGTGTACATTGGGTATTGTTTACACCCGATTTTGATTGTGTACATAGGTTGGGTTTAAGGGGTCACTTCTTGTGTTTAATCTTTGTAGGTATATTAGGCCACATTCTAATATTGTAAGGGTGGTTTAATAAATTGAAGTCAAGGGTTGATAATGTGGGAACACTCTCAGTTCCGAGAGGGTCAAGGGGTTCGGGGTTCCATACTAGATTTTGATTGTGTACATAGGTTGCGTTTATGGAGTTGGTTGTTGTGTTTAATCTTTGTTGGTGTATTAAACCACATTCTAGGATTGTAAGGTTGTTTCATAATTTGAAATCAAGGGTTGATAATGTGGGGACCCTCTCGGTTCCGAGAAGGTCAAAGGGTTCGGGGTTCCACACTTGATTTTGATTTTGAACATAGGGTCGAGTTCACACCATAATTTGATTGTGTACATAGGTTGCGTTTAAGGGTTGTTTGTTGTGTTTGATCTTTATTAGTGTATTAGGCCATATTTTGAGATTGTAAGCATGGTTTGATAATTTCAAGTCAAGGTTGAACAATTAAGGGCCCTCTCAGGTCCGAGAGGGTCAAGGGGTTCGGGGTTCTACACCATATTTTGATTGTAAACATAGGGTCGCGTTCACACGAGATTTTGATTGTGTACATAGGTTGGGTTTGAAAGGTTGCTTGTTGTGTTTAATCTTTGTTGGTGTATTAGGCCACATTCTAAGATTATAAGGTTGGTCTCATAATTTGAAGTCAAAGGTTGATAATGTGGGGACCCTCTCGGTTCCGAGAAGGTCAAGGGGTTCAGGGTTCCACACCGGATTTTGATTTTGTACATAGGGTCGCGTTCACACCAGATTTTGATTGTGTACATAGGTTGGGTTTGAAAGGTTGTTTGTTGTGTTTAATCTTTGTTGGTGTATAAGGCCACATTCTAAGATTGTAAGGTTGGTTTCATAATTTGAAGTCAAGGGTTGATAATGTGGGGACCCTCTCGGTTTTCAAAGGGTCATGGGGTTTGGGGTTCCACACAAGATTTTGATTGTGTACATAGGTTCGAGTGCACACAAAATTTCATTGAGTACATAGGGTCGGGGTCAAGGGTGTTCGAACACGGGATCAATAAAAGAATCCGGTTAAGTGTTTTTAGTGTTTAATCCGGCTGTCCAAATGATCCGCGTATCGTTCCAGGGACCCTATGAAGTGTAAGATGGCAGCTCCGCTCCTTCCCTGCTTGAAAATCAACCATCGGGCGGAATGGCCTTTCCGTTTCCGGATGGTTAGTTGGAAATCCTTATTTATGGGATTTGCCTTCCAGATGAACCACTAAAGTTAAGATTTATTCCTACTCCTACTTCCTCAATTCCTACCTCCTCTATACCTACCTCCGATGGTGATGTGGCTCATCCGAGAAAGATGCCCTGATCTGGCCATTTTCCGGTCTTCCCTCACAACCAGTCCGGATCAGCTTAATCCGGCCTGGCAGGTCACACAGAGAATCCGTAATGTTTGCCCGGAACTACAACAATAGATTGATTTGAATCCACCCGGGGTCTATAAATCTGGGATAACTGGGCGACCCATACCGCTTTTTGAACTACCCCTCCCATATATTGTGGGACCTCATTAGAAGGTCGGATGGGATAAGTTCGAGTACCCCTTGCACCCCTTACCCATTCCTAACAACGACTATCCCACATAGAAGTTATATAAGCAAACGGAACAACGAGGCTTCACCTCCCACTACACCACAGAAGTGGTCAACCCAATCTCATAACCAGAACTGATCCAGGTCTTTCCTTCTCGTGCTATCCTGACTTCTTAACCCTCATATTCTCCCTGATCCTTGGACACACTCCGGACTGCTCATGCATAAACACACCAGGGCTATAGAAATTCACAGGTTTATTGAGTTAGAAAGCACAAAACAACACAAAGGGGGAAAAATACCCCTTTCCAAACTTCCAAGCCTCCTAAATAGTGGTCTTTGACCCCAAATTGAAGGGGCGGTGCCGTTGGCCGCTCTACCCTACCCTAATTGAGAGTGCCCTGGAATCGACGCCTTTGCGGAAATTCCGGATCTTAGATCCTACTTTTACGTTGATACAAAATTTGAACTACCACATCCTTGCACGACCTCCTACTCGTGACTACCCAATTGTCTAACTACCTATCTTAGGTGGTTCGGTGCATCTTCGGTGTTGTCCCTGTCTTGGACTAGTTGGTTGTCCCTGCTGGCCTACTGATTCCGGACGCCCTTCCACCTGGGGTCAAAAGACTCTTCTCCTGAAGTCAGGTGAAGATCTTGTGCATGCTGGGAGAAGGGGTGACCTCTTTTTTGGATTCTTTTGCTGCTGAAGGACCTGTCTATTCCCACGATCCGTCGTCCGAGCTGGAACGCTTCGGGGTCGAAACCTTATTCTTCTTCCTGGAACTCTCCCGCAGTGAATGCTCGCTCTCCGCTGTCCGTTCCCTGTTCCGGCCACTCGGGGTCGGAGTAATCCTTCACTCCCTAACCGCCAGAGGGGATGGCTGTCCCCAAGGCTCCACGATCATTCAGGAAAACCTGTACCGTAGGGGCCTTACCGCAATCCAGCGTCTTTGCTCGTTCCAGAGTTTGAGCCCTATCTGAAGTCTTAGCCCTTTCCGGCGTTTTGGCCCTCTCCGTGATTAGGGATTGGACCCGCCTTGACCTCGCCAAACGCTTTGTACTATTCCTTCGAATCGGAGATGACCGGGCCCTTTCCGGCTCTGGAGTCTTCTCGCGATCCAAAACTCTGTCGGATTCCTATTACCTTGATGTCCCTACAACTTGGCTCGGCTCGGCAATGGCCTGGGCAGTTGGGACGAGGTCCACCTCGCCTATTACTTCGTAAATCCAGGCCGTGGGCGATCCGGGCAAGCTTGAATCCGTCATCTGCCTTGGGGGTCCGTGCGGGGGCAGAAGCTTCTGAATTTCCTTCAACAGGTCTTTCATTGACCTAGAGTACTTAACCAAGATCTGCAGGGTCTGCCGGGCCGAGGAGGGATCCGCCGTTTACATGAGTTTGTCATAGGGAAAAACTATTTTGCGAGCGGTGAGCGGTGAACGGTAAGTTTTCTAGAATATTGAAATTTTGTGTGGTGAAGCATGCCCTATGACCGCGGTGTAGAGCTAAATATTGAAATATTTTTTGACAATTTTTTTGACAAAAATAACCTATAACCGTGGTTGAGGAACCTATAACCATGGTTATAAATTTGACCTCAAATCATTGGTTTTAATTTGGTCTCGACATGCCCAACGCCTTAGATTTCATGTTCGGTCTCGGCATATATGGCCACTTTGGACAAGGCCTAGGGGTTTTAAGTTTGATTTGAGGTCAAGTTGATAGCTTCAGGTTGAATGAGGGCATGCAATGTTTGGGTTTCATGCTTAGCTACATTCAACCTGAATCTATAAATTTGACCTCAAATCATTGGTTTCAGGTTGAGTCTCGGCATGCCAAGTGGTTCATATTTCATGTGGGAGTGGCCACTTTGGATATGGCCCCGGATTTCTTGGGGTTTGATGTTTGATTTGAACCTAAAACATAGGATGATGTCCATAATTTATGCACAAGCCTTTTTTGGGTTATTCCATTCTTCTTCCAGTCTATCTTCTCATTTTTTAATTCTTCCATTCTTCTTCCAGTGTATCTTCTTATTATTTGTAATTCTAAAAAACGTATTGATATTCTATACTTATCATCTTTAATTTTTTGGTTTAGTTTTTCGGTTTAGTTTTCCTTAGTCTTTGTTTCATGTTTTGATCTATATGTTTACAACTACATTTCTTTATCTTTTTTAGTTAACATCTATGTCTTATTGAGTAATAGAGTGGAAGGAGGGTTTAGGGTACACTTTTCGTTGGTGTACACTTTAGTCAACTTGTAGACCATTGTGTAATATAGGTGTGCATCTCATATCATTGTTGAACATACTCATGCAGAGGTATTAGAAAAAACACTTGAATGCCAAGTTACATGAGGTGACACTAATGGTTTAGGGTTATTTATTCAACACAACATTCGCCTAAAATCGCAATCAATCATTGAAAAAGTGTACGAATGCGTTCACTCCTCCTCATCACACTGAACAGCTTCTAGATCTAGAAAACTCAAGCCTCTACGAGACAGAGAACGGGAGCGCGAAGTGGGATTCCGTATGCCCTCACTTGCAAAACAAAAAGCGATTTCTTCGGCATATGTAGGCAACTCAAAGGGTTTAGGAGGGCTTGGGAAAAATGTCGGCCTACAAAAAAAAGGTCGATGCTGTGGAGAAATCAGGATCTCGCACCTACAAAACGAAAGGCTTCAATAAGAAGTGACAACAAAAAGAAGTAACATAAATCAACATGATCTCAATAGAAATGCATACTTGACCGTTTAGACTTACTTACTGAATCGGGATTTCTTCACGATCCGCTCAACTTCAATTTCCTCGCCATCAATGTCATCCACGATGGTGAGTGGATCCAGGTGAGGAGGCGAAAGAGTAGGTGAAGCCCGGATGAGGGGTGCCAGTAAGGCCTTGAAGATTTCCTCATCCGGCTCCAACGCAGCAATATGTCGGTTGATATTGCGACAAGCGTGTATGGACGACCCTAGAGAAGTGAACATGATTTAGGTGATAAATGAATGTACAAATAAACTGAGACTGAGTAGGGTTTAGGTTGAAAAAAGAACCAGTGGCTGCAGTGCAGTCAACCACGAGATCCCCAGGAAAGGTAGACGCTTCTATAAGCATCTGCCTGAGCAAGACGGACTTCTCCCGAGGGCCTCGCCAAGGTAAATTGCCATTCATGAGCTGATCATCTTTCGTGACCAGGTTCATGAGGATGTCATCTCTGGCAAAGTCTACTCCGTGGTGGTCAAGAGCAGGGATTGGCTGAAAAGAAAATGTAGACTTGGGAACCCCTGGAAGACTCCTCACCGCCAAACAGATGCCAAATCTCATGGTCTGGCATTCGAACAAGAAGATTAGACAAGATTGACAATGTCCATGGAGAATCAAATAATGTGTGAAGATCCAAACTGGTCATGCCGGACAAGAACAAAGGGCAAAGATTACAATCGAAAATAATAACAAATATATGACAAACGAAAAGATATGCATTTCAAGATCAAATCACTTACAGTGGATGTGGGATGTACTGCTGATGTCAAATGCAGACGGTTCATCCCCCACCACTCCTTGCGGATTTCAAAACCGTATGACTTGCAGTATCCGAGTATGTTTGATTTTGTGCTCAATCGAAACGGATGAAGGATGATGAATGCACCATCATCCTGGAGGTGTTGGTCGGCAAAATCAAAAATGGGCTCCAGCCATTCCTTAGAATCCTGGTTCCATAAGGGCACAGATGAAATAGGGTTCGAAATACCTGGAACTGGGAGACCTTCTGGTTGGTCCACAAGGATCAAATCCACACAAGGGTGGTTTCCAGAAGATCCTTTGTGCGCACGCCTTTTATCAGATGAATGCTGCTCAATGAGCAATTCAATGCATGTAAGAAACGTAACAATTTCAAAAGCAAACAGAATTGGACAAGTAAATACTAGCAGTTGCAAAAGAGAACCACATCAGATGGGCAAATAAAAACAAAAATACCTTAGACATAAAAGCTTTGAGGTCATCGTAGAGGGGTGACAAACTGCCCGATTCACCGCCAAGGACCTCAAACAATGAAGAGTTTAGAATGAACTCATCATTCATGCAATTGGTGTCCTCTGTGAGATCAACAATCGGCAACTGGGAAAGGAGCTCATATGAGGTGTCCCTCTTAGTACCCCTAGCTGAAACTGAGCGAATCTGGGAACCAGAGTCCACGGTTGGACTAGGCTGCACATGACTTATCATTTCTACCTCTCCAGGAGTAGTCACCTTCTTCTTGCCTTTCTTCGTCGATTTTGCAGTTGCTTTCTGTTGCCTCTCCAACTCCTTCAGGTGAGCCTTTTCTTCTGCCTCCTTGACCTTGAGGATTTTTTTGCGGTCCTCTTCAATCCGCCTCTTGAGTGCCTTAGCCCTGTCGTTGTCATCCTGGATGCCCTTCAAGTCCTCTATCTCCTCTCCAGACTCTCCAATAGCCTCGCGTGATTTCCTCAATTCCATCTCAAAAGGTGGGGTGTAATGTGTAGCACAATCAAGATACCACGCGCCAGAAGTAAGGTGCGAAGTCGTCCATGTCCTCTTCTGGGCAGCTGTGAACATGCATGAAGCGTTGAACCGGTCCAACCAAGTACTCAAGAAAACCGGCAAGTCCTCTTTCAGAATCGCTTTCTTTGGGAGGAGCTCATACTTGAAAAACCTGGAAAATAATGATGGCCATAAGAATATGAAAAAGTTGGAATTGATAAAGAGGGAAATAGAAGTATCAAATCAAAGCATGAAAGGAAACATAGCAAACACCTGAATAGGACTCTTCTCACAACAAGGTTCGTTCCCTTGTATCCCTGGAAATCATCAATTTTCTTAAAGCAGTCGTGACTGCGAAACACCGAGACAAATGCATGGTCCCAAAGTGTGATCCTGCATTCCTCAATATATGCAGTCAAAGTTAGAAGCTCCGAAGACACAAACATGTCGATGGGGATGCGATCCTGTTGAACTATGTCTTCAAACATGTTTGTCGCATGATTGGAAATCTGAATGAAAACAAATTACACAATATCAACGAGTTGATAAATGAGTTGGATTAAAATTACCAAATGAAATGAAAAATTAGTAATGAAAAACAAGGAAACGAATTAATGGTCAAGGACGAGGTCAAATTGATTATGCAATAGAGGACGTATCGGCCCCGATACAAGCAAAGCAAAGACAGATTATTCAACTTGGAAAAAAAGGAAAATGGATTTGCACGTATCGGCCCCGATACACACACTGCGGCGGCGGAATGTTAAGGAACACTCAGCTGAGTCCGGTTAGTTCCAGAATGTCACGATACCTTCTCAAGGGTTATGTGTTGAGGTTGCAATTAGTGTTTAGGTTCAAGAGGGCACCAACTAGGCCTATCATAATCCAAAGCAACCATTGGAGGTCAAGCTTTGGGCAAAGGTGTTTGCTTAATTTTCCAAATTCTCAAACTTCTACTAATATGATCCACACAACAAATTTATGTAGTATTTCAAAATTAACACATGAGTTAGAATGCAGCAAGAACATTGTAAACTTTGTTGGAAAACACTAAAGTGTCAAGATATTCATACCCCAGCCCACCAGCATGCCTTTGCTAGGAAAATTGAAAGTTTTTCTTCGGTAACGAGTTTCACAGGAACTCTTCTTGCCTCTCGAGTTGCGGCAGAGGCATTTATGTATTGAAGCCACTTGATTTTGGAAATCGGGGATGCTCTTGACGTAGCAATTAGCTGAAGTTTTTCTAAGTTGAGCTCTGGAGATATTGAATTATTGGTATAATGCCGCTCAATCTAGACAATTGCCAACGTCCTCATTAAAAATGGACAAAGTAGATATTTTGAAATCAAATTTAGAATGACTAACATGATAAATCATTGGATTCAAGGAATGCAAATAACCTCATCAAACCAACCATCAGTGAGGTGTGGATTTGCAACCGCGACCAGTTTTCCCATCTTCTGGCGCAATGCAATACATTGTTTCTCCACTGCGGACTTCATCGCGGCCGCTTTTTGAGGAGGAGATACAACCCCATCAGACTGCTCAATAAGCTGGCGGACACCTTCGTCAGCAACCATGCTTATTTCATGCTGCCAATTATCAACAAGTTAGTTCATGCTGCAAACAATACACAGGCATGTTACAAAAAATCCTTAAACAAAAGAATTCAGTAACGTCAACGAACTATACATTCAATCAAAATGACTGAAGCTTAGTAATGACTTGAAATGACTTGAAATGAAAAGGAACAAGTGCACAAACCTGAAAGATGAAGGAGGTGAAAACATTCAATGGTAAGGTGTACCATGTTTTCTTTTGACCACGCTTACAACGCATGAAGTCAGTTGCTGACAATACGTCCTTCAGTTTCTCAAGATCCATTTGTTCATATTTTCTAACTCTGAATAGCGTGTGGACGGTGTTCGTTTTGACATGGCAGTCCTCGGTGTATCTGAAACACAACAATACATATATGAAAATGTATCGAATACAGGTACATATTCAAAGACAATAAAAACGCTGAAAATCACACTTACTTGTTTATGTTGTGCATCACTTGCATAACCAAGCCGATTTTATCCTTCGTGTTGAGGATAATGGAGTCCACTCTAAAATGCCAGGAATGATCATTCTTATGAAGGCGGTCAATATGGTTGAGCCATGCTTGGCGTCTGTGATTACCATCACAGACAAAAAACATTAGATTTTTCATATGTGAAAGTTTAGGTACCGATAGGAGATACCTGTTGAATTCCTCATTTTGCGCATTCCAGATGGATCCTCACTTCTCCTTCACCGTAGATGTAATCTCATGAGTACTTCCATGTTCATCAATCAATGTAACGTAGAACACTGCAGCCCCATCGCGATAGCCATGAACAAACTCTTGTTCAAGCTTATCGAGGTCACTCTAGAGGGTAGGCCTCACCAAAGGCATGGCAACCAACCTGCAAAGTGGAATCGAGAAGCGTGAAACAGAAATTGGCTGGAATTTGAGGCTGGAAATGGTGGCAACGGAGTTTATTTTATGCCTGCTTCGAATCTCGTCCTCCTCATCTCCAAAATGCTCGTCGTCGTTTTGGAACTTATCCTGGTCCTCTCCTCCATCGTCCTCCATATTTGTGTCCGCAATCGTGACAACAGAACGTTGAATAGGTGAATCGCGTGGACAAGCTGCATCCTGTTCAAGCTGGCCAAAGACTCAACAAATATCTTCAATGCGCCCAAACATTGCATCAAATTTCAAAGATAGACTCTCTAAAGGCTGGAAGTTTGATATATCAGCCAAAATTGAAAATCGAAATCAATATGCATATGACCCCCCCCCTAACCTTATGACCTTAATGACCTTGAACCTGAATTGACTTGAATTCTAACTTCAAATGGAAATCCCTACAGACTAGGCTCGGCCCCGAATGGACTCTCTAAAGGCAAAAAGTTTGATATATACGCCAAAATTGAAAATCTAAAATCATTATGAATATGACCCCCCCCCCTAGCCTTATGACCTTAATGCCCTTCAACCTGAATTGACTTGAATTCTAACTTCAAACTGAAATCCCTAGATACTATGCTCGGCCCCGAATGGACTCTCTAAAGGCAAGAAGTTTGATATATACGCCAAAATTGAAAATCTAAAATCAATATGAATATGACCCCCCCCCCTAACCTTATGACCTTAATGCCCTTGAACCTGAATTGACTTGAATTCTAACTTCAAACTGAAATCCCTACAGACTATGCTTGGCCCCAAATGGACTTTTTAAAGGCAAGAAGTTTGATATATCAGCCAAAATTGAAAATCAAAATCAATATGCATATGACCCCCCCCCCTAACCTTATGACTTTAATGCCCTTGAACTTGAATTGACTTGAATTCTAACTTCAAACTGAAATCCCTAGATACTATGCTCGGCCCCGAATGGACTTTCTAAAGGCAAGAAGTTTGATATATACGCCAAAATTGAAAATCTAAAATCATTATGAATATGACCCCCCCCCCTAACCTTATGACTTTAATGCCCTTGAACCTGAATTGACTTGAATTCTAACTTCAAACTGAAATCCCTAGATACTATGCTCGGCCCCGAATGGACTTTCTAAAGGCAAGAAGTTTGATATATACGCCAAAATTGAAAATCTAAAATCATTATGAATATGACCCCCCCCCCCCTAACCTTATGACTTTAATGCCCTTGAACTTGAATTGACTTGAATTCTAACTTCAAACTGAAATCCCTAGATACTATGCTCGGCCCCGAATGGACTTTCTAAAGGCAAGAAGTTTGATATATAAGCCAAAATTGAAAATCTAAAATCATTATGAATATGACCCCCCCCCTAACCTTATGACCTTAATGCCCTTGAACCTGAATTGACTTGAATTCTAACTTCAAACTGAAATCCCTAGATACTATGCTCGGCCCCGAATGGACTTTCTAAAGGCAAGAAGTTTGATATATAAGCCAAAATTGAAAATCTAAAATCATTATGAATATGACCCCCCCCTAACCTTATGACCTTAATGCCCTTGAACCTGAATTGACTTGAATTCTAACTTCAAACTGAAATCCCTAGATACTATGCTCGGCCCCGAATGGACTCTCTAAAGGCAAGAAGTTTGATATATAAGCCAAAATTGAAAATCTAAAATCATTATGAATATGAACCCCCCCCCCTTTACCTTATGACCTTAATGCCCTTGAACCTGAATTGACTTGAATTCTAACTTCAAACTGAAATCCCTAGATACTATGCTCGGCCCCGAATGGACTCTCTAAAGGCAAGAAGTTTGATATATAAGCCAAAATTGAAAATCTAAAATCATTATGAATATGACCCACCCCCCTAGCCTTATGACCTTAATGCCCTTCAACCTGAATTGACTTGAATTCTAACTTCAAACTGAAATCCCTAGATACTATGCTCGGCCCCGAATGGACTCTCTAAAGGCTGGAAGTTTGATATATACGCCAAAATTGAAAATCTAAAATCAATATGAATATGACCCCCCCCTAGCCTTATGACGTTAATGCCCTTGAACCTGAATTGACTTGAATTCTAACTTCAAACTGAAATCCCTACAGACTATGCTTGGCCCCAAATGGACTTTTTAAAGGCAAGAAGTTTGATATATCAGCCAAAATTGAAAATCGAAATCAATATGCATATGATCCCCCCCCCCTAACGTTATGACCTTAATGCCCTTGAACCTGAATTGACTTGAATTCTAACTTCAAATTGAAATCCCTACAGACTAGGCTCGGCCCCGAATGGACTCTCTAAAGGCAAGAAGTTTGATATATACGCCAAAATTGAAAATCTAAAATCATTATGAATATGACCCCCTGTGAGCCCAAAGCGGTGCCCACATTTAGTCTTAGCGTTAGAAAATATTAGTTGGTGTGCGTTGAAGTGGTGTATCACTTCACAAAAATATAAAAAGAGTGAAATGTTAGCCTTAGAAGTACAATGTTGTAAGAGGCTAGCATGTGAGTGGTTATTGTATTTTTACCTTAGGAAAGGATTGGAGTGAAGTAGGGTAGATAGGAAAGGCTTAGATCAAATGGTTAGTGAGTAGGCTAGTACAATGGATGGAGACAACCAAGGTGACTCAAGAAGCAAGTGCATTCGAATTGGGATGAATGGAGGATCACATTGAGCGCACAAGTGGACCACCTCATCGTGGCCACTTAATGGGGAAGGTCCAAGGAAGAATGCAAGATGGAGGATAAGCAAATTCTAAAAGCACCAATCAAATTACGATTTAAGCATCGTGGTTTGAATTAAAGTGGTGAGTGACAATTTGGGAAGGTAAGGGGAGAAAGTTATGGCGGCGGAAAGTGGAGGAGGCTAAGTTTGGGTTGAGCACTCCCAAGGGGGTCCGAGGTAAGGTGGGGGATTGCTCTCATTCTCGCTCTCTCTTGTTGATGTTAGGAAGTGAAGCTCTTAGAGCTCATGAGGAGGATGTGACTTAGTTAGTAGGAAAAACTCTTGTACTTAGAGGCAATGTGTGGGAAATTAGTGGGGTGAATTAGTGTAGTTAGTTAGTCTCTCTCTCTTGGCTCTCTTTTCTTCTTGCCCTCTTGGCACCTCATGTGGTGTGTGTGGGTGTGTGTGGAGCAAGAAGGGTGCACGTGTGGTGCAAGGTTCTAGGTAGAGAACCGAGGCAAACTAGTTTTTAGATTGGTTTTGCATTGCTTAGATATAGTATTTGACTTAAGGCATTTAGTGATAGTGTTTAGTTCATAGTGTTCACCTCATAGCATTTAGTTTATAGAGCTTAGTTTGAACCATTAAATTGGCGCACTCAGTTGGTATTAGATGATGGTACTTATTTTGAATGGTTTAATATTTGGCCAAAGGCCTGAATTGTTGAAGAAGGAGCAGGACTTTTGGAGAAGGTGCTGGGAGTCCGAGACTGGGTAAGCTGTAAGCTGGGATTAGCTCTGCAGCTGGGCCTAGTTAGCTGCAGTTGCTGGTCAGGGCCACTTCACACATGAGCCAAGAGCCGTGACCTTGTAATGTTGAGCCGAGACTGTTGGTGGCAACTGAAGCCGAGACTGGGAACTGCATTAATTAAATCAAGGGAGCTGCACTAACCAAGCTGAGATCAAAGGAATCACCAGACGGCAGCTAATTAGGGGAAGGTGGCTATGATCGGGGAGAACCGGCAGTTGGTTACAAATTGTTTAAAAGACATCTAGGCCAATCATGAGCCATGCTAATTAGGAGATAGGCTAATTGCGAGTTGAGCTAACTAAGGAGCTGGCAAATTAGAAGCCGGACTATTTGAAGTTAGGCCATAGAGGAGCTAGCTACGTAGGAGCTGGCTAATCAAGGCCAAGCAAATCAGGAGCTAGCTACCGTACTTAGGAGCAGCTTAATTAAGGGCCGAGCAAAGCAGGAGCTAGCTAATTCGAAGCTAGCCCAACTAGAGGAGGGCTAACAAGGAGCTGGTCTCTGTCTGCGGGGAACAGGTGCCTCAAGGAAGAAAGTGACGGGCGGAACAATTGGATAACAGCGCAAAATTACACCCGGAGATTTGAGACTGAGACCTCGGGAAGGGTCTTATTGGAGACTGCCGGGGTTCTTCTATGGGGGAATCTACTCACCTTGAATGAAAAAAATGGAGGAAGATAGAAAAATGAGGATTTGGTGATTGTGATGGACCAAGAGCCACATTCCTAAGTTTTTGAGGTTGGGGTGGTTGTGTTTAAGTGATTGGTAGGGTAGGAAGCTTGAGGAGTAGACTCGTTGGGCTTGATGCTTTGATTGTGAGACAATAAGCCTTGGAGAAAAGTATTTCTTAATACTATTCACTTGGATTGTCAAATAAAGATTTGTGTGTTTGGATGCTTCCATACCATGCATGGTGTATTGAATTATTAAGTAGAGGTTAAAAAGTTGATCCTTGCACTATGGACTCAACAACCAAACCTAGTGAGGAGCTCAAGGACCCTAAAGAAGTGAAGGTAACCATTGGTAAAAGGAAGAAGGGAATATCCGTTTGGGCTTGCGCGTACAAGGCAAGGAATTGGACACTTGAGTCATCAAAGGACACATCCAAGCCTAAGGCCAATGCCACGGAGGAATGTGAGCCCAAACCCACTACTCGGACTACGAACGCTTAAGGGTGGGGGGTTTGGCCTCACATAATTGGTGCGTCCGCCGGGAGTGAAGCGGGAAGTAGCTAGAAGACTTGGAGGCGACTAAGACTTGGAGGCATTAACTTAGACGAGTGGAAGGAGCGCTTGAAGTTGGTAAGTGTCACCTTGTTGTTTTGATTTTTTTAATTTTATTAGATAAATTTCATTTTGCTTAATTCCTTGGAATGGATTGCTTTGTGATTTATGCAAATTCATTTTTGAGGAAGGAGCG
This sequence comes from Polytrichum commune, assembly GCA_950295325.1. NCBI lineage: Eukaryota > Viridiplantae > Streptophyta > Polytrichopsida > Polytrichales > Polytrichaceae > Polytrichum > Polytrichum commune. Next base: position 41,666,187 of record OX485806.1, on the reverse strand, counting down.
CGGCGAAGGTATGTCCTCAACCTTTTTGGGGATTTGCTAAGGACTTAAAATGAACCTATAACCGAGTAGCTCATTAAAATATTAGAGGGTAAATTCACCTTAGGACATTGAACTTTGACACTCACCTTGGGGTGAGTCTCAAAGTTTTGGGAGTTGTCATTTCATGCTCTATATTAAATTAACCTTAATGACCTTAATGCCCTTGAACCTGAATTGACTTGAATTCTAACTTCAAACTGAAATCCCTACAGACTATGCTCGGCCCCGAATGGACTTTCTAAAGGCAAGAAGTTTGATATATACGCCAAAATTGAAAATCTAAAATCATTATGAATATGACCCCCCCCTAACCTTATGACCTTAATGCCCTTGAACCAGAATTGACTTGAATTCTAACTTCAAACTGAAATCCCTAGATACTATGCTCGGCCCTGAATGGACTCTCTAAAGGCTGAAAGTTTGATATATACGCCAAAATTGAAAATCTAAAATCATTATGAATATGATCCACTAACCCTATGACCTTGAAACCTTTGAATGTGAATTGACTTGAATTCTACCTTCAAACTGAAATCCCTACATACTAAGCTCGGCCCCAAATGCACTCTCTAAAGGTTGCAAGTTTGATATATAAGCCAAAATTGAAAATCTAAAATCAATATGAATATGACCCACTAACCCTATGACCTTGAAACCCTTGAATCTGAATTGACTTGAATTCTACCTTCAAACTGAAATCCCTATAGACTAAGCTCGGCCCCGAATGGACTCTCTAAAGGCTGGAAAGTTGATATATCGGCCAAAATTGAACTTCAAAATCAATATGCATATGACCCCCCTAACTCTATGACCTTGAAACCCTTGAATCTGAATTGACTTGAATTCTACCTTCAAATTGAAATCCCTACAGACTAAGCTCGGCCCCGAATGGACCCTCTCAAGGCTGGAAGTTTGATATATCAATCAAACTTGAAAATCAAAATCAATATGCATATGACCCCCCCCCCCCTAACACATTTGGGAGGCAACTCACCATTTCCAATTGAGAGTGAACAGAATCCGCACACCCGGCCATTATCCCGCCCTCAGCCTCCTCTGCGTCTCCAATCCGTGACTAAACAGCTTCTATGGGAAGAAGATAGAAGAAGAGGAAGGTGCCCTGAATCCTCGTTTTCCTAGTCTCGGACCCTAAACCCTAAAAACCACATTCAAGAAAGACTACAGATTATGGGTTTGGCTTTCGGTTTAGGGCTTCACATATTACCTCTTCTCTGAATTGATTCTCGCCATTGTCCATGCTGCCTTCGCAAAGATCAACAACATCGGCATCGCCGTCGAATTCTCCAAGGCTCTGTTAAGTATATTTTGCATTTCCTCATTAGCTATGAACTTGCCCTTAGAAATTGCAAGCATTGAAAATTAATTTTACGCTAAACCCTTACAGTAGAAATCACCATTTTTACACAATATTCACAAACCTGCTGCTCACTGTGAACTGATGTTGAGGCACTCGAGACTCCCCGAGGTTGAAGTTGTGTCTGTGTCATTCCCTGTTCCTGATGCCTAATCCAATTCCTATTTACATTCCATCACCCAACATATAAAAAATAACATAATTGAAAGCTAAAGGGTCTCGACTGTTCTAATTCTCTGTGAGAGTGGTTCACATTTCGTTTTTAAAGAAAACAATATCATGAGGATTTTAGATATACAACACCTCACTGCCCCCTTTGTCATCTGGGTTGTCTTCCTCCGTTACTAGAAATAAAACGATGGGAGCAACCTCCGCCTTTTCAAATGACTCAACATTTCGTTTTGAACGATTGTGAGTAGCCTTTGTTGAATTGTCCCCTTTTCTTCCCATGGTTGACCTCAATTTGTACGGGGTCACTACCTTATCTCTAGTAGCGAACCTTTCCTTTCTCTCAATGCGCCTCTGTTTCTGAATAGTCTTCCTCTCTTCTCGATCTGCTCTCGCTCTCGACCGAGTGTTCATCTCTAACCATACTCAAGCATCTATGCGCCATCATTATGTTCCTATTATCTTGGATTTAGATAATTAACCTGCAGTTTCTTTATTTATTTCTTGTTTTATCCACACTGCATTAAAACACTACAAAAGGCGCCACTATTGTCTATCTACCTAATCGGTGTCAACTATATTGTTGTGATTAAGGGATGACTACTATTGTAGTACATCCTATTCATACATGACACATGTTGTCTAGAATTTACATAAATAACTATTGACTATTAATTGATCTATCAGGTTATCATATATTTGGGCATTGCTGTCCACCCTAGGTGTATATAATACCCGATTACTTGTACCCATTCCTTCATCTCATCTCATGATATTCTTCTCCAATGGGTACTGACTCAAGTCTCCCGAGCCTTGCTCCTTTACGTGCTCCTAGTTCATCACAAATCCACACCACGTCGTCTTTCCTCGGTTTTGCAGACGTCGACAACATGAAGAGTCTAAACCCACCTGACTGCTCAGTTACTCCGGCGGTCGCAGTTCAGAGTCCACATCCCCGGATTCCATCTTTGCAGACGGATGTTGCAACGTTGATAGAGAACAAGTCTACTTTACAGACTCATGCCTATTCTAGAGTAAGAGTTATTAGACCGGGCACTTACTCTAGATCTCTATTAGGGAGTGTCCCACGTCCCCAAGGTCAAGGACTCGGATGCGCAGGATGCACTGCAGTTCATAGTTTAGGGATTGACCATTATCATAAACATGAGTGTGACAAAAATGGCAAAGGGCCCCATAAGCGTATTCGTCGTTAATCTCAATTGTTTAGGATTTATTATTGTATGCCTATTATCATGCTCTCCACATTATTCGTGGCGGCCGTCATTCTTATGACCTTATTTGCCAATATATATTATAATCATCAATGTTTAGAATGTATGTTTGTTGTTGGATTAAACTATTTGATATGTTTGCATGTTATAGGATTCTACTATTCAGTATCTTGCATATCCCGCACTTGCATCTAAAATTGGTTTTTCAGCCGTCTTTCATCTTCCTATGCATGACTCTCTATTAACATCTGTAATTCCGCTTGCTGGTACATAAGTTGCCAGTTGGCTCTGTAATTCCTTTCCTGTTATATATTATCGCCATTTCAATGTTCAGAGGACTTGTTTTGATCAGAGTTCTGTCGTACACTATGGCCCTGCTTCGTGCTGAATCTCATTATGTTCCGGTCCTCTTTCCATTAGGTGAAGACGGTCATGCTATAGTCACTTGTGCAACTTTGAGTTTGAGGTTTCAGTATCGTGAGGTCACTATCTTTGTCGAAGAAGAAGTTTTTGACGATCATACCGGTCTAGTTTCACATGCAGTTCGTCATACTAGAGTTGAGAATGATGACGGTCCGTTCTGGTTGATGAAGCCTGGAAAATATCGCGTATATGGAGTCTCTGAGTCTATGTTTGATTGTTCGACTGAACTTCTAACACCTAGGGAGTCGTCCACTATTAGCATTGAGAGACCGTTGTTGTCCAAGGTCAAAATTGAGCCCGGTCTAAATACAATTTATGAGTTGCGTGATGATTCCGACGGCGATGTAGAAGTTTTAAAGTCAGATAGTGAAGTCCGACCTTTGCTCTCTACAGAAGCAGTTCGCCAGGAAAAAACTCCTCCTGTTAGTCCCTCTAGTCATCTTGGTCAGGCCAAGGTTGTGGCAAGTCCTACTCTCAGTATCATTCATTCCTTGATGCGTCTTGGAGCTCGTAAGCGGTCCAAAAATGTGTTGTCTCGAATTAACTTTGATGCGATCAGACTCCAGCAGGTTGATTACCTTCCCCTCGTTACGATGGGGACGTTATCTTCGAATTTCCACTTGTAGGTGACCATGGGCAGATTACAAAGGCCAAGCAGCTTCGAGGAATGGACAGAAAGTACGATGGCCATGCTTGGTCTCGCACAATTACATCCAATATTCAGAATGATCTCAAGCTTTTGTTTCGTACATCTTCTTGTTTGGGCCACCTCCGTTGCGACAATCATGCCTGTGAGTATCTTCAGCGAGACCACAGGACTTCCAAAGTGAATAAAACAGAGTGGGAAGGATTATCTGAGAAATTGTTTGAAGTAGGGTCCAAACCTCCCGCTGGTTCCACAGTTGTTTGCAAATCCTGTAATGTCCCTCCCACCTGTGTAGCTGTCTACACTGCCAAGATCTACTATGTTACTGGGACACCTCACATGACGAGGGCTTGTGTGCACTTGGGATCTCATGACCATCCCGTGAAGTCAGGTGAACATCAGGACTTCATCGATTTGACAGACAGCTTGATTGGGGATCAAGTCGAACGCACCCCCTCAGCCACTCGCTCTGCTATTGTGCTTGAAACTGCAAAGGAAATACTGGGTCCACTCCTCCTTGCTAAAGAAGGTGACCCACAGAAGATCTTGGAGTTGGACGAGCTACAAGTTATTTTCGATCGGTGTAAGCACCTAACCTCGCCCAACATTCGTAACACAGTTACCACGTTTAGGACTATGCGTCGCTTTGGAGTCATGGACAGTATTACCAAGTTACGCGGTGCTAGCAATTGGAGGTTCGTGCAGCAGAATAGGTTTCCAGGGCAAGGAGCGGACATGGACAAGGTCTTTGTCTTCAAGATGTCTGAAGTTGGGCCAGGCAGCGGCGTCGACCTCGTCAAACGAATGCAGCCCGGTGGTGACCTGGAGAACTCGTGGATAATGTTTGACCATGTCAAACGGGTCAGGTCGTGGACCACAATGGCTTGCCATGTGTACGATTCCACATATTGCCGTATCATGACCATTGCAGTATGCGACATGCAGTCTGAAGATGTTGCTGCCCAGTCAGTCGTGTGAAAGTACTTGAACGCTTTCATGGCTCAACATGGAGTGCACAAAGTAAATTTTAAGGGTTTCATGGCCGACAGTGCCCAAGCCAACTGGAATGTTGTTCGAATCATATACAGAAGTGGAGATGCGTCTGAGAAGATGGTGGACAGAGAGAGGACTTGTCTTTTCCATTGGACGCAGTCCTTGGAAAAACATACCAAGGCCGATATCCGTCAAGACCTGCAATATCAGCATCGAATACTATGCCAGCAATACAAGAATGCGAAATCGATGGCGGAGGCAGAGACAAAGTTTCTGGCAATTCGGGCATGGTGGATGTCATCTGGGGCAGCAACTGAACAAGCTCTACCTTGACTGGAGCTCTGGCTGGCCTTCTGGCATTTCCGTTACCGCCAATGGGGTGGATTTATGGAGTTGGTAAGTCTCTACTTGCCAAATCCTTTCCTGTATATTTCACTCTTTATAGTTCAACTACATTGATATCCCCTAAAACCTAAATCGAACCCTTTGGACTTAGCAAGCTACACGACACCTGCATATCCGAATGAGTTTCCCACCCGGCATTCAGGGAAGTTGATTAGGCGCAACAAAAAGGCCCCGTCAACAAAACACGCCAATAATTGTGCCTCAGCCCTATCACTGAAAGCCAAAGTGCACAAATTGTGCATGCTTCCAGCCCTTGCCTTAGGATGCATAGTCTCGTTGGATTCCGGCACGCCTCCAAAGGTTCAGCAATACTACTTGACGATTTCGCAGCTGCCAGCATGCACTTGTCCTAACTTCAAGGAGATGGCAACTAAGGCAATTGGAAAACGGGGTCAATGGGCCAACTGTAAGCATTTGTACTATTTGTTTACTGTACTGTGTGGTTTGGACTCAGATTCAGACACGTTCATTCATGCAGCTAGTTTTAGCTTCAACGAAGTGAAGCGAGTTTTGCAGGTTGGTTTATTGAAGTACCTTGACTCTTAGAGTTTTCTGTTTCTTTGAAGAAACATATGTATGCAAGATATTTTATAATCATAATGTAGTAAGACTAAAAGGGCCACTACGAGACATTTGACGCACCACATGTATTTATCTTTTCCAAAGTTGCGTGACCCTTTTGGAGTACCACTATTTCTTATTATACTGAAACAATACGTGTTTGACTTGACCTAAACCCATATTTATTACTGATATTAATTCCAAATGTTCAATTTAACACCCTAAACCATATTTCTCACTGATACAATAACGTTTTTTCCTGTATCAGAGCCCTTAATTGCCCACGGTCATAGGTCCCACTGTTCACTAAGTTTAGAAAAAAAAATTACTAAAAATATATGTAGTCCAAAAATACCCTGAACTTACTGCTTAAAATAACATTTTAATCAAAATATCTCGGAAGTTACCGCTCACCGCTCACCGCTCGCAAAATAGCTTCGTCTGTTTGTCATACAAATCAGCTTTGTTGACAATCACTCCCGGATGTCCGACCAGTTCCCGGACTCGGTTCAATACCACTGTCTACTCGGCTTGATAGCGGCGAACCTCCTCAGTCTTATGCGCAAGCTCCAGGGTCATTGCTGCTACTTGCGTGGCCAATTGTGCCTTCTCGATCTCTAATGCGTCCACTTTTGACCGGTCCATCTTCTTGGCCAATTCTCAGAGAATGTTTCCGGGTCCGTAGTTGTCCAGTGCTCTGCTTACTCCCCGGGTGATATGCTCCAGCCGGAAGTAATGATTCTGGAGGTGGGTCAGCTCCTCCCGGACTCGCTTGAAAGGGGTTTCCGGATACTCGAAGGAGGACATGTCAATGTCCCTCCAGTGCGACTCCCTGCTTGGGCCGGCTTCGTTTCAGGGCTGAGGAGTGGCCGTTCTTCTTGAGTCGGGGTTGGATGTGGTAGGAGGCGGCTCAAGGACGGCGGGGTCGCCCAGTGACTCTTCCATTCCGGCCTCTGTCAACTCAACCTCCGGCCCGAGTTTGTAAACGACCTCGTCCTCCGCAATCATTAAGGCATCCTCCTCCTCTTCCTTAATGCACCCATTCCGCTGATAGAGACGAAGAAGGTAGGGGGAGAGGGGAGAGGGTTTTTTTCCGATGTGGGGGATCGACTTCTCCACCAATTCCTGGATGAGTCGCCCCCAATTTACCGGCCGCATTCCGAACAGGGCTCCAAAGATGGTATTGGCCATTGTAATGCTTAACCTCTTGGGTTTCTCCAGGTATAGAATGGGGAAGAGAAATTCTATCACCCTACGCTCCCTAGGGTTCCTGGAATCACCCGGATGGAACCCATCCTTCGGATCATGCTCTCTTTGGAATTTCCCTACAAAATGGGTGTCCTTCCGGTTCGCCCACCCTTCGCCTGTCGCGCACCTCTCCATGAGGAGTGCCCGAAACACCATGGGCACAAGGGGGACCCCGGAGTGACACCCGGGACTTGTGGCGCCGTTGGTGAGAGGGCCCAAGTGATCCTAGTGTGGGTGAGGGCCCCGGGCGTTGGGAACGCCTCCCACCCACGAAGACTAGGAGGCACAAGGGTAAGGCCATGAGTTATGCGTAGCTCATGGCGTGGTGATTCTAGAAAGCTCAAGAACACCTCAATCGGAGGTGTGAGCTAGGAGTTATGGCCATTTGAGTGGGGCGCTGTCCCGGGACAGCGCCCTGGTACAGCAGTGCCTGGGAGTGATTCCCGGGACTGCAAAGGTTCAAACAGGCATAACTTCCTCACCACTTGCCCGAATGGGGCAAGTGAGGAGTCCATCGGCATCTACGTGAAGCGTAGATGAAGATGGAGTGGTTGGTTGTTATGATCAGACATCATACAAGGAAGTTATGATGGTCTGAAGCTGCTGGGGGGTTCTAGGCCCAGCAGCTAAAGGAAAATGTCCACTTGGCCCCAACTCTTGGTAGAGAGACAAGAGGTTGGTTGACGGTGGGGTAGGGGCCCCGCGTGAAGTCCTAGAGGCTTATATGGGTGAGGTGGTGTGGCCTCACCCACCCGAGGCCGAACGGCAAGGCCTCCATGGGCTTTGGCCTATTGTGAGGCCATAGTTGCCTAGTATGCTTCGGGTTGTTGTAGTGTTGCTCCGGCAACGCGATGATCAACATAGGATTGGACTTCCATGGATGGAAGTCCACATTGGGGAAATGGGTTACCGATTAAGGGGTGAGTCCCGAAAGCAAAGTAGGAGGGTTGGTTCCCTCCTATGAACTATTGGTCCGGGGTAAGAGGAGCTATCCATTAGCATGGCGGAATGCGAAGGGTTAGCGCTCGTAACCTTTGCTAGAAACGAAAATTGGCAAGATTATTAAGGGACCTAGCAAGGGTTGCGACATCGCCTTTCCTTGGAGCGAATCCATAAACATCTGCCCATACCTCCGCGGTCCATTATTCCGGAACCTGTCGCATTGTCCTCTCCCACTCATTCTTTTTTTTGGACAGGAATTCCCTCAATGTCGCCTCACTCCGTAAATTCCAGGGCTTCGCAAGGAGGCCCTCGCATCCCATCCGGGTGAGGTCCTCTATCAACTCCGACTCCCGATTCGGAATGGCGGGCGCTACATACTTAAGGGGAATCAGAACAAGATCATCGTCCTCCCGCACTTCCGGCATTGTGCACTAACCCTTGTCCATCCTAAAATAGAATCTCAGCAATCCAACTGCTGATGATTCGACAAAAAGAAAGCTCCTCACCATTCTTTCTCTCAGCACTGTCGCACTACGCAAATGGCTCAAGGGGAGGGTTAATTTTCTTAAGTGTCCTTCTCCCCCTTGAGTTCGGCCCTATAACCGCCTAGGGTAACCGTTTATGGTAACCGCCCTATTCCCGTACAACTACCATCATCCCGGTTGCTTCGGGGCTAGCAGTTATCTAACGGTATTTTTGGGTTGGTTCCAGGTCGGTTGAAGGGACCGTTTTAGCCATTTTGTTGCGTTTGGTTGGACGCACCAAGAGTTATTTCCTAAAACAACTAAGCTACACTAAAGTCCCTTAACTTAATCAAAACACCTAACCTATTTCTCCACTAAATACTGGTTTGACCGGTAATCCGGACTTCCGTGCATTTTCAGGCTCCCACAATCATTGTCCAAAACCAAAAGTGATCACATAGTCTTTGGTTTTAAAAGGACATTAGCCAACAAATATTTTATTTTCCATCCATCTTAGCAGCTACAAAAAATATATTAAACATTGTAGTGTGGTGATCATTGATGTTGGAGATGATAGATGTAATTTGGTTTTTCTTAAACCATCCTAGTTACACATAATACATTAAATAATGTGGTGATATTGACTATCGGTGTTTGATATGGCATAATTTTTTTTTCTCATCCATCCTAGCTACACAAAATATAGTAGATAGTGTGGTGATCAACGGTTTGGGGGATGGTATAATTTGGTCCATGTAATAAAATTGGACTAAGTTCAATTCTAAAAAATAGCATGTCCATTTCTATAATAAGATCCTATGATAAGATTGTATTATAAGATATTTTGATAGAATGTATATAGATGATTATGGTAGTATTATAGTAGTTGCTTTAGATATATTTTCAATGTCCAACACATATTTATAAAATATTATCATCAAGATATAGATAATTGTTTTTTTATCACATTTTACTAACATAACAATCAAATAATTACAAAGAACTCACAAATTTCCATTAACATTTAGGTATATTAGAAGTGAATTCATAGATCCGGCCATAGAAGTGAAGCAACCAAATAGTTAAGGTTTTGATAATATGTCCATATCTACTCAAATACCTTTTTTCATCCATTTGACTTACATGGAATATAATAAATAGTTTGGTGATCACAAGTGTTGGAGATGGTATAATTTGGTACCCTCCACATCCATCTTAGCTACACCAAATATGGTAAATAATGTGATGATTAATGGTTTTTGAAGATGGTACAATTTGGTTTTCTTTGCATTCATTTAGCTACACAAAATATAGTGATTAATGTGGCGATTGGAGATGTTGAATCTAGTTATATTATTACCTCTGGATATAAGAATACATGGATATTAAGTGGTTACATTTTTCAATTAGCCCACTTCTACTAGAATATGAAATACTCATTTAACACAAGATGGTTATAAAATCTAAATCAAGGACGTAGCAATTTTCTTGATATGAATATTTTTCCATCATCAAACTGAAGATTCTCATGCTCAATAAATGTTCATATAGGTCGCCCCAATTTTGTTGGTTGTTGAACCATATTTTGAACACGTTGGTTTAAATCCAAAAAAATTGTCTTGTATCCATTCGTTTTTATAAGATTGCAACCATCACCATTGATTGCATGCCACATTGCAAATTAATTGGTGTTGTTTCAATTCTTTTGCATTATAACGTGTTTTAGTCATTGCGTACCTACCAAAAAACATGTCTATTCAAACAATATTCATGTTTGTTTTACCAAACTATCTTAGCCACAATAATTACCCATTTCAAACGGTAATTTTAGTGTGAACATATTTTTTAAATGCACACAAAAAACATGCAACAAATTTATATAATTTTTGGAGTGTCATCCATATATAAAACCCTCTGAAATATGCGAGCCAACAAAATTTCTCATGGTTTTGAATTAAAGTTCATTGTCTAGTTTTAAAAATTATTAATTAATTATCATTGTTGAATGATTATTTAATATTATAAAACCAAAAATACGCGTGCAAATGAAGGCGTGTGCGGATGAAAGCAAAGGTCGTTAGATCAAGAGGGTGGCGAACGAAGACCGTTGGATTGAAGGGTTTAGAAGAAGAATAGGCAATGTAAAATTGGTTGTAGATACTAACCATTAGATTTATATACAGCTAGATCTACGGGCGGTAGGCCTTATGGTTGGAAAAGGGTGGTCACTGAAGGTTGGTGTCGGGCTTATTCTCATTTTTTCTTTTAATTATAATATTTTCTTCCATCCATCCATGTAGGTGGCAATGTTATTTGTGAGTGTTTTATTTCTTTGAATGTTAGAAAATTTTGAATATTGAACAAAAATGTATGTAAAACCTCTTAATTTTGAATAAAAAAATTCTAACCCTTGTTGGAAAACTATTGTATGGATATGTGGCTGCAAGAGGCAAGACCACGATTCATTTATATGTCCAATTTTTCTTAATTATATTGCTTATGGTTGTATTATTGGTTGTTGAGGATTTTGCGATGTTTGAGACTTAAATATATGATGTAGAAATAAAGTTAGTATACATAAGTTGAATTAATAATTAATGATAAGACAAATTATTAAAGTTTTATTTTTAGCATTGGTTGGAGTTTACACTAGGAGGATGTGTGAGCCACTTAAACCACTTATGATTTGAATTAAGGCCCACAATCTATAAAAAAAAATTAGTTTTCATAAATAATCAATATATAGGTGGCTACTACATTTTGGGACATCTACCTATGAGTGTGAGTTATGTAAAAGATTGGCATTAGGTCTAGACCAACTCGGGTTTGAATCCGTTGGTTATAATGACTAATGCTATCCCAAATTGCGCTAGTGAAAAAATATGAATAATCTATAGACGGATACAAAGGAGAAATTATTACACGAAAGTGTCAACTTTTTTAAATCTTTTAAATCTTTTATAAGCATGTTTTTATTTATCCGCATGAACTAACCAAACCGCTCGCGGTTGGGTTAAGGTACGTAGTCTAAGTAGAAAACAAATTAATGGATAGAAATTAAATTTAGATGAATTAGTTAGTATGAAGGAACTTAGACAAAAGACAACAAATAATAGCGTCGAATGAATGAAGAACATCAAAGGACAACGTCGAATGGATGAGGAACAACGTTGAACAATGTCAAATAAAATATGGTGATGAACGTAGACAAATGGAGGACGGTGACGAACAAAAGAGGTTGTCAAGTAGATGAAGCCAAACAGATAAAGGCCGTTGAATGAACTGGTTGGAAAACCAATATCGTTGCATCTATGACTTTAGATAATGGCGGCAATGGTGATGGCAGCCGTAAATGCCAACCGTTAGATATAAGTACGGCTAGATATACGATCAATAAGGCTTTGTATTTGAAAGGGGTAGTTTCCAAAAGAAACGCGGAGGTTCATTTCTCTGTCTCTCTCACTCTCGCGGTTAGGATTATTCCTCTCTCTCCCTTCTCTATATAAGTAGATGCAAAAACTTTTTGACTAATAAAAATATGATTTTTTTACAAAACAATTTATGAACCTGTCAGCCTGAAAACCCCACCCTTATGCGTTGTAGTCTGGGTGAGAGCATCAGGCTCACATGTGATTGATACCTTACTTGGCATTCGTGATTTGGCTTCCAGCACCCCACAGTGCAAATATAAAGTCCCACATCTTTATTTAATTGGCACAAGATTGAAGCATTGAAAAATACTTCCCAACCTCATGATCATTAACACCCAACATTCAACTCTTAAATCCTCAAACCCTACCCCTAACCATGGCTACTCAACTAATCTAACAATGTGTGATTAGCATGAAGTCACCCCAATCTTGAATGTAGTTACCCGTATCCATCCACACTTAATTAATCATCCTACCCCCATTCCTACCCTTTAACGCCACCTTACAATCTACCAAGCCCCCACTTCCAATAAGGACATGCCTCCTTGACCCTCAGTAGGACCCCACTGTCCCCGTACTCCAACTGCCGATTTAAATTCCAGTGCTTACTCCATTGTTGACTGGAACCTAGCAGCGGTTGTCCAATGCTTCAGCCTTCCCAGGAGTGCAGCCAACAACCGAGGCCCACTTGTCGCGCACCTCTCCATGAGGAGTGCCCGAAACACCATGGGCACAAGGGGGACCCCGGAATGACACCCGGGATTTGTGGCGCCGTTGGTGAGAGGGCCCAAGTGATCCTAGTGTGGGTGAGGGCCCCAGGCGTTGGGAACGCCTCCCACCCACGGAGACTAGGAGGCATGAGGGTAAGGCCATGAGCTATGCATCATTACATAGCTCATGGCAAGGTGATTATAGAATCCTCAAGAACACCTCAATCGGAGGTGTGAGCTAGGAGTTATGGCCATTTGAATGGGGCGCTGTCCCGGGACAGCGCCCTGGTACAGCAGTGCCTGGGTGTGATTCCCGGGACTGCCAAGGTTCAAACAGGCATAACTTCCCCAATACTTGCCCGAATGGGGCAAGTAAGGAGTCCATCGGCATCTACGTGAAGTGTAAATGAGGACGGAGGGGTTGGTTGTTAGCATCAGACATCATACAAGGAAGTTATGATGGTCTGAAGTTGCTGGGGGCTTCTAGGCCCACCGACTAAGGGAAAATGTCTACTTGGCCCCAACTCTTGGTGGAGAGACAAGAGGTTGGTTGACGATGGGGTAGGGGCCCCGTGTAGAGTCCTAGAGGCTTATATGGGTGAGGTGGTGTGGCCTCACCCACCCGAGGTTGAACGGCATGGCCTCCATGGGCATTGGCCCAATGTGAGGCCATAGTTGCCTAGTACGCTTCGGCAACGCGATGATCAACATGGGATTGGACTTCCATGGACAGAAGTGCACATCTACGAATGGGTTACCGATTAAGGGGTGAGTCCTGAAAGCAAAGTAGGAGGGTTGGTTCCCTCTTATGAACTATAAGGTCCGGGGTAGGAGGAACTAACCATTAGCATGGCGGAATGCGAATGGTTAGCGCTCGTAACCTTTGCTAGAATTGAAAATTGGCAAGATTGTCAAGGGGGGCTAGCAAGGGTTGCGACACACTCCCTGCCATGAGAACTTGCTCTTGCCCCTTACGTCCAAATAAGCCCACTGGCCCTGATGTGATGTAGGAAGGTCCAGCACTCTCCTGGACTCCCTGCCTCATTTCCTCCCTCGGCAGTGCCTTACTACCTGAATCAGATTGGAATCCCATCCGCATTCAGCTCACTGTAGAAGCTGCTCTTCACTCGCCAGAATGTTATCAATCTGCAATCCCAGCAGCAGCATATGTGTTCAGCAAGGCCCATGATTCCTTGGAGCGGCATTCAGCTGCCCTGCAAATCTTCCACCCTCTGCGCATTTCCGTGCTTCCTCACAATTCTGCAGCATAGACTCTGGGCGGCAGAGTCCTTGGGAAAACTGGGAGGGGGAAATTTCGAGGAGTCAAGGTTGCCTCCCCTCTTGGTCGCCTCTTACCAGTGTTGTTCACCTTACCCCTCAGCTGGAAGTGGCCTTCCTGCGGTAGCATTCGGCCTTTTAGCCTTTCAGCCCTCGCCTCTGAAGATTGTCTTTGGGCATCTCCTTGATGGTACCTGCCTCAGCTGCAGGTCCCCCTACGTCGTTCGGTCACATCCCAATTAGAAAACAAATTCAACCAAAGCTAGCTGCGGCAGTTGGATGCCACTGCCTTCACCACAGATGTCCCCCTTGCTGGAGGCATTCCGCTCCAGGGCACCTGCTCGCTCTCCTCCCTTGTCCTCTGCTCAGCCATCACCACCCTGCATTCACCCGCTCTTCGCACATACCCACTCCGCCGCCTCCGACATGGCCTTCTGTCCTAGGTTCACTATCCGAGAGAGAGAGAGCTGACCAATCTTGTCAAGATCCATCTCTAGTCAGAATATAATATGTCATGTTATTTCTGGTAGAGTTATGTCAAGTAGACTTTAACGACAACATACATCCCTTATTCGAATAGGGTCTCGATAATCATATGGTCCTTCGTTACTCATCTTTCTTTTTTTCTTTATATCCAGCTTTTGTCTTCCAATGAAGATGAGCTGGTTTCATTTCCCTTTTGTACTTGTTTTTACAGGGTAATATAACGTCGCTTAAGCATGACCCTATTATGTACAAGTACCCATACTTAATGTTCAGTCATGAATTACTGCAGTAAACTCCCATAAGTAGGTTACAGACTCTCTTTCGGACTGTTTCATAAGTCCAGAACCTTCACAAGCAACCAATCTGGTTTCCCATTTTATACCTGATAAGTATTGTATTCAAGTATAATAATCCAACTAATTCCTGTTAGTAATTCTCCTGTATTCAGAATTATAACCCCTCGATACCATGTTCATGTAACCTTGGTATTACTCAAGATTAGTATAGTTTTCTTGACTTCACCGCTTATCAATTTGTGGAATTATTATGAATATAGTCATAATTAACTCCAATTTTTCATGTACTAATTATCTGCACATATCTTGTTTAGGTGGGTGATTATCCAGTCCCCAGTTCACTGAGTAATTTTACTCGGAATACAATACCACAATTCAACGCTATCATCCCTCAATGGTATTTGTAGCTATCCAGTAGAAGTTTTCCAGAAGCTAATCCTCATCCCTTTGAATCATTCTATCTCTCCATTATTTCGATAACACCCAAGAAATGCACTGTAATTCTATAACATTGCAGCAACTGTACTGTATAGTTCAACAGTAACAGTAACTTTTATTTGGTAGACGACAGTAAGCAAAAAAGCACACCAACAGGTAGCAGTAGAGTAGTATCGGTTCTCCTGATCAGAACAGGATCATATTATCCATCTCTCTTGTTCATCTATCTTAGCAAGTGTAATAGGAAGAGAGAAATATTGTTTTTCATCATCAAGAAAGCTATACTCATGGTCATTTTTTCAATGAACAATTCCTTTGGTCATAACCATGAGTGGACAATTCTTCGGAAGGTGCTCAGCACTTGTAGAAGAGGTCCTCACCTGTGCCCATGCTCCCCAATTACCACGAGATAAGTTAGTAGAGCGTACAACAGGTGTAAGCGGACCATCTTACTTGTTATCGATGTCAACAAGTATGTACATCTTCCTTGGAATACATACCTTAATTCAATATAATTTCCATATATATGCATATATTGACAATTGCTTTTGAAACAATAATTGAGTGAAAAACATGTATAGGTAATCTCAGATATCGGCTGGATTTCTCCAATCATCGAATTCATTCATCAGGTGTAATCTGTGTAGAAGCAACTCTTCGGAGATTAACACCTTTTCTTCACTTCCAAGAGAGCTCTTCTTGCCCATCTTGTTGTAGCATGTCCGTCTGGAGGGCTTTTCAGAATCAATCTTGTCTTCTGAGTTAGATTACTCTGCTGCAGAAGAAACCTCGTATAGCTATTGTAGCGGCAATGCTTATCTGTAGTACTGTTTTGCTACACTTGAAGCCGTCCGGGCTTGTATACTAGCGCTCTATCGCTCTGCAGACAGTCGTCGAGTGCAGACTAGCTTTCTCGCACTTCTTACTCCTATCCTTGCTTATCTCCAGAGAGTACCCTTTACAGTATGGTTACTCCAGAGGCAGAGGTTTATATAGAGAAATACATGTTCTTCTTTACGGGCAGCCCGTAGAAAAACATTTCTGAAACCTGTACTTGCCGGGTTTCAAGAAGTAGAGATAGGTGGAGAGAGAGAGAGAGAGAGAGAGAGAGAGAGAGGGCTTCGGCCTTCCAACTGCTACCTTTCCCCGACTCCGGGTTTTGCTAGGGTCACCAGTGATCCCTAACCCATAACGGACAACAACTACTCCCCTAATGGTTATGGTGAACCCAACTCTCAAGCCTACGCTTCAAGCTTCCTAACCCTACACTAATTCTCATTGAACCCTTCTAACTCACTAGCACCAAGGCCTTAACCTCTAGTTTTAACTCAATTCAAATTCAAATTCAGAACCTCCATTTTTTTATATTTTGCATAATCAATTACAAATCAAAGTCTAATCCTAATGGACTATTTTTATCTTAAGAACACATGTGGGCACAGATTTTGGGCTCACAGAACCCCATGAATGTTGAATAAAAAGGTTTTTTGAACCCTATTGAAGAGGGATGTTATTGCCTAATTGTATTAGTTTTTATATCCTACGTTATTAGATATATAAATTGCTACTTAATTATTTGCTTAATTAGTTCATGCCTTAGTCTATGCATTAATTTATGCGTTAGTCTTTGCTTTATATATGTATCAGCCTCCGCATTGATTTTCTACATTATGTGATGCATTAATCGTCTACATTAATCTTCTATCTTAGTCTCTTGCATTACGTT
This sequence comes from Polytrichum commune, assembly GCA_950295325.1. Lineage (NCBI taxonomy): Eukaryota > Viridiplantae > Streptophyta > Polytrichopsida > Polytrichales > Polytrichaceae > Polytrichum > Polytrichum commune. Next base: position 41,649,326 of record OX485806.1, on the reverse strand, counting down.
ATGCATTAGGGTCTGTATTTGTTTCATACATTTGTCTTTTATATTAGTCTTCAACATTAATATTTTATATTAGTATCCTGCATTAGTCTTCTACATTAGGATTTTGCATTTTATTCTACATTTGTTCTCTGCATTAATCTTCTATATTAGTCTTATGCAATAGTCCACTACATTACTTTCTTGCATTATATTTTGCATTATTCCCTTGCATTAGGTTTTGTGTTAGGCTATGAGCTAGTCTTTTGCATTAGACTTTGCATTAATATTATGTGTGTTTTGCATTAGTGTTATGCATTAATTCTTTGTATTAGGCTCTACAGTAGTATTTTACATTATTGTTTTGTATTATAAGAATTAAAAGGTCATTGCTTAGAGGCACTAGAGTAGTACAACCATCTGGCCAATCCGGTGGGTTGTTACTTCGCTTATAGTAACAATTGTTAGCACACGGTGGCAAAAAATCACCCATCCAAGTATTATTATTTGGAAGGGTGGATAAATTCTTGATATGTCCATCATTCGGCCAACCCAACCAAGGGTGGTCAGTGTGGAAATTGGTGGAAGTTAGGTACCTTAAGCCATCCCCCTTGCGATAGCATGTGTACTGTAGATTTCCAAATGATCTTATTAAGTTTTAATAATTTAATCAAATAATTATTTCAACGATCTTTTGATGAGACCTTATACGTCCAATTTCGGGTTAGATAGAATTAACTAGGAATTTCTCAAGTTTTGTCTAAGGATTGCTGATGCGGTACTGTTTATCCATAGTGCTACCCTTATATGAGTTTTTATCCAAAATTATAAAATTGGGTGTTTGGTTTTTTAGGAGTTTTGTCAATAACTCTACAATAGTATATTATACATTCAATTTG